>JAWWMP010000132.1:15908792-16135970 GCA_035047865.1 Dendrocincla tyrannina
AAAGAGAAAAGAAATATTTGGGGTTTATTTTTCAAGTCTGATAGAAACAGAAAATTTCAGAAAACTAAACTAACCCAGAATATCAGTATCTGCACATCATATAACAAAGACTTATGATTTTCCTCTGATTATACCATAATGCATACAGTTCAAGCAGTATCTGCACCATAAATTTCCCTTCTTCTGTGCAAAGAAGAAAGCCTAGAGAAAGAAAATAATGCAGAATGAAGTGCTGAAGTGCTGTTTACTTGGGGGAGGTGTGTCACAGTTATTCCCCCACCAGCAAAAATAGGTAAAAATAAAAATAAAAATCAAGGCCCTAGTGCTCAAGAGCACATGTTCAAGACTGTTCAAACTGCAACAGATGGCACTAAAAAAAGTCATAAAACTGTTCTAAAATAATTATTTTTGTTTCTATATTTTCCCAGGTCAGATCTTCAATTTTTCCTTTGGAATAAGGAAGAGCAGAAACTTTAACAAGTTGAGATATGTACACAGTCATCTGTCACCTGTACCCGGGAATGGAAATTAAATTTGGCTCGTGACTTTATAACAGCTTTAAAAACTGTGTGATATGGATACATACAGGCATAAGAAAAGGTCTGTGAATTACTGCTGTTTACGAAATGAGCATCCTCTTAGACAACAAAATGTAACAAAAGAAGTTCAACTGACAAAGTGCATTCAGTTAAGAGACTCAAAGACAACCTCGAGAAATGTGGTAAAAAACAAATGCTGTGGTATTAAGACAGCAAATAAGCAAAGGAACAATGAAACACATAGTGCTCTGGTGTCTCACCACTGAACAAAATACTAAGTGGAAGGTTGAGGCAACATTTTCTTCCCCCTGTACCACAATGTGTTTTCAAATATCTCAGAAGAGAACTAAAATTAAAAAGCCTCTTGAGAAAACAACTACTTACAAGAGAGGCCCCACTATACTTCACTGAGCTGGGTTCAGTGAACTCAGGCTCCCCAAAATCCCATCTCAAATTGCAGTTCCTAATTTCCTGGGTTATTGATCTGTTAGTGTAGAATCCTGGTGAAGCAGCTACTGACTTGACTGGAAAGCTCTTCTGAACCTCCAACTTTTTTCATGACTTTACATCCCTTCTGTAGAGATGAAGCTGAGGAGAACATACCAGCACCACTAGGGAGTTCATACACCAAATTCTTTATCAAAAATCTTACTATACAACAAACAAATAAGACTGGAAAGTACTGGGACTTGATTTTCCTGTCCTTCTAACAGCTTGCCAAGACTGATTCTAAAGCTTGCTAACAAAGCTACAGCTATCAGGCTAAAACACAGGATAGCAACTCAAGGACAGCTCTGTAACTTTTGCAAATAAGGGACAGGGGACTGTGAAATTCTGTCCCATCCCCTGTGCTGCTTTTGATCTCACTCTCACAGAATAATAGAAAGGTAACATAGTCCTAACACCTGATATTTCATGCTAATTAAAATTGTATGTTATTTTCAGTTTTAGATCATCAGTTTCAGATGGTTAATCGAGTACAAAAGATTTAGTTTCTGTGAAAGTATTTTTCTTTTATATCTGCCTCCACAGATGGTGCTGCCAGAAGGAAAAGAAAAATAAATAAAAAAAAGAATTCACAGTAAGTGCAGCATTTTTAAATTTTAACCAGTGCCCTATCATAAGGGTTCATTTTCTTGCAAGAAGCCTTCAAAACAGTAAGTGTGCAGGACTCATAGAAAAGGGCAGCAGAATATGTGCATTGAAAGCCAAGTTATATTTCTATTCAGTATTGTGGTCCAGTGAAGTCCCTCTCCTTTACACGTGATGACATAACAGAACAGCAACTGTGCTAATACTGCAATCACTAGGCTTTTAGGACCTCATTTCTAGTAGTGCTATTATAAGCTCAAAATATAATCAGTGGCGTGGGAGGGGCTATGGTTGTAGAATGCTTGCCATAAAACCAACCAACCAAACAAAAAACCCCACCTTATTTTGATTTGAAAATTTATCAAAAAGCTGGTGGTATTTTCTGTATTTTGGTATTGTCCAAAGAACTGAGTAGTTTCTACTGAACAACAGTTTAAGAGGTTACCAGTTTTAAAGCTGGAGATCTTCCCCTAAATGCAGCTTTTCTGTCTTCCAAATCTTAACAAAACCATGATGTCGTCTGCAAAAACAAAGACAAGCCATCCTCCTTTGGGCCTCCTTTAGCTCTTTCTTAAATGAGATGAGTTTTGCAATGGATTGCAAACTACAAGTGAACTTTATGACATTCTCCAATACCATGGCAGTGAAATTTTGAAACGCTCTTTGCTTTCACAAGCCAGATCTGGTACTGTAACACTGCTTGATGGTATAATGATTCAGTACTGTCTCCAAAAAGCAGCTGCAAACATGACAACCACTGATGGGTGGGGAACTAAGCACAAAACTACAAGAAAACACTTATCCCCAAGGTCTGCTCATAGAAATATATGTGTGCACTGAAGGGGCTTTTTGACAATGAGAAGGGCATTTTCCAAGCAGGCAGACAGGCAGCTGAAGGTAACTTATTTTTCATGGTAAGCGATTCCTGTCCTTATCCTATTTAGGATAATCCTAATGCTCCTCAACAAAACCATAATTACAACAGGACCCTGACAAATTATTCATACTCTGAAACAGCAGGAGAGAGCAATGCACAAGAGTACAGTTTATTGAGAGTCAGGGAAAAAGAATATTGCTTAATGGCTGAGGTCAAATCACCTTTGTCATTCACATCTGCATCCTTGTAAGACAAAGTCATTAGCTGAGCCACCTTTCCTAGCAGGAAGAGAGCACACAGCAGCAGGAACACAGTAGAAAATATTATTTGAAAGCTACTACACAGCAGTGTTCTCAAGGAGGGTTAAAATACAAGAGGTTTGGTGCACTCCACTTTTCCCAAGGCATGGGGACTAAAGACAGGTCACACCTGAGCAAAGACAAACAGCCCTGTGCAGTACCTACACCATTCTGTTCTCTGTTCCTGAAGCTGGGCTTGCAGGACAAGCTGTGTCCTCCAGCAAGATGATTTCAGATCACTCTGATCATTTACAATATACTCATTTGTATTTTTCTGCTAATAAATTTCTACTCTATGCCATCGTTTTCTTCAACATTTGTATTTTTATAGCGTCGGTTTGTCACAAAAAAAGTCTCAGGCAAAACTCACAGTGAACATATCAGAGGAGGGGAAGGTTGCACTGAGGATATCATGAAGCTATGCAGCAAAAAGAACCCATGTAAACAAGCTTACAATCACTCAGTACACAAATGCTATGAAACATGCCCACCACAGTTCACTGGAAGCACCACCTGCTTATTAAACAATGCTGTAACACTTCATTAGCCAAGTCAAATTTGTATTATTTTTAATACTGTCCCTCCACTGTAAACCGCCCCCCCCAACATTTCTTCCTGTAGCAGCTTTGCTGTCAGAGGATTTCCCTGCAAAGCAACATTGATTTCACTGCAGTACCTACAGATGGTTAATTCTCTTTTGCAAAATAATCAGGGTGTATCTTGCTGTAAACACTTCTCCCAAAAGCTCGTGTTGGTTCTGTAAAACCCAATGGGCCGAGTCGTTCACTTGCACCCAAGTAATGTAGACGAGTGATAATTAAAGGCCACTTTCTTAAAAACAACCCCCATCCCCACATCCGACAAGGTTTGTCAAACACTTCTCCCCACACACTTTTGGTGGTTTGGTTTCTTTTTTTTTTTTTTTTTTTTGCATTCAACCACTCTGCAAAAGGCCAAGACTTCTGTCGTCTGAATCTTCTTGTTTCTTATCGTCTCTTCCTTTTCACTTTTACATGTTCAAATTTTGCATGGCTCTGTACGGACCGTATAACTCACATAATACACTAATTCCTACTGAATTACGAGCCAAGACACCTCCTTCCCCCCAGAGCCCCCAAGCAGCCCTAGAGGTGCTGAGGCTGAGTAAAGCACTGCTGTTTACATGAGCCAGCTGGTAAAGCGCTATCGCCCTCCCATCCATGATGCGCCCCTGCCCTGCTCTCACGACCGCCCGTCACCTACAGCGCCCAAACATTAAAGCTCATACACACCCGAACACACGAAAATGATGGTTCTCTGGCCACAAAATGGACAGGTGCAGCCTTCTTGCTTCGCTTAGCAATTTACTTCATTAACCTGTCTCTCTCTCTCCCTCTCTCCTGTTTCGGTTTTTTTTTAAGCAGCAATCAATATTCATCACCCCACCCTGCGAAAGCAGTTAGTCAAAGAATATTAGCATCAACACCTACCATTCCTTGCTTGCGAGCTATTCTCCTCGTCCAGAAACCTTTTTCCCAAACTGCGACTTTAGGTGGTATTTTTAAATCACATTCCAAACAGTGCAGAGGAAAAAAAAAATGGGCTACTTATAATAATAGGAAAAAATAAATAAAAATAATAATAAAAGAAGGGCAGCTGGTTTCAAGGTAAATCACCGTTTTCCTTTAAAGAACTGAATAAAAGCCTGGGGGAGAGAGTAGAACAGAACAGAAAAAAGGGAAGGCAAAATGTCTGATAATAATGAAATAAAAGGGGAGGGGGGGGAAGAGTGGCTTGCTGAATCACGCTCTTTCACTGCCTGGAAACCATTGTGCAGCGTGATGCTGGCTGTACCATTGTGGAACCTACCAGAGGAGACAGGCAGAGCTTGGGGAATGGGGCTGCCATGGCAACTGAAAGGAGCACACATGACGTCAAAGCACACAGAGGTCTCGCAGGGGGAGGGAGAGAAAAATCTAATCTGCAGCCACAGCTACGGTATCTCTTGGAGAATCAGGGGATAGAGCAGACTGCACAGGGAAGCTGAATAGCCTTCTGTAGCACTCACCAGCAGCAGCTCAGGCATCTGCAGCATCAGGGAGCTAGGCAGTACAGAGAGAAGGTAATAACAGCACTGTAGAGCTGCTCTTTTGTTCACATTAGCTGCTATACAAAGGCATAAATGCCCATCACCCTAAAAAACCGGTCCAAATCATTAAAATTCAATTAAATTTCATGCTTAGGAGAGGGATAATTAAAAAAATAATCACAACACATCTTCACAGCTATTGAACACAGCTATTGCTGGCACTAACAAGCAGTGCAACTCTTGGAGTCCCTCAGAAGCCTAAGGACCTCTCAAAGACTTCCCCATTAACAGTATGTTGTGCCAACTACTAGAATGCCCCAAATCCCACTTCCAATAATTCTCACTGCACAGAGGAACTAATGTATTTGGAGCTTATAGAACCAAGGAGAGTTGGTGATGACTTCTAATGTCCTCATGTTGAAAAGTTAAGCAGAGAGCATTTCTTCTATGTCAAACTACACAGATGTCTCCTCTCTTCTGACCTTAAACAGGAAAGAAAGCACAGTGGAAGGCTACTACACTTCCATGAGACTAGGATTCTATGAGATTTAGGTTGGGATAAGAGCTAGTCAGAAATGTTAACACAGAATTATTATGATAGTTTGAGTTGGAAGGGACCTTAAAGATCACCTAACTTCAATCCCTCTGCCATGGGCAAGGGCACCTTTCACTAGACCAGGTTGCTCAAATCCCCATCCAGCCTGGCCTTGAACACTTCCAGGGATTGGGCAACTACAGCTTCTCTGGGCAACCCATGCCATTGTCTCGCCACCTTCACAGTAAAGAACTTCTTCCTAATATCTAAGCTAAATCTACTCTCCGTTTAAAGTCATTCCCTCTTGTGCTGTTACTGTATGCTCTCGTAAAAAGTCTCTCTCCATCTTTCTTGAAGGCTCCCTTTAGGTCCTGGAAGGCTGCAGTTAGGTTTGTCCAAGGCCTTCTCTTCTCCAAGCTGAACAACTCCAATTACTTTTGCCTTTCCTCATGTTATAGTGGCATTCTATCTTGCCAAAATACCTATATTTGAAAAGCAAACCGTTTCCTTCGGTGTATCAATTTCATTGGCCAAAAAAACCACTGCAGCTTTCCTGCCAGTGGTCTGAACATTCCACCGATTCTACCAAATCCAGAGCCAAACACAGTCCTGTATAACCTGGAACTCAAGCACCTAACTACAGGCAAATTGAAGTCATTGGCTGTGGACGGGCCCTGAGCTGTAGGTTGCCCATTTCTGTCTATAGATACCACTCTCCCTTCTGCATAAGCCTGTTTTTCCTGTGTGTTCTTGTTTTTTGGAAGTGAAAGTTTACACCTAGATCTATATATCATTCCTGCATACATACATACATGAAGGTCTGAAAACACTTATTTTCAGTGAGAAAAAATTCTATTGTTCCAACTTTTGCACACCGTTGTCTTTTTTCTAAATTTACTTAACAGCTCTATCACAAGACAACAATCCCTCCCCACACTGTACATTATATTAAGAGAAGATTGGATGATGCATAGGTACATTAGGTGCCCAGAGAATATCCTGCCACTGTCACCAGCGTCCCGAGGAGGCACCAAGGGCAGCAGGGCACAATCTCCACCACAGTTTGCAAACACCTGCACAGTAAACATAAGCAATAAGCCAGATAGTTTTAATGTGTCGAGTCACTGGCCTCATTAAGCAAAGCATATTTGACTGGGTAAGCTTCAGAACTCTACAGTTTACCGAACTTCTTTTTTGGAGTGATGAGGGCAGGAGGGGCAGTAAAGATGCTGCAAGATGTGTAGCTGAAGCCACAATTGGTGGTAACAAGATATTGAAATAAAAAATCCTGAAACTCTCAACACCGACAAAACAAACAAATTTAAACAGGCAGTTTCTACATAATCATTAAAAGCACAAAAACCTTCATTCCCTTTTTGTCTTTGTAATCATATTCTTTCTCACACACTGTATCACCTCTACTCTCTATGTCAAGGACATTACTATCATGTTTGCACAAGTGACTACTTCGGCTTCCATCACAGAGGGGCTCCAAGTAAAGGAGCCTCCTTTCACTCTGAGAAAGGTTTCATCCCTTCCAGATCCTACAGAATACCACAAGAGAACACCCTGAAAAATTACTTCTTTTGTACTTAGTCTTCTTCAACAAGACCATAGAAATATATTACTGTTAGGCAAAAGACAAGAATGAAATTACCTCTTTCAAGAAAGTCTACATATTACCCCCTTATTTTGCATGTTTGTTTATAGCAAACACCTATTAAAGGCTTTGGCTCATTTGGTGAGACTCCACCTACAGCAACCATACACAAATATATATATACACTGCTACGTATGTTTGTTACTCATCTGAAACAAAGGGGATTCTTTCTTGAAAATATGTTCATACACATATTTTACCTATATTACACAAAGTGTTCTGTATATAGTAAAAGGTAAGTTTTCTAAAAAAACCCCACACCATTGTGTGAATGAGGACAATACCTTTGAAAATAGCTGACGCAGAAGGCATAAGGGTGGCTGCTTTTGACATAATTACAAGGCTGGTGTTGAGGGAAAGGAGAAGAAACAAAGAGTCTAAGCTCATGCAGAGGTGTCAGACTTTGGAGTGTAATTAGGGTATTTGTCTGAAACTACATATCTAATGGAAAATAGTAGCTTTCCAAATGCTGCTTTTTCCAATGAAGGGATGTTGCTTCCTCGAGCTCAACAACCAAACCAGTATTTCTGTCCACATTTGTGATTACAGCTCGCTCCTTACAGTGTCCTGCCAAGATGGTTTACTGGCCGGGCTGAGATACACTACGGTGCCATAAAATGCATTCCTTCATTCCATACTGGAATCAGGCCTCTGCTAAACACTGGAATGACCTGACAGAGTGCAT
Source organism: Dendrocincla tyrannina (assembly GCA_035047865.1). NCBI lineage: Eukaryota > Metazoa > Chordata > Aves > Passeriformes > Dendrocolaptidae > Dendrocincla > Dendrocincla tyrannina. Next base: position 15,916,548 of record JAWWMP010000132.1, read on the forward strand.
AAAATTTGCATCAAATAATTTAAGTCATTTTAGGCACCTGTTTCCCAGAATAGCTGTCCCAATCTGGTGGACATGCTCTTCGTGACAGGTAAGGCTAGAAGTGGGTATAGTCTACATTCTGAAGCAGATGTTTACAACACAAAGACAGGTACAAAGGTCACTATGAGCCAATTAAACTAATTTCACCTAAGCTCTTGTGCTCCTACTTTGGGCCTTTAAAACACTCAATGTTGGTCTTTTCCAGTACAAAACATCTTGATTCACTTCACATGTGAATTCCAAAAAAAAGTTCATATAATTTGTAGCCCAGGAGATGAAAACTAGACTGTACCTTTGTCACTGATTTTCCTAAGGGCAGCACTGAGGTTTGGAGAGCAATTATGTCAGGTGTTGCTCACATTCAGTCCTGTATTTATACAAACAAAAAGTTCATTCTTAAAGAAATAATTGCCACACTGAGATTCTGGTCCATCTGTGTTTCCAATTCCTTGTTTGCTGACACTGTTCAGTTAAAACAAAATAAAAATAGATGTGAGGCACTCTAAAATAATTAAGCACTGCTTTTGAAGGACAGAGGAAGACAGCTGTGACTCTGTGCTCACCAACAACACTGTTTCTATGAATCTTCTGAAATGGTGCTACCAGGACAGAAATACTTCAGAAGTACTAACTCTGCCTGCTGTGGAAGCACTCTGTGACTCACTGCTAACACATGTGAGGTCCAGGACTAAACTGGAATTGCTCAAGCAGTTTATGCCATTTTTCCCAGAGCCTGCTCCAGGGATGGCTGATTGTAGCAACTCTTGAATTGCCACAGTTTGCAATCCAGCATATTAAAGCAATCTGAAATTGGCATTGGCTTAATGCACCAGGTTGCAAACTGTGCTGGTTTAAGAGTTGCTACACACCCCGTTCAGCTCTGTCTGCCTTACAGAGGCCACATTCTTCTCAATGGCTAAATAAATCATGTTAAATTAAAGACGCTAAAATAAAATCCCAGTGAGCAAGCGTTTTCATTTTTTTAAGGCTTAAAGCAACAAACCAATCTCTAACCAAATTCTTCCATGCAATACAGTGCTAAAGCCAGAACTTAGTGATTTCTTAGCATCACCTTCAGCCATGGTTTTCTATGATGCCAGTCTGCTCTAATGTTTCAACCTCAAGGGGAACAGCAAAGGTATGCCACAGGCTATCTATGGAGCCAGACACATAAAAGTTCCCCCTGAGTATATGCCCACTCTACACAAAACCCAAGAGTGTCTTTGTTCCAAAGCTATTTGTCAAGCTCGATGATGCAATAAAATATACATTTTTTCTTTTTGCAGCTCTCATTCATCTGCTATATAACCTTCCATTGCACTGAACTTCATTGCTAGTTTTAACAAAATCCAAAAATTTGCTATGCCTTAATTGTTTTTATTCACTCTCATTCTAAAGGAAAAATTGCTGATGAAGGTTGACCTGGACTTTATCCCAAAAGAAATAATAATCTTGGATTTTTTGCTCATCTCCCGCAAAAGGCCCTTAAAGCTACATGACTATGATGCTAATGGTTGAGAGAGGCTTTTAAAAAAGTTAAAGCTACATGTGCTCCTATAACTCTTCTTTCACCCTCTTTCCTTCTACTACCTCTGCTGTCATACCATGAAAAATGTACATTGAAATCTCAGGATTTCTTTAACTTTATTATACATATGAACGAATGTAACAAGTAAACTGAGATGGAGAAACAGCTATGGCTGGCATCATGTCAGTTTTTTGGTCAACTCTGAGGTTGAAAAGCACAATCTAAACCATACCTTCACATGGCCTGACCTATACAGAGTTGATGTTCTTATAAAGTATAACTGGAGACAAAGTCTGATAACAGACAGGGATATCACAGGGCAGGGCTGTTGGGCAAATTCACTTGATTTGTGGGGTTTTTTTTCACAAGGGAGGTTTTAAGTGAGAGAGACAGCTAATCAGCATAATAGATGCATCAGAAGAATTTGTAAAAGACAGACTGATTAAGAGTAAACTATCTAAGGAGTTGCACTGATCACTTGCTTGTACATTTTACAAACTACACAACCAAGCAACTATCTGGTATTTTACCTAAATGCATTATTTTAGAAATTGAAATCCTGGTTTATATGTAGCAGAGGAAGGGAGCATATTCAGAAAAAATGGTTCTTCAAGTCCAGAATGCTTTTCATTACACGTACATTTCTAAATCAATATCTTATATAGGATAAAACAAATCTTAGCAGATATATATTAAGCAGCAAGACAGCCACTAACACAGGAGGAATGTGTGCACAAATGCATACAGGCATATGAATACACAAATTACAAAGGTTCAACTCTTTACACTTATCATAATGAGAAAAAGGATATCCTGATAAAAAGCACATAACTATGAAGCAGCAGGATGCACATATATCTCACTAGGCTGTCAATTAGATGTACCAAACTGGACTGCTAAATATCTACTTCAGTAAATGGAATGAACTTAATAACTTAAAGCATACAAGTGTTGGAGAAACGGGACTATCTTACTGGACATGAAACTATTTCATCTGTACCTTTAATTACTGCACCTTTAGTGAAAAAATATTTTAGGACTTATTTGATGACATACATATCAAAAAAGCAGTTTTATGCACACCATAATACTACTGCCATTTTTGAAACTGGTTTGTCTATTGTCAAGGGCTGTATGTCCCGTAGAACTCTAGCAAATAAATATAACCTAAAATGCACTACTATAATTTTGAATAAATTTATCATGGGTATTTTGTTGTCCTAATTATATAAAACACCACATAAAGTGCTAAAGGTCCTATGAGATAAATGCTTATTGTGAAAAAGAAAACAACCTTAATTTTAATTTGCCATCTGAAGGTAGTGCCATGAACTGCTCAAGTCTTACTTAATTATAAAAATTGCCATTTCCTGTATTCAGTAATTCTTCCAGAGTGAATGATTTCATGCTTAATTTTCCCTGCAGAGATACATAAGGCATGTATGAAGGATTCAATTATGAATTATTCCAGCACAATGGAGCACCAAATAGAATTTAAACTTGTTTCAGGATGCAAACAGAAATCAATCCCTCCCCCAAACGAGTACTTTCCCCATTTGCATAACACGAATACACAACCATCATTCACAACATTTCACAGGGTTACCTGAAAACTATGACACACTTCCAGCTGACTTCTGTGAAAAATTCTACACTGTCAGTTCACTTTGCTCCAGCCATAAAATTAAATCAGACTGTGACAGATGGTGTCCAGCCTGTCTGAAGATATTATCTTCTGTATAAATATTGATGATTTTAATAAGCTCTGCTACAAATATACATTTTGAAACAGTATAGATACCTACCTTGAGCTAACAGTAAAAGCTTTCACTATGTTACCATGACAATAACATGTTCCCTAAGGTAGGGTTTAGAAGAGCTGGGCCAAATAATTCTCTTGGCTAAACACAGCTGTATTCAAAGTTGCACAAACTCACTGAAATGGGAAAAGAATGCGTGCCTAGATTGGGTAAACTACATGGATTTCAGCACCCAGCTGAGAGATGGTTAAACCCCCTCTGCTACTGAAAACTCTGGTTCCTGGGTTACTTCAAAAGCTTATCATCCATTGCCTTTATTTATAAAGTCTTTCTTGGTACATTACTTGCTCAGGAATGGTTTCGTTTCTTAAATTTAATTCTCACATATCTTGGGCAACTCATCCAATTTTTCTCAAGCTCACCTGGTGATGCTTTGCACTTACCAATTTCTGTTTCCACATTTCTTGCACATAAACATGTATCTGCTCCCAGAAGTACATTGAACAGTTCCAGCTAAGACTAGGATTACAGAATGTCCAAATTAGCAGTGCACGATCCATTTATTTTAATGCATCTGGGTTGATTGTCTTCATGCCTTTGGTTCCCCCAAGTATTTCTTCCAAATACACAGTTTCAAAGGTGTTCTTGTTCCCCTTTGGGAGCAGAATGATCAGATAATGAAAAAGCAATTTTGAAAGTTTTATTTTATCTCAGCTCCAACTCAAGAAATAGGTCAAAAAGGTTTCACCTTAACTAGGAAGTTGTAAAGACTGCAGCTCATAAAGACAGGAACTAGTCCCGAGGACTCCAGATTTGCCTGTGACTTAAAAAGAAATAGAACAACTAAACTTGCATTTGACTTGTAAAAAAAAAATCATTCACAGCAAACTACAGTGAGATAGGTAGGTCAACTCCCCAGTGCACTGTATATGAGATGCATGTTCTCAAAGTATGTAAAAATTCTCTTCACCATACTGGCTTTCCCCACTTGGTGCCTAAGGAAGGCTTGTGATGCTCTCAAATGCTGGACAAGGGCAGGAGAGTGTGGATTACACGTGGTGCTGCGCCTGTATCAGCATGAGGCCTTTCTGTCTGCGGCAACACTAGCAAAGGGAGCCTTGGCTGCTTCCCCTCAGCAGGAGCAGCTTAGACTGCATTGCTCACTTTGTGCCATACAGGCTGGCATGGGGCCAGAGAAATGTAAGGAGCCCCTAAAAAACCGTGTTTCCTCTTCCTTCCCCAACTCCTAAAGTCATCCAAAGTCTCTATTGGTGAGCACAGCAAGGCAGAATGGATACAAATGTAATTTAAGGTCATGCTCAGATAGCGTTTGTCAAAACAAAGCAGTAGTCATAGTTGAAGATAAACAGAAGACCATCCTTGGAGTTGTTACTTCCATGACATACTCAGATGCTTCTATCATACATCATTATGCAAGTCTGAAAGAGCAAAGTTTTTAAACATCATATTTTAATACTGATTCTGGAACAAAACAGCAGTAAGTGAGGACAACATGCAAACTGGTCGTGCTTGACAGCTCTGTAATTTCCCAAAGGTGCAGAATGGTGATGTGAAAACAGTGCAATTCCGAGACAACATATTTCAATGTTATAATTGAAGTGATAGCTCAGACATAACCAAGCTATTCATGTTTTCCAGGCATTCTCATTTCACTTATACATTATTTGCGCTTACAGCCCTTCCCTTTCTTCACTATCGTAGGATACTTCTTCATTTCATTCTGCCATATTACAAAGAATGCCATAGAAACAGCAAGGAGGCTGGGGGGAGGGGGCTAGAAGAAACAAAAAAGAAAACTTACGCACTCATGAAAATTCTGCCTTAACTATAGAAACATAAGGATCCGGTTCTGCTTACCTCACTGAAAAAGTAGAGATGGTGTGATCAGTGTCTGTGAGCACTTATATTGGAAAAAAATTTCTGATCTAGACAGTCATGTGATCTTGTAAATTAGGAAAAATCTACAGCCAGTGATGGTAATATCAACCTGGACAAAGCTGGAAAATTAAACAAAAAAAAATGAAAAAAACCCACCAGTTGTGAAAGTTATACCAAAAGCACATGGCATGCCACAATTTAATATTGCCTTATTTCTGATGACAGAAGTCAAGACCATACCCTACCTGAAGGTTTAAAGGCTTACAGAATGACTTCTGTAGACTGAGTATGGTTTGCCAATTTCAAGGATTATTCTTATAACTGATCTAATTATATCGCTGAATAGGGAATGCAGCATTATAGTATTTTTTCATGGTGGGGGAAGGGGGTAAATATTTCAGAAAAAAATTATTTGTCTTTTTTAAGTCAAAAGGAAGTTAAGAAAGTTCAAAAGTTCAAGATTAATAACTACTGAAATAGATAACTGACTGCAGGAAAGAAAAAAACAAAACCAAAGTCAGCATCTGCAGAGAATTCTATGGTCTGCTTTCAAGAGAGAAAGAAAGGCTCTAAATCATAGTTTAGCAACTGGCCATTTTAAAGAGCAAAATAGAACTGGATCTCTGCATCTGAGTCCTAACAATTAGCGTACTGTGGGGATTGATTTATCTGCAGTGATTTTTGTTGAGAGCCATTGCAAACTGTCATGATAACCCATGTTTACTTTACTTGAGCTGAAGGCCAGGACAAAAACCAGAGAACTCTACTTGTTGACACCTACCTGGCAGGTCTGTCTCCTACATTTTCCCCTCAGTGACTTGTCTTATTTGCTCTGGACTCAAGCAAAAGAAACACATTATGGAAATGGTACTCCTTTAATCCAAACAACACTCTTGGGTGAGTAGTACTTCTTGCAAGCACCTTATGAAGCTCAAATTTGCAATCTCATCATAAACACTTGATGCTCTTTGAGATACTGGATGAAGTCCAAGACAATCTACACAGACTTGGGCACTAAGGAGAACTACATCCCCCTTGAATTAGGAGCTAGATAACAGACAATAGTCTCTGCAGCATTTCATATTAAACTGGTGTCTGTGCTATCTGGGCTCCTAATGTCCTTGGGCATCAACTGTACACTAACCACCTGCCTGTTGTCCTCTCCAAGTCAAGTCGCAATTTCTTATACACTCCAACTTACCTTTGATCGCTATCACAGACAGATAAAACAAGATTACAACATAAAACTGTGACTTGGAAGATGCCCACGAAACCTATTTTGTTCTTCTTTTGGTCACAGATTCTAGGTGTAATCTTGACACAGATTCCTTTCCAACCCAGCACTTTTCTTTCTGAAACAAAGCACCAGGTGTCCCAATGAATCCTTATCAATTCTGACCAAGACATTGAAGCTCTTACATTTGCATGCAGTATGTCATTTAGAGATAGCAACAAAGCATTAAACTGTCTAGTAGATGACAGTTGACACACACATTTTGTAAAATGCATTCAGGATGAAAGATACTATATGTATTAAAAACCTTAATTTAAATACTGTAATATAATAACTGTTAATACCATCACTTCTGAACTTGGTACCACCTTCATATGAAGAATATCACACTCACCTTTTAGTCAAATTGCAAGGTTCACAGGAAAGAAATTTGCTTAATTATTATTTCAAATTACTTCCTGAAATCAAGCAAAGTACTTAGTAACGAGAAAGTCTCCTGAAGGAAACAAAGGCATAAGCGACAGCAGCAGCAAAGCTATTTACTCTGAACCTCAGTGATCACTGCACAAATTCAATACATCAAGTTTACACAAGCAGAAATTATAGAGTGCTTGCATATCTCCTTTTTCAACTGACTTTTCTTAAGCAAAATTTTAATCATTTCCAGTTGTAAGCATATTAACTGAACCACAGAAAAAGTTGTGCCGTCTTTAAAGTGTTAACATAGGTAAAATCTTAACAATTGCTAGAGAAAGTTCAAAGCTGCTCCATTTTTGCATCTGTTCAGCCCTTTTTTCTTTAAGATAGAAATATATTTTGTCCCTATTTTTAAATGACCAGTTCTCAAAGATAACCTCATAATCTACATTTTTGCATTGCTTTCTGAAGAAGTGTTCTCATGAATATAGAAAATTATTGGAAATGAGATTAAAAGTTCAATGGTTTTATGCTAAAAAGCATGAAAAATAAAGGCAAGTTACCATTACCAAGAATTACCATTACTGTCAGCAGTAATGGTAACATGTGGAAGTTGCTGCCAAATAAAAGTAATTCTTTCAACTTTCAGTGGTTACCCAGCAAAAGGTTGTAATAGACCCTTTGTTTTCCATTGGCATTAACAGGATTGGGAAAGACGACAGGAAAAAGACCCAAAACAGTTCTTCAAATGTTAACTGGAAAAGAAAGCATTGCCAACCCATGAAATTCCTATTAAAGTCATGAAGTTTCAGTTCAATTTCCTCCTTAGACAAGCAGCAAAGAATAGGAACAAATTCCAAGTAATTTTAACTTCTTCCCCTTAAAAAGAAATCACAGAACAGATGGACAAAATGCTATGTAACAAAACCTTCACACTGGGGACTGTACTCAACAGAATATCTGCTGTAAATAGCTACTTCAAAGCTGCCCCAGATCACTTCACCAATCTCAACATTTACTACAGATCTTCTTTAAACAGCACGGGTTCAGTAAGAAACCTAGATACCTAGGAATGGCACATTGACACATCTGTCTTTCAGGCCTGTGGTTCCCTGGATGGAATCCAAATTCCAAAGTCGTGTTCCGTCACTTCCCTTACAATGTCTGGGGAGAAACAGGCATTCAAGCCAAGCTTATCTAAAGTTACAGGCTTGAAGGATGACAACCAGCTAGTTATCTTAGGCAAAACATTTGCCACTGCCCTATAAATGAATTCCTTTCTCTGTCTAGAACACCGATAGTCCAGGTCTCCTCTCACAGTCTTGGGTGCCTAAAGCTGTTCTGTGAATAGCCAGAGGAGTCCTTCCTATTTTTGAAGCACAGCTGGAAAAAGTTTCAGCACTTTTAGCTAATAGTTCAGTGGCATAACCACTTTTGCAGGCAGTGACAGGCTTGGATTTACTCTGCAGAAGTGAATGCAAAACCCAAAGTCAGAAAGAGAAAGCATTGGGAGAAAAGACACCCTTGTGCAGTCTTGCAAAAGCGGAAGAAGAGGTTTCTCAGGTTTGTTCCTACAACTGCTTAAGCAGGCAGAAGCTGTTTTTGGAGCACCAAAAATAACTCAGACCTGTGCTGAATGTGCAAAGCCACTAAGATGGCAGGCACTGCCTTCCACATCTTTCTCTCTGTGACTTCTTTTTCTAAATAAAGTAGTTGCAGCTGCAGTCACAAAGAGCGCGGTTGAAATGATACCAATGTTTTCAGCTTTGCAATAGTTACTTGCAGCTCTAGCCTGTTTCTCAACCCCTACACTTAACAGAGACAGAGGTGATTATCTCATCAGATATATACAGAAGGGCATAAAATTACAAGGGCCAAGATAAGGAAGTGATGAGACTTTACAGCATTATGTATTTTAAAATATACAGATCGTGAATGCTTGTTCCTGTTGCAATGACTCTTCACAGTCAACTGGAGAACACCCCAATGAGGAATAAGCCACAGACTAGTCTCAAAATTTCAAACAAGCTTTTTTTTTCCTAAATGTTTCATTCCTAACAATTGAAGATGAATAATTCATCAAAAAATATTAGTCAAATACTAGATACATGAGTCTGGTGCTGTCAGGGTGGCTCTCAATTATTTGATGACTTTTCCTCTTTCAGGCAGATTAAATAAAGCTAAGGAGCTTTTCAACAAGAGGAAGTTTCAGCCAAAACAGACTGTTTCTCTCTTCCCCAAGATCATCACTAGTATTTATAGAGCTTTCCACAAGTGAAGACTAGACTGGTTCAAAAGCTTACTGCTTCTACCAAGTGCTGAAAACTGGCTTATCCTGGCTCATTCACACATGTGTTACCTCCCAGGTGCCACCTCCTTCTCCTGCCTATTCAGAAAGGTATAACCTAATTGCAGGCCAGGTGCCAATCACCTGATGGTTTCCAATTGCTGCAGACTGGATACCATTTTCCTAGTTTTATTGTTTTTAAATGAACTGTATCAGGTAACAGATATTACCAAACAATTTACTTCCAGCCCTAGAAGACATAGTCTTGTGCTATATCTGAGTACAATTTAAAAAAGTTTAAAAAAATCATTCTACAGTCCCCTTCTGCAGGGTTTTCACTTCTCTTCTGCTTTTTACTTGCATCCTTCATTTAGAACTTCATGAATTCTGAAAGAAGCAAACCTTTTAAATCTAATTATTCCTACAAATTGGGCTTTTTTAAAAATATTATGAATGGAAGACATTTAAGTAAAATGTTTATTTTAAGTAGAGAATAAATCACCCTCAGCTGCAGAACTGCTTCCATCAGCCCACTGACCACAATATTGAAGCAGTTCACCCAAGCCAAGCTAAGAGGATTACCATAGCTTTCCTGGGGACTTGACCACAAAAGTACAAAACAAAGCAGGACTGAAATCTTAGTGTCTAAGAGAAAATGCTGGAAATGGAGGCTCAGAAGTCACTTGCTGCAACACTTAACATTTCTCTAACCAGAGATGCCATTTTTATTCAGTAATACTTACTGCTCACGTTTGCTTTTTGCTAATAATAACTTACCACAAGATTAGTTGCTCCATTTTCACATCTCTTCACAGAAAAGACAACACCGCAGTGATGTACAGCCACCACACCTTCTTTCTGTAATTCTATCTCATCTTGACAAGACAGATCTAAACAAAAATAAGTAATAATTATCTTTTTTTATTCCCCCCATCTTTCCCTTAAAATGCTTGCAGAACCATGGCTAATTTTTCCCATATAATCTATTTTTTCACATATAGATCCATCCATATATATAGCAGCCCTTTTTACCTAGGCAACAATAATATACAAAAGCTAGCAAAAAAACCCCTACTTTTATTTGCCCATGTCATACAAGCTTTAGGACTGATTTTCAAAAAACTATGGAAACCATGTTCAGAATGTAATTTTTCTGTTTTCAAATGCTTGGTAGGCATGCATTTTGCAGACAGGTAAACACAGAGGCAGCATAACTATACAAGTTCTATTTCAGCCCATTATGAGCAAGTCTTTTCCCCACATTGCACAAGTCTCCACACAGAAAAAAAGTGCTCAAGTTACTAAAGATTACAGTGAAGTAGATTGAAGATATGATAATTTCTATTTCAGGTTCCAAATTATTGATATCATAGAACCATAGAATGGTTTGTTTTAGGAGTGACCTTAAAAATCATCTATTCCAACCCCTTTGCCATGGACAGAGAAACCAAGTAGGATTTCGGAGTTGAGTGTCATTATTAAGCCATATTTATTCCAATGATCTTATTATAGATATGCATTAGAATTTTTCTGATCCTACACAAATCAAAAAGAAGTTTCTTTACAGCTGAATATGGTATAATTTGGCTTCTATTTGTGGGAACAGAGGAAGACATTGCTCCAGATTTCCATTTTCCCCCCAAGTATTCCAGAATGGCTATGACTGCACATCAGCTTTGGGCTGGATGCCAACAGTCACCTGGCAGCCCTGAAAAACCTCCAAGATACTCCCTGATGGTTTTGTTCCTGCATAGTACATTATACACACCATCACAATTGGTATTAAAAGGAGTTCTCTCTTGGGTCTAAGCTGACCTACATCACTGACCTTCTTTTATCCCAGCGCAGCATGAAATATAGTGCAGTTTCACCACGAACTCTCCAACTTCTGCACTGTCTTTCCATACACATATACACACACTGTATAAACAAGTGTATATATACACAATATGTGTTACACAATGAAAGAGGAAACCCAGAAAGTTCTATTACCATGTGGTTCACAACTGCAAGCCCACAGCTTGGCAGCCCAGCGGCCTCTTACAAAGAAAGGTTTTTTCCACATTTGTCTATGCTTGTAGAAAAGAAAAATAAGAGATGCATGTCCCTGTGAGGTGGGTTTTTATTTACTGGCTTCCAACAAGCACAGTCTTGCCTGGTGGAATACCAGGAAAATCTTATCTCTCAGACAGATCAGGAATACCACTATTACAGCCCTTAGACCTACCGGTCAACAGTGTTTGGTACTTACATTAATACAGCAAAATGACTATAAACACACAAATGCTTCAGTGGTAACTATAAACGACAGTTTATAGTTTATAGTAGTATTAACCTGCATCACCATTCTGAAGTAATCTAGATAAACTGGAGAACTTGGAATTCCTGCTGCCATCACCTTTGTGCTCACACGTACCTCTTACTGTATGAGATCTCTGAGAACATGCACACCTTCATACCCCACTGCTCGCTGTAGTAGGCACTTAAGTGCTCCGGAACACACTGAAAGTAATGAAAAGCCTTCCATCGAATCCAGCACTTCAAGCCCTTAGGCAGACCATTAGCTAATTGTTATGCAAATCTGTGCCTTATAAAATAAAATTGCTCTTCACTGCTACAGCGTCTCCAAAGATGAATCAGAGTATCATCCTGGCACCTGAGACTTTTGCTGCTGGCAATGCATTCACAGCAGGCAGCTCCAGTGACCCGATGGGTGCCCCACTTGCCTCCCTACACACCCGACACAGTCACACAGGTTTCCCTCACTGGCTCAACCTCATTTTTGCCACAGCAGAGTCCCACACATCTTCAGCAGTTTAGTCCTTGTGCAGCAACACAACAGATCTGGCTGGTGCCTCTGGGGAGGGATGCCCAGGATTTTTATATCCTCAGTCTCTGTGCCCCTTCCAATGGTGATTTTAGTCTGTGGTCTTCCCAACGTTCACTGGCTCCTGCTGAGTCTTTGCGTGACCGGCCATCCCTTGGCCAGCTCCTGGCCCCTTGTGTGGAGCTCCAGCCATTTGTCTCTCCCAGGACACAACCTGCAGCTGCACACCTTCATTAGGTGTATTCCTCAACAACAGGCAGTTCTTGAACATTATTCCTCAACAACAGGCAGTTCTTGAACATGATGAAAACGTCAAGGCATCTCTTTTAAAGAATTTAGCTAGTTTAAAAAAATCTCTCCCTTTGAATAGGCTCGAGTCTGCATTTCTAGAGCATGTGAGGCTTCATCTTTTCATTTAATTTTGATTATGGTCAGCAGAATGGGTACACACTGCAAGCAGCATTGCACAGGTTCACTGGCATTAGCACCTGTGTGTGTATCAGCACAGTCATGTAAAGAAACTATAATACAAGCCTGCTTCCCAACACCTGCAAAGGGCTTATTTAATTAAACTCTTCCCATCCACAGGCAGAGTCAAAACAGTTCAAGATCTTAGGATAAAAGGTGTCAGGGAAGACAGACCTATTATTTATCACACAGCAACCAAGACCAAATATAAAAGACTAACCACTAGCCTTTCCAATCCCACACTGCCAGCTGGCACTAAATGATAAGCGAAAGTGCTGCAAAGTACTTTTTTCCTTGCTTTTATAACAGTGCAATTTTAATATGTGGTATGTGGCACATTGCCATTTCCATTTTTTGAGTGCAAAAGCCTTGCACAGGGAACAGGGAGTACAGCCAACAGAACCAGATCTACTTAGAACTTTGTACTAAAATTCATTGTTTCATGGGTGAGCAGCAAACATGGGCATTTTTTTTTTTTTGGTTACTCTTCATGCTCAACACTATGTATTTATTTGAACACATTGTTAAAATAAGCTTAATAAATGCATTATCATCAAGGGGCTCTCAACTGTCTTCCACTCTGCTCCAATTCATTTTGCCAAAGGGATTTAGTCACCTATATACAAATTCTCACAGGAGCAGCAGAATTCCTCACACTACAGTCTGTGGTGGGCGTAGGCATAGGACTTTCAAATCTCAACACATATGAATGACACAGGAGTCACTGCCTACTACTTATCTGTAGAATTAGACAGAGGAAGCTCTGATTGATTTACCCTCGATGTATCCAACCCCACATTCGTAACCACCCAATTTCAGAGAGGTCACCTGTAAGCCCAAAGTGCCTCCGTGTTACAGCTCCTACAGAAAGCTGCATTTTTGTCTGAGAAGTGTGCATACAGAAGTGCAAACAAATAACTACTTATAAGTTGCTAAGTATTCATACTCATCTTCTAATGCAGATAGGAACCCAACAGAGATGGTGAAAAGAAAGATCTCTTTGATCCAACTTTATCCTGAAGAGAATAACAACCAGAGAGTCATGGTTACAAACCTACCCAAACAGCAAGGATGCAAGAGTCTTGGTGCATTTTACTTGTACGTGATTGTGTGGGTGAGATTTTTAAAATTTATTCTATTTGTGGTGCCTCAGTGTAACCAGTCCCTCTTTCTGTGTTTAAACTGCTAACAGAGCAGGATGAAAAGGCAGATTATGAGACAGACTTCTTTCAAAACCTGGAGACTCTCAAGACCATTCTAAGAAAACTGATAAGCAGGCTAGAAACCTGAAAATTCAAGGATAATAGCAAAGAATAAAAATAAACACATCTCAGGATAAGAGTAATGCTACTGCATGTCAACACTGCAGTATTACACTGGTATATCAAACACTGGTGTTAGGGTCTACCTAAATGAACTGCTGTACTGTCTCTAAAACGAGACAACAATTACATTAAAAAACCTGCTGCACACAGACAGAAACACTTTACAGAAAATACTGTTTTGTAAACATCTGCCTCTCAGGAACACCAGGCAGTCCCTTGAAATTCTGAACAGGAAATCCCCTCCATCTCTGGCACCCGAATTCCCCCCCTAAATGACACAGCTTAACTAATCTCCCGAAATTAGACTACTTTTTTTTTTTGTCTGTAGAAGTCATTTGCATTTGAGATGCACTTGCATTTTATCACTGGTCAGCAACTGTCAAAACTATCTGTTTATCATAGGTTCCCTTCAGTGCATGGACTACATCTTAAAAGCATCCCATCACATACTAGCTTGTCCTAGGAGAGCCTGGAAAAGCCACGGCCATAACTTCAGACAATTACTTTCTTTGTGTATAATAGTTATCCTGGGGAGAAAAAAACAACAAAAAAAAACCTCCCAGAACCAACCAACCAACACCAAAACACCCCCAACAAACAAAAACCCCAACAACCAAAAAAACCCCCAAAGCCTAACAAAACCCCCTCCCAACAACAACAATAAAAAACCCCAAAACTGAAAAAAAACCAAAGACGCAGCCAAAACAAAAAAATCCTCAACCAAATCCAAACCAACGAACTCTCCACATTTGCTTAAAAAATGAGGCATTAAAGCCCATGTGGGAAAACCTGGTCATGGGCTAAAATGAATGCATAATGCCTACTGCAGAAACAAATGCTGAGACTGAATAGAGCTCTTGTTGGACAACTTCACAGGAAAGACACAGGTTCAGATTGTTTAAAATGCCAAATCATAACTCTGAATTTATGCAATGCCAACCTTCACTTTCATAGACACATCCACAAAATTCAGCTACAGGTTTTAGTAGTTTGAAAATGAGAACATAAACCAAGCCTTTGAAAATTACACTTTTTTGTGCAACAAGAATGAGATTCTGGTGCCTGTTTTCGGGTTTTTTTATTACCCTTATGGGACTTATTTTGAAATAAGAGCAAGAATATCTGTTTGAAAAACTATATAGATAATATATATACTAGTATTCTGGTTTCAATTAGAACTAAGCCATTTCACATGGCGAAAAGTTAAAGAGGAGGAGATAAAAAAAGGTTTTAGTCTGGTTTTAACTTAAACTATCATTTATATTACCTCCAACAAATAAACCCAGAAAGAATTATTTTCAAAATCACAGTAATGTTACCATTAGCAGTCCCTCCAGTAATTTGAAAACCTTTAAGGGAAAAGAATTTTCATATATATATTTATATATGGTACAATTTCAAAAAAGAAATGCTGGGAGCTGTCAGACTCACACTTTTTATGGGTTTTGGTGTCAAGTTCCTAAAACCACATTGTGTTATTTTAGAAAAACAAATTATTTTTAAGATTGTTTAGAACAAACACGGAAGATAGAAGAAAACTTTTCTTTTGAAAGAAGATTAAGCAATCACAAATCTTACTAATAACAGAAATCCTTCACAAGAGAATCCTTCAGAAGTCCAAGACTCATGGAGTTGAAATAAGACCCCAAAAAGTTTAAGCTGCCTTTTCCATATAAAATAGGTGGCAGTGGATACGTATCTTTATTAGAATGCACCCAGACTATGGAAGCAACAAAACAAACAAATAAACAAAAATCACAAACAGAAAACTTAACAATGTGCTAAGAGAAGAAAGAACCATACCCGAAAAGCTTCAAAACCAGGATATAAATCTTTTATCTTTTATATAATCAGTAATGTGACTCGACATATAGACCAAGAGTACAGAAAAAGTGTATCTCAGAGAACACCACCAGATGACATTACTGCAGAAACAAAGTTAACAGCCAGTTCAGTTTCTTCCATGCAATTATAACACTTAATAAAACCACAGCTATCATTCAGTGTGGTCAATGCTTAAGAAAGTCAGGGTTTTGGTGGCTTTTATCCTAAGGAACCAGTTATAGAAAAAGACAACTGCAAATCTGTTGGATGTCCAGTCCTAACTGAAAGCTCCTCCTGAATGCAAATGTTTTCTCAACCACAGCTCATATGAAGAGGGAGGATGAAAGAAAATTCTCAGAAGTATCTGACCTCAAGGCAGGTGGGGGAAGGGGATAACGTTCTCCTTCTCAGACTTCCATCTAACTCAGCCATGGTCCCAACTGTGCGTTGACACACACACACGTTTTTATAGCATCATAAACTGCTTATAGTAGAGAACCTAAAAGTAAGGAAAAAAAAACCCAAAAGTGTATTTATTATAACTGAAGCAGAGTCTGTGACATGCACTGACATGCTGAAAGACCAAATAACACAAGTGCCACTCCTACAGAGGGTGGGTATCTATAGCAGGCAGTCAGCAAGTACAAGAAGAAAAGAAGTATGAAGGTTAAAACGTAGAACCTCCTTTCTCCCCACCTCATACCTGTACTCTGGACTCCGATAGAGACACTATGTATCAAACATGGATAAATAAGTTTTCAAATCAGAAATAACAGTTCAACTTCCTTATAATTTATCTGCTCTAACATAGCTGAAAATTGCCAGTGTGAAGACCACAATTTTCTGCTGCTCTTTCATGTTTTCTTTGATTTTTCCTGGGCAATGAATTTGTCAGATAGAAGATCTTTAGGAAAATAAGTGAATAAAAGTAATTTCCACTCCAGATGACTCATTTAGTAGACTGAAACTAAGTTCTTGTAAGTTAATCCCTTTACTTTTAATAATTGAAGCCGTTGCTACTGTCCCAGGACACCAACCCAAAAAGTTAACTCTAACTGTAACCAAGCTGTTGTGTTACTTAAAAAACATGCTTAAAGGATGAGGTAGAACATCTCATAAAGGAAGATCATGATGGTAAAGAAGGCAGTTATAATGCAAGGGGTTTTGGTATCACTAGTAAATACAAGTAACAATAGAACATTATGTCTGAAGGTGAACCAGATGCTGCCAAAAACCCTAACAACATGAATCCCGCTTCCTGCTCACAAAATAAGCAGCATCCATAAGGACTCTCCCCCAGACCCCACAAAACTTGTCTGGCACAACTAATTTGAAAACCAGTGATGATAAAACATTAATCCACGCATTACCTTTTCTTCAGTATGAAAAAAGTCCAGAACATGCATTTCTTTACTGATGGTTGATGGCATATGACCTTGTAAAGCACCAAGACTGAAGCAGTGGTAGCAGAAATAACCAAAGAGCAGAACAAATGAAAAAGAACTTCAACAGGGAAAGGTCTTTGTTTCCTGTGCCAGAGTCCCTGTGACTCGTGCTGGCTGCCCAACTTCTCTGGAATACTCCTGTAGAACTGTCTTGTTTTATCAAGATAAGCTTCTACTGGTGCATTGGTGATAAAAGGAAGACTATAGAAAATACAGGCCCTCTCTGCAAGGTAACAGGAGACCTAGTTATCTGGGATTATATACTCCATGAGTTTTTTGCCTTAGAGTTTGTCAGCAGGTGCTCCAGCCACACTGCTGAGTTGCAGAAGGCAAAGGCATGGTCTGGGAGAAAGAAGAATGGCCTCTTGTAGGAAAATAGCAGGTTCAAGACCACCTAGGGAACTTAAAAGTGCACAGGTCCATGGGACTGTATGAGATGTATCCATGGGTCGTGAGGGAACTGGCAGGTGAAGTTGCTAAGCCACTATCCATCACATTTGAGAAGTTGTCCAGTGAAGTTCCCACAGAGTGAAAAAGGGGAAACATAACCTCCATTTTTAATAAGTGAAAAGAGTAATATACTAGTAGACAGTGACAGATGTAGACACTTTCCACTGTGAATGGACACGTGGTGCTTTTTTTTCTTAAGCACAAATGTAAACAGGAAAAAAATATCATATCATCTTTGCACATACCTAGCAGACCAATAAAGCCCAAGCATGCATTTTCCTGCAGCTTCAAGTATGTAATTTCACTGGTATATGTAAAGCTGCAATTTGCTTATGATTCCAAGCTCTCAGAAGACAAACAGGGAGCTGCTGCCCTGTGAGGAATTTGTTTAAGATTTGAGCAGAATGCCCTGAAAACAAAGACATAAAATCCACTAATAAAGAAATACAGAGCTATTTACCAATTTACTTATATAAGCCATTTTCTTAAAATAAATAAGAAATATATGATTATATTGTTTTAAACAAACCTAAATTAGATGAATACCAATATCCATTTATCTGACCCCTCGGAGCACTCACTCTCTACTTCACTCAGATTTCGTACAATACACATACAAGGATATCCCTCAAAGTAATCAAATATCCACTTACTCTGCATTTCTTAAAAGACTGGGGAGTAATGTACTAAGGTATTATATAATCAGTCAGTGTGTGGGTGGGGAAACCAAGCTGATATTACCTTGCAGCATAGACTGCGTATCTTGGCATTTCCTTCTAGGTTAGGCCATGTCACCCATCATTACATGGAAATTCTTTAGAAACAGGAAAACAGTGATTCTGACAGCATCTTTATGGCTTTTCTCATATGCTCTTTTCAAACTCCCTTGCATTATGAAACAAACCACTGAATTCTTCTATCAGTCCTCTTCTTCTTCTGCCTTTCCACGGAGCATAATATACACTACTGTTAGGACAGCAGAAAGTCTTTTGGTTTTTAACTTCACTTGATCATGTAAGCCAAGGGCAGAACCAGTCCTTCACAATATGCTTAAACTAATTGGAAAGAACCAAATCAGTTATGTTAAAAATGATGCTATTCCTATCAGATAATCAGTGCTTAATAGGAGTGCAGTATCTGGATTTATGGGGCAGTACTTGGGGGACGTGGGGTCCAGAAATGCCAGTCTCTCAAAATATTCCTCATCTGAGAGAAACCAGCACATTTTTTTCCTTAGGAAGGCAGGGATCTTGAAGGTAGAAAATCCTGCCTTTATAGGTAGCCCTCAGCTGACCCATGTGTACCTTCAGAATGCAGTCAATGCACATTTGGCAGTAGTTGCAGCACATGCAGAAACCAGGGCACTCCAGAGAAACCAGCACAACCTTGCAAACAGTCAGGAGCATGCCTCAGACATGCACTGGGGACTTGGAAGCTGAGAAAGGCTTGTGGTTTGTAGGTAATTGAGGCACAACACAAATTGTGAACCACCTTCCTACATGGGTGGTAGATGAGCTGGGGGGCTTGAAAATCAGCTTGAAAGCAGAGAAGGCAGAGCAGCTGCCTCATACTTTTAGAAGGTCCTGCTCTACTGTGTGGTAGAAGACATAGGATCACAAAACTGTGGTGAAACACAGGTTTCATCCTACTTTGGTTAAGCAATGAGACTTGGAGTTTTCTTACTCTGGGACCACTATCTGTCCAGCTTTGGTTATAGTCTCTCCTGAACACTCAAGCAAGAATCACAAAACTAAAAACCAAGCAAGTGCTGGTATAGCATTTCACTGTGTGCTGCCCCACTTCAGATGCAGCCCATGAATGTTTCACTACATTTTCTCTTCAAATTGCAGATCTCTTGAAAATAAATTGGGGAGAACGCACAGAAAGAAACACATCCTAATACAAATAATAGTCATAATAAGAAGAAATTATGTCTAAAATTCACATAACTGAATTGGCAAAGAATAAAAGCAGTCATCTCATTTTAGGGGAGTTTCTTCACAGAATATGTTAATAACAGGGAAAATTCTGAGATTAATTTTTTATGTTCTTATTTTAATGAAATTTTGGTTGTTTGCTGTAAACCTACAAATTCATTTTATGACTCCAAGTCTATGCTTGCAGAGAATGCATGTTATAAGCATAAGTACAATTTGCACCCTTTGGTGCACCAAAGCAGAATGAGACATTGGCTCATACACTGTGGGTAGACTCACTCAATCAAAACAACCCTATGAAACCCATTAAAACTTTCTCTATTACAGTTGTGCATTTGGCACCATTTCTCCTTTTATCCCCCTTAACATAAATAATTGCCTTATTTTAGAATCCATGGCAAGCAGGTTCCACCACAGAGGAGTTGGCTGTGGGCAACAAGTTCCTGCTGAGTATACACGCATTAATTACATTGTCTTGCGTACTTATGTTAAGGTTCTCAAGATGGGCTTCTAAAGAAAGCTAGACTAAATAGGATGATGCCTTTCTGGAAGAAAAATGTAAGCAGCTAGTAATATTCTGTCATGGCCTACAATAAGGAAAAAAAGTCAGGGGTTTTTTTATATGACCATTTGCTAGGTATTTAGTAGTAGTAGGTATACATACGAGAAGACTTTAAGAAAGACAAGATCAATGTGTCTTGCTGCCCTGAAGTGAAATTGTCTTGGCTTGGGTCCAGAGTAGAATCATAGAATGGTTTGGGTTGGAAGGGACCTTAAAGATCACCCAGTTCCAACCCCCCTGCCATGGTCAGGGACACCTTTCACTAGACCAGATTGCTCAAAGCCCCATTCAGCCTGGCCTTGAACACTTCCAGGGATGGGCAATTCACAGCTTCTCTGGGCAACCTGTGCCAGTGCCTCAACACCCCCCCCCCGACCCCCTCCAGCAATGAAATCTTCCTAATATTTAATCTAAACCTGCCCTTTTCAGTTTAAGGCCATTACCCCTTGTCCTGCTACTACATGCCCTTGTAAAACATCCCTCTCCAGCTCTTTTGGAGCCCTCTTTAGGTTCTGGGTGGCTTTTATAAGGTCTCCCCAGAGCCTTCTCTTCTCCACGCTACAGTGAATAAGACTGGGAAATCTTTGAAAATACTGCTGTCATGGTACTGTACTTTAAGTCACCCTTTCACATTAGGAAGTCTTCTTTTAGCTTAATGGATGGACATAGGATCTTAATGCAGTATTTTGACCACTGTGTACTACAGGTCTGTTTCTGATGTTCCTCAAGAGAAGTTATAATACAATAAATTCCCAAGAAAGCTGTCACCTGCTGGTCAGCCTGAGATGGAAGCCACCTGCATGTGTCTGCTGAGCTGCAGAGCTTGTCTTGGCAGCTTGATATTTACATGCCTTTAGCAAGACTGTGGTAGTTGTAAACCAGAAAACTTTCTGAGAAAAAGTACAGTATGTCAGCAGAGCTTTTCCAGGGAAAGCAAGAACATGCAGAAAGTAATCAAATAACTTCTGTTGATTTATATGGAAATATTTATTGTTTTCATTTCATAAGGTCTAAGTTTTCACAACTAATGCAAACATCAACTCCAACGTAGCCTCAAAACTGTTGTTTCACATCACAAATATGTATTAAGGATTCTTAATTAGATCAGGATCCAAAAATTATTTGTTTGTAGTTTTTATCCTGTGAACATAGCTGCAAACTTGTGTGGAACTGATTAATTCTTTTTATGGGTTTCAGAGTTATATTAATTTTGAGGTCACGCAGTTCTGCAGAGTTTATGTAGACAATCAGCTCCACCTGAACACAATTCCTCTGCTGTCTGTGGTAATCTGAGAGACCTGCACATGTGTGTGGATCTCTTTTCTAACAGCCAACAGTAATAGTTGCTTTTCACACACTACCCATGACAACGGATGCCCATATTCAAAGTACTTTTTAAGGCTGCCATCCCTACTTAAACAAAACGTCTTTAAAGTACTTGAAGGATCTGAGTGAGGAAAACGGACCACTTTCAAGAGGAAAAGGAGGTTAACCCTGTAGACTCCACTAAGCATAGTGAAGGTTAAAGAACACCCAGAACGAGAACTCCACAACCATATTTGATTACTCTTGTTTTATAATCCCAGTTTGAGGCTTAAAATGTAGACTCCACCACAGAAAAAAAAAACCTTTTAAGCTCCGTGACCATCCAGACAAAATACAATATGATGTAACTGGGCAGTGGTTTCTGTAACAAAGAACACCACTACGCAATTCAATTTTCATGCAGAAAACGAACTACAGGATTTCCCACAGGAGAACAACGCGCTACTCTGAAAGGTTGCCATCTCGTGGATGTTTAAGGGTACTGTGGTAACTCACTGCCCTGACTTAATGATTTCTACACTCTGGACTGGAAACATGTGTCCAAGACATCTCATACATATCAATGAACACTTTTTTTTTTTTTAATATTTAGGTAGCTTAAAGAAAAGGCTCTGACCTCTTATGAGTTAACTACATTATAGTGCAGTTCATAAGACGGGGCCCAGTTAAATAAAATGTATTTCATTCTGCAGTACTGCTGCCATATTCAGCCATAAATTGCAGCTGCTGAATGAACACACACACACAAAAATGCTTTATAGAACAGTTAAGGCAAATTAATTTGCTTGCATATCATTAGGATGTTGTCAATAAACTGTGCATATCAGTTAGAAACTAGTCCTTTGTATTTTTGTCCCCCTACAAATCCTAAAATGAGCTTGCAACTCCTGTAAAATAGAATTCAATAGCAAATAATCACAGAAAAAAAACCATACTTCCAATCTTCAGAAAACCTTTCTTTAAAAGGCTAGGAAAAAATGTGTGCCTGACAAATCTTTCCTCTATTAATATAGAAATGATAAAGAAGTAACACAGCTCTTAGAAATACGTACAAAGTTTAAATTTTGGCTCCTTGAAATACATCCTTTCAGTTACTTGAGCAAGACTAATATCTTAAGAATGTATATAAGCCACGTATATACATTATACCCTTAAAAACCTGTATTCAGATCCCAGTCAGTTCAGCTTCCTTCTGTCCACGCTGTTACCTGCCAGGGTAAGGTAACTCATCTGTGGCCCTGCTCTCAATTTCTTCTGCCTGGGCTGGCTTTTCAATTTACAGTCAGGTGCCAGGTGGTACTGCTTCACTGGAGATGCAGTTCCCAGTACTATTTTTCTATCCTTATGCCCCACTCCTATGCTATTTTTTCAAACTGTACTGTCAAAGCTTTTAAGAAGTAACCATAATTCTCTCCTTCAATGTCCCTTGAAGCACCAACCACTTTTAAAAGGGCATAGAACGGGAGCCCTGCAGAAGTACCTGCACTCATGCCTATTTACGTAGTGCTGTTGGACTATTAACCTGCTGTCCCTCACCAAGAGCCAGGGACATATTCCATTCCACATCTGTCTTCAGTCTACACTTACCTTTCCACAACCAGGAAGGCATGAATTCTCACTCAGACTACAGCATTTCCTCCTCTCAATCCTGGCTGCCACAACCTGCTTTAGGAACTAGTCTCAAATTATTTAATGTTCATTAGTCTTTTGAGTTTTTCTCATTGCTGAAGCATTCACTCAGGGTGGGAAACTAAATACTCTCCCCACCCAAAAACTCAACACCCTAAATTCTAATTCCAGTGGTCTCAGAATTCTTCAAATATTTATTACATTTTTCAGCAGGAAACACTCTGGAAGAGCGTTCTGTTTAATCCTACCTTGTGGGATTCAGCTCTGGGAGCTTCCTGAATCACAGCATTTCTAACCTTGCAGGAAGCCTACTTGCAAGGAGTGGTTTGTTGCCCTGACTTTGAAGCCAACATACTCCAGCTTTCACAACTGAATTAACTTTAGGACCTAAGGAGACAAGAAAGGAAAACAGCCTGTGTCAGAGCAAATACACCTACCTGCTGTACTACTTCTCTGACCCCCTTTTCTTGATTTCCTTAATTTCCTTTAGCCTGTAAATCAACAGCTGCTGCCCCAGGTCATTAACACCTGGGGGAGAGGAGCCTGAGAAATGGCACAGCTGAAGTCAAGGTATTTCAGGTGAATTCAATAATTGCAAGCACAGGCCAACACCTTTCACTTAGAGGAGAGGCTAGAGGAAGTGGGATTTGTATCTTATGCATGCATGCATACATTGAAAACCATCTTTAATGAACCATACAGTTTAAGGAACTGGCTGCCCATCCCACAGAGATGGAATCTGATTGTCATAAGTTTTGGTAGTTTGGGTGGACTCAGCAGCACTTTTAAGTATGTACTTAACAACTGTGAACTGTATTGGCACATGATCTATGCTGTGCCAAAGAGAACCTGTATTGTAACCTTAGAAAGCCATACAGTATGGAAAAAAACCCACACCTGTGTTACAATGTGCTTTCTTAACTTTGACCGAGGTTAATCAGTTGTCTTACACCAGGTAGTAATGCATGAGCTGCAGATCCCATCCTTTGCAAGATTGCATTGCTTTGGTCAGAAAGCTCCTGTACCCTTTTCTAAAAAGTTAAATCATTCTCGTAATTTTTAGTGTCAAATTAAAGAGGATGCTCAAATGAGCACGTGTTGCTGCAGTTCAGATGGTGACAAGGCCATACAGGTGGCATAGTTGCTGATACTAAGTGGGAGCTGCCTGCAGGCTCCTCTCTTACCATCAACCGTGTCAGCCTATCCAGTAGCCAAGGGATATGCCCAGCACAGCACAGGCTTAAAGGCTGAGCTGTATGTGCAGCACAAGGCAGCACAGAATAGGCCTGAGGCTACTCACTTTCACTGTCTTGCAGATCACTAACTCCTGGATGCACAAGGTCTTCTCGTCAGGGTCCTTATACAACATTTAACTGAAGTCTCTCTAGAATGAAGGAGAGAATGTTAAGAATTTGAGAAGCTGTCAGGCAAGCTGTAGAAGGATAAGCAAATCATATTATTATGGAACACACTGCATTACAAGCACCTCCTGCAACACTCTTGATAGCTAGAAGAATGAAATTCCCTTACAAAAGCATATGGAATGATATTGAAAACCTCTTGGCACAGATGATAAGGCAGGAATATGGCTGAATCCCATCTCTCCTAATCGCTGGAAGGCACAAGGAGACCTAAGAAAGTTAAGAATAAGGTGATCAGGCAATTAAAACCGGGGTAAGATAGATCAATACAGTAAGACTGGATTTCTCAGCAGAGAATGCTACAGCATGGATCAGTCCTTAGGTGGCAAACTTTCTTAGACTGGGCTCCACCCCATTTTTATTTGCTGAGTAGGACACAGAGAACTGCATTGCTTTTCAAAGAGATTGAAGGAACCATCCAAGCAATACCCCTTTCTCTGAACATACAGAAGTATGTACATGGTGGCAGAATTAAATAATCACATTTCACAAAACATATAAAATGAAGTATTTTTGCTTTTTTTGAGAAATCTCAGGCTTACTGAATTCTGGTGCAGAGGAAGGATATTTGCAGAGCTAGCTATCTGTGAAGTTCCACTAAAAGGTACAGTTATTTTCCTTCTTTACTTATTAGAATTCTTTGCTTGTTAGATACATAGCACTTCAGAGTTAATAAGTGTCTCTTGAAAGTCCTCATTTGTGATTGAATATATAATTTCTATTAGTGCAACGTGAGCCTTATATTCACAAAACAGACAGCAGACACTTGAATATTTATAGACTGCAGTAGATTCGGATAATATTCTATATTTACACAGGATAATCTGAAGGACCAACAAAACACTCCAATAACAGGTGTGTAAGCACTGATTCAAGGCTTGGAGTAAGAGGCACACAGCCCATGTTGAGACCCACGTTTTCCCTTGAACCTCACTCTTTCTCATGTAAGCTAGTTGGTTAAGTTGTTGGGCTTTGCCCTGGAAAACCGACAAGCCCTGCAGGTTATGCTGGGACCTGAAGGAAAGGCAGAATTAATCACAGACATAAAGCATTCTTCAGAAACTGTTTGGAATTTACCAATTTGGAATTTACAGCATTTGGAATTTCAGAAACTATTTGGGATTTACAACAACAAAAAAGAATGAATTGCTTTTGGGCACCTTTGAATTTATGAACAGAATCTTTCCTTTTACTGGATTATTTATGTTGCACAGACCACTACACTTCTAGGTTGGGCACCTGAGCAGCCCCAGTGAGAAAAGAAATCTCCGTGATCACAGCAAATGAACAAACTGCTCACTGAACAAGGTGACTTTGTTAGCCACTCTGATTCCTTGTTGTGAAGGAATGGTATAGGTTGCTTAAAGAATCACTGTCAAAGGTATTACAAAACCAGGTTTAAAATAAATTGGGAGAAGTGTGACAATGTTTGAGGGCAAGGTTCACTCTACTACTTATTGCATGGATGAAACATACAAAGGAAAAGCAAATTAGAATCAATTTAGAATGATTTACACAGAGAGGATGGAAAAGGGTAAAGATACAGAATGGAAAGGGAGAGCCTCTCTTTTAGTCTCCAGGTTCAGAGAGGATCCCCCTGCTTTCTGAACTCCTGGTGGAGCTGAGGTGCAGCTGAGTCCAACCTTAGTACCAGACTCAGTCAACAGTTTATATCTAAGGGATTCAATAAGACTTAATTATATTCTAATTTATCATTTTGTTAAGTGATTCAATAATGAACAATTGCAACAGTGACTTAAACACAGATCCGAGATGGCAACATGCATACTATACTTGCTATGGGGTGTTTGAATCAATTCTTACACACACAGACAGACACAAAGATATATATACAAGTGTACTAAGGTATATATGTTAAAAAAATTCTCCTTGAGTTCAGTGAAATACTCAAGTCAAATGCCTCTGCATTTCTCAATCGGTGAAGTTTGAGCCTCAATGAGTGGGAATATCAGCCCAGGTTTTTATCATCAGCTTTTGGTGATGGTCCTCCAATTATCGCAAACCTGAGAGCTGGCAAACCCTGAGAGGGAGATTCTGGTTGCAGCCCAGTGTGGCCCAGGAGACCTCAAGAAGCCCCACTTAGGATGCCTGTTTATAGGATTGCACAATGACTGAAGTTAGTCATCAATCTCCATCCCGGTCATAATCCAAGACAGTAACTACTAGAATTTTTCAGAAGTCCAGTAACAATAGTATTGTTTCAGGCTATGATTCATGCAAGTAATATTCCAAGGCTATCTGGAGATGACTGATTAACTCTTGTCCCCTTCCTACATTAGACAACAGAAGTTCCTTGTAGAGACAGTGTTTCTAATAAATTCAAGGAAGCCTAACTTCCCAAGAGCCATTAATTAAGGCTAAGATCTAACGAGAATTCTGGAGACCATAAAGCAGCCCGAAGAGGAGACACCACCACACCCTTGAAATTTGGTACTGAGCCCGCACAAGTAAATTCCATGCCAGAAAAATGTCTGCATAAATAATACAATATGATTACTCTTGACTGTATTTATGAGATGCAACAATACATCCTCCCACTTACTACCAAAAATGACTTCTTAATGTGCATTACAGGCTGTGAGGGTTTTCTTTTTGTTGTATCAGTATTCAAAAGAACTGCCTCATTGATGGTATAATTTATGTTACTGTGGCTGCCACAGCTAACCTTAGCTACTTAGGAAGAAGAGATAGTTACAATGAAGAAATGCTGAGGTAACTGGACTGAAATAGGAAAGAATAAAATGCCTTGTTATACATCTTTTGGGAAGTCTCATTTATCTTTCAGATACAAATGGAATACTCTCTGTTTATATATCACTCTGTATTTATCTACTGCTCTTCTGAAAAAAACCCAAACACCTTTGAAGCTTGAAACCATTGCAGTCCTTCATGGTTATTTTGAAAACATGATTCTCACTGAGATCGAAAGTGATGAGACCAGCCTTTCCTTCCTCTACGTCAGCTTAAACCACTAGTAATTCAGACATTTAACAAGTTTTATGTAACAAGTAGTGGTATTCAGTGTTAGGCTTGAATTGCATGTGAGAAAGCATTTAAAGACAGATATGGGTTTTTTTTAGTTTTGGTTGTTTTGGTGTTTTCTTTCAAGTTATTCTCGACCAGATAATATACTTGCACAATTCAATAGAGTAGGTCAGTTCTTGCTAAAAATAATATACATATGAAAGTTCAGGATTTCAGGTTTTATCCAAACACACATTTCCTGGATTTGGATCACGGCTATGTATATTTGCAAGGTTTGTTTTGCAACTGCTTTTCTTTTAGTGTTAGTAATTTTCTGCAATGTGTCTTAATGTGTGCAGATGCTCAGCCCAAGTCATTAGTGGTCTGCAGAAATCCTGAGAAATCAACTTAGTAGCTGAAAAGAAGCCCAGGAAGATTTTAGCAATGGCTATTAGGACCCTGTGGGGAAGGATATTTAAAATGCCCAGAGGAAATTTTATAAGAGTAAAAAGGTCACTGCCAAGAGTGCTGTCAAGTTTTATGGAAGACCTTCAAGAGCTGAAACAATTAGCAGGTCTGGAGTTTACCTTGAACGTGGAATTAGTCATTGCCAGGCATTTTTCATCAAGAGAAAGAAAGTTCTGTTGTATGATCAAGTGCAACATACATTCCCAAGGTAGGAAGAAAGCTTTCCTGACATGCAGCTGCTCAGTGTCACTGACAAAAAGAAACAGCCCATAGTTCAACCCTTTCCTCTCTGCATTTTTGGGCAATTACCCAGCATTCACCTGAATTTGGTTTTTATGGGACAATCCTGTATGTACCTACCACTGGAACAGCTGTCTTGCAAGTAGCATTTAAATGGCTTGTTTTACCAGACCACAGAAATTTCCCAGTCCTGTAACATCTCAGACACTCAGCTCTTCATACAGTTAACTTTGTATCTTTCTTTCACATTATTACCTTTCAATTGCTCCTCCTCCTCCACAAAGGAAAAAAGGAAAAAAATATGGGGGTGGAGAGACGGGTTTCAATTATCTAGGGGGCTATAAAGGACAAGTTAGGATTCTCTTTTTTTTTTTTTTTTTAACAACAAAATCATTTCCTATATATGTAAAAATTTAGGACATTTCTGACTTTTATTCCAGGGGAGACAGAAATTGATTTAGTTTTATGGGGTAGAAAGCTTGGGGGTTTTGTTTCCACTCCTTATGACTCGGATCACAATGAATAATAGAACAGTATTAATAATAGTCTGTATATACAGCTGCCACCCCTATGAACATCAATTTATCAAAACCCAACACTTTAAACAATTAAATAGTTAGGCTGATGACGTAGTAAATCTTTTAAATTGCATTACTATTTCAAGTAATACAAACCATTAAGGCTGCGGTATGGGAGATTGCAGACTTTGATAGGCAGATACACAGTGATGTTGACTTGAAAGAAATGTCTGCTCCTGTCTGAGCACTGTACTATATCTTAGAAACAGATTATGCTGTAGCATAAATACTTGTGGGGGTTTTTTCATCATATTGAAGCAAGAAGGTCATGCTCTACCATTGCAACTTTTTGCAAGGATAGCATTTCTCTCAGCCTTTTCATTTTCTTTTTTTTCTGAGAGCTTTATCAAGATTTGTCCTTTGAAAATAAAGTATATGTTTTCTTGGGTTTTATTTCTAGGATAGAAGCATGTCTACACAAGCTCCAGGGAGCTCAGTAAAACATACGTAAAACTACAATAAAGCAGTGGGAACAATGTCTCAATTAAGGATCCAGTGCCAGGTTTTCAGCTCTGTTCTCACCCTGTGCACTCTCTGGTTCCTAGAGAGGAGTCAGGCCAAGCACCATAGCACCTGCAAGTAAAAAGAGTTTTGCCTTTAACCCTAAATTCCCAGACAGTCCTCCTCTGAATTAGCAAGCTCTGAGTTTTCCTACTTGAGCTACAAGCCTTGTACCCCATGACATACTGGCACCTGCTCCTTCACCACACCAGCCAATTCAGCAGTAAATCATCTGCAAAAAATAAGACATTGTGCCTGCACAGCACTGCCATGGCTGTGACAGAGTGTCTGCACACAGGGAGTGCAGATAATCTGCCTGAAAACTTTGCAGTGCTAAGAATAGGCTTTCACGACTGCTTTGCTTCTAGCAGGATGACGTCTCTCTTGCCTTCTTACTGTTCCTTCATCTCACACATCCCGTGCATTGTTACGTCTCCCCCACTGCCACTCTTGTTCTTCTCGGGTTTCCAGTGGCGTTTTCAAGTTTTGATTGGTTAACAGATAAATTACAATACTGAGAGTAGTCTGTGCTGAGCTTCCTGCTGCCATAGCTGGCTAACTCATCTAATGTGTTGCTATCTGTAAGCTATATTGCTACCACTTATCACTACGCAACTCTACTGGACATACAGTGTAGTAAAACCAGAAGGATTTTGATAGTGGTTGACCGAAAATGATGACTGTGTGCACCCCGCAGAGGGCGTGGGGTGAAATGGCGAACAGCCTTTCCTGAGGGCGGGTGGGTTTGTCCAGGGCTCTGAGGGAGGGGCCTGGAACTGGGCGCTGATTGGACGGAGAGCGGGGGGTATGCAAATCAGGGGGAGGGCTGACCAATGGGCGACAAGGGCGGGAACTGAGGGCCAATAGGGAAGCAGGGCTGGGGCGGAGGGCGGGAAAACCATGAGGGGAAGAAGACAAGATGGAGGAGAGCCGGGAATAAAACTACGAGAAACCATGAGGGGAGAAACCGGGAAGGGGCGACAATAAAGCTTTTGAATCAAAACCTTAACAATAAACATGTGAAAACACAGAACTTCAAACTTGAACAGCAAAAGTCTGGTGGATTTGTCTGAGTCCAGGAGGTTTGCATCGCCATCATCCTCCTAGGCCCACTTTCTGAAGTGTGCTCTCCATTCCTCATATGTCACGCGTTCCCCTACAGAATCTGGCCTGCGATAATCACTCAGTGCGCCATAGTTTCTTCCAGCATTGTTGGGAGCAGTATCTGCCACGTTGGTTTCACTGGTTTCCTCCTGGTGTTCCAGCATCCCTGGCTTTGTCTCACTGCTCTTCCCTGTGGCCAAACACCTCCCCACAGCTAGAATGGTTTCGCTAAGGATCCTCAAACCCCTGGCTTTGTCTCACTGCTCTTCCCTGTGGCCAAACACCTCCCCACAGCTTGTCGTTGGAATTGTTTCACTAAGGATCCTCAAAACCCGGCAAATGCATGCTGCACCATTACAGGACAGACGCCTCACAGTGGCCGTGCTTTGTTACACAAACCTTCAGAGCAGCGAGAGACTTTGACAGCAAAAAGCACTATTTTCTGAGCTAGTGCAGTTCCCTGGTCAGCAGCTGCTGGTGGTTGGGTGTTCAGATCCATGCTGGCAACCACGGGAACCACATCCTTCCTTGGTAGCTATTTTTGTTCTGGATGCTCTGACACTGCTTTACTAACTCCTCTAAAATTGTATCTTTACATGGGATTTATAAGAAATCTTGTACTTTTTGATAAATATCATTGAATTTTCTTACTGCCAGTGTGCCAGTTGACACACTGCTGTGCTTGTTTCTTTTTCAAAAATGGTGTTGGGTGTATCACTCCCCCCTCACCAGTACAGTATAATGTAAATTACATTTTCTAGTATCAGGCCCAAAAGGATGCTGCTATTGAAAAAAATATTTCTATCATAGTGATAATGCTTTTATATCATGTTAATTATGAAATACTAATATTAAAAGTACTAAAATCAATACATTCATCTAGAACTCCTGCAAGACAAAATGTGAGAGACATTTTGAAGACAAACAGGAGCATAGCCTAAGAAGTGCACTAAAGATAGTAAGGATGCAAATATTGTACTGCCTCTCGTGTATCACACTGGCTCCCCCAGGTCATGGCAACCTCTGTCCTTCCTGACTCTCATGGTGAGAAATAAAAGAGATTTCAGAAAGGAGAAGTGGTATTTTCGAGGGCTCTTAATCTGAAGTTAGGGAATATTCATTGTAAAGTGATGCTTCAGTAGTAAGAGTTCAGCAAAAGTGTATTCAGCAAAGTTAAAAAAAAAAACAAAAAACAAACCCATAAACCCCAAACCCACACAACAAAATACAAACAGAAAAATCCCAACTATATCTACCTGTAGTTCATATTTCCATCTTCTGACCATGAGATGTAAGTTTGTAAATACCTCTCATCATCAATTTTCCTAGTAGCTAATATTTTAATCAGCTGAATAATAAAATATATGATGTCCTGATAAAAAAAATCATTAAAAAAAACCCCCTCCATCCTAGGATTGCTGTACAATAGTGAAGGTTTTCTTGAAACACCTTGCCCCATAAAATGATTACATATCCTATGCATCTCATATGAACACCTTATGTTGGTACAACGCTTGCTGCCTCGACATATGAAACACTAGGGCAATTAACATGCCCCTAAACAATCATTGCCAAGAATCAGGAAGAAAGAAATAAACCCAATATGGAAGATACCCAGAGATTAATCACTGAATAACCACTAAATAGCCAAGATTGTGGTGAGTTTTCTGTGCCTTGCCTAAAAGGTAAAAAGTTTAAGAAAAAAAATCATTAAAAAAAATAAGGGAGGAGAAGGACTAATGGCAAGGCAGTTTGGATCAGTAAGTTATCCATGCCAACCACCAGTAACCTGTTGAAGCAAAACAAGAGTACCATTCTCTCCAGGAACAGGTCTGAGTGTGCTCTCCAAAGGGCTGGCACGAGCAGGGGGCTGTGCTGTCAGGACAAAGCAAGGAAGCTGCGAGAGCAGCATTGCCTGGGCCTTGCACAGTCAGCTCGGGACACGAACACCGCAAAGAGGTTGCAGCAGTAATTATTGTTGTAAATCACAGGACCCAGGCTACCACTCAAAAAGCAAAATGTTCTTGCTGAGTATTAGGATACAGTACACACTGATGGCAGTGACCACCGTGGGTGTGCATAGGCTAATTTAGGACTTAGCTAATTTATGAAACTGTTTAAGCATAACCCAGCTGTTTTCACTCACAAACAGCCGCACTTAGTGGTGGAGAGCCTGTAACACAAAGTGTGAGAAGCCGCAGACATTCCAACTTGTGTTATTTCTTGGCTTGATATGAGGCCTGTGTTAATTTAAAACTTACATATAGTTGCTGCATATAAAATGGCACAGAAGTGGTCTGCATGGATTATTTTATTGCCTTCTCTTCTCTGGTACAGCACAGTGTGCTGGGCTTTCACTGCGACTAAACAGATGTAATCCTTTTTTTAAAATCCCTCTTAGGAGTTGAGTTGGTTTTCTTTTCATGATCTGTTGATTACATGTACCCCATTGGTTAGCCTGAATTAATTAAATTTGGTTTGCAGGCAACAAAACTGAAATGCAATCCTCTTGGATTCATGCTGGTGCCTGACGGAAATCTTACCCTCCCTATGAAGGAAAGTTCTGTCTATTGTCTTCTGTTGACTGCAGGCCACATTTGACCCCATATTAAAGTCTTCAATAAATCTTTAAGGGCCTTTAATCAGGCCCTGCATGATTAAAGGCTGTATGTTTTCCTTTAACCTCACATCTTCTCATTCATTGCCAAAGCCCACCATTTGTTAGCAAACATTTGCTGCTTGAGCAAAACCTTGCTCTTGGTTATACCAGTTATGCTATTCTAAAGCAGTGGCTTTTAATGTATTAGGACTACCCCAGATTACATATACATATCTTTTAGGGAGACTGCCTTGCCCCAGATGAGCAAATAATTTATCCTTTTCTGACATGCAGGGTCAAAAGTGTCCATTGTTTATGTTTAAGCCACTGCAGTTAAAGATAGAAGAGCAGGTCTGTTTGCTGTAGCATCACAGGCTTTCAGTTACACATCACCACCCCCAGTGCAAGCCATCATGTGGACGTGACTGCTGACCTTAGAAGGGTTGCTGATTTGACTCCAGATTCCCAGGACAAATCAAAGTACTTCTCCTGACTTGTTTTAATGTGTCCAACACACACCTATTAATTATCTACTCCTCTTCTGTAGGTGAATATTTCATGTCAAAATCAATGCAAAATTTATACCTAATGTTCACAAATGAATACTTCCTAATTTATTTAAATTCCTAAGCAGGAAATCAGTGTTTGCAACAAGCCTTTTGATTTGTGTTCATCAGCATGGACATTAACTCCTGCCAACCTGCCTTTTGAAAATGCTTTTGTTAAATTGCAGTGGACTTGGCTTGCCACAGTAACAACTAGGTTAAGTATTGCAAAGCATTACTGAAGTATCAGAAAGCATGACTTGCCTGAGGCATGTTACACTGTGCAATTATGGTACTACTACAGTGTATTGGAATTACAAGTTTATGGAGAATAGGGTTTATATAAACCTACTGAGATTATATGGAACAAAGAAACAGATACTGTAATTGTAGCTGGGTTTTCCTTTTTTTTCCCCCTTTTTTCCTGTTTGCCTTGACCATAGAACTTGAACAGGAGAGAAGCAGAATACAAGTAATTTGTTTACACTTTTAAAAAACTGCCCAGAAACTGTGAGGAAACAAAAACTTGTCACACCATAAATCCACAGCACCACACACTACTTACCTCTAAAGTATATGCAATCAACATAGAACACAGAATCTACACAGAAGAATGAGGTTCTTCTAAACAACTCTTCCTAAAATATGTGTTAAATAAATGGAGAAGAATTTCTCCTCAGTTCCCTGACAGTAATGACAAAAATAATTTCTGACCAGTGGTAGCAATATAGTTCTGATTCTCATGTAGTCCTTTTCCCCACTGCGATGGCAAAAATTGCTTCAACTTCAATATTAAGATGATTAAGCCCCACATTTTAAAAGTGTTAGATCTCAAGAAGTTAACTCGGTAATCTTGATCAATCCCTTTTCCCTGTTTACTTGCAGAGCACTGGCTCAATTTCAACAGCTCAAACTCAAATCTAAAAGTGATCCCTCAGGTAGCACACAGTCCAGGCTGGGGAATTGGGCACAGCTGTGTGACTGAGGACATCCACTCAATGGACTTACATTACGTTTCATGGGCAGAATGAGCAGAAAGAGTGCAGTCACATAGGCAAGCATAGGTCACTTTTAAGTGTGCTAAAAAAGATGGAAATGCACTGCTGTGCTGCCCAGGGAGTACTTCTATGACTACTGTGTGCCAGGTACTCATTACCTGAATAAGCAGGAGACACTTCTTTAGATCTGCCAGCCCAGCTTTTTTTATCACTGTTAAGATTCAGACTCAAAATGAAGATTTCAATAGCAAAGTTTCCTTCTCAGTATTAAATTTGTTTGGAGTCTGTTCCACATTTCTGTGAGTCCACACACACACACCCCTCCTGCTTGTAGCCGACTCCCACAATTGCTTCCCCTCCAATTTCAATTACAAGCCATAGTGTCATTACAGCTCAGAAGTGAATCTCAGCTGTGATCTTCCTCTTCCTCTCTTCCTTGTGGGAATGCTTCCCAAAGGACCAGCTCTCACTAAATGTTTCCCAGCACAGAACTAAATGGACCTGTCAACTACCACGAACCTGTTCTCACCTGCCAGCCACAGTCATAGGGAAACAGTGTTCTTTGCCACCCTCTTCATTTTTGTCTGAGAGAAACCTGAAGCTGTAGCTGTTAGTATGGATCCCAAGGCTGGGAGGTGGCAGTATTTTCCAACTGCATTAACACAGCAAGCCATATTACACCTGGGAATTGGCAGGGACTCATCTCTCAGTGCCTGTGCCAATGACACAGCTACATAAGCCTCTATCTCCCAGATTTCCTTTATCTCCCAGGTAAAAAGTGGGCAGGTGGATCACTTCCACCTTCACCCATTGCCTCTTTCATAGGACACTCAAACCCACCCACCTCCACCTCTCCTCTGTGGCCACAGCGCTATGAGAAAGACAGAGGAGGAAAAAAGCACTAGGGTTGTAGCTGTACAGTTTGGGGAATGTCCACACTGTGAATGCCAGATAGCCGAGCTTGGTGTCCTGAGGAGCTTGATGATGCCTGGAGCTAGTTCTGCACGGACCAAGCCACCTCCAGAGCTAGCAGAGCAGTACGTGTACACCATCGTGTGCCCAGGCCACTGAGAACTTAAACTGGTCCTGCAAACTACTTCAGATTCACTCAGCCCCTACTGGCTCCAATGCATCCAAAGCTGTCCATCGTTACTCATAATATACTCTCGAGTTGATACTAGCAGGTCTCCACTTCTTTCTTCGTTAGACAAGGTTTTTAACATCTTAGTGTGCTTTTGGGCCTCAGGAAAAACAGGCCTAGCTGGCAGCACGGAAATGCATTAATAGTTCATGAACTGTTCTCTTAATGGCCTTTGGAATTGCCTCCAGAGATGCTTCATTTCTGCTGTGGTTCATACCCTGCTTACTTTCTGTTTCAGCCTCCTTTGATGTAGGTCCCTTTAGTCAGACAGAAGAGTATCAATTAAGTCAATTGTGATATACTCGCTATTAATACTACTAAACTATACAAATATATCCATTATCCACATACACTATTAGTATTAGGGCATGTCTACACATGGGAACTACTATGGAATTAGGTAGGTGTGAATTTGTAACCTTTTCACCATCAACTTTTTCCCTGAGTATGATCTCACTGTTACACAAGTCACACATCTGCAAGAGTAAACCTCACCACAGTGCTCAGTTTAGGTTAAAAGTGGGAAGAGCTGGCACTGCATTTCTCATGCTGCTCTGCCAAAATCCAAGTTCTGTAATTCAGACCAATATAAAGAATGTGCAATTAAAAATACCAGTTACTGGCATAGTTTTGCAGTGCTGGAGACTTGGAGAACATTCTTTTGTTACAGTTTAGGAAACCATTTGCAAACAGTGCTATGTGCAACAATCACTATTTTCGAGACTGTACTTTTGCCACATGAACAACAGAGAAAATACTGGTGCTCAAAACTATCTCTTTTGGTCTCTAGCCAAGTCCCCTCCTAAATACTATGCAGTTAAAAATTACATGAGCCATGCTCATAATAATATTTTAAACATGACCATAAAGTCCTGCTGAACATGAATCATTTTAAACCTCTTTCGCATGAAGAGAGTAATACACACAGAGGTAGAAAGGATTTTTCGTTCTTGCACTTAGGAGGATCAAAAATGGAATTGTATTGCATATAAAGCTCATTATCCTGGATCCCTTTGGGGAAAATCGAAGAATATATTTACATCATGATCATGTTTCTGGCCTCAAAAATTTTTTGCATGCTCCATTATTATTGGCATACTAAAGAAACTTGTTTTATTGCTGACAAGCATTTTTCCAATAAAACTAGATCACCAATGCTAATTGTAATTACACACATTATGACAGCTTCTAAAAGCCTGGCAGGGAAAGCTCCTCAGCTTCTCACACTGCTTCCTAAACATCTGTAGAGCTATGGCAATTTGTACCAGCAGGGCATCTGCTATATATGATTGAGTAACTACTCCAGAGATGCTGAATGAGAGGTGAGGGGCCATGAGCTGCTCCCAGAGCAAGTCTGATAACCCACAGGGAATCATCTGACATTCCGGGGCTCCCTGCCTTTCAGTCAGCCCTCATAGCAATGGCTTCACACTAACTCTCACTCTTAGCACACAGGACTGATAAAAGCAAGGCAGGTAGTTGTGAAACAGCTGACCCAGCTACTGCTGTTAAGCCCAGAAAGTAATTTAGTGCCCAAAGAGCTCTCTGAAAAAATAACACAACATTAACTATAGTAATCCATTTGTAGAGACAAGCTTTCAGAAAGAATGCTCTCAGCTGAGGGCAAATTACTACCACCTACCTACACATGGCAATTTCAGGTATATTAACTTCCTTGTTTTCCTCATCTCTCCCATCTGTTTCCTCTGTTTCGCATGCCCACATCACAAGAACGTGTTAATTTCTATTCTCCCATCTCCCCTTTCCCTCCCCTATACTTCCTTGCAGGT
This sequence comes from Dendrocincla tyrannina, assembly GCA_035047865.1. Taxonomy (NCBI): domain Eukaryota; kingdom Metazoa; phylum Chordata; class Aves; order Passeriformes; family Dendrocolaptidae; genus Dendrocincla; species Dendrocincla tyrannina. The sequence continues at coordinate 15,953,875 of JAWWMP010000132.1, forward strand.
TTGCCAGGGGCACACAGTCTGCAGACACTCTCCTCTTCAATGGACAGACTCCAGGGGGAATCAGAGTAAGAAAGGAAATTAATTAGGAGCTTCACTCAGCCAGGAAGCATTAAACCATAGAGCAGCTGGAGGAAACTCACTGTTTTGACTGGGTTGTCAAAATGTGCAAATCACTGTACCTGTTTATTCAGTGTCTCCTTGCCCTGCCTGTGTTCCATCCCACCAGGGATGCTACACAAGAAATGTTTGTTAAATATTCATTCTCCTTAGCAAATTGTATCTTTCCCATAAAATTCTGGACAGTCATTTTAACTGCTAGATCAAATACTGCTTTCTGATCCTAAGAATGCTAGCATTAGCAGGCTCCTTTTCTCTTTATTCTTATGAAAACCCGACATACCAGCTTTTCACATCCTTTAACACAGCATTTTATTTATTAATTTTTGTATTCGGGAAACTGATGCTGAGTTGCTGAAATAACAACATGCAGCGAAGATGTGTATCAAGTTTATTTATTCTGCTGCACCAGAGGATACTCCAAACATGGAGCACGATTCTCACAGGCAGAAGGGAAGAGAGCTTCTTTTCAAAGCCAAACATCAGAATCCAACACTTAGAAGTTATGGGGTGTGTCTGCCACTTTTGCAGTCTACTGTGCAAAGGCACACAGGGTACGTATCAGCACTCATCCCAGTGCCCTGAACATGGGGCTGGAGATGGGATTAAGAGTGCATTCCTCTTACTCCGTGTCCCTCAACTCTAGCCTGCTCATGTGTGCTGTCCCCAAATTATGCTTCTGGATGCAATGTAATCATACCCTGTGACTGGGCTTGCTGTTCATTAGCTCAAGAGGTCTTTTCCTCCATCTGTATTAATTGTAAAAGCATTGTCTCGTGTGCTGTGTACGAGGCAGAGAAACAATGTGCTAGAAGGGTTGATTCTGCCATTCTGAGCTTGGAGCTGGCCAGTGAATTCATACAACAGATTATTAATTTGGGGAGCTCACAGACTTGTGAGAAAGAGGTGAAAGCAAATTTATTATTACACCTTTTTTAATTGACACTTGAAACTTAGTGTTCTCTTGCAGCAGATAACACTGTCAACTTGGCCTGTAATAAAACACGACCTGTTTCATTACACAAAATGGAAATAAAAACAGTTGTCTCAGTTTCATTCAATATCTTAACAATTAAGAATCCTGAAAAACTGCCTTTGTGAGTGGTCAACAAATGCACTGCGTGAAATCCTTATTGTTTCTTTCAGAGCCTTCGGGCTCAGTCTGTGTTGACCTTAGTCTTGCGAATAAATCTTGCCCCTTTACATTCCAGAAAATGAGAGGGAGCATGAGGAGTCTACCTTTTGACCACATAGATCCAACCAGCATGCCCTTCCCAACAGGTCAATTCACACACAGGCTGGACATGCTAAAGGGAACAAAGCAGCACATGAGTTTTGGACCACGTGGGAAGTGTATCATAGAACGGAGAAGTTACAAGTGTTATATTCTGAATTTGAGAAACATCACGGACTTTGTGCTTTTAAAGAACTAGGACAGTAACAGGAACACAAAAATGAACATTAGGATACAAATAAACTTCATCACCACAGCCTAAATGCTGATGAAGTCTCACAGGAGAAGCAGGGATGGGAATGGACCTTTATCACTGGTAATATTGTCAGTAATATTGTCTAGATTCGCTGTGTCTGCTCAAGTTTCCCACTTTTCTAGATGATTTCTGCAGACAGTGAGGTGAAGTCTTATTCTGGAGTGCAAAGCAAGAAATTTGGTATCAGTACTTAGCCATATAACTGGAATTTGAACATTCTTTGAGGAAATGACTGAAATAACTTTTGAAACATGAAGACAAGCTACAACTCTAGATGAAGACAAGCTTCAAACAGACAAATCCTGCCTAACACCAGCTTCTAAAAAAGCATTCATCTAGTGGGAAAACATACATGCCGGTTAAGAAAAGACTTATCTTAGAGACTCTGATGTCACGTCAACAGATACTGATTAAATGGCGAGTCGACCTTGAAGCCTACTGCATCAGATATCAAGGTCTCACTCAATTAAAAAAATCGGAATTAACATAGAAAGCTGTCTCCTTCTCTCACCATTGTGAGTACATGTTGTGATTGCTCTGAACTGATATAAAATATGCACCTCCCTAACACCTTGATCTCTCCCTGTCTGAGTTTTTCTGATTCACACAGAGACTGGATGTGCACTAGACATGTTCACAGTAATTAGTACAAGAGGAGCCCTGACTGGGGACTCTGAACCGCACCAGACACAAATAATGCATCCACAAGCACCATGTGTAATGCTTAATATTTCTCTGAAATGCAAACTCATGTTTGCTTCCCAGTGTAATTCCCATATCCAATTAACAGTTGTTGAATACACATGCTACAATCAAGAATGTTCTTTGACGTTACCTTCATCATTCTTTCCCAACCAGAATTAAAAAATAATTGCAATATATTTAAGGGACACTAGAGGGAAGCCAAGATGTCTCAACAACCCTCTCTAATAATACTGCTTGCAGTCCTAAACACAAAATTAAAACAAAGCATCCTTAACATGGTGTAGAAAATACCAGTTATACTTACTGTATGTGAAGACAGCAAACAAATGATTGATTTACAGCATGACTTTGCTGTTTCTTTTTCACTGGCATTCCACATGCTGGTGTTCCCTTGGCGATGCCGAGAGCCTGGGGACTTTCACAGTTGAAACACTTGACAGTAATCTCTCGAAGCATTCAGACAGCGTGATAACTTGCTAATATACACTGTAAATGCAAGTGGTGAATATACTGGTGTGTTTTCTTTCTTATTTACTGTTTGTTGCCAGTTGTTCCAGTAATTTCTACTCTGGAAGTAATTTTGTTACTTTTTCCAGTATCCATCATAGTGACAAAGGCTACCAGGATCTCCAGTTCATGCCCTCTATGTGTTCCTTCACCAGCATTACACAAAGAACTCACTTTCACTCAGAGTACACTTACACTGGTAAATCAGATGCAAATAAGGTCAGAACAACTGGTTTATAATCCTGCTCTGAGTTGCAGTGATCAGGCACAAGGCTTCTTTAGGGTGCACCAAAAAGCTCTCTGGTCACGTAATTAGCTTCTCCTCAAGTTTCTCTTCCCCCTCTCCCAACTTCTTACTCTGCCACCCACATTTACGACTGAATGAGCACCTGTACCCCTTTGCTGCTGTCCCCAGTTTTGCTGACTTCATATCCTCATTTGGTTTTCTACAACAGGGGTGCCCTGGAACTTTCCACCCTGGTCATCAATTCTGTTAAATGAGTACTGCTTTATTTTGCTCATTGAATATTTCTGTTTCCCATCCTGCTGTCTGTTTAGAAACGACGCAAATCAGGGTTAACCATCGACACATATACCTTAACATATCAGTTTATCTTCACTCCCCAGCAAAAGGGGTAACAAAACAAAAACAGAAAAAACATTTGATATACAAAATAAGCTGATGGTAACACAATGCCAAAAATAGCTTATTATGTTAAGTGCAAGGGAGAAAAGCCTTTATATAAAGCTTGATTGCAACAACATTTCAATTTACCAGTTTAAATACAAGACTTGCATTAAAATATTTCTTCAGATACATCTCTTGCTCTCTAAGGTGTGGGTTTTTTAAATTTATTTACACATATCCAGTTGTAACACTTGACAGTAGTCTCATGAAGCATTCAAAGAATATAACTTGATAAGTACACACTGTAGATATGAGTGGTTATGTCTGTACCATTGCTTCCTTCACGGGTTTATAACATTTTGTTGAGTACTAGCCTCAGACAGGTGACCAGCCACCTGATACAGTTTAACACCTCCAAGCCCTTCCTAAAGTCCCCTTTAAAGTCTACGCTTTCAAAGCTCACTGGATCCAGATGGTGTTGCCTCTTTCTGGTCTGCGAGACTCCACTGTCAATTCTCCAAAAGTAGAGAAAAACTGCTCCATTTCCTTCTGCAGCATATCATTCCTCTTCTCCGCATCCTCCTTCGCCCGTTCTGCATTACGCATTTTGATTTCTACCATAGTGAACTTCTTCCGCTCTTGATCCAGTTCTTCATGCAGGGCCATCATTTCTGTCTCCAGGGTGAGATTTCTCTGCTCCAAGCTGCATAAAGGAAATAAAAGCAGACAGCTCCTGAGCAGCGCTCCTTGCTCACCCAAGGAGAAATAAGCACAACCAACAAATTCATCCACGTATTTTCATTTACAAAGCTTAGACTACAAACCATGGCTTCGTCAACGAACTGTTCTCATAGGGCAATCTCTCTGGTAGCTCGTTTAGAAAATGCCTTTGAGCAGCCACAGAGGCACAAGAGGCACAGAGGTATGCAGCTTCATCTAATTCTCCCTTTACTTTTGGAAGTGCTGATACACAACTCCTGCTGTAGTTCATTAGTGTCACCTACAAAGCCAGAATAATGCCCTGAATGCCTGAATTCACTGCTAATCTCCTTTCTTCAGCTGATTTTGCCGCTGTATCTATTTGCAAATATGGATCTGCATATATCCCTAAATATGGACCTCATGAAGTTCAATGAAGTAAAGTGCAGGGTCGTACACCTGGGCTGAGGCAATCCCAGGCATACCTACAGGCTGGATGGAGAAATGATTGAGAGCAGCCCTGCAGAGAAAGACCTGGGAGTGATGGCTCACAAGAAACTAAGATGAGCTATCAGTGTTTGCTCACAGCCCAGAAAGCCAAACGTGTCCTGGCCTGCAGCAGAAGGACAGTGACCAGCAGGTGGAGGGAGGTGATTCTCTTGTCCTCTACTCTTCTCTGGTGAGACCCCACCTGGAATGCCGCGTACAGTTCTCGTGCCCTCAACATAAGAAGGACAGGAAACTGATGGAGCAAGTCCAGAGGAGGCCATGAAGTGGGTAAGAGGACTGGGGCACCTTCCCTGTGAAGACAGGCTGAGAGAGCTGGGGCTGTTCAGTCTGAAGAAGAGAAGGTTGTGTGGAGACCTCGGAGCAACCTTCCAGTATCTGAAGGGGCCTACTGGGAAGTCAGAGAGGGACTTCATCAGGAGCTGTAGTGATAGGACAAGGGAATGGCTTAAAACTGAAAGAGAGGAAATTTAGGCTAAATATTAGGAAGAAATTCTTTATTGTGAGGGTGGTGAGGCACTGGAACAGGTTGCTGAGAGAAACTGTGGATGCCCCATCCCTGGTAGTGTTCGAGGCCAGGTGGAATGGATCTCCATTCAACCTGGTCTAGTGACGTGCCTCTTCTAGGGAGGTGTCCCTGCCCTATGAAATACACATGCATATTAATCATCATGCATATTAAACAGTTTATGAAGTGTTCTACTACACTGCATACCATGCTCAAAATGGTGATGTGGGCAAAAGGCTGCAACATTCTGTGTTGCACTTTGACTGGAGGCTGTTGTTGCCAGTAGCTCTCACTTGTGATCCAGCTGTGACTTGCAGTGCCAGAGGTACCAATGCAAAGAGCTGCTGTGTAACAGAGGTGAGAACAGAATGTCCTGAACAGCCTTACTGAAGAACCCTTACTACAAACACAGTGCATTCAGCTCTGTGCTGCTGTGGCTAGTTGATGTGTGCACTAGTTAATGCTAAGCCCAGACTTTGAGGTTATTCACTGCTCATTATGGCCATCCACCCCAGCAACCTTGCCATGTATGAGCAGGGTCTGCACTACGTGCAGAGAAAGACACATCTCTCCCTTGCCTTCTTTAATAGGTCTGAGCTGGGAAGGAACGGTTCAGGCAAAGCAGCAGAGCAGAGATAGGGCTGTGAGCAAAGTTAACTCCCAGATGCTTCACTGTCTCAAGAGAAATGAGAACTGTCTCCACAGTCCCAAAAAATTTCAGATGGAGTACGCCACAATACTGCTTCCACTGAAAGGTGATAATCAGTTGCCTTTCTCAGTCTCTGAAAAACAGGCATCAACTAATGAAAACATTGTGAGAGCATACTCATTTTGTTAATCAGATTTTACAGCAACTCAAAGGGTTCTGACTATTTTTGATGCCAATAGGATCGCATGTCACAATGACAGCAAACAACTGCTCTGAAACAAACCCCTTTGGATCATGATAAAACAGAAGCAGTGTCAGAGGATGTCAACATAGAGTGATGAGAAACTCACTGGCAAGCACCAAGCAACACAGCACTGTCTGCAGTTAGTGCAAGTCATGAGAGGGAAAACTTGGATACACTCTGCAAAAACCAGTCAGATGGTAGAGCCAAAACATCTTACCTTTTTATTCTTGTCTCATACTCTACTTTTTGCTTGGCCATCTCTTGCTTCAAGCTGGACACCAGGCTGTGCAAAGCACTGTGATTGTTAGTACTGTTGGCCACAAATGTTTCACTGTTATCGCTGCTGCTGGTGGCTCGGCTGCTGTGGCCCCCCACACTTCTTCTGTCACTCTTGTTCTCATAGTCACCTGGGTTAGAGAGGTCTTCGTGTGGTGGCCCATCCAGCACAGAGTCTTCAAAGTTACCTGCATAAAAGTCCTGCTCAGGGCAAGTGGTGGTGGATGAACGACAGGAGTTGGAATTCTCAGGGAGGGATATTTCACAAGAGGATGTTGACCAGGTGGCACTGTCCACACTCTGTTTGTCATCAGAGTTCACCATAGAGAACTGCTGGTGGACATTGTCGTAGGTGGAAAGCCTGTTGTGCTGGCCTGACTCGCTCACAGGTTCCTTCTGCTTGTTGTCCCTCAGTGTGACGTAGCCATTGGGCACCCAGCCCGGGGTCCGGCTGTTGAGGGTGTTGCTGTGCCCGTCTGTGCTGGAGACCCCCATGCGCACCCCTCCGTTCTGCACGCTGTGCGTTCCCATCTTAGTCGCCGGTCCTTTCAGGGATGACGCTCTCCTGGTTTGCAGGGAGCAGTTTGGTAAGGTCTGGCTCTTCTCAGGGCCCTCCACAGAGCTGCTGAAGGACCCGTTGGTGACTATGCCGCTACCTTTGTTAAAAGCAGGATTTTTTTTCACCATGAGTGGTGGGCTTCTGGTGACATCTAGTTTCTGGATGCTGTTCCTGGGACTATTTGTCTTGCTGCCTGGCAGAGCAGTCGGAGACTCACTGTCCATGCTTCCCCTTTGGGGAGACTCAGGCTTGTCCCAAGAGCAACGCCTCACTGCGGTCTCCTTGGTATTGTTGTTCTCTTTGTTCTGTAGCTGCCCTGCAGTCGTTTTCTTTGGAATTTCATTGTTGTTGTTGCATGCCTCAGGTCCCACCTGAGGGTCTGCATCCTTGGGAAACAACTCTTCATGTTTGCTAATCAGCACTGACATGAGCTGCTGGACTACTACTGTACCTGGAAGGAGACACCAAGCACATGGTCATGAATGGTCTGTTTTGTTTAAGGCATAAATGTACTTTATCCATCAGATTCCACAAATACTCAGTAAACATTCAGCTTATACAAACATTCACACAGTGCATCGACTTGTGTAACACCCTGCATGTTTAACAAGACTAAAGACCTCTTGGCTACAGGACTACAGCAGCATCACCTTGTCCTTCCACCAAACCAGGCCAGCAGGCCTCACCAACTCCCTAACAACAGGAACATTTGCAAAGAAGCTACTACCATAACAACCACATCCCAGGAAGAACACAGAAGATGATGTGTAGCAAAGGATAACATCATTCCAAGTGATGTGTTTCTACTCAACGTGTTGCCCATTTTAAAACCAAAGTCTTATTCTGGCACAGCACATGTAATTAGTCATTTAACAGAAACGGGCAGGCAAGGGACTTGTGCTGCTGGAACAGACATTTTAGTCTTTTGAAGCAAAACAGTGCAGTAATGAGACAGAATTAATTTAATGTGAATGCCTTTAACCACTCCATGGTGAGACTATACGCAGCCAGGCAACTCTGCCACATTATAGCACAGTATGGAAGTAATGCAGGACCACAGCTTGCTACATGCTGTAATAAATGGCTACCATTCCTCTTCAAGAACAACCCCTTGGTGTGCACACCACTGCACTGCACTGCACGTAATTTACACACTAGCATTTGGAACTGCTCTTGGCATGATAAAGATGTGCAACTCTATTTTGTTAAGCAGGCTCTCATTAAGGATTATTAAGAATATTTCAGGAACAAGGTCAAGGTAGTTAAAATAACCACTTCATTTCTGAACTCCTAAAAAGCTTTCAGAGGCCTGCTGTGCTCTTCTAATAAATAACTTCCCACTGTGCATTATCATTTCACATCAACTCCTTTGTAATATTCTGGATGTTTATACCCCATCCTTTTAAAACACAAGTACCAAGAGCCAATTCAGCGTGGCTTCTCGACAACATCTCTTTTTAAGTGTTCTCATTTGTTTGTTTGCTAAGGCAAAATCATACATTAGAACCAGGCAGCAGGAAAATTCACTTAGTTACTCCCATGGCACAGTTGGCTGTATTCCTTCTGAGTTGACTGTTATGTGCAGACATTACTACAAACATTGCACTGCACTCAGGCAACTTCTACCACTGCATCTGACAGGAAAAAATTGCCCTGTGGTTGGAAGTCTGCAAAAAAAATCTTACTTGAATCAAACAAAACCGATTCCACATCCCCATTATACAGGTATGGTTACCCGTAGCTGCACCTTTGACTTTGAATGACTGTGCAAGAAAAGCACTCTGATCTTCCAAAAATCAAAAAGCAAAGAAAAGGAGTGGCCATGAGCATCAATCAATGCACAGTCTTTGTTAAAAATCCCTATACATTTAACTATGCATAGCCCAACTGCAAATCAGCATTGTGTTATGTCAAATCTTAAAGTTATGCTTAAAGAGAGGTCATAAATCACATTAATCAAACCTGTTTCTCTTCAGGAAAAAAAAAAAGGTATTTTCCTGCAGTGAGTGTAGCATCCATCCCATTTTCTACAGCAGTCACCATCACTTTAGTGCTAGGGCTGTTGATAAGCAGACTGGAGAGTTGCTTTCAAGGACAGGAAAAACACATTATTTTCCCTTTCTACCCAGTTTAAAACGAAACAAACAAACCAACTAAACAACAAAAACCCACCAAAATGAAAGCTTTCTCGCACAAAGTTTCAAAACCCCCAAACCAACACACCAACTTTATACAGCAGCCAGTTCTGGAAAAATATAAACCTAGCAGATAGTGTTTTATTTAGGAATGGCTAACACCTCTCTCCATGTCAAATCCCCACATCTCCCTGCCCCACGTGAGCTGAAGATGCATGGTATACCATCAGTAAATCTCTGAGACACCATTCTTACTGACTTCAGGGGTATAAATGAGCTCTGTGGCATCTCTCTCCAATTCCAACCTATTAAACAATTTTAACTGCTTTTTGCACTATTTAGTGGAAAAGCAAGGAAGGAAGGGACAGTTTGCTACCTGAGCAAGAAAATCATTCACAGCAGTTACCTGCCAGGCTGCTAAGCTCTACAGAAATGCCAGCTTAAGAGAAACTACTGTTTCAGCCAGTCTGGCAGTTCTGCAGGTAGAAAGGAAGAGAGAGGTTGAAAGTGAAGTGATTGGCATCACGTGCACACACACACACACAAAAAGGTAACCCCCCTGAGAGAGACATGGTAAGACAGATGAAGAGAAAGGAAACGAAGCAGGAAAGACCTGTGTTTGCCTCTCAAAACTCCATGAGGAGATGGTGTAAGATGTGTAAACTGGGTCTTCAACAACCCAGTGAAGCTCATCTCTGCACCTCTGTATCAGACAGTCACAGGGCATTTGAGGCAAATATGGACAGAAAGCAGGGGAAAGCCACAAACACAGATTTAAGGGTACTTGAAACTGCACAGGTGTGATGATACTCATACACGGTCATGCACGTAAATTGGATGTCTGCTCCTGCAAACCCTTTTGAATCAAATGCATAATCAAACCACTCTCTGTGATAATGAGAACCCAGACATTAAAGTGGAGATGATGTTTAAAAACCCTTTCCACTTTAGAAGATGTTCTGGTTTGTCTGAGCTACTGTTCAGACAACTAATCCTGGGGCATTCCTGATTTGGAAATGCCATGTTTCTGTTCATGACAAAGGTAGTCATTGTGATAAGAATTAAAAGGAAGAACCAGAAAACTAAGACTTCAGAAAAATACATAAATGAACAATTGCAGTATCTGGGGAAGAGAAAAAGCCTCATACACCCTCAAACTATGAAAACTGCATTTTTGAGTTTAGGTAGAATTTTCAGTGCAAGGTCTGTATACTTCTCCAATTCCTGAAAAAGTTAAGTAAATCCTACATATTAAACAAAATGTGTTTGGAGTGAGAAAAGACATCATGTACTTGATAGAGAACGAAAGTCACAAAGACTAAGCCTAGAAGGAGGTTATAGGAGGAGACTGTCATGTCCATATTTTTATCTTAATCACAGGAAAGTGCTCCAGCTGAACATGGCTATAAATACCAGAATGCAGAAGGCAATTTGCCCCCTGTTGTGCAAGAAGGCATGTAGTACACAACTGCCTTGTGGGGGGTTCTACACGGGTCACTGCAGTGTGAACCTGTACTGACTTTTTCTCACAGTTTTTTTAATATTTTACCACAGGTAAAATATTAACTGCACTCCAGCCACCTGAGCTGACTAAGTACATGCCATGTTTGCAGGAAGTTTTCAGAGAAAAAGTCCATGTGAAGTGAAGCTGCCAGGGCGGAACAATCTCATGAAGTCTGTTTGCAACGCTGCATGTTTCAGTGCCTTTTATAACCTGCCAGATTTAACCCAGAAGTTCATTCAGGTTGAAAACTTCTGTGCCTATAGAGCAGATATATAGAACTTACTGCATATGAACTGGTATGTGCTGTTAATAAACCTAAAGGCATTTCTTCTTTCTACTGCAAGTTATGTATAGCAAGCTCACCCTCCATGATAGTCAGAGGATCTTCCACTTTGGGGCGAAGGATGTTGGGGCCAAAAACAGTAGCCAGATTCTGCACGCTCATTTTGTTTACACCTGAATAAGACTGGACTTCATCGAGGAATCTGTGGGGAAGAAAGAGGTCCTTAGGAAACATGTACAAAAAAAATTATAAAGTCAAAGCATGTGATTGTTCCTTAACATAGTTCAAGTATTCTGTTCTGAATCCTCATGGAACATATTGAAATCTTAAGGCATTGTCTTCAGCTTCTTCAGATTTTCTTCAAAATGCTAAACTGATAAAAAAATTTCAATGTCAGTCTGGACTGACTACAAGATAGCTGCTGAAGATGGTAACTTTTTCAACCATAATTAATCAACTACTTAGCTCATAAAATGAAAATGCAAACTTGGAATAAAAAAAAAGTTTAGATTCTTTTAATTTTTTTTTTTCTGCTGGGAACTTTCTGTAAGTTTACAAATTGCAACTGTGTACATTTATTTTAAGATCTTAGATGTATTCGCAAAATTCCTCTCTATACTACAAGACATACCCAGTTTTCAAGGCTCTGCACTTCAGGATTGCAGAGCCAAGGCCAGTAACTACAGTTAAAACCAGGAAAAGCAGGGTCCTATGAAGAGGACAGAACGTGTTCCCTTCTAACTTGCACTCTTTGGAGAGTGTAGCCTGCTTGTGAAACAAAAGTCCTAACTGTGCACCTTGCTAGAGCAAATTACTAATTAGTCATGCAGTAAACCTACAGTTTTAGTGCACTCACTTGAGTTCACCAGTCCTCCAACTGTGAGTAATGCTTTTCCTTCAGGGCACATACACAGACAGGCTTGTCAGTCAGCTCACACTTATAAATACCATTGTGATATTCTTGCAAGAGCACTTACCTACAGATGTATTTCAGCAGATTATAATTGACAGCTGGCAGGCTCTTCACTTGCTTCACCAGTTCTTTCAGGCCCTTTAAATGGTTTAAGGAAAAAAAAAAAAAGGGTGATGAGCCACAGTTTCTTAGTATTTTACCAGGCATTAAAATGAAAAGTCAGCAATTCTAATTACAGCACAAACACATCACTGACATTACAGTGTTCATACAGGTTATGATCAGGAACAGCTAGTAGAACCCACTTTTGTTCTGGCTAGCAAGGATTAGCTCTGGAAAAAAATAAACAAGTAAATAAGTATCTTGGTTTCATTCTGTCTTTTCTGTTTCACTCTTTGACCAGCAGCTCCATTTGTCCTGCTGATAACAAGGCTGATGCTTCCAGGGACAGTTCTGGTTTGATCTGTTTGGCATTTCGTATGAGAAACTATTTGGTTATTTTACCCAGTTCGGGTTCACACTCAGACTAATAAACAGTTATTTCAGTTTGTGCCTGCCCTGGGAATGGGACAGGCAGAGTATTACACAGCAATTTTTGTGCCCTGCAGAAACAGACCTTGGCTACACTCTTCACCAGCCAGTACTTTTGCAGTATGGGGTTTTGGTACTTTGCCAGCATTAGTGGAGTTTTGTTTACAGTATGTTGTGAAAACAAATCCAGGTCAAGATGGGCAGAGAATGACAGTGCACAAGTTTGTTGATTGTGGGTTAAGAAAAGAACGAAGATGTGCAGCTCTTAGTGACTGCACTTTCATCCTCTGCACAGAGAAAGATAAACTGAAAATCCAGTCGGACAGGCTTACAGCTGGACTGCTAAGCCACCAAAAAGGATTGAAGTGGCTCATCACCTACAGCACTTACTTTTTCACAAACTGCCAGGACCAACGCCAGCACAGAAAGGCCATTGTAATATGAATCTTGCTTTCAAAATTAACTTTATAAAGTGCTTCATGGCATAGTTACAGAGGAACTGTATAAGCACACTCTGGACTGAGCCACTGTAAAATTACAGAAAAAATTGAATCTTAATATAACTGAAGTATAAACGACATGATGAACTAACTGCAGGGCTGTCAGGTGGCTTTACACTGGAGCTATCAGTGTTCAGAGACATATGCAAAACACATAAGCAAACAGCTGCAGCTTCAGTTCTGAGGATCCACTGCCATAACTTGTGTGAAGAGCAGCTTGAATTAAACCAGCTGAACAGCCCACTCCCACCTTTTGCAAGCAGCTGACAAAAATGTGCACCCTGTAGCAAGCTATAAAGGACAGCAAAAAAAACAGTCTGATTTCCATAGGTCTAAGACACTATGGCCATAGAAGACAGTTTGTCAGAGATCTTTCTTCTCACATTTCATCAGATGGGAACAACTTCCACCTCTGCAGTCTGTAGTCATCATGAAAAGTCAGAAAGGAGACAGTCTCTCACTAAAAATGGGCTCCTACTCAATTAATTAGAAGATTAGGTAGGATGGGTTCCACTTCTAGCAGAATTTCAAATGTCAAAAAGGAATTAAACAGAAACAATCATCTTAGAAAAATAAAGGAGAAGACTGACATCAACAGGATAAACCTATCTGGGTGTACTTTGAAAACAAAATATCAGGGTTGACCTCATTACTCATAAGCACCCAGAACAATACGAAAACAGGCACTTAGTTTCTTATGTCTTCAGACAAAAGTGTGCCCACTATGTAATACGTAGGTGGCACATGCCACTGCAGGGCACATATTATCAGCCAGAACCCTTATTTTGCTCATCTCTTATGCTGTTTCTTCAAGAGAGTTTGGAAGATGGCCTGCTCCACCTTTCTGAAGCTCCGTGATTCAATGCCAGGCAATGAGCAGAGCCCGCTGGCCTTCAACCAAAAGTCAGTAAAAGTTGGCATTCCAATGCTTAGAAGAAAATGACTCCTGACTTAATGGCAAGAGTCGAACAGCAACCACCAAGACCCTTTCTTTTACCATTCGGAATCTAATCCATGAAAATGTAAGTCTCTTCCATGCAAAGTGGAAGCTGTTGACTACATGACGTTTACTTGAACTGGATTCAGTGCCATGCAATAAATACAGCCACAGTTATGCTATGCACTTTTATTTAGACTCCCGAAGGGCCCAGGTGGAAATTACTTTCATATAAAAACTGCCTCAATTAACAGATGCACATTTAAATTAGGACAATGACCAGCTTCTCTCCTCCTCAAAACTGGAACGGCCTTTTATTTCATGCCAAGCTTTAGTTCATCTTGCTCAAGTTACCAACTCACCGCTTCTTCCTCCTTGCTGAGCATTTTGGCACAGGAAAGAAAATCTTCATATTTTGCATATGGTACGACTGGTTCTGGGAGTTCCCTCAGGTACAGCTTAAGCAGTGAAGCCACTGTGTGCACATCTGTATTGCTGTTGGGTTGGAATACAAGAAGACAGTACTGTGAATCAGGATAATACTGAGACTGACAGGCTAAAACCTGACCCTTTTCCTTTGTCACCCCAGGTTTTACTCAGCAGCAGCACATACATTTACAGATCCTATCTGTAATCTGGTTTTGCTGGGCTTTTTTGTCCTATAAAGAACTTAGGATACCCATGGGCAAACTTCTGTCAGCTCTGGTGATTTGTTATTATAAATAGCTATACGTAAGGCCCTATTTGCAGCTGTAGGTACTGAGATGATCCTGGCTCTCCTTGACAAACATCTCCCATCAGACATGCAAAATACATATTAAATGATGCTTTTCATTTGCACCTGAGCCAGAAACCAGGCATTTAATTCACAAAGAATGAATTACTCTCCTACCAGAGATGGCCCCAGCTCCCAAAACATGTCCAGCATGTCTCAATTCCACTGTACCACCAGCTCCTCTGGTATCAGTATTAAGGAAGCAGATTTTAAAGGAAACCATAAATACCACAGGTGTTTAGTTGAAGCTTACCCATCTGAATTTACAGCTCTTTCCCTGGCATGCCTCTATTTTCTATGGGCTCCCATAAAATCACTACTGTGCTTTTAAGCCATACAGTTACAGTGAAAATGTGGATATGCTTTACATACAGAACCACAAACTCCTGGGAAATGAGTTTTAGCCCTATCCTGTACTGCGTAGGCTAAGGCACCAAACAGGGAATGCCTGAATGCTTACACAACAAGTAATGTTATAGGGCTGACAGTCAAATACCTGATATGACATCTGCTTTCCCATAACTACATTTGCAGCAGCTTAAGGGTTTTTTTGGATACAGCTAGTAGGAGCCTTGGCTGTTTATCGAGCATACTGAAAATAAGAAGATGAAGAATCAAAATCACAAGTTCAGAGTATGCAATCACACTTGCTTAAATGTTTCTGTGGTGTGTAAAGTTAGGAGCACTTCTCTGAAAAGTAAGTAGAAACTAGATAAAAGCTATGACTTAGCATGAAGAAATCTCTCTTGCAGTTTATCTGACTCCACCTCTTGGGTTTAGCTACTCAGGCATGTATTCAAATCCTTACTGGAATGCTTTCCCTGGTTCAGATAAAGAGCTGTACTGCAAGCTGATATCTTTCCCTCTGATTTTGGAAAAATCAAAAAAGCGGACACTAAATTATGTTAATTTCATTAACAGAAAAAGCACAGGCATTTCTACAGTGCACATTATTATATAATTTCTTTGAAGATTTTACACTTGGAATATTTTTTAAACTCACAGTTTCTCAAAAAAACCACTGGTATTCAGCACACTTAAGCTTTGCTAGAGGTATGTTAATCATTATTTTGGAATGATCTGTTAAAACAGTAATGGCTTTTACTAAGTTAAATCTTAACAAGAATGATGGGAACAACCTTAGAATAATGTAGTATGGTATGTCAAAACAGAAGAAGAGAGATGATAAAGCACTGTATATATTTAAATGCTACCCACCACCAATATCCTCAAAATAAATTCAAAGAAAACATTTCTATTTCCATCATGAATAATTCCCAATCCAAGTTCCAAAAAGTATTTTCTAGAGAAACTCAATAATGCACTAATGCAACTCAACATTTTTGAAGAACATTCAAATTCTAACCTCTAAACTGCAATCCTCTACTGTAGAGTGGCTTCAGTTCAAAACAGTGTTTACCCCACCCTGTGCCTGAGGTGCATACATAACAAAAGTAGGGAACAGTACTAAAATTAGGTACAATTGTACTCTTTTATGAGATTTCAAATGCTAGCTCAGATTTGGCCTCTAGTCTTTTCATTCTACCTATTCCCAACCCAGATGCCAGCTAAGTGAAATGAAGCTCTTATTGACATCCTGGCTATCAAAACCCTTTACAGGGTTTTTTACCCTACACAACCCGAGGGCTTAAAACCCAGACCCCAATGATATCTCAGGCCATTGTTTGCACGTCTTGCTGCCATCAGTGTCACTTTTTAGAACACAACCGTGGCATGCACGCCCAGGTGGTTGCCACTATTCAGCCTTATGCAAAGAACAATTTAACAGAGAGATCTTCAGCTTCCCAAGCTGCAAGTGCATCTGGAAAGGGAAAAAAGCAAATGCAGAGGGGAAGACTTTCCCTGGTCAGAGAAAGCAGCCACAGAGAGCAGATGTGAACTGCCAGCTTTAGTACGAGCCCTACAGTGAAAGACAGCACAGGCCACCCGTCTGCAGAGAGTTTAACTCTGATTGCTTGGCATTGATTGTCTTTCTGAAGATTTTATTACTACTAGTTTTGTTATTTAAAGAGGGAAACTTGCTGCAGAACTGAACCACATCCTTCCAGAGACTACTTGCATAAAAACTGGCTAAGCCTTCCCAAAATACAAGATTCAAACATGTTAAGCGAGGGAAATTACTGCAGAACGATGAAGTTAGCCCACAGGTCTCCCAGCAGGGGATTAAGCAGTCTCATCTTCCCTTCTTTGTACTGCCAGGATCATGCTTCCTGCAGCACCATAAGAATAATTTTACACCCATCCTTGTAAAGGATGTGCCTCATCCTTGAGGCACAGCAGATGGAGGATCAAAAGGCTGAAGAAGGGGACAGAAGCCCTTAAAACAAATGCAATTTATCAATTTTCTTCTTTCAATGTGAAGTACTGATTGAGTATTTCTGCAAAGGGTTAGTTGAGTGTTAAAGATTGTGGGTCTATCGTGGCCAACTGAGAGAGGAGCAGGGAAACAGCAGGAAGCCTTGTGCTCTCAAACCAAGCTCCTGAAGCACATGCTGTGCACGAGTACACAGAAAGGTGTTTTCTAATCTGGGGTTGGAAACCCAGGTCACAATTAGTGGATGGGGAGACATTCTCCATATTTTAAACTAATTTTTTAATTTTTTTTAAATTCTTGAGGCAATACCACAGACTGCCACAAGATGGTGGGATCGCAAAATAATATTTTGGAACATATTTTGTTATGCTTCTTTTCCCTAAACTAACTGTACTGGACTATTGCTTAGGACTTAATCTATCTGTACAGAAATTACCGTACAGAACTTGACAGCATAAAAAAAAATACATACAGTGACATACTGCCTGCCAAGAATTTGAAGAATAAGATTTTTAAATTCTATTTAGCAACATATAGATAAAAACTAAAAATTTTCTTCCAAGTGCAACTATGAGTATAAAAATGCCAATATTTTTATAATAATGTAACTAAGAGTGTTTTATAGACTCTGAGTCCTGTTTAGGCCTTGAGGTCTAGTGTTAGTTTTTTCACCTTTTCCTTTAAACTACAGAGGAAGATTTTAAAATGGCAGACTCCAGTCCTAATCCATCTGTATTTTAAGTGTTTCAGTTCAAAAATACCATTAAGCACATTTCAGCCATGGAGCACAGCTGTGAGTTTCAAAGTTAAGTGCTGAACTGCAAGCTCGCTGTCAGATCAGGAGTATTTATTTCCCTTGCCAGTCTGCAGTGTTCTATCCACAGACTAAGTCACCTATCAGCATTTATATATCTGCAATTTATGTAGTTTTAAAGATGTGGATCTTTGCAGGGTCCATGGAGGATCTTTTACTCATGGTCTTTTTCCAGCTCCAACCGACCAGTTTAAAAAAAGGCAGAATTTTCCCCTCCAAAACTGGCCTTGCTTATATTCTAGGACTATTACAGCTACAGAAATGATTGTACCCATCTTCGCATTTCTTTTGCCATCTGACAATATAATATCAAAGTGTTTCATGACTACACACTCATAATTAACATGATTAAAAGTATTCATTAACATGTATTAAAATAAAGTATGTCAGTTCCAGCAGAAAATCCTCTGTTATCTAAATTGGAACAACTCTCATTAACTGAGACAGACTTTCTCCAAGTGTACAAGGAATAATTACAAGCTTGAAACGGGAATGACAAAGCACAAAGTGGGAAATCGAATGTAACACAAAAAGCATCAGCAAGCTGAGAAACAGTCTATTTCAGCACATTGTGCTGGAAAGTCTGAGCAAGATGACTTCTCTCACTGAAATATTAATATTGCTTTACTGATGACATTTCCAAAGGAGCATCCCACACTCCGCTCCACCACTGTTCATGCAAAGTCATGCCAAATGCAAATGCATCCCAGCCTCTCCTTAGTCATCAGACTACCCATATTCAAAGCCCCATTCATCTCAACTTTGTCATTAATATCTCTCATGGCATTGCTGTTTTGACAGCACTTTCCTTTGTGATACCACAGACACCGTGGAAGTGGCTGTCAGACCAATTACACTGCCTGGAGTTTTTCACTCTCCCTACCATAAACAGCATTACTGAAGCCCAGCAGGTCACCAGCAACCCAGGCACAGCCCTCACACTCAGACAAGCAGACAGCGTGCTCAGAGAGCTGCAGTCAGCACTTCAGAGCACAAAGCCAACAGGCCCCTTGTAAACTCTGAGAGGAAGTATTAACAAGGCAAGGTCACATTACAAAAAGATTAATGCTGTGCCAAAAATAGCTCTAGATCATGATGACACATAAACAGTTCGCATAAAGAACAAACAGTAGGAAACAACAAGCTGTGAGGCTATAATTCAATTTAGGAGTTCTGGTAATAAAATGAAGGAGAACATTACAGGGCAAACAGTTTGTGCACCCTCCAGAATGATTAGAGCCACAGCTCCATCCTTTCAGACGTGCCACAGATCACAGTCTCCCTCACCAGCATATCCTGTACCCACCACCACATTTGCTGACCATGCCCCTGCTTAGCTGCATTCGGGACAGCAGAGCAGCTCTCAGACCACTGATCATACCCATGTTCTCCTGACACAGGAGGATGAGTGAATCAGGAGTGGTGTCACTGATTTGGAGAGTCAGGCTTTCTTTGGCCCAGAAATTCAAAGGTCAGGTTAAATGTGCAACATAACTGGTTGAATGCCCTATGGGATTTTTCTTCCCCTATGTGGCTATCTCCAAAGCATTGCTCTATATAATTTTCCTACACAAGGCATATCTAGTACAAAGAGTACTGTGCCTAATCTAGGTACCAGATGGAATTTTGCCTACAACTTGTGAAACATGTATGAAAACATTTACCATTTTAAGCCCTGAGCTGTCTCCTCCTCTCCTTGCTGATGCTGAAGTCTGGCTCTACTTCAAGTGAACAACTGATCTCATTTCTTATTTTTTGGTTTAGACAGAGAAATAAAGCAGACATATATTCTGCTCCTTTGCCCTTGTGCTCATGATTCTTACAATGCACGCTACCTTCCAGGGTCCACTAGGAATAGTGAAGATTGACAGACTATTTCCAAGTTAGACATCCACTGCAGTAATTGTAACAGCAGCCAATTCGTTCAGGTTACAGAGCGATGCTTCAAAAACAGCAACTAAAACAGCAGAAATGGAAGGACAAACTGTATGGAAGGATTTTAAAATTGCTTAGAAAAACACAGATCCTTAAAGGCAGACACAGTGCTTTCAGGTAAGGTGGGCAGTGGCCTAAGAAACAGATGGGTTCCCATTAGGGAAAGATCAGCCATCTCCAGTGAGTATGCTGCTAGATTATTTTATCACTTAATAGGTTGTTCACAAAGGCTGTCAAGTTTCTCCAAGATTCTTTCAGGGATTGCAAGCACATGTAAACCATGTAAAACACCACAAATAAATTACACATTCTTGTTTACTGGATGAGAAAGTCACAAATTGTGCAACCCTAGGTAAGAATGCTTTAAAAACCAACATGCTCAGACATTCCACAGAAGAAATATCCTAAGTAAGAAAATGTCATCCCTTCTTAAAGGTGACCATGGCCATCTAAGAAGTCATTTGTCATTGACAAATGAAATATATGGATACCTTTCTTTTTTTTTTTTTTTAAATCACATCTGACAAACCAACCATTTCTGAAACTGAAATTTGTGGAAAGCAACTACAAATGGTCATTCATTGTCAATAACTAAAAACACACTGAGGACATCAAAACCAACTAAAAACACAACAGGATGCCAATTAAACTGATTTAATGACCCTTGCATCACACTAGAAATGTGTCTCCTAATGTGCATTTAATTGCCAGACTAGGTCTTTAAGTTGTGCCATATGCAGTGGTTATTTCTGTTAGCTGGTTAGAAAAGGGGCTGAATTAGAAAAGGCATGGAAGTCACTCCAGAAGCATAGCTGATGAGCAGATTGTGAGGATCAGGGAACAAAGCCTGGAACAGGCAGAAACAAACAGGAATTTTCACAGGCCTAAGGCCATTTGTGTTTGGCAGGAACCAGCTTTCTAGTAAAGATTTCATTCCACATGAAAATGTGGGGGGTTTAGGGATTACTGCCTTTTGCCAGTAGGAAGCAAATAAAGCCCCTTTCTTGTGGGAAACTATCTGCTTCTAAATATTCTTATATACAGGCTTGTATTTGGAAAAGAAAGGAAAATTTTTATAACCAGTGAACCAGTGATTCCTAGTTGCATTCTGCACAGTGCCAGTGCAGACTGCAGCCCCACTGAGACACATCTCATTTTAAAACACTCTATGTTTCTGCAGGAGAATAAGAATTGTACACGTGCTCCTTCTCACCTTGCAGATATTACATTATTACCACTCTCGTCATTGTCTGATTTTGCTTCAGCAATCCCAGTGACGAAATACACAGGAACGTACCGGTTCTACCTTGGCTCCAGTAAATAACAGCATTTGCCAGCTAGCACATACTGCCACTTATGTACCCTTTTCTCAGCTGATTGCAATGGGGACTAGAGCAGTTAGTAACATTTTGCCCTATAATGTACTGCGTTCTTCTTTAGAGGAGCTCATACCCATAAAAGAACACAGTAGGGATTTTTCTTTGCTAAATATGCACTTATGTGCTTTTCTTCTCTCTTGTGAGTGTGCAGAAATGCTGGCAGGTGAGCTATGTAATTTTTACACTCTTCTGAACTATATACACCAGTGACAGTTATGAAAATGCAAGCCACACACAGCAATCAATCACATTAATTTTTTTATTAATATTTGTTTCGGTGACATTTCATACATTTTTTTCTCCCTGAGCAATCTTAGCTTGCATGTCACCTCGTAGCAACTGTGATGAACAGCGGATGGAAAGAGGTAATATAAAAAGAGAAATCCAATTTTTCATTCCTTCTAGGTAAAAGTCGTAGAACAAATCCTTATGCCAGTTTCCTTATGCAGTGCCATACTCTCTATGCTAATTTTACAGAACAAATGGTCATAATTCACTTTGTATCATTACAAATGTATGATTTGTAAAGGAGATAAGGGACTTTATAAGTAAAATATAAGCCATGCAAGAAGAAAGAAGCAAATACCCCAAGGACAAGCAAAATGGTCCCCCAGGAGGGGGCAATTTTGCACCGAGGTGGAGCTGTACTGGAAATACCAAGGATCTTTCAAATGAGTGCTTGCCTAATTGCACTGTTAGTTCCTTATAGCAAATTTCACAATATGCGCAGATACGTTCCGAGGGAGTAAGGTATTTATTGATTCTTTGTTTTAAGCTGACATACAATTTTGAGGGGGGTTTTCCCTTCACACAAAAGGCAGCTGCACCTCCCTTTTCCAAGACTGCGAGAAATGATGACGTTCCAGTTTTCATATGAGGGGGCCCGGGGTATTGGATGTTTCAGATCAGATACTGAGTTTTCTCAGTCTCTGAGTATGAGATTCTTCAGCAACGTCTTATTCCAACTATAAGACCCAGATCAAATTAATACGTGAAGGTTTCTGTCATTCTCTGCCTTGTCGTGGCCTCACTCTACGTATTTGAACATCCAGCTGCTAACTCACATGAGAACTACCATTTGTCACATATGCCTTGTGTTCCAAAGCATGGCTGCATTTGCTTTTGAGCGAAGCTATTTTGCTTCTTATTTCAAATTTGCTACGTTTGTTATGTTTGTGCTAGTTTCGTGGTGTTCTTTGCTAAGGGGTGCAGACAGGAAGGCAAGAGGGCAGAAGGGCTGGGTCTCCACAGAGAGAGCTCAGCTCTGGGCCAAAGAGCAGATCTGTGCCTGTGACCTCCATCTCCCAACACCCGTAAGGTGTTTTAAGGTGTGCAACCACCTTAAAACAGAGATGACATTTTAAAGGAGTACTAACCACGGCTGTATGACCTTACCTTTGGTTTTGCTTTTAACTCTCTCTGTTACATATTTTACTGAATTGGCTAAGAGAGCATAAAGAGAAGCATAATTTAATAGCAATTTATCAAACAAACATATACACAAGCCTACACACACATTTCAAAGGACCTTCACTTGTTCTAAAGTCTTTGTTTGACTTATATGCATGGAAAAAAATGTCAGTATGAAAAATGCCAAACTCTTCCAACATCAGCTCTTTGTATTAGTTACAACACTGATGACAGCAGCTAGTCTTTCTCCCAGCCAGAGCCAGTGACCCTGCACCACTATGGAAGTGTGACCTGTATTCCATTGTGTTTTGTGCCCCATGAACAAAAATGTCAGCTCTGCTCCAACTGCAAAAATCTTTACTGCTATTGATGTATGAGAATGGGCTAAATGTAAATTTAACTAACAGAACCTAGGCAGATTTGGCACTATGGGACTTTTGACTAATAGTAACATATAATTACAGATTAAATGCAGTGGATCTGGAGGTTCATGAGATAAAGCAAGCATGGATGCCTGATGTGTATGTATTTCCTCCTCTACAGCACTTTTCATATTGTGGCCACTTTCCAATTCGCCAAACGGATTGCCATCAAACCTGGAGATCATGCTGCTGTTCAGCACAATGAGAAATGACCCCAAAATATTACCATATCACATCGGCATTCTAACTGTGAAATGAACTTCCCCTCAAGAGTTTACAAAAGGTTGGAGGGAAAAAACAAGATTCCCAAAGGAGACAATGCAGAGATCAGAGTGCAGTTTATGTCTGCTTGACTTCTGGACCATTGGTACACCTAAATCACACCCCTCCAATCTCAAATGTGAAAAAGCAAACAGGAAAAGTCCCCTTCACAACACATGTGGACATATAAGGTCAGTGTTCCATAAATTCTCAGATTCAGAAGCAGAACTGCA
Source organism: Dendrocincla tyrannina (assembly GCA_035047865.1). NCBI lineage: Eukaryota > Metazoa > Chordata > Aves > Passeriformes > Dendrocolaptidae > Dendrocincla > Dendrocincla tyrannina. Next base: position 15,977,131 of record JAWWMP010000132.1, read on the forward strand.
GGACCAGCAGCTTATAGGCAGCTCCTGCTGATGTTTCTAATTGCTATAGTAGAAATTACGTGCATTCTTCACAGCAGCAGCATGTAAAATCTCTTCTCCTTTTCATCTGCTAACGTTCAGCTAGCATACCTGTTGATGGGGCTCATTAGCGTGTGCTACAGATGTTGCTAGATAACCTTGAAATAAAAAATATGAGTGTGGCTGAGCCCTGGTCTCATTTGTTTTGAGTAGCTAGAACTTGTGTGCTTCCTTCAAGCTGCACCTCTCAGCAGGGTGTTCAGTACATCAGCTTCCTGGAGTCTGGGGGTGGCTTGTTTTCTTAAGCATTTCCTTCACAATTATTTGGCTTCCAAGCACAGAAAAGAGTAACCTTTTGTTTCTGCCATTCGCCTACTTGTACCTTTGGCAGAGACAGACATGATCAGTAATACTTATTTTAATGCCCAAGTAAGGGAAATATACCCAGCAGATGCTTCTTTACCACTTTTAAATAAGCTACATGGTGTTTGAACAGTAAGTAAGTGAGCATGCCACAAACATTTATCAGCTAACACTGTCACTTTCCAGAGTCCTCTGGCTCCTTAAAGCCATTTACTCGTCCATTATCCTAACTCACCTTAGAATGAGAAACTACTAAACCTCATAGGAATACAAATCTTTTTTCCAGAGCATTATAAATTCTTGACTTTTCTTTTAAAGTGAGGAAACTGTTGGAGATGAAAGAGCATTACAGGTGTCTGCCTTCTGTGCATCTGTGATACACAAACCTTCACGCTTAACAAATTTGCTCACTTCACAGGAATAGGGAATGAAGAGCTATAAATGCCTTCCAGCAATCAGGTTCAGATTGTGACATGTTTTTGCACTAAAAGATCAAGCTATACTTTCCTTCCTGTTATTTGGATTGCTATCAGATGAAGGTCCCACATAATAAATGAAGTCTGCCTCTTCCTAATTCACACTGGACCCCCAGTTGGAGGGAAGTATCCCGATTCCATTGTGGAGGTGTGTTACAGATGTCACTTAGGGCAAATGTGAGGATGAACACTGTAACGGTCTCTTGAATTGGAATTTCATGACCATCAAATAAATTCTGATCAGAGTTAAATGGTTTATGAGGCATTCATAATCCACTGGTTCAGCTTCTCTGATTGCACACTTTACACATATGGACTACTGCTGTCAATGCTTATAGGAAAAGAGCACAGGAAGACTAGTCATACACAGCTGTGTGAACAACACTAGGTTTTCCTTGGCTCAGAAGCTCTCATTAACTTTGTAAAACTGCATAAATAGTGGAATACAAATTGGAGCTGAACCCTCAAAGCCACCTAGGTTTGTTATTGTGGTCAGAGTGACTTTAATTATAAGACCAAAGGTCCAAAATTATAAAGGAATACATAAAAGTATACTTCCCTTCCAGTCAGTTTTATAGATAACAGAACATATTGAGACTGGTGATAAGAGAAACTCTTCATTTGTGGAACTGAATAAACGCCAGCATCACCATTGCATTTCACATGATATTAAGATCAAGGTAATCCAGATATTTTTGATTAAGCCAAACCATTAGCAATACTTCTCCTAAACAGCTTTTCACAAAAGGAAATTCTCCAGAAACCCTTTGAAATCAGACATCAAAGTCAGGGGAAAAAAAGAAGACATTTTAGAGCGATAATAGGAAACACACAGAAAAACCTACAAACCCATGTCATTCTATCTGCTGCTGCCACGTGTTTTGCAGCACTGTGGGTCAGCCAGCACAGCACATCATGTCCTGTCCAGGCTTCAGGGAGTGGGGAACAGCTGGAGGGCTTTACCTGTCAAAAGAAGGCTTCTCTCCACAGTCAAATGCATCCTGTAACTCCTTGACAAGATTAGCCTGGCCAGGCAGTCGGAAAAGGCCCTCTTCCCTCAGCCCCCGCTGTCGGATGAAATCCACGCACTGCTCCACCAGCATAGGGGCCAGGCGGTTCCCATAGCGCTTCTCGTATCGCACCGTATCTTCCAGCTTCTGCCCAAAAATACCTGCACCAGAAAGAAAGATGGGACTTGGCTCAACAGCATAAAAACATATGAGGAGCCTGAGCCTTATGTTCCAACCCACACATTTACATGTCATTTAAATGCATGGACAATTAACATTCTCCTTTCTTACAAATTAAATGCTCAATTTCACCTTTGAGAGTCTTATGGAAACACAGCACTGATATATTTAACAACAATGCTCAAAAACATTATTTAAAATAAAACACTATAAATTATTTGCGAGACCATAGCCACAGAAGACACAAGAGTAACACAAATAGGATTTTCCATCACAAAACTTCGGATTCAAAAGTGATTTATATCTCCATCTTCTTTGGTTAATGCCTAATTATTTATTAAAAACTTAAGTACTTTCTGTATGAGTTTCAATGCCATATAAACATTATCTTCACACATGTGTGGCAAAAGATTTAAAAATATAATTCAGGATTTTGCTCCCACTAAACCAAATCATTAATTTTTTCCACATAAACAAAGATCATTCCTATAACGTATTACCAATTGCATTATCAGTGTCTGCTTTAGCAACAATAAATTTTGTGTACAAAAACACGTTCCTGACACTAAAGGCGAAATATGTCAGACAAACTGCAGGAAACCTGTGTTCACCTCAGAAGAACACGGAGGTTTTTTGACAGGATTACCTTCAACCCTGATCTCAGAGCAACATTCCTACCCTGAAAAGACAGCTACTCGTCATAGCTTATTTTGCTTCTTCCTTTCAAAGTGCAGAGCAGGCCATCGCAGCATCACAATAATGTTCAGGCATGTCCTCTGTGATGGAGGCTCTCTCCTGAGACCACCATTTGCTGAAGAGTACTGGGGCTGAAGCAAGGCAATTCAATTTCTCTAGATAGCAAGACACTGAATAGTCCTAAGGCAGTCATGACCAGAAACTAAAGAGCAAATAACTACCTCGCTTTTTCAATAATGTACACTATAAACAAACAAAAACCCCTCACATAAAGTCAAACTGTGCCCTTCACTGAGCATACAGTTCCTGCTGGTTTAAAAATTTTCAACAAGAACAGAGTTGGTTGGGTTTGCTTTATTCTAAAGAATGCCCAAAGTTGAGCTAGTCATCTTTTGATTTCGACCTCAAAACTTCATTCACCCATAAATTAGAATTACATGGTTAAATATCCACAAGACGAAGCAGCATCCTTCAGGGTAACCTTAAATGCATGTTTTTCCTCTAACAGAAAGGTAACTTGCACCGCACCTGTAGGGGGACAGTTGCCTTGCACGTGCTCCAGGATGTTACAGCAAGTGTCAAGCTGCTACAGCAAGTGTCAAGCTGCCCGTACTGAAGGTCTGCGGTTTGTATTTAAAAGCAATTATTTTTATTGTTCCACAGGAATTAACTGCAGGGAGTAACTGATGTCCTGCTAAGACATCCAGAAAGTCTCCCGAGATGCTAAGCAACATATTTTGTGATTTCCATGGTACCCACACTTGTGGATGCCAAAACCAGCAGTAGGTAAGGGGAATGAACATCACACAGTCACTCTTTATTAGCTCCTTTTTTTCATGTTGTATAAAGCCCAACAAGCAGAAATTAAAGAAGGAATTTTAGAAATTTCAGAGTGAGTCAAGCTTAGAAGAATACTGACTGATGTGGTGTCTGCAAAGTTTGGGCTCTTCAGGCTGGCAGAAGAATTAAAGCATGTTTTCTTAATTCTTACATACCTTCATAGCCTCCTACAAACTGCCTGTGGGGATGGGAAGAGTATTAATTGAATTCAGGCTTCCTGTATTTGTCTGAGTTAAGGGTTGCATCTGGTCAGCACAGAGAATCTCTAGTCCTTCCAGTTGCTAGACCCTTCTTCTGAAAGGAGTGGAACTAAGGAGGAAGGTCTACTGAAAGTCAGTTAAGGAATCCATGTGATTACGGGATTTTGGGGATTTCGAAGTCCTTCACAAGGTATGAGAAGGCTGCTTGTTCAGTGCCCCTCAATTTGTCCCTTCTCCTGGCTGAACAAGTCCCCCAAAGGGCATGTGTTACAGCTCCCAAGCACTTGAGTGATCCTTTGCTCAACTCCCTTCAGTATTATCTCCATCTCCTGGTTTTCCTGGGTTTTTGGGTTTTTTGGGGTTTTTTGTTTGGTTGGTTGGGTTTTTTTAAGGACACAATATTTGCAATATGCTCTAAATAATGTTAAGCAGAGGAGGTTAATCACTTCCCTCCTTCTGCTAGTTGACACTGCCCAGACTGCTGTCAAATCTTCCTTGCTGCCAGGTCCAGTGCTAGCTCATGTCCAGCTTACTGCCCCCAGGGCACTCAGGGCCCTTCTGCAGAGCTGCTTCCCTGGTTATTCCTTGTTAGGTATAGGACTTGGCCATTCTACTGCAGCTTATCCTATCAACATACAGAGTGATAGGATCTTCCTTTCAAGAGCCCATGAGGTCTCTTGGTTTTAAACACAAGGGGGTTTGCCTCCTTTCAAACAAAATATGATAGGATATTCCAATTATACAATTACAATGTATGTATAATTACAACTCATGCCCACTGGCAGTACAATTAGTATGAATAAGCCTTGTCCTACTGGCTAATACTTTCTTCTCACCATGATAACTTTCTTTAATCAGTAATGTGCATGTTGCTGCTTACATTTGCAGACTGCTTTGCAACTCATACTAGTAATGACAGTGCAGTCAAAACACATCACTTTCTATTAATACCTTTTTGGATGCTGCCTTTGTTTTTTAGTTTGTTTTAGAATCGGTTTTCAAAGCGTATCTAACAGAGAATGAATAAAATCAGAATAAGGGGGTTTTTGCAGTGGGAGAAAAAAACTTTGTCTATTTTTAAAAATTGCTGATGTGAAACAGGTTGCAACCACATAGCATTAAGATGTCTGTAACTAGAATTAAACACTATTTTTTAGGACAAATAGAAAGTAACAAGTGATTCACCTATAGAAGCTGATAAAGATTAAATACATGGACACGACAAATTTGGTTCCGCATAATAGCAGAAAATTACAGGTACTGTATGAAGAAAACCTTAAAAACCTTCTGTATCTGAAGGAAAATAAGACCTGAAGTGATGGAGAGGAAAAAAAGATTAGTCCAAATCAGAGCTTAAAATTTCCAGGTTCTGGTCCCTGAAGTGTAGACATTGAATTGTTTCCATTACTGTCTACAATAAGGGGAGTTGTAAATGAAGCAACTTTCAGTGAGACACTTAAAATACACATAGCTAGGAATGCCTGAGGGAAAGACAGAGTAACTAGAGCAGTTGTCACCAATTTAACAGATTTGATTCAGATCCTACACAATCCTCAGAACAGCTGCACCAAGTCTGGCCACAGATAAACTTCCACAACTGAGGAGTAGGTGTATGCCCCGCATCCTCACATGGCACAGAAAGCCTCAGGGACTTGGCTCCCCATCCATAGGAATGGGGATAATACCATCCTTACCTCACAGGCATGAGGATCTCCACACTCAGCTTAGGAAAGCTCATAGCTAACCTGGGAATTCTGACAACCATGCAATAACCTAAAGTTAAGAGCTAAGACTCATGAAACATCATCACGACACACCCTGAAGTCACCATTTTCTACTCTCTGCATTCTCCAATTCATTTGGCCCTGGAATTCCTCTCAGGCAGTTTTGGGTTGGTGTTAAAGTGTAGGCTGAACTCCTCCAAAGGAAGTATTTCCTCCACCTAACACATGCAGAACACTGCACCAGGCAGCACTTGGCCACAAAAGAAATCAGTCAGGATAAGCCTGCACAAATATTGACTTTAAGTTACAGACTTGCTGATGCCTTCTGGCAGAGGTACTCTGTTGCCAGAGCCAGAAGTGGCAGAGACACAAGAACTCTGCTTCCACATCATGTTGTCACAGCTTTTACCTTGCTCATCATCTTTCTGGAGTCTGTTGGGTTTTTCACTGTTTTGGAATAAAAGCCATGATCATTGCCCTGTAAAATGCACCTTCTCTCACTATCCCTTTCTAATGCTTTTATCCCCTCTTATGTCACAACTAACTACTATTGCAAATAAACAGTTTATGAAGATTAAGGTGTTGACTGTAAGGAAGCAAAGGCAATGCTGTGAAGAATTGTGGTTGCAAATGTACAGCTACCTCAGAGGTTGGCAGAGCCAATGGTGAACACTATCAGCTCTAAGGGTAAGTAGGACCTCCTCTAGGAAAAGACAGTCCAAGTTATGGAGACTACAACATAACCAAAATCACACAGATAATTTCACATGCTGTTTTTTACAAGTAAAATTCCACTACAGTAACTAAACAAGAACATCTCTGTGAAGAAGGAAATAAGAGACCCCTCGTAACTCATGCTGTAATCCAAAGCCCAACTCTTCCATGTCTCCAAAATCCAGAAGTGCACAGATGCACAAGAGCTGACCTGTCATTTGGTTTATCCTTGGGACAGGGTGCCATAAATTTACAAGAAACCAAGAGATTCACCATAGCAGGAGCTTTGCTTCCCCGCAGCTGGGGGAAGGCAGGAATATGTACAGGATTCCAGTTCTGACCAGTCATTAGATTTAATCAACAGAACTGCTTTTTCAGAGAGCACTTTTAGGTCTTTAAAGCTATATCCAATTAAGTGAAGATCATGCATAACATCAAAGAGGAAAATCACATGCTAGCGAAGGGCATGCTGAGCAGTTATACCTTAACTACAACATACCCCGTGGCAGAAGTTTTGTAAACATTATGAGCAACTGCATTTCCATGCATAACAGATACACAGAAACATTAGGAAAGACTATTTCCAGTGTCATATGCAAATTCTGCATATGTCTACTCAAGAGTTGTGAAAGCACTGTGGTATTTTTCATGTACATATTCACAGTTAAGAGTATGGTTTTAAAATCTAAGAATGCTACTAGTCAATGATTTCCTTAGCTAACTGAGCACAGGTAGGGGTCACATCTCAAGGGTATTAACTTCTCATTCAGGAAGAAAAAAGGAGAAGATCTAGGTGGCTGTTCTGCCACCTTGCTCCCTAAGGAATGGCTTGAAATAAGGCTGATGCTTTCACAGATGACCTGTACGTGTGTTCTCCCAACGTGTAGCAAAGGACCCCAGTGTTTCCAAAACAAGTTCTGATTTTATGGCCTATACTGATCACCAAGGGTCAATTAAGGTCAAAGGAACTGATCTCTGCTTAGGATCTGGAGGAGAATTTCAAGCAGCTCTCAATTCTACATCAGTAATTCACTGACAGTGAAAATAACAGATCAGATGAATGGCTCTCAACAGCAGGGCTGGGAACAAAGGTCCTGGAATAACACAAAGAAGTGGCTGCAATTGCTGCATAACACCTAATATGGAGTTTTAAATCATTATTTCCTATCAGCTTTCTGCTCACATGTCCCCCAGCAGTAAATGCTGTTTTGAGTGGATCAAAAGTAGGGAATATTTTCTTCTTCTTTACAGAATTTTGTAATGTACAGAGAAGAAAAATCCCACCAAAAACAGTAGCAGCAGCAGAATTTTGTTCCTGACTAAATAATTTTTTTCCTTCAAGCCTTCTCCTACCCCACAGTGTGATGCCAGCAGTAGATAAAGCAAGATAAACTCCCACCCTGAAGTTTAAAATATTTTCACATCTAAATATCCTGCTTAGAAAAAACAATTCTGAAATAAATATTCTGAACTAGATACAGGAAAGGAAATGAGGCAATTTTAAAAACATCACTGGGAACTTATCACAGTTGATCCCACCAGGCACTATTTCTTTGGCCACAGCCAATGTCATCTCCTCCTTCAAAACTCTGACCACCCAAATTCACCATCCTATTGAATGTTCTCACCACTGCATGCCACCCTCAGATATTGCTTTCTCCACTTACCCTGCATGTTCTGTCAGGAGGCTCCTGTGGTGGCACTTAACCAGAGAGCATCTTCTCTGCACTGGAGTTTAAAGATGCTTGGCTCTATGTCTGTTCAGATGCTGCCCTCTGAGCATTGACCTCTCCTATGACATGACCTCCAAACAAATCTGAAATTTAATTTTTTGGTGCCAATCACAATGGTAATTTGATCTGGATTTCCAGGAAGGGTTCTACACCTGGTATCATTGGTGAAGATCTCTGCCTGAACAAAAAAATGTCATGATTCGCTTTCCCTTCCAATGACGAGCCAATGATTTTCCCTGGTAATCTTATTTTCTGCATCATGTTGCACAGCTTAAAACTAAATGGACAAGGTTTGCAGAAGGCTAGGTTTGTCTTTTTTTATACTTAGATATACAATCTGCAAATTAACTTATAGTAATTCTGTATGCCAATTCATAAGACAAGTGTTGTTATCCTAATTTGCCTGTGCAACTATAATGAAGGCTTGACAGTAAGTCCAGTTAGTGTCCATCTTTCTGTTTACTTCAGCACGACAAGGACAGAGTTAAACACGTCCCCAGAATGCAGGTCTGATCTAGTGGCCTGGTAACAACACTCTTGACAGAAATGTGTATCAGAAAGCAACTGAAACAAATGATGCGCAGAGGAAAGCACACTAGCAGCATCACCTCCATCATTCTGTCCTCTGCCCCCCAGCTTCACTTGGAGTTTTAGACATGGAGAGTTTGTGTGTCAGGGCACATGGGGAAAGAATCAGCAGCTGAAGCTCTTGGAGCAGCTAAGGCAGCACCCAGGCACAGATGCAGGTGTCTGCAAAATTGTCAGTTAATCCTTTATTCACCTTCCAAACATTTCTCAAATAGTTAAGCATATAAAGGAGGCACAGGCAGCGCTAATTCGCACCGACACCTTGAAATGCAAAACACATGCACATCCTCCTGGCCAGTCTCCAGCAATCAAGGGCCTTGGGGAGGGGGGCACGGGGGGCAAACAGCTTTCGGTGCTATCTCAGCTGCAGGTGATAGGTGATCCCTGCTGTAGTTCTGCAGTGAGCCCCTCACCGGTGGTGATACCTCCTTCCAAGACATCGCCCCTGACTGCCTGCTCTCACAACCCTCCAAAGCCATGACGTCACTACATCACTCTTCAGGCTTGTGAGCAAAGACCTGCATGGTCCTGCAAAAGGGCAAATGGCAGCATGGAGGAAGAGTTGAGAAAAGAGCAGGACAAGAGGATGACAGAATTTGTATAAATCCGGTATAAAATTCTCACACTTCAAAACAACATGACAGTTTAACCCTTTCACTTAGATTTCTCAGTCCAGCATAGCTTCTAAGAAAGCACCAATATCCTCCTCTTCCCTCACACAAAGTTTTCATCCTTGTCATAGAGACAGTTTCTCCCCACCCATCTCAAGTGCTGTGGCACCTTACCACCACTTGTCATATCTCTTTCTTGGACATGTGTTTCCCTTCCAGTGTTTCCAGCTGACATATTATGGACTCCAGCCTCCTCTCTGCCCTTCATCCCCGAGTACTGCCATGCTCTGCTTCTACAGGAGTACGTGCAATGCAGAAGAAAACCTGCTTTAAACATCTCTATGCAGCAGGTGAAAAGGCAAACATGCAGGCTGCAGGGGCAGCACGATCAAGTGGCAATGCAGCACTTGCAACAGGACGGTGCATTGTAGGGCTACACTTCCATCCATCAGAAACCTCTGAAACCAAGGACTCCGTCTGCTGCACAGACAAACCTTTATCATGTTGCTTTGCTCCCTCTCTTCTCCCCGCCTCCTCTCACACAGATAAAATGCAAACAGACACACTTTTTCCTAATGTTCTGCCAGACAAACAGGCAACTCAGAGCATCCCTAGTGCTCTCACTCAATTTTGCTCAGAGGCACTGCAATAATCTTGTCTCAAACCAGCTCATTCCAGCATTCATAGGCTATTATGTAGAGGAGACAGTATCAGCTGGCCAGCTACAAACAAATGAACAAAGAAGTAAATAAATCATTCGTGGAGTGTTGGCATCTGCATTGTTGAATGCCTTTTGTTTCGGCGCTCTCATCTGCCCCTGCACACACAGCCCCCTTGACTTCTCAGAAACCGTGACTTCACCAGCAAAGCAGAACGCAGTGACAGAATGGACCTACCTTTACGGAAACTAAAACACCGCTTAATTCTCCTATAAGTAGTTTTAGGAATGAAAGGAGCTGCTGCTAAGGCACCCGGGCTGCGAACTCCAGCATTTCTGTCTTCAGGCATCATACAGGCCAGAGCCCCCACGTCCCTCCAAAGCTCTCCTTCACCAGCTGCATCCAGACGAAACACCACGACTGCTCATCGCCACTGACTGCTGAGGAGTTTCTATGATAGTGTATTTTCCTCTGGAGCTAGGAGGTTTGTGGTCTTCCAGATCTTGTGTAGGACTTGAAATGATTTTAATGTTCTCTTCCCTGCTTCAGTTTTGCTTTGGGGAACAATTTCCTTCCATCTATTTCCCTTCGTTTCTTTTATTTCCTGCGGTGAGACAAGTCCTATTATGCAATGTCACAACAAAAGAGTTTCAGCAAAAAGATGTATCTTCCATTCAAACAGAAGTGCCTGCACAGATGGAGGGGGAGAAAGACCTCTTCCTCCCAGCTGGAAGAGGGGGCCGAGTGGCAGAGTCTCTAATTCCACAGGACAAGGTCAGCACTTTGCAGTGTGCAAGGGGAAGGAGAAGAACAATACCAAAAAGGCCACTGAAGAATCTTCCAGGATACGACACTCCTTGCTGGTACCCTTTATTTCAGCAACCAAGACGCAAAAACAACAGCCCCTTCGCCCAAAAGGCTCTTTGTCCGCGACAGATTCCTTTCCGAAGACCTTTCACACACCCATCTCCTCGTGCGATGCTCTCGTGGGCTTCTGGCTTGTGTCGCTGCCTTCGCACTGCCCGCAGCTCTCCGGGGAGAGGCGCGTCAGATGCGGCAGCGGCGCATCCCTGCTGCCAGGATACCTGGAGCTGGGATCCCTGGAGCTGCCGGGACCCCCGGGGCTGCCGGCGGGGAGGGATGCTGTGCTCTCTGTCTCCCACGCCGCCGCCGCAGCAGCAGCCGGAGCGCTGCAGGTACAGCAGGTGCCGCCGCCGGTGGTGCCGCCGGGCAGGTTTGCCGCTCCTCCGGGTGACTTTGGGCTGACTTCAGGCACGGGCTGTCATGTGCGGCTGCCGGAGAACCGAGCAGCCTGTGCCTGGCTCCTGCAGGAGGTGCCAGACCTCACGCTGCTGCCCCTGCTAAAATGCTCATGCTCCTTCTCCTCCCTCCCCCGGAGTTGCGGGCTCTGTAAAAAACTGCCTTTTTAATCTAATCAGCAAGAGAATTGCATGTGCAAACAGGCATTACATGCCCTGCCTCATTTACATTTCTTTTCCCTTTCAGATTTTTTTCCACAGTCACCTTATTCTTTTGGTGCAAAAAACAAGCTGTTTCTGATCACCTTAGCAGATTCCCACCTGCCCCCCTCCTGCCTCCTCTTTCTAGCACAGGTTAACAAATAACAATTTAATGATATGGTTAATCATTTACAAAGCTCCTTGCTCTGGTACCAGGAGTCCTCTCTCACTGCCAGACAAACTTTAAATATTAGTGGCTCACCAAGACTCAAACACATCCGCTTGCATGTGTGCATACACACACACATACACAGAGCTTGCTTACGATGCTTAAAATAACCAGAAAATTCACATTACTCAAAGTGGCACTTGACTTATGTGACACAAGACTACTGAGGTTTACCATCTAGTACTGAAATTTAGGAAGATGATATAAAACTAGTGTTTTGTAAGTCAGCTGCCTGAAATAATGTTGTGTTGCAAGTGATTACTTGTTACTGGCTAGTCTCCATCATGTGACTGCAACTATTCTCTATCTTGTTTATGGCTATTGCAATATATAAAACCATTTTTAACTTCAGCAGCTACAGCTCATAAATGCAGGCTCTTAAGGCAACTTAAGCCAGAAGTGCCTGTCTTTAGAAGGGTCAGACTGTTCCATCAGCTGTAGCAAAGGATAATAAATATATGAGTGTGTCTCAATATTCATAATTACAGAACAGTTAACAGGGCTTATTTAGACTTGTTAAAATAGCTCAGACTATCAATTTCAGTAGTTAATAAAATGGGGAGCATGCTAAAACCAGGGTTCTTAATGGTGACAAATCCCATGATGCTGCTTTTCCCTTGTTATCACAGTCAAACCTTCTCCATGAACACTAAACCCCAAATTATGTTCCATCTACTCTCACGTTTTCCAGGAATTTAACTGTTTGCTTTCCAATACAAACAACCCTGAGTCAGTGTATTTGCTCAAGAAATCCAGTAGGAAAAACAAGAACAACATGCTTCCAAGTGTTTTAAGTACAAATGAACTGAAACAGTAATGCAAGGATTGCACCCGCTTTGTTTTATGCAAATCTGCAAGCAAAGTCTTCAGAGAGGTGCCTACTTCAGTAATTGGCACTTAACGTTCCTACAACAATGATGGTGTCCTGAGGATTTTCACAGTGGCTGGAAGGATTCCCAGCTGTAAATCAGAAATAGCTCTTGCCCTATAAAAGCAAATGAGGAGCTGGAGAAGAAAGCACAGGGTCAGGACTTGGGAGATTTGGTTTCTATTTGCAGCTCTGTGCATGGACTTGGGCTAGAAACAAGTTTCACCTAATCTCAGCTCCCTGCCTGTAACATGAAGAGACTTCCCCACTTGCAGAACAGCAAGGCTGCCTTTCCTTATTATCTGCCACAGAAAGATACTGTGGTGTTGGGAGCCAAGTGCAAAAACCACAAAGCCACTCTGAAAAATCCAGTTCTGTTAAGCCCCTGCACTTATTGTTGCCACAGCAGTCTACTGCTGCTGGACTGGAGCAGGAGGACACCGCGGTGCTCACCAAGAGACACACTTTGCAAAGAGAAAGCTGGGTATGGGTAATCTCCGTGCTAATAAAAAGGCAGATTTCTTACCTAGCCTAATTACAGAAGACTGTGCACTCCTTGCACCTTCTCTCTCCCCACACCAACTCAATATGCCTCTAGCAGATCACACCTTTTAAGACAAACCTGTCACTTTGGGGGTTTTGGGGTTTGGTTTTTATTGTTTTAATGTTTTTAAGCATCGCCTTATAAGGCCTATGTGCCCAGATTCAGAAGTGTGCCAGCTTATTTAATATATAGGGCCAGATCCCAGTGAGTGACTGCTTCACATCATCTTTCCAGGGCACAAAGCTCCAGGAGGAGCCAAAAAAGAAGGCAGTCATGTTTCAGGGATGCCAGGCAGGCCCCGGCTGACCAAGTCTCTCAGCAAGGCTGAAGTCCTCTCTAAGAGCTGTGTGACCTGAATGAAGCACAAAGGAAGATGGGTGGCTTACAAGAAAAGTTTTCTTAAAATGGTAGTTTCCTTCAGTCTCTCCCTCCTCACTCCTGTGGCCTCTGTGGCAGCTGAGAAAAAGAAATTTGCAGTCAGCAATCACAGTTTTCACTGATAACTGCACTTCTCAGCCATGAAACACCACAGACAAGCCTGCCTCCCTGATTTTTCCAGCAACCTGCAGACAAAACCTATCGTTTAATGCAATACCAGTGCTCTTTCACAGTAGGAAAATATTTCTATCTCTGGACTTAAGAGATTTGAGAGCTCCAAGGAACAGACTGATTAACACACAGACATTTTGCGCAAGTGTACCAATCACACTCATATTATAATAACAGAGACACTATCACCAGAATAATAATGACAGAAATTATTACAATGATTTGCAGCCCATTCAACATAAGAGAGCTTTTCAAAAAGACAACTAGACTTCCAACAATAAATTTTGATCCAGTACTATTGAAATTATTGGACATGCCAATCAAAATCCTATACTGCTAGTGCTAATATTCTGAGGCACAGCTTTATATAATACTATTACTGGTCTTAGCTGTCGCTGGCAGGAGAATCGCTGACAGCTTCTTGTAACAGGCATTTATGAAACACATGGATGGTCTTTCAGCTGGTGACCAAAGGAATGACCCTGCCTCTCCTGGCAGGAAAGCCGATTTCACAGAAGACCAATCTTCTGTTAAAACTTCTCCTCACACTATGATGTACAATCCTCACACCCTCACCAAGGGAAGTGCTTCTAGACAGTTTAAAGCCTTTTAATTAAGCCTTCTGCATGGAAACACGCCCGATACCTGCACTGCAAATGAAAACAAAGGGTTTATTTACTCCACTTTTCTGGAAGGATCTAGACCATTCCCCTCCTCACTTCAAAAGTCTGGCCGTGACGGAGAGATGACAGAAGAACCCTTATGTGTGTCTCTGTGCACCTGGGAGCCCTGCGTGTTCCCTCACTGACTCACCTCCTCCGAATGGTGCCCATATAACCCTGCGGATGGATTTCACCCAATCCTCCATGTCATTCTGCGTGCTCGCCATAAGGAGGTACGTCTCATGATTAGCTGTCATCCGCTCTCGGTCTCCTCCTGCAAGAGAAGATAATTGCACTTAGAAACCCTTTAGTCTTCAGTCCTGCCCAGCCAAGCTCCTGCCAGTCTGGCTGCTTCATAGCAAGCAGACATGGATACTCTGCAGTGGAGTGCTTATCGTCAGACATGGCATGAAAAGAAGGTCCTGTAAGTACATTCCCCATCAGACAGTGAGAAGCTGTCATGCTTCCAAAAGGAAATGAGAGGATAAATGTCATCAGTAAACAAAAACAGCCTCATGCTGTTCCAAGAACCACAGGGGCCCGCACTAATCTGTAACTTGATACACACACTGGAAATTTTGCAGCAGTTACTGTACCATGGTGGAGAGAATAAATGCAGAGACAGATAAGGGTGCTGTGAACAAGTGGGGATGACTCCATTCTTATTTTCAGGAACACAGTGTGTCACATTCATGGCAATAACATCTGATACACCCAAGTGTGGCTGTGACTCTCTAAGGAGAAGGCAGGCGATACTCAGAGCCGACATGGTATAACCTACTGCCTTGGACGGGTCTGAGGATTAGATTAAAAGGGAACACGCTGCCTTTTTATCCTTTATAAGAAGGTCAAAACCAGAATCTAGCTTGCCACAGCTCCAGGTTTTCAGACTTACAGTACTACTTCACCTCCATTGTAATGGGTCCTATCTTAATGCAAGAAAACATGGAGATTCAAGCTCCCTTTCCAGCACGGCAGAAGGGCAAACCCTTCCAGAAAGAGAGTGGCATTTTGAAGCCCTTCCGCAGAGCCAAGGGCAGGCACATGTACTTCACACACAAATGCAACGCGCCTAGAAATCCTGTGAGTCCTGTGTTTATCTCTTTTCAGCTTCTTACATTCCCATTTTTTATCTTAGTCATATCTAAAGTAAATATCTCTGTTCGTTACAGCAGGAACACTGTGCCTGAAAGATCTTCAGAGGAGTGCCATGCTTAGTGCTGGGCACAGAAACAGCTGGGTTCCTAAAGGGAAATTTTTTAAGGGCTGGGAAATCCAACCATGATTTCCTGGCACAATTGTTTGGAATGAACCTTTTCCTCTAGTCCACGCTTTACAGAATTAGGGCACACAACTCTAAAGGGGACTTAACTGAAACCTGATGAATGTAGAAGTCAGATATACCCAGACGTGGGAAGATTCTACAGGATATTTATTTTTAAGGTTTACATCATTATTAAAAAAATAATAAATATTTGAACTTGGAGGTAAACAGTCTCTGTTTCTCCACAGTCAAAATACAGCCATTCCTTACAGTATGTTCCCCAAAATGACATCCAAACAAGTAATGACCAATACATTTCAGACTATACCACACTTTAAAAGTCTAAAGAATGCTACTTTTATTTCTAAGACATAGTAGGGATGAACCTTTTTGAAATGTCAACACTACAGAAATACCAAGATGAGTTAAACTGCTGGTTGCTTTTTTGTGCTGGTGCTTTTTTTGTTTGGTTGGTTTAGTTTTGGTTTGGATTTTTTTTTTTTTTGGGGGTGGGGGTTTAATCCTTTCGGTGACTAGCACAAAGGTTGCTACAAAACATGGATCTTACTTCTATGTTCTGTTCCATCATTTTTACCTTTCAGGAAGTGGAGGATGAGGGTATGGGGGCAGGGAATTATTAGCATCTCAAACAGCAGCATTCCACATGAGCCCTGCCCAGCACAAAACACAGAGTCTGGAAATTTACTCCCCATTTCTACCTTTTACACAGCCACCTTGACCAGAAGGAGGATGGATCTCTCATTCAAGCATACAGAGGAGACACATTACTGCCAACAGTTTACTTAAACTGGCCTAATTTACATATCATCTAGAGCTTTTATCTTGAAAAGACCAAAAAATAAAGACACAAGCATAAAATGTCATTATCTTGAAATGGCTATTAAACATAATAGTAATAAATACAGCATAAAGAAAAACCATGCACAGCAGTTGACTCCTTTTGTGGCTGATAAATACTGGAAAGCATTGTTTACCTTATCATATTTTACTGCAGCTTCTTTTTTTTTAATGGAAAAGGATTCTGTAAGGTGCCATACAAAAAAAGAACAAAAGAGATGCATACACCAAATACATATCAGATTCAGGAATAAAAAAAAGAAGTGGTGATATGATTTTCTTACTAAAGAGACAACAAAAGAGATGAAATGTGATGGTCCTCCTCTTAGGTGTCTCTCAGATTGCTCCCTATTCTTTTAATAGCCTGCATATTTAAATTCAGCAGATTAGGTAGCATATCTTCAGCAGATTATGTAATATTTACTGAGTTATCACGTTATGACAAATTGAAGGGTGTTCTCCAGATAGAGTGGATTAATCCCAGAAATGTAGCTTGTTCATTTACAGTGTGAATTCCAGAGCAGTAATTTAAACTAACTCAGGTAAACACTCAGTCAGCCAATACACAATCAATCTGTGTTTAATTTTGCAGAGAAGGAAAGCATAAGGTCTGGTTGCATTACCTTGTTATGAGAAAGCAAAGCCTTACTAATAGAAGGAACTTCATCATTTTATAGCAATTCTAGTTCTGTCTACTTTGTAATTCAATTCCTTTCTTTCAAAACACAATATTGAATCTTGCAGAGTTCTCCTACTTGTGTATTAAATGTAGTTATGATTCATTAACTAAACCCTCACTAGAAGATTTTTGAGGTTACAGTATCACTTGGATGTGTGTTTTACTGCACTAAAAATGTTAGTGGGGCTCTATTTTAAACACAAAATTAACAAGATCTGGGGCACGGACAAGAAGAAATGACCATGATTTGGGAAAGAGTCATCTCAGATAAGAAATATCAGAAAAAACAAAATAGAATTAAAAGGGCCTCTCTGAAACTTCAGTAGCTCTGCAGGACACTTCTGAAAATCACTGTTTAGAATCCCCACTTGCATTTTTTTTCCTTTTAATATTGTTATGATTAGAATGAAGCATGAGTAGATCACAATCTCCAAAAATCAGTCATCTATTCATAGTAGAGATACTGGCATGAAGCCAATCAACCTGAGAAAGGTGCTCAGATTCCCTTTCCTGCATTCACAGTCCAAGGAATGCCTAACCCTGTGTGATGTGGCCTGTTTGTGAACAGCCAACTCAAGGGGCTGGAACATGAATTCTGCTTTTCCCCCCCATCTTTTCCCCTTTGTTACTTTACAGGTGTCACAGGAGCTGGAGGGAGCAGAACCCAGGCTCCCCCACCAAAGACACTGACTGGTATGCTCAGGATGGCAGGCTGCTGTTCACACAAGTGATGTGCTACATCCTGTTTCTTCAGCCTCTGGGAACAGCCAACAGGAATTGGATCCGCACTGTTTGGAGTCTCAAAACAACAACATACCATCACACACTGCTTTTCCTGCAGCCCTAACCAATCCCTCATCTGTTTTATTTTCTTGACAGCATCAGAAACATATTCTTATTTAATGAAGAAATTTATCCATAACATCCACATGGAGTGGAAACAGTGGGACAGCACCGTACTCATGATGGACCTTCCACTGTGACCAGGTCAGATTACTTCTCCTTGCCCCTCTGGCACCAGCGATGACCCAGAGGGGCCCCAAATGCTCCATCCTGCCTGCTCGGGGGGCTCAGTGACCCACAGCGCTGATGCTGCCACCACAACCTGGCTAGGGATTCTAAGAACTCTTGCCACCATCAGTAAATAATAATAATTAAAAAAAAAACAAACCCAAACCGCCACAATTAAAACACAGAGAGGCCAATTCCTGCAGGGATGAGCTGGGCAGGGTAAAAGGGAGGGCACAGCCCAAGCTGGCTCCTGCAGCATCACAGCACACCCCGGGAAAGGCACCGAGGGCTGGAGACTGCATTTAAGGGGGATGGTTTCCTCAGGTACCAGGCTTGACACCTCCCCAGCTTTTTATCACCCATCAATTACATGCGAATGCACACACTTTTTGGCATTCAACTGCGAGGGAAGGGCGGGCAGTGAAAGGTGGTTTTACTTTGAAGACTCTTCCTGTCTCAACCAACACCTTTGCTTTACCTGAATGCACCCAGGTTAAACTCCGAATGAAATACTGCCTTGTCCTTTGAAAAGCATCTTGGATTTCTCGCAAACAGTAGTTCCAGCATTCTTGAGAATGGAATGCGAAAGGATTAAATTCATACCAACTGTTTGAAAGAGAATTTTCTCCCAGGAGGAACATCAAAAACTAGGACTAATCTGATTTTTCTGAGCTGAGAACGTCATGACCAAACTCACAAGAATATTCACATTCCAACAACAATAAAACAGAAGTAATTGGGGAGCAATTTTGAAATTTTTAAGTGAAACAGTTCCCTACTCCCTTGTGCATTTCTCTTAGGCACAGTTTTCGAAACCCTTACTCTCAGCTTGGGAACTGAAAGAATATAAAAGGCAGACTGACCTCACAATAGAACCCACTGGGGTTTTTTAGAGACATCCTCCTGCTTGGATGCTTCACGTTTGTTTCCTCAGGAAACTACTAAACTGCTAAACAGTAAAATTTTAGCCTTCTGATGTTTCAGATGAATACACCAAGTGCACCTCCATAAGGTATCCAAATAGAAACTCCTGGCTACTCATCACCTCACAAAAAATGTTGCCATATACCTCCAAAAAAAGGTAGGAGCTGATATTCAGACATTAATTTCTTAAAATCTTGCCTGAGGAGTCCTTTGTTTTCACTTTACATTCACAATTATTATTTTTTTTTTAGCTCGTATTTCAAATCATCCTGCCTGTGATATGGTCTGAAATTCTCTTCCTGTTCATCAACATGTTTCTGCAGCCTGTGTGCACTGAACAACACTGCCCTCTTCTCCCACACCTCCCTGTATCACCTGAAGGCTCACAGCTGCACCAGTCTTCAGGTAGAAGAGCTGCTCTTCATACAACCACATACAAATTGTTTGCAACTCAGAAACTTGCTCATCTGTGCTTTGCATAAATCTTCCAAGTGCGTCTCGATGTAGAAGTGCCATCTCCATATGCAGTGAGGCAGGCATGCTCTTCTCTGCTCAGGTGCATAAGACTCATTCCTGATCAGGACTCCAGTCAGTATTTCTTCACAAGCAAAACACCAATAATTATGATAGAATCCTAACTCGTTCACTACACTTTGGGTACTTAAAGTTTGCACCTTTTGCACACTAAGTGACGTATTTAACCTATTTCTCTGAGAAAACCCATCTGAATTTCCTTTATCAACTTTCATTTTAAAGCATTTGTATTCAGACTTTTTAACCCAAATCAGAAAGCATCTCGGCAAGCTGCAGAGCATACTAGAATATCAGAGAACAAGATGAGCAACCTTAGTTTCCTTTTTTCCCCCTAATGAAACTCCCTGTTTAAGAACAAAACAGAAATTATGATTACCCAACCTTGATACTAACACAGCACTAAGCACTGCTGCTTTCAGCACAGAAGTCTGACTTGACATACTGATGAGTTTCTAAGAGACAGTTCAAATCCACACGTCTGCCTTCCATATTAACCAACACTGGCAATTATGGGATCCATCTTCCCTGAGTGAGACAAGAAAAATCAATCACAGCTGTGAAACTTATAATTACCCTGATTTTAGTAAAACGCAAGAACTCTTCTGCTGGCACTGCCTATGCTCATGAACCCTGCGCCCCCTGGGTCTGATGAAAACCATGCACAGGTGTCTTTCAAGGATGATATGGGACAATTTGTCCTTCAAACTGCCCTCAAACTGTTAGGTGAGTTTAAACACTAAAGCATTTTTAATTCGTTCCAGCTGGGCCAGTGGAAAAACCTGACTGCAAAAACCTTGGTCAGAGCACAGGTTGAAATTTGCAGTCAAAAGAAGGAGCTACTCCAGAATGCAGTTGCATTTTAATGAGATCTTAATGTCTTACTGGCTTTCGGATTCACTGAGAAACCTTTGTTCATAGCAAGTGAGAATCTGTGTTGAAGGCTTAGGAACTGCTGCATCTCACATGGCCAATTTAAAGATCAGAAAGAGACAAAGCTACTTGAACCTTGCCGTGTTTTTGAACTGCGCATACTGCTTACTAAGCGCTGTGCTCACACAGATGTGCCACTGCAGAGAAGGCAGCGGCAGTGCATTTTTGCATATCAGCTGGGCACTTCTGATGGTGTAACACTGAGCTTGCAGACAAGGGCTGTGTGTATTTGTTTTTCCTGTTCTATTGTTGTTTGTTTATAATTCTTAAAAGCTTCCTTATTCTTCATGTGCTTTGTAAATGCTCCTGCTCTTCCAGACCTGTGCAAAACTTGACCAAGAATTTACAGCCTCCCCTTAGTCAATGGGGATGAAAAAAGGAGTGCATAACCTAAGTTGGAATGAAAAAAGGAGTACCCAGGCCGAGTTCAAATGAAAAAAAGGAGCCTAAGTTCAAGTCACTGCCCCCTTTTTCTTATACTACAAACTGGAGAACCAAATTCTTAGTGGTCATGCAAAAACTCATGTCAAAAAGGACAACCCACACCGTAGGATTATCAGAGCCAAATATTCTGTATATACAAGAGCTTCAGCACTGCTTCTGAATCGACTGTTAAACAGCATATATGCCGTATCTTCTCACCAGGAGAGACCTGCTCCATGGTAGATACACAGTACAGCCTTGTATTTTTCGGCAATACACAACCTACTGACATCTTCCATGGGGCAGCCTCTCTAAAACATACTTGTACCATGAAGGAGGGAAGATGCCCATGAACTGAAGATGTGATACTGGACTTTGTGAAATGAAAATCAACCAGGGAAGCTAAGAGCAAGGCAGGTGGGGAGCAAAGAGCTTGAGCCTGGAGTATAAAAGAGGGCATGCTGGAAAGGTCTCCTAAACAGAGACATTATCAGAGGCACCAGTGATGGAAACCCCAAAAGCCAAGGGACATAGAAAACCAGTACCCTACTAGGCTGCTCTGAGGAAGTTACAGGCTCCTTTCCTGCTAAACAATCAAATCCTAAAACACTCCATTTTTTTATCTTGCTCTGAGCTCCCCAGATAGGAAACTGAATATACGACCTGACAACTCTTAACATTTCATTCAGATACACAAAACCCACTGTCCATCTTAAAATAAAAGAGATTTCACCAGTCATAGCTTATTATCTTAGCTTATTATTTGATGATTCCTGAGATTTTAGGATCCATATTTTGAAGACCTTCATGACAAAACTGAGCCCACAAACCTGTTCCAGGAAATTAAGCTAATAAATTAACATATTATCACAACTGTAGCATTTCTTAGTATTTCTTCATCAGAAGAATACTACATAGTTGCATTATCTCCAATGCCTTGATGACAGGCATTAGATTGAGGAAGATACACAACCTACAATTTCAATTACAATTTCCTATGACTGTCCTGTTATATGTGCGGTTCTTGTTCAGCTCAAGGCTGCTTTGTCTTCTAAAAGGACACAGACGTGGCCAGAGATACACTTTTATCACCTATGTGTTTTAATTGACTAATGCTACCACCACTGAGAAATCTCAGCTTTGAAAGAGTTAGCAAACTCACCATTTTTTTTACTGCCAAACCACACCAGGTGCACCATTTAATTCCTCTCTTCACAAAGAACTAACACATTTTCCTGAAGAGGGAATTAAGTAACTGCAAACAAGTCAGTGATGGAAGATACTGCTTTTTAAATACTTCAGTACAAATAGCATTTCCTGTTGCTCATATCCAAGCCAATCTTTTGCATTAATAATCTTGAACAGCAGTTTCCTGCACTAGGGGTGGGTTTCTTTGGCGGAGAGGCACATTAGCTTTCCAACATAAAGGCTGCAGCCTAATTTAAGTGCTAAATGGCAAAAGACTGCTAACACAAGTACATTCCCTGGTGGGCATTGTGCTCCAGCGCAGTTTCCCCACTTGCAGAATGCCTGGAAGACAGCGGGGCTTTTTCAATAGAATGAGCTGTTTCCATGAAGCACTGAACCAGCTGCTGTTGGATAGCTGAAATCAGGCTCAGCAAATGGACTCCTCACGTGTAACTCAATGAATACTCTGTACAGGTAGGGTCTCTGCAGGGCTGCAACCACAGCACATCGGTAAATTTAGTGTTTTGCAAAATAAAAGCATAAAACCAGTGCCTCGTTTAAGTGCTTTGTGTGTATTGCACAGCTATAATTATTGCTTAAAAACCTGAGTGAAAAACAGTGGTGCTTGCTCATCAGCAGTTCTAATGGTGACAGAAAGATCTCATTAATGAGGAAAAGAGATGTGAATTCCAATCATCCCTCTTACAGTATAAGAGCTCTGAGTTTTTCAGAGCCCTTTAATCTTTTCAGGCACGTCTCATTCTTCCCTCCTACTTCTGCTGCCCTTCCTTTATTCCTAGTTTGAACCCCTGCTACGCTTCAAACAGGTTTCACAGTTTTCCACCTCATCCTCAGCCACAGATCCCAAGTGGCACCTGCTTCATAGAGTCTGTTCATCCTACCCTTCCCTTCATTAGAATGTTGGTACTAGCGCTTGTCTCTTGCAATGGAATTTCAGGTGTGTGAGTTTGTTTTCAGTGGTTTTTTGTTAGGAGGATGTGACAATATAAACAAAAAAACCCCAGAGATTTGCCATAAGAAATCCACTCTTCTATGTCCTTCACTATTACTGTGATTTGAGACATATAAAATACTGATCCAGTTATAGCAAAAAAAAAAAACATTTCATGCCACACTTGCCTATATACACGTACACTGCTATAACAGTGCCCCTGTTTTCAAAACTTCAACCTTAAAGAGCTTTCCCCTGAAACTCTAAGTCCAAGAAAGTGAAAAGAAAGCAGTCTTTGCCTAATGCCATTAGCTATTAAAACATACTGTGGCTTTTTTAGTTAAAACTTGTACACACAGAAGATATCAGATTGTCAAGGCTCTCTTTTCCTGGGGACAGAGGCAAGACAAGATTTGCTTTCTTAACTGTAACTTGGTTCTTTACAGACAGCAGAACTCCTTTGTGACCTCCTAAAACAAACAACACAGAGTGAAGAACATTAGTTTTTCAATGACCTGTGAAGGAAGGAGTTTGAGGGTCACATAAGGTCAAATATTAGTGGTAGTGCCAGAATTAGTGGACTGTTACCTCTTGGTAACTAATTTAG
The DNA here is from genome assembly GCA_035047865.1 of Dendrocincla tyrannina. Taxonomy (NCBI): domain Eukaryota; kingdom Metazoa; phylum Chordata; class Aves; order Passeriformes; family Dendrocolaptidae; genus Dendrocincla; species Dendrocincla tyrannina. Next base: position 16,000,625 of record JAWWMP010000132.1, read on the forward strand.
TTTAAAAGGAAAGCATAAATACAAATTATTATAGGAAATCTATTTTCTCTGTCTTCCATGAACACACCTTAAAGATAAATTGCTGTCATTTGAGAATAAGAATCTTATTTGAAGTGTCTCAAGTTGGACACCAAAATGACCATAATGTTACTTGAAATTTGGCTCATCTCCAAGTTAATTTTGGACAAAGTCTTGGCAAACGTAAGATCCATCCCTGCTTCTAAGGGGAAAAGGGAAAAAGCCTCATGCAATTGCTGGTGTAGATACAGTCAATCACGTAGAAGGATGCTTTAGAAGACTTTAACTGCGAGGATACTGTTTTGGCAAAAAAGGTCCTGGAGCTACTGCTGCTGGAGAAATGTCTGTCCTGTGCTACTAAAATGCTTGCTTTGCTTTTCAGCCTCTCATCATGAATTGCACTGAAGTGCAAACACTCAACTTCAAATGGATTTTTTTGAAAGGTCAGTTCCACAACACATATTTGTATGGCATTTGATCTAGCAGGAAATTAAAACTTCTGATGACTTTAAGAAAGGGAGGATCAATACCTGAATGGAAGTCCTCAAGTGTAAATACACTCAGGGACCAGGAGGACTTACATATATACATTAGCGTGTGAACTTTAGGATGCAACGCCAGCATGCTAAGATGTAAGACCCAGGTTGTCCTCACAGACTAACAAGAACATTCAAAGCACATGCTCCCTTCAGCTCTCAGCATCTACTCATTAAGCTCTCTGTTCCTCATGAATATGGAATATCCTGAGCCTTCAGCAGGTACAAATGCTCTTTTATCAGTTTAAACATGCTCTTGTGTGCACAACACAGGGTGGTGAATTAACTCAGTACAAAACAGCTAAATTCATGTGATATTTCTTTAGAGAGGCCAGCCAAAAAGAACTTTGATCAGGAGGTAACTATTGGGTATCCCCAGACAGTGAATTGTGGCTAAGCCATAAACTGAGACAGTCTTTGAAATTCTGTCTCATACAGTGGCCTATGGCCACTGCTGACAAGTACAGTGATCGGCCAACCACAGAAAATGTTGCATGCCTTCTAATTTTACACACAATTATTTTGTAAACAGATAGAAAAGATAATGTTTCCAACAGTTTCCAAGAAAAGCAATTTCCCTTCTCCATCAGGAACTCATCATACTCTTCCCTACTTCCAGACATGATGCTTTCCAGTCTGCACTGAGTTAGACCCAAACACAGAAATATTTAATTTTTCCAGAAAGCAGCGAGTTATTTCAACTCATATCTGACTTTAAATGTGATCACAGACAAAAATAATAGTTCTCTGTGGCACAGCATAACCAAAAGGATGGGAATATCCTAAATAAGCAAGTACATGTTATGCATACATATAATTTCATTGTAACATTTAATAATGCAAAGTCATGATTTTAGCAGTTTATTAACTAAATCAAGAATAAGTTATTCAGTAAACCATGTGGGCTAACAGACACATGCAGAAGACAATTCCCTCATGTAGAGTAAAGTCTCTGCAGAAGACAATTTTGCTTATCTAGTAGCAGGAGATTTTAGTCATCAGTTCAGGACATTTGTTTCACAGCTCATCTAAAAATCAACCATCTCCAGGAACATTGTGCCTCAGCACTATTTTGGGATAACAGTGCAATATTACTCAAACAAAAGCGTGCCACTTAAGCAATTATCAGCTCAACTCTCCAGTCCTTTAGACATTTCAGTCTCTGAAATGTCTAATTCAAACACAGCTTTCACATGGGAAGAGTCATCAAACGCTAGTTACCTGAAAAGCACAGGGCTTAGTGTTCTGAACATCTCCATACCCTGCAGAATAAAGCAGAATGAACAGAAACCTCTGTTCAGCTTTGTTTTCTTGTATTTATGATACAGACAGATACAGGTTGTTAATAATTTCCCTTCTCGTTCATAAGCACAGAACGACCCAGAGTGAAGAGACTAGATAATCTAGGTAGGTCCATACCTTCACCTCGACAGCTGGAGCCTATATATCACAGGATGTCTTTTTCACACAAAGATCACTCAGGGCTCATTTCTGGAAGTGTATGCTAACAGAAAATGCTTGCAAGGAGAAACCCAGTATATTTGGAAGTACTGCTGTTTAAAGGACATTATATGGGGTGAAATGCTGACTTGGTCCACCATACAGAAAAAAATATACGTAATACACATACATTTTCACAGCTCAATCATGTACAAAGGAAAGATTGTCTTGTGTCTACTTGCCATTTCTTTAGAAAACTGGAAGAGGACTGTTGATGAAGTGAGACTTCTGCCAGCCACAGACCAGTGAGGATGGCCCCTCCTCCCCTCTGTCCTTAGACTCATTCAACTTCTCACCCAGAAGAAATCCACAGAAAACCTGACATGCATAACAAACTCAAAACCTGTCTGGTAACAGCAGGTACAGCAGCAGGAGCATGCAAATCATGGGAATTGCTTACTGTGGGTCCATTCCTTCTCAGGAGAAATACCAGCAATTTTTCAGTCCCAAAATGTAAGTAACATTTCTCTCTCACAAGTACATTACTGGGCTGGTCAGGGAGAGCCCATCAAAGATTTGAGGCCGGTCATAGGCTTAAAGTAGTTTCAGGGCTGTTGTGAACCAATGGAGCTCCAACTCATACTACAGTTTTGCCTCCGGATCCTCATTCCATCTGAGAACAATTCACAGATGTGCTCCTAAAATACACTTGAAGGAAGGAGATGATAGTTAAATCTGAACTAGTCACTGTACACTCCTTTTATGGCAAGGAAGAACTGCCAGAGGGTGATTCATCTGAACTACTCTTCCAGCCTGTTCTAGGATGAGATGATTCACGCTCTGGAGATATCACTTCTCTTCTGAGTATTCATGTAGGCACACTTGCATTGGCTTCCTCTGCCAGTTTATGGACAAGCATGTGAGTCTGTGCGCGTGTGTGTACAGAGAAGCTTCAAGGGTGCATTTCTAATGCAAATGTTCACACCTTGTTCCCTGGGCTGCTCTGGACTGCACACCAGCTGTCAGACACGCACAGGTGAGGGCTTAAATAAATCTTGACATGTCTTACATGGCTGCGAATTGAAGGGTTGAAAATACGTCCCTGAAGTGTCTACAAACCATTTACTTATTAAAAAATATCAGTAAATCTACCAAGTAAATAAATGGCAATTAAGCAGAAAAGGTTATTCAAGACACTTGCTTTTCCTACTCGGAAAGAAAGAAAAACTTCATCTAGTACAGTGCATGACAAACCTGAGAGGCAACCATTAGAAATTTCTGATTTTGGCACATGAGTATTGGCGAATTTCTGTACATCAATGAAGGGATGGGAAAGGCAACAAAAATTCATCAATGACAATGCAGACAACATCAATGCATTAACCATCAAAGCCACACTCTCAGCAGACACTAGCTAATACAGAAGAGACAGCATCTGTCCTTCAGGTAATGATCAACCCTCTAAAGAAACACAAAACCTGAACTAGGAAAAAGTTAGAAAGCTTGGGATAAGGACCTAATGATGACATACAAATACCTTGTGCTGACAAAACAGGAGACAGGAATTTAACTGCCATCAGTTCCTTTGAAAAACTTACTGTTCATAACCAACACATGAACTGTAAACTGAGGCCACTATAAAGAAATTGGTACAACTTTCTTTGTCCTCACTAAACAACAGAAGAGCGTGCTAATGTTAGCTAGAAGTTAGACAAGAAGATTTCACTGCAGTTTAACAAGATTCTCCATCTACGTTGAAAGCTCAAAAACGATTGAATACTAAGTTATGTTCTTCTGATGGATTTTTTAAATTCTGTTTTATGCTTAGTCTAAGTTTCTAAATTCAATAGAAGGGTAACTCATTCACTGACTTCAATAAGGATGTTATTTCCATATGGAGTGTATGGAATACTTTTTTAAGTGTGCTGAAGACAGACACAGCAAGTAACTGTCCCTAAACCATGCAGAATATATGGCAGAAGATATTTTTATAAGAACGGGAAAAAATTGTAAGATAGAAGTCAGTAAGAGACAAATATTTGCCAGTAAGATTGCTAAACGCATCACCAAGATTAACCATCTATCAAAAATACAGAGGAATCTGTAGGATCCCATATCAAGTTGTACATGGAACTTGTCAAACCCTGAGCGATTTTTTGGAAAGGTGACTCTGGTATCTTAGAAAGACTCTCAGTATCAGTGGCACAGCTTGAACTGGCAAGGATCAGAAAGTTTGTGAGAGAACCAACTCTTTTAAGGTTTCCCACATGTAAGTCTTCTGATAGGGACATAAATTCCAATGCTCATCCAAGCTGAACTGCTGAGTCCCTCTGAAGTGTGCCAAGGCACTTAGCATGGGGAGAGAGGGAGGCTGCCCTCAAGAGCTGGGTGTTTTCAGGCAGCACACCCTGGGTAGGGGCACAGCTGCACACCCAAGAGCGGAGCAGAAATCCCAGGTAACCCTGACACAGCAGTTTAAATTATTTCTTCAAGTATTTTATGGTACAGCCAGCAGCTGCCAGACAAAGAGAAGTTCCCGAAATTACTGAAAGTAGAGTTACTTCTCCCACATGCCACATGATCACCTCAAATTTTACTGGATGCTGTCATCAATTTACCAGACACAACGTGATCAGAGCCCAGTTTGAAATCACTTCCTCCCTTGAAGTTTTCTCTCTGAAATGCAATATTCAGTCTGGCACTGTTTTATGTGCTCACACAGAGCTAAATTCTATGTTTGCTACCTTGCCCAAGGCCAACAACAGCAGCAGTCTTAGAACAGCCTGTGGGAATGGCTGGGAGGTCCCCCTGCGCCCACATGGAGTTGGAGTGCAACCAGTTCACATCAAACCCTTCTCTGAAGGGCTGCCAGGACATGCAGAAGTGCTCTTCTATGTACCAGTATCTGCTTAAGTTTTCAAAATGAAAAATAAAAGGTGGCAAAGGAAAACACTTGAAAAATGATGCTTAGATGAGAACCAACCACGTGTTGCCCTTGCAGTGCAATTTTCACTTCCTTTCAAAGAATTAATCTTCAAAACATCTCTGTGATCCTTTGCAAGTATACTTCCCCTGTCACCTTCCAAACCACCAAGAAAATAAACTGGATACAAACTCACTTTGAATGTTCAAGTATTTAAGCAAATTCCCTGGAACTGTGTTCCCTGTGTTTCCCTCTGTGATTATTCTACTGTAAAAACATTTATTGATCACAAGGTGAACAGGAACACAATTCCCATCACACATGCTACGCTCTGAAGTTATAAGCACAAATGTTCATGGAAGAACTACACAGTAGCTTACTATTCTGTAATAAAATCTTACAAAAAGAAAAACTCAAGTTGATTATGACCAATTAAATAGGGAAAGAGACTAAAACTTACTACAACTTGATTTTTGCAGATTAACAGATGGTCAAAGCCAGTTAATCTCACCAGGTTCCTTATATATTAAATAAAACATCAGCTGATGCCCAGCATTTGAAATTACTCTGTGACTAGACAGCATTGAAATGGAGAGACTAATTCTTAGTAGCTGGGGGAGTTTTTGCACAGAAAAGACTTGTTCGAAAAGAATGCCATGAGAAGTGAGCTGAACCACCAAAGGCTACCCTGCTGAAAAGACAAAAAGCCACATTACTGGAGCTGCTACAGTACCCCCAGATGGAGAAAGAAGTGACCTGGCTGTGGGAGGAAGTGACTCAAATCAAGCTAAAAATCCCCACCTGGGAAGCAGGGTCCATAATACAAGAACGAGGCTGCAATGAGAGCTATGCTGGCTGTGGCCACACCTGAGTGAGCCAAGTAAAACCTCACCTGGGTACACCTATGTGACACCTTAGGGAGAGCACTCAAGCAAAAAGTCATCAGTGTATTCACACTACTCAGCCTCTGAGAAATGCTGTTCTAGTGTGGAGTTTCTGCCCAAATCTGCTGTGGCGAGGCAGTGTGTTTTCTACCACAATTTCTCTCTCTTTACAGTCTCTGGCCAGACTCACTTTTCATGCAGACCCATCCCAGAGAATTAGATTTCAGCCCTTGGATAGAGATTTCTGAGTGGGGAAATGGACCTTTTGACATTCAGATTTGTGTGTTCTGTAACTGATATGCACAGAGTAAACAAACTTAATTTACATAAAAGAACACGATGATTTCTCCTCTAATGAAGGATTAACTATCAGTGTCGTGAAAGGCATCTGGCAGCAGTAATCCATGAGCCTTCCTTCTTAGGGCCGTGGACTACTTACAGAAATAACTTCTGCTCCAGCTGACAGTGCACTGACAGATCAACAAATGGATTAAGACAGTCCCAAAGGCTCACAGACTCAGCCCTGTGCCCCAGTGACCAGGCTGGTCCCTTTCTCCAGTGGTCAGCTATTGTAGTAGTTACACTGTGCACGCCTGAATTGCCATGAACATTTTCCAACAATCAGGCACAGGAGAGAAGAGAAAAATCTGGTTTCCACAGTCTTGGAGCTCTTTGCTACTGATTTACTCAGGAATCTCGGAGAAGTCATACCATTTTCCTGACCTTTCAAATACTCTATTAGCAAAACAGGGACAAAGTCTTGTGCCTTACCCTGCTCATTATTCTGAAACACTGTTTAAATGCTGATAAAGTAATTATAAATGAGACAATATCCCATGGAAGAGAAAATGAAAATGGCAGCAGGATCTGAGGGGACAGTGTAAGTTAATTCAAAACGATAGTGGAAATATAATTATACAATTAGAGTGGTAAACAAATCTAGAGGTAATGGATCAATTCATTAAACTAAATGTCACTATACATTCTTACCACGTAGGCATAATTCTCAGAAGAATGCCTCGTATAACTCTGAAGAATTCAAACATACCAAGATTGCAATTCAAAAAACTAATAGCAAAATCTACCGTTTAGGACTGCTAATAAGATTTCTGCAGTTTAGTAGCTTTTCTCCCTAAAATAGATTTTGCTTGGCCACGTATCTAAGCTTACAGATCTCTGCTTTTGACCTTCCAGGGCAACTTCCATGACTGTACTAAAATATACACCAGGCTCCTAGGTCTGGGTCACGGATTTGTTGCCACAGAGGCTGGGTCACTGAGAGGTTAATTCTTTCAGTAACTGCTTCTCAGCAGGACTCAGGTATCATGTCCAACAGCTCTGCTCCAGTAGGCAGTGAAAAAATGAAGGTATTTGTTTACACATGAATGGGTGGACAGGAATGGAACCCTGTTTGTGGGGCGAAATCCCAACACACCCATCTAGACATCAAAACTTGAGGTTTCCAAAGCAGATTCCCATAAATAAGGAAATGTCTCCTTCCACATGGCGCTTTTGAAACCTGTCCTGGTGAAAAAAATAAACTCTTAGAAACATCATTCGCCCTTTTAGCTATGTTTAGAAGAGATTCTTAGCTACAACACAAGAATCTGAACAATCTGATGGAGAAGATGCATTCTCAAGGCCTTTTTTTGCCCCCTTTTCATGGTGCAGCTACAAGGCATCCTGACACACAGCTCAGAAAAATGGTGAGCTTGGAGCTCTCCCCTGGAACTACCAAGTCCCTACTCCAGTACAGTTTGGTGGTCTCAGCTCTGAAGTAGCTGTAGCACATGGCTCTGTCCTTGTTTGCAATCCTCTGCTGCAAGCAAAGAGCTGACTCATTTTACAGCATGGAGAATCCAAAGACTGTGCCAAGAAATGCTAGATGATGAGAAAATAAAGGACAGGTGCTCCAACTTGTTTTAATCCAGCATTTACATACACACTGATAAGAGCAGCAGACACATTATTAATGAATACCAACTTGCTACAGTTCATTTTGCAAACAGTTTAAAAACAGACTGACAAATTAACACTTACTTCAGTAAGAAGACAGAGACAACAGCTAGGGATTATCAAACAATGTTCATCTTGTGGCAGATAAACAAACATAACCAAAACTCTTATTTCACCTCCCATTTAACTCCTCACTTTCCCCCCACTTTTTTTGTTTCCTTCAGAGCCCCAAGCCATAGAGTCCTGATCCTTCGTTCCTCTTTTTCTTTTGTTCATCACCCTGCCTTGTTTTACTTCTCAGGAGTAGATCAACGCACCATACACACCCACAGTGATGGACTGTGAAATCCACTGGTGGACTTCCTGAAATCTGCCTGGGAAAATGAATAGCTAGTCTGAACAGTTTTCTCATAAAATGCCTCTGTTTGTGTATCCACCCAAGATTGCCAGGACTGGGACCCATCCATGCCTGGCCAAAAATGACCATAAGCCATTAAATTCTTTACATGAATCATTACACTCAGCAGCTGCTGCTTCCTTGGGAATTTCCTTGGACAACATGTTTGCTCAAGCAAGAAGACAGTATTTTCCACCCTTGTGAAGGTGCAACATGCAAAAATAAAGAAGAAAAAGCTACATCCATATGACACAGATGAGTGAAGAATGAAGTTTTCAGCAGTTGTCTGAGACAGATGCAGGAATAAACCTTCAGGCAAGAGGGAAAGTAGTGCCAGCAGGGACAGTCTCAGACAGCGCTCTCACTCATGCCACAGGCAGAGAAGGTTCACCCTGGGCGACCTGCACACCTGGCATCACAAACTGATGTGCAGACAGTTTGTACAGGAAGGACAGACAAAACAAAACCCAATACATTTAAGAATGTTACTGATTTCAGATGATTTCTAATTTTGTGTGTTTTATCCCTAAATAAGCACAACTGTGCACTTAGGAACTCTATACAAGGTCTAGCCATGTTTTTTTATTTTTTTTTTAAAATGTGATTAATTCTCCTGACCTCACAGGTCTGCAGAAGTAACTCATAAACTTCAAGGCTGTTGCCTGTGCAGAGAGGGCACAAAAGGCTGGGTTTGTGCTAATATAGGATCTCAGGAGTGACCTCTGGGGAGGGCATAATGGGGGTGCAAGTTTCAGCTCCAAGAAGGAGTTACTGGACAAGGACACACCTTGGAAAAACCAAGGGAGGGGAGGGTGACAGCAGTACTTGAGACACTTTCTGTTTAGGCATCAGACACCTAAAGCACCTGGAATTCTCCATTCAGCAAACCTGGCCCTCAAGATGACTCTGGACCAAGCCTCCAGATACATATATGAGCTCATGTGAACAGTCAACCAACAATGAAGAACTGGCTTTGCCCCATTACTTTAACTCAGGTACCCCATAAACCCAACCATTTGCAATAATCTCTTCACTCTTATCTTGGCTACTGTATTATTTTTCCCAGGCTAAAAGAAGCACGATGAAATCTGACAACCAACTGCAGTGCATGACTTTCAGTAATCCTCCCATCACATGATGAAAACCCAAGTCTCATATAAGGACCGACAGATCCACACAGCCCATTCATGCTGCATCAGGACAGAGGCACCACAGTGCAACTGGAGATTATCTCCTCCTGGCAATTACCCCTCCCTACAGCAGCACAGATCTGCCTTCGAGCTTCACAAAACAGCACAGGCAAAGATGTGATCATCACTTACACCCTTGTAAAAAGTGTAACGCTATCACCTACACACCAGCACGCTGCCACTGCACACCCCCGTGTGCTATGGTCAAGATACCCTTATCCAGCTCCACTTAACAAGCAAATCATGGCCTCGTGCACCAGTTTCAGGTTATGAGTGGTCTTCAGATTTAGTGCCATGCAGAGCTCATTACAGTAACCCCTCTCCTGAATTAATGAGGTGTTGGATCAACTTGGTAAACAGTGCAATAGGAAATAGCTATATTCTAATAAGGTGCAGACAGAAAGCAAGCAGTAGGTATAATAATCATCCTATTCCAGCTGCTGTTTTCGTTTTGCATGAACAGTGTCAAATCCAAACTCTTAATCCAGGGGTCTCACTGCTTCGTTACCCCACCACCCCTCCTAACCCATCTTGACAGGGCCCCAGGCCCCAAAATGCTTATCCAAAGGCCAGGCTTGTATATGAACTGCATGAAATATTCCACCTCACTGCTGGCATGGGACAGCTGTGACACTGGCATATCTGACCAACATGTATGTTTATTTTCTTTTGCTAAGCTTTGAAATAAGGCTTTAAGCCTATGGAAGCAGCTGCACACTGCCTCAGTAAAACCTATGAGCAAGTGTCTGTTTGGAAAATAAACTAAATTTCTCTGGGGCACTACCAAACAAAACTGAACCTCCCAGATGGAACCTCTATTCTCAGACATGGCAAGAGAAGCACTTGAGCCTCTGTCAATGTTAGAGCATGAAAAACCACAGCCAGGGACCAAGCCTGTCATGTCCGAGGCTGGTGACTGTCACTTCCCTCCAAGACTATGTGTTGTCACTTACCAGGGTCCCTAACTGAACTTGGTCTGTCCAAAAGATGAGCTGCTCCTGCCACTTCCCATCACCATCACAGCATGGCTTACCACAAGCTCAGACCACCACCAGAAGCTTTGCAGCCCTTGCAAACCAGCTCACCTCGGCCCTTCCCCTTGTCCAACCTAGCTGTGCAGCTCTCACAGAGACCCTGGCTATTTTACAAGTGGTAACAGATTTTCCTGCTCAAAGTGCACTCCTATTGTATGCTGCCTGCAGCTCAGGTCATAAGCAACCTTCCAGCCAGCTCCACAGCTTTCTGCTCCAATATCCACAGAATTCACCTACAGTGTCTTACAAAACACACGGTTCTTTGCAGCTGGCCCCTCTGTCTCCCCTCCCTGCAAGGGACAAAGGAGGCTTATCATCAAAAGAAGACAGAAATGGATATCAGCAGCCTACCAAATCTGCTTGAAGCCATGCAAACAACAGCTCTGACCTTGGAAGGAGTCAAAACAAAATTACATCTTATCTCATTCCCAGCATGGGTATCTGATTAGCTGGAAGGACACTTAACACGGCGAGAAAGAAGTACCTTCACTGCACACAGGAAAATCTTGCCTGCATACAAACCCCCCAATCCAACAGTAAATTCACAAGAGTACATTCGTAACAGTTAATTTATGAACAAAAGTGCCTGGGTCCTCAAAAGCAGCTGTCTGGATGTGATCCCATCACTAGGGTCACCTGCCATTCCAGCCTTGGAATTCAGTGTCCTTGTGTCCAAACTGATTTTAAAGGTACTGTTAGCCTTGAAAATAATGTTGCTCCTTGGATAAAAATTAGGAAGGATAGAATGAATGAATGAAGGTATTTCTCAAGGGTGAAAGACAGTTTCTGATGAGTGTACAGAGGTGTGGAAATCACAGTGGAAGGTAAAGGGGCTGGACACTGATTCCAGTCCTGGGCTGATAATATGCAAGTCCATCGGGGAAGAGTTAGGCTGAGAGACCACACTTGGCATAAACTGCTAATCCTATCCAATAGACAGGGCTAGAAAAAAAATTGGCAGGTCTGTGTCTTTTGCATCACAAACTCTATTGGTCAAACATTCTCTGCATGAAGAAGGTGAGGTGAAGCAGTTCGGCTAAGTGAAATGAGAAACTTCATTTTAGGGGTAAAGTGTAGGGAAGGGAAACACAGCTGTCATGCAAAATCATCTTTTTTGGGTATTTTGTGTGTATTTTAAAGCAATGAGACACTATACAGAGAAGTCACCCCAATGCACACAGTATCAGATATAAGCTAAAACCCCTATGGTAAAAGGGGGCAAGTTGAAGGACACTGTGGGATTTGCAGTAGCCAACTATGTAAAAAAGCGAACTCACTCTGAGGACAAACCACAATGAAATCGTTCCCAGGCTGCATTCTGAGAAGGGAAGAAGAACACTCAAGTTCTGAAAGAAAGCCCTGCATATTCTCACCTGGGCAAGTGTAGAGAGGCTTTATTTTAAAAACAAGCAAACAAATTAGCCAAACAAGTTTCCTATACCCCAACCCACTTCCTCTGTCTTTAGTCTTTGAGATGTTAATTTAAGGGTAAAGAAGCTGCTGATCCTGACCATGGACTCCATAAACCAAGTAACATTCAGAAAGCCATTTTCAGCAGAGGTAACGGAGAAATTGCCAAGTCTCATAGCCAGATTTTGGGAACCAGTAATTTTTCATTTGTAAAGGCCAGGATTTGGAAGCTACACTGCTTTAGAAAGTTAAGAAAGACTCATCAAACCACAGAAAATTAGATTAATAAAATTTCAGGTGGCAATGGATTTGGAAACAGTAATTAATAAATAGCAAATATATCACCATCCTGTACAGCAGATGATGACACTGGGTACATTTACCCAAGACATAAGCTGTCCTTTCTGTACCCTGCATGTATGAACTCTGCATGCAGGACAGTTCTCCCCAGTGGCACCACCAAAAGTTCAGTGCACAGGAAAAACAAGGCTGCTGTACAGACCTGCAATACAGGCTGATGGTGAGACCTTTACCTAAATTACACACAATTTCAATACTTTTCCTGTCATGGGATCTGCAAGCGGTCAAAGAAAATCAGAGATATTTAATGAAAAGGTTTCTGAATGTTTCAGTGTTTGTGATGACTTCAACTCCTGATTGAAGAAAGCTCCATGAGTGGTCTGTGAGGTTAGAGAGATAGAAACAAGCACAGACTTTTCACTGGCCTACCACAAGAACAGAAATTTACTGACACACCAGTTTTTGAGGCACATATCGTGGCTACTGATATGAAAAAAGCTGCCTTCTGAATGAACTACATATTGCATGTAGCCTAAATTCTCTGCTGAAGATACACCATACCACAAACAGTCTGCACTTGAAAGTGAAAAATTAAGTATTGGATTCGCAAAAATAGAAACAAAATGTCACACACAACAGAAACCCCAAGCAAACCCAAACCATAACTTTTCCATCAGAGAAATGAATGCAATTACAGAGTCATAAAAGTAATTGCAAATCACCCAAAGAACCAACTCAGCAGTTCTCTCGGTGTCCCTGACCTGCTGAACAGTGAACAGCGCAGGCATTTCAAGCTCAGTTGCTCGGTGGGACCCTCCATTCCATTTCTAGCTCCAGGATCCAGTTTCAAGAGGAAAGTTGACTCTACTAAACCAACAGTGGCCGTGCCCTCCATGCCTCCTGTCTCCTCCCTGGCTGTCGAGGTGCACCAGCCACGCAACAGGAGGGAACAACACTTATCAGGAGCAGCATTAACTCCTCTGAGAACAAAGGCCTCAGGTATGTGCCATAAGAAGATAAGCATCTGGCTCCCTATGCACCGGGAATAAATGGCATTTAGACCCCAGTGCTTCCTGAAGGACAGACAAGAGGACTCCAGCAGGCTGTACCTGCTGAGCTGCAGTGGGCTGCCCTTAACCAGACCTTGGTCCTTGCACTCCCCTTGAAAACACAACCATGACTGAAACACAGCAGTGGGAGGGTGCAGGAGGCACCTGAGGTTTTCAAAATCATGGAATTTGTGTGAGATGTGGCAGCACCATCCACAGACTCAAACAACTCAAACACAAAGGAAGGGCAGGTCCCAAGTGATGTTGGTGTATGAAGTCTGTGAACAGAAATCTGGACACAGAGAACCTGTCTGGGTTGAGAACCACTGACTGTGTGAAATGCCATGTGCTGGGGTTATGTCAAGGAGGAAAAAAAAAGAAGAGACAGGAATACAACCAAACCTATCCACAGCCCCAAGAACCAGAGACTGCAGTGATGCAACGTGGGGAATTGGAAATCCCAAAATATTATACAGAAACAACACCGATAACCAGTGGGGAACAAACCTCACCAGTGCACGGGAGTCAGTGGCTGCAGCGACCCTGTGACCCATTCCACACACAGCTCTGCCTACAGGGGCTGCCTGGAGTACTCATCTTCAATTCAACACTTGACACGAGCTTGTCCCAGCTGCTCCAAAAGGTGCTGGGGATTAACTGCCTCCTGAACAGACAAATTCCCCCTCTGTAACAACCTCACGTGCTAGACTGCATTGGCTGGCAGAAGTCAGGAGCAGGACAAACAGTTTCAGGACATTCATTAACAGCAATAAGCATAAATTCATTATGTGTTTTATCAGCTCTAGGTAGGCGACAGTATCTTCCCTCATGTAAATCAGCCAATAGCAAATAAATCCCTAATTTCACTACAGGGATTAGTATTAGCTTCCATCAGCCTTGACTTTAAGCTGCTTATTTCACCTCAGACATCACTGTTTCATTGATTACAACATATAAATAGAAACGTGCTTCTGGATCAAGACTTTTTCTGTATCACGCAAGATGACAGATACATCATGGTACTACACAACAAGCAACCAGCCAATTCTAACCCCAACATAACGTTCAGCTGTGGAACATTTTCACTGAGAACAACAGGGCTAAACTGGTCCAAACTTATTAGCAGCAGGCTATTGAAAGCTGATTTCTAACTAATGATAAAATGTTTATCTTTCACCTGTTTCTTTCTCAAACATATACTGGTATCAATGGTAATCATGTAATGAAAGAATACACAACAAATATTCCAGAGCCAAAAATATTACTTCAAAAATATTTCATTTTCAATTTTATGGAAAACACTGGAGTATCTCTCATATGGTCTTCAAAAAAGATGAACAGATTTTTTTTTAATTTTTTTTTTAAATCACATGTAAAATTGAATTTTACTACCTAACAATGCCTTCAGGTAAACTATTCAGGTAAAAAAGCAAAAGCCCACTGAACACTGCGACACAGTTAAGGATGGTAGAGAAGGACAGGTTCATCTTGTGCTACACCATTTCATTTCAGCAGTCAGAAGATCCTCTTTTCTTTTTCCTCTGCAAAGCCCACACCACCAAACAGGCCTGTGAGAGAGAATCCAGCAGTCCCAAGTGACACTGCAGCCAGCTCCTGCAGTTCCACTGCATGTGCACACCATCAGGACCTGCTCTGGAAAACCCTACTGCTCACAAGAGCCTGTGTAGCACTGAGCTTACTTCAGTGCAAGAATCCTGGGAGGCTGCGCCTGGAAACCAGGCAGCTGCTCCATCTCTCAGCACCACACCACACGAATTCTACCTTCTGATCCCCCTTTCCTTAAATAACCACTTGAATATCTATCCTGAAACATATTTCAATATTTCTCAATTTAATCTGAAATCTGTAATCCTTTAGAAAGGATTCATTTCAGGATACTCAGTTGTCCAGGGTTAAGCATTTTCATTGCATTTCCCTCTGTAGTAATCCTAGTTAACCAAACTGTATTCAATAACCACAGACAATTACTTAATCCACTATTTTCATAACAGAGGTCAGATCCCACAAATGTTGTCACACCACTTATTCTCTCCTATGAAAGGAAAAAGGATGATGAGGCACCAGTATTGATCCTAATTGTCACAAGTACAAAATGCCAGTTTGCAATTAAACTTCCTTCACAGTTTGGGATTTGTTTTCAATCTACCTCTCATTATAACATATGGAGCTGTTATGCCCACCACCTGCTAAATATCCTGCTAAGGGCTATTTAGAGTAGGAAACCTTTCTAATGATGGATAATTACATTTCTATTAGACTTTCTGCACACCACCTCTCTACTGGAAATCTGAAACTAAGTGTTCAATGCTACCACCTCTATTCTGCTGACAGGCAAGGGTAAGCCTAAAGGAAAAATCTGCTTTAATTATTCATTTATTTAAATTACAAGTAACTTTCTGTTTTCTTTGCCAGTGCCTTAAGGAACACTGCAGTAATGGAGAGGCTTTGCAGAACTCCGGAAGGTCTTACAAAAAGAATTCAGCAGTCCCTGCTGAAATCTGAAGTATTTTCAATAATGTTATTACTGAGCATTAATAAAGGAATTCCCAGCTTGTGATACAGGTATGATGGTACTGCTGACAATATTTCATTATAAATATTCCTAGAGGGCAGCAGGGATCCAGCTATGAAGACAGCACTAATAATCCAAAGCTCTGAAGGGAAGAAAGCTGTTTTGGCTATCACTTATTATTAAAAAGGACCTTGCCTCTTACTGTCATTCAGAACTCATTTTTCAGATACAGTTCTAGTTAGCACATGTTAAAACACACCAAGATGTCATTTCAAGTTCAAGTACAGCTGTCTTCAAGGCTTTACATTAACAGACATTTTACCTTAGTTTTGATTCATTTAACTGTCACACGAAGTTCTGGTAGAAAGAGCACAATTAAAAATGTTTTAAACCATGCTGTTAGGGTTCCCTACATATTGATGTGAGAGATATGTTATTACTGCACAGTGACTTCAATATCTGTAGAGGATGATACTTCCAACTCAACATACAGTGTCTGTAATTCAACTTTGTAACATACAACCTTGGGCACACATTAGTATAATTACTCAAGAAAAATGAAACAGAATTAATTACAAATTTACTTTACTCTGACATATTTGAAATAAAATATACAGTTGGTAAACTGTGAGACCAAAGAGTAAGAGATTGTGAGACTGGGGCTGGAAATGTAATAATGTACATTGTCTCCTGGTCCAAACTTGCAAGTGGTCCATGCAAACTAAGCTGGAGTGGACGGGCTACAGAGGAATGTGGTGACTCCCCTGGCTCCAAGTCACCCAGTGGCCATGATGGCAAAGCAGCTTAATCACTGTTGCCCAGGGCAGGATAGTGCATTGGCCCTCATGCACCAACTCTTCTTCTGGCACTATTCACAGGGGCTGTACATGATGGATTTTTACCTGCAAGGCTGAAATGAATGACAGGGAGAGCAAGGAGAAGGGTGTTTTCCTAGTTTTCTGAATTCAAGATACTGCAGACACACATTTAACTGGGAACTGCAATTTCTACGAGGTACTTTAAAGTATTTGGATAAATATGTGCAGCCATACAGATTGCAGGTGAGTCCCCTAAAGACAGTACAGAGCTCTGGAGGAGAAGCAGGCTGTGGCTCAGTGCAGGTACCAGGCAGGAACGTGTCTTGGGGCTAAGTGAACGCTTTGCTTGTTACCTGCTCTGATGGGAGCTCACCTACTCTAACAGGGTCACAGAAAGCTGACTGTCCACCCTGCCCCATGGGCACCAGAGGACCTCTACACACAGCCTGTTGTGGCACATTTCTGACCTGGACCTGTTTCAGCTGTGGGTTTCAATGGCCACAGTTAAGCCTGATTACTGAAAAAAAGCCTCCAAAACCTAGGGGCTACAGCACAGCCACCAGGGAAAGACAGCAACTGGCCTAGAAATACATGCATGTGCAGAGTGATGTTTGGTCTTGTTCATGGCAACAAAGGTTAACAGGAGATGGTGCTCGTGGTCCTCAGCCCGAAGCTGGACCAGGCACACAAGAAGCAGTATAGCCCATTAGTCGACTAGCTCCACATGAAATTTCTAATTTGACAAGGATTTTAGTCAGAATGCAACCCTGCACTGCACACAGCCCTTGGACTTCAAATG
The DNA here is from genome assembly GCA_035047865.1 of Dendrocincla tyrannina. Taxonomy (NCBI): domain Eukaryota; kingdom Metazoa; phylum Chordata; class Aves; order Passeriformes; family Dendrocolaptidae; genus Dendrocincla; species Dendrocincla tyrannina. Next base: position 16,017,912 of record JAWWMP010000132.1, read on the forward strand.
CAATGAGGCACCAGTGGGATTTATGGTCCTAAACTCCTATTTTGTGCAAGAATCTGACAAAACTCTCATTTCCCCTCTTCTCTGTTCATTTAACCTCTCATTACAAATTCACAAAAGGGCCTCATTAAAATTAGGCTATTACAATTCCAAGGAATTTTGATTTAGGACAACACAAATGAGAAATGGAAATGTAAAATATTTATACAAACAAATGACATTTTACCATTTTCCATGCTAATGTGGCAAGTGGAGAATGAAAACACAGTTTACACTGAAATTTCTTCTCCCAGCAGGCAGAAATTAGAGATCGATCATACATGACATAGCATTAAAAAAAGCGCCAGTCAGGAATTTAACCATGCTGGAGCTTGCATTTGCAGCTCGAGCCTCATTTCTTTCAGAGTATATCTTCTCATACATGTGCAGTGGAAAAACGTGCAAACCAGTCTCTGTCTTGGCTTCCTCATCCCCATTTCTGGTTCCATCATTTCCCCAGATTCAGGCGGCTCATTCCCAAACTTGGTCTAGTTGCATCATTAAAACTTTTTAAATTCCTGTTACGGTTAAAATCTGCCTAGTCACGGAAAACATGCAGACTTGCACACTTTACGAGGTTGCAGTCAAAGTAACCTGCGCTATTATATTTTACCACAGGTAGAAAAGTCAGCTTACAGAAGGCAATTCTGAACACGACATGCCTATGTACTGCTGATGTGATGGGTGTGGAGATGCTTGGCTAAGGACAACTGGCCCCAAAGGTTTGATTCCAGTCATGCTCATGGCTTAGCGTAAGGCCCAACCACCTCGGCTCTTAAACTGACTGTTCTGTACTGCATTTAACCCTTACATTACACACTAAATACCTAGATTGTATTAGGAAGCAATTCTTAAAGCACATAGGTGTTACGGCAACAGCTTTTGTAGGAAGCAGACATTCTCATCCCTCCATAAAGCCAGCAGCTTTAATAGCACCTTGTGTTCTTGGTGATACCCCAAGGAAATACATCCAGTCACAAGTGAAGCAGGCAGGCTCCTGCCTGCCATCAGCAGTGCTGTTTTCTGCAGCTTGATGGCCTTTCACTGGGGCTTTTTTCCTAAATCAAGACCCCTCAAACAGGTTAACTATCCAAGACTGCCTCACACAGCCTTTACTTCTAAAGGGCTGCTGAACGACAGCAGCTCTACTCTAGTCTCAGCACCTGCAGAAGGCATTAGTAACCACCAATTAGTACAGCAAAAAAGCATGGAGAGGCACTGAACACCAGGCTGCTCCAGACGTGAATTTACTAACAAACACGGGAGTTCAGGCTGCTGAGCACCACTAGCATATTTTGATAAGAGAGCAGAAAGGCAGCCACTTCTTTTCACAATTCCTTGCAGGGGAGCCAACCTCATGCTGGCACAGCCACAGCAACCCAGACAACAACAGAGCATCATGGCAGATGAAATCACAGCGACAGACATGCAGAAACTACCCAAGTGAAGCATTTTCATTACTGATTGCCCTGGCCTAGAACACAGCACCTGCGCCCCTTCCCTCAGAAACACCCTGGCAGAGCTGGGATCAGAATCAGGGCTTTGTGCCTCGAGTCCGTGCTACCTTTCACGTAACACCCAGTGCAGACGGTGTGTTGTGATTAACATGGAGGAGAAGAAAACATGGGATTTAACTCTCAGCTCTCAGAATGACAACCACCTCCGCAAAGCTCTGGCCCACAGCTACAGCTTTTTGCAATGCACATGTGGAGCTCCCCTTTACAAGAGGCCTTTATAACTGGAAGGATAATGAAAGCCAGTTATGAGAAGGTGAAGACTCTAGCTGCCAGCAGATGCCAAATTGCTAATGACCACACAAAGAAGAAATCAGAGTCAGGGCTTAACCAACAAAGAGTCTCAGCAGATGCCATGGGGCCTGGCTCTCCTGGAGCAAGGGGAGAGATGCAGCAGAAGCAGCCACAGCTCTGTGTGAATGGCAGCAGCACTGTCCAGACAGCCTTACACCCATCCAGGTAGCTGTTCACTGCCCCTAGGGCTGCAAAGATGAAAAGAATACATCACATCTTTGTTGTCCTTGAAACACTGCCACTTCATTTTCATCAAATGGTGTATCACCTCCTATTTCAGAAGAAGAGTCAAGAAACAAACCTCTGCCTACCTAAAAATAAAAAACAAACCAGAAGGAAAACAAACAGCTCCATCCCAAGCACAGCCCTCTGTTCTATTGATTACATTCAGCAGCATGACTGTGCCTTTCCCCCCATCTTCTCTCCATCCTGCTATCAACAGCCTGCCCCAGGCTCTGTGAATTAACCCTCCACAGGAACAATGTGACCTGTGACGCACAACAGGACTGTGTTATTTTTTGAAATGTGTTTGCAGTCCAGCCAGCAAAAATCAACAGGCTCCTCGAATGAGGGTAGGAGAATGAAATGTCATTGAGATTCCTACAACACCCTGCCTGGAAAAGCAATGTAAGCACAGACTTTAGGAGACGGCACACTCTCTTGTCCCTCAGGCTCTGTGTCCCTCACACACACACACACATTTGCATGGCAAGGAGAGGAAAGGTGAAGGAGAACATGGTTCAGGCAGCTAAAGAAATCAGGTTAGCTTCTAATTGAACCTGCTCCTAGCTGAGAAGAGGCTGAGGGTGGGAAAGTCAGTATTTCCTCAGCTCACCCCACAGCTCGGGGTTCAGTGTGCTTTGTGTCACTGCACTCTGAGGGACCTCTGCCTTTGTTACTGTTGTTTATGAAAAACTCTCTCAACAAATACCTTTGATCCCCACATAAGTCTTTTTTCTGTATATCCAAGGCAGGCTGTGGCCCAAAAGCAACATTTTCGTACCATCAGGTTTTTTCTGCCATGTGTATAACTCAATTAGGAAAAGAAAAGACACATATGTGAGAATATTTTTCAGCAGTTTACTGGAGACTGGGAAAGCAGTTATTTTCTTTAGCTGCTGATGTTATAAATCAAAATGTGTAGATATGAAAATATTGAGATATTTATAGCTATGTGAATAAGCGAGTTTGTGGAGTGCTGGCCAAAGAAAGCCAAACAGTCACTTCTTGCTTCCTTGGTGTAACAAAACTGCAAATGCTCATTTCAGAGCAATAAAAATACATGGCAATGCAATATGCAAGTATTTTTTTCATTTAATGCCACATTTTAATAGCAATCTTGACAATTTCAGAAGCAAGGTTTTTTTCAAAAGGAGAAACACTTTCTAACCCATTATTTGTTGAAAGGATCAAATAAGATCTACTCTTATTTTTCACCATTTGGTGATTCAAATGAACTTTATGTATAGCTTCAGTCAACCAAGAGTATCAAGCAAGTCTCCCAGCCCTCTTTTACTAGAGCACCTGAGTGTTGGTTAACACAAAATATGTTTTCTAGTCTCAGAAATTTGGTTTTGAATAAACAAATCGCTGCTTGCAGCGCCTGTGAGGTGAGGGCAATGCACAAGCCCGTTCAGGGCTGCAGGCACAGCTCCCTGCAGCGCCAAACACCGACTCCAGCCACCACCTGTTCCACTCCTCAGCTCCTCTCTGCTCTCCTCCATGTTCGCTGGTTTTACTGACTACAGTAAAATGAGTGTACACACTTAAACATTCATTACCACGCTGATACCTCGTCCATGGGCACCCTGACTGCTGCCAAGTCCTTTTGATACCATGGCAACGCATTACCTGGGATCTGGCTGCCAACCGTGGCATTTTGCTTATTTTACAAGCAAGGTGACATTTGGTGAGTGTAGTAACAAACCATTAAGATGGGCAATTAAATACATGATATGGCGAATTAAATGCAAGGCACAAAGAGCAGCAGCAGTTTCTCTGGTCTGTCACTGTACAGACCCAGACAGATGTGTTTGTGTTGTCTGGTTTAACAGAAGAATCCCAGCAGCACCAAACGCACCTGACTCCCTGGATCAGCAGGTCCAGTCTGGGCCAAAGCCCATGAAACAGAGCCCAGTTCCTTGACCTGTGTCAAGCAGCTGCCTGTCACTGCGAAAGCTGACCTGAATTGTCAATGTTTTCAGACGGTGATTTAAAATCTTTTTGTTCATAATGCAAACAAACGTTTCCATCGTCCCAGCTTTGATCTCAATGCATACTCAATAGCCATACTGAAAATAAACGCAAAATCACAAGCTGTAAGTAACAGCACAGTACTGTTTAATAACCCAAATTTGTGTCTTCCTGTTGGAAGTCTTACACTAGGATACTTCAGAGTTAGTGCCTCTCCCCTAGTTGATACCCAGCTGCACTTACCTTTCAACCATGCAATTTCATTGCTGCATTGAAGGAAAACATGTAGGAAACACGCAATATATGTTCTGAGATGTGACCCACACTGTAATGCATGCCCTCCCAGTCATCAGTGTCTGTCCTACACCTGACTTCTGCTACAGAGCAACATCCCTGGTATCTCTTGAAGATCCCTGGTATCTCTTGCTAGCTGTTCTTCTGGGGTATTTCTTGGGGGTCACTTTCAGCCACAGGAACCAAAACTGCAGCACCTGGGCCCTCAATTCTGGCCTCAGATCTGACCCCCAGAGCTCATGCAGGCGAATCTGCAGTACAGCACCTTTCCCTCTGCTCTCCCCCATCATCCACAATTGCCTTTGGGCAGTAACAGCTTCTCCTGGTCTCATTTCTCGTCTCCCTCTATTCCACCCGTTCCCCCACAGGAACCTAGTCCTGTTTTTCTCAGGAATGCTTCCGTGACTCTCCACCAAAGGGAGACCATGTCCTAGCCCACAGACGGTATTTGACATACTGCAGAATATTTATTTCCAACTCACACTTTGTTACTCTTGCAGTCTTCCACCTCTTACATGTTCCCAAAGTTCTTCAACTGGGAATGGAAAGCTAAGACTATAAAACAAGCTCCCACAAGGAAAGGTGTTTGTGAATTGCCCTTTTAACAAGCAGAGAAGGGATTTAAAAGCCAAAGAGAAACACAACAGCAATGACAGCCCTGAGTGAAACCTGCCTGATTATTCCTGCCTGTATTTCAACATCCCCTCAGCCACAGCACCATAATACAACCATTCTCTTCTGACCAGACTCAGTCAACATTAATTAAAGGCGCAGGCATTTTAACACGGCCACCAGGCTGCTTTCTCCATCTTCACGACAAAGGCAACACTTTTGTGCTCCTTCTCTTCCAAAATAATCTTCGTCCCTGGGTAAATTTACATTTCAGGGGAAAGTGCAGAAGGTCTCCAAGAACCTCATTAAAATGGTCCTTTCATTGGCACAAGGCAGATGTTTTTATTTGCCGAGAACCAAACGGAGCCCCAAGCCAGGGGCAGATGTACGCCCCAGAAAGGAGAGAGGTGACAGCCTGCACTGGCAGGCAGGTTTTGCTTTCTGCAACTTGCTTTTGCAAAAGGTTAATCCCTAACGTGTTCCAAGGAGGCAAATGCCAACCTGCTGTACATGCGGCTGCATACAATGGAAAGATTTTTATGGCCAAGGACAAAAAGGTCAGGGACGCTCATCACGTTCACATTTCTCCTGGAAAGCCATGCTGAACAGCAAGTTCCTGAATACGAGCCCCTGTTCACAGTGAAACAAACACGAAGGAATATAAACCTGCAGGTGCTAGGAAAGGGGCAGGAAAAGTACAATGTGCACGTCCTATAAGGGACCTCATTTGTCTCAGGCATCCCATATTGTGCTAGCAAGCTATGACAAAAATGAGCAATTAATATTAGATTTGGTAGATGTGGTTTATATAATACTAAGGCTTGAAAGGCCTAATAAATAGAAAGAGAAATACATTTTTGCAAACACTGCAGCAAAGCAGGACATTTATTGCCTCCAACACCACATGCATTTAAGCTGAGCCTCACAATAGCTAGAAAAAATTTTAGACCCCCTGCTTGTGAGCTAAGCCTTGCAACTGAACTACAGCACACCATATAACAAAGAGCAGAAACCCGTGCTAACAAGACAGGCATTCAGGTTATCTGTGCTTGAATGACTTTCACACACTTTGGGATGCCACTTTCTCCAGAGGGACAAGTCTCAGCTGATCCAGATCCCATCTGGAGTTCACACAGTGTAACCAACCTCAATGCAGATGCAGCAAGAGTGCTAAGGAGAGGGCAGGTGTGAGATGCTACTGCCTTTTCCCTGCGTGCATTGATAGGAGTCCAGGCCCTGCAAATGAGACAACTGAAGCATGAGATACCAAAGGAGTTACCCAGGCAAGTCCCAGTAGACTACTGTGCTGAGGGAGCTGACCCATGAACAAAACTGCTTTCCTCAGCATCTAGGTTAGGAGCAAAGTCCTTTATGGACACAGTTGGCTGAACAAACTAGAGGAGTCAGTTCCTTCCAACTCGGCTGTAGCAAAGAGCATGGGAAAAAAAGCTTACATGCAGTGTAATATCAAAGCAAGCAGAAAGAAGACTGAAAATTGAGAGGGGGGAAAAAATAAGAAATTTAATTATCACAGTGAGGAGTATTTTCCATCCAGATCTAAAAAATTACCACCGAATATCTAAATGAGTACTACCACTACCTCCATCCTACCAGTAACTTGCAAATTTTGCTGAAATGATACAAAATGCCACATTTGCAACCCCTGCAAAAATCTTACCCTGTCACATTTAGCTCTTGCCCAGCCTCTGGAGGTCTGTCTTGGGCAACTCCTGCATCTGGGGCAACAGACCTCTTCTGACCTTTGGTACAGCCAGGTATGAAAGTAATATAGCTGTGACCATTCCTTCCAGGTTATTCTTCCAATGCTTCCTCTCTAACAGCTCCCATCTCACCAGCTGCTCTATTCACATTAAAAGGTTGACAGCTGAAGTATAGCACTGGAAGGAAAAGGTGCCACAAATAAACCTTGCAATACTTCACAGGTCATCTGAAAATTGTCTCTGAGAGACAATCACTATAAATCCAAATTTCTGTCTTGAGTTACATTGCCAGCTTTTGCCTCAGAGCTATATATCAGAACACCCTGAAATACTAACATACTTCAGTATGTTATTTCCCCTGTCTATTTAGAAGAAAAACACTTTACCCTATAATTCTTTTTCACTTCATTCATTTCGAAATCTGAGCATCTCTATTTCTGCTGCATTAAGATCTCTCTCACAGCAGGCCTCTGTTAAAAAAGTAGTGATTTTTATGAAGTCTCTGACACAAGAAGCTGGGAAAATATATGAAGTATAAGAGTAACATTAATTTTGCTGTTTGCTGACAACTTTCCAGATTACCACAATTCTATGCCACTGTGATCTGTAACAGCTACAGCAGCCTGCAGCACAGATTTAACACATTCTTCATATGTTCTAATTCTGATCTTATTTTGAGAAGTCCAGAGGTTTTTTCCTTAACCTCGTGATTCATTTTTGATGGGGAAAAAGCCCTCCAGAACACACCCATAAATAATCCTGCCTTGCTGTAGGACTTACCAAAATTATTCTCTCCAAGAAAGAAAAATAATTTCTATTTCTACTACCTAAAAAATGTGAAATTCCTAAACAAGACTTCTCTTCTGTCAGGAGCACTGGGAATTATTCACAGCACATGATGACATATACGCAGGCTTTTCCAGTATGGACAGAGTGGAAATCTCTCATCAGAAATCACTGCTCTGCCCTTCAGCCGGAGGTGCATTACAGCCAGAGGTCCTATATGCTCATTCTGAGGAATTGACTGAAGATAAAATTTCCACATTACAGGTAAGTTTCAGCAGACACAAGCTTTTGCAAACAGAACCCAGTATATGCTGCAGAAACATAAATGTCTATATAATTACAGATCACACTGCTGGCAAACACATTGAACCAGAAACACAACAAACTTCATCTGGTGATATTTACCCCGGGACAACTCGTAACTTCCAGTATAATTTTTGAAAACGGGACTTTTCCACCTCACCACAGACACCGCATCCCTTCAGCTGCTATTGCTCCTTTTACTCGCCCAGTACAAAACCAAAGAGCACACAGAGTACCTCTGCCTCTTCCTGCTGCTGCTCCTTTCCAGCCCCAAACTCTTGTCCAGTTTTTCAGGATAGCCCAGCCACGCTGCTCTGTCCTGGCTCAGCCCCACCTTCAGCTGCTAGCAGGACATATCCGTGCAGCTCTCCACCACCAGTCCAATGTATGTTTTATTCCCATTAGGGCAGCTCAGACTGCTGCCTGAACAGCCCCGGACAAAGATTACGCTGCCACAGCGGTTTCTACACGGAAGAGCCATTTCTTGTTAAAGCCTGTGCTGTCTGTAGCAGCGTGAAGCTGCTCCACACTACCCTGTGCCCTGAAGTGGGCAGGGGGAGAGGGATGGGGCTGCCTCCCTGTCAGCTGGCTGCCAGCCACCAGAGAACAGGACTCTTCCTTTGGGGATGCTGTTTAAGGCTTTTTAAAATCCCGCTTTGGAAAACGCAGCTTTGATCTGCCAAACATAAAAGTGGCCTGCAAGAGGGGATGGCAGACTACTTAAATCCAGAGTGTTATACAGGCCCAGATATACTTATTTCTTTCATGGTATACGAGGACACACTTCTCTGGATATTAAGTGCAAACAAATGAATCTTTCAGATTAGTCAAGCAATACAGATCACAGCGTGGTTTCAGCTGCATCAGGAGACTATTTTGAGTGCTCTTAACATACACAACACACTCAGAATTAGCCAAAATACTGATCCAATACTTCACTGGGCTGGTAAGGTGCTGAAGTAGATAAAATAGCTACAAACCCCAAAGGAGAATGTAAAAAAAAGTGATGGACAGCACAGCAGTGCATGGCAGTGATTTTATCATAATAGTGAGGTCGATCCTACAGATTACAGAAAAAGAACATGCCTGTCATCTAGTTTTGCAGTGCTTGGATCTCAGTACTGAAAATGCTCACGTACCTACCACCAGCAGGGTGTTATTCAGTAAATTACATTTTCTAGACTAAAGCTACATTTCTATCCTCCCCAAACTGGGGGCTAACAGAGCACCAAAGAAAGTTTAAAGCAATGACATCTCAGCATCTCCCCTTCCAGATCCAATAATTAATCATCTATAGAGTCCTGCATCTCAACTGCTTATGGCCAAGAAGCCCTTCCTGAGCTAGACTGTCTTTGCTAAATGATGATTTTAGTCTCATTAGTTAGAGAGAAGTGGAAAAAAAATAAAAAAAATATTCTCTTCCTCAATGGGAATCCTATCGTGAACTGTCTGAAGACGGGCTATCAAAACCAAAGGTCAGGTCCATTCTGTCCTGACCTTGGTTCCTGGCTATCTGAGCAGACTTTCACTAGTTCATAGTAAGATGCAAAAGAAACATTGGTTCCATCTGCTACACGGCAGACACAAGACATGCAGACAACAGGAAAAAGGGATAAGAAGCAGAAGAGTCTGTGGGGCTTTCCCCACCCCCAAAGAAAACAAGCTTTTCCAAGTGGGAAGTTTTAACACTGAAGTCCCTTGCCTGTATTAGCAACTTCTTGCTGTCACAATTAAGGAAATGTCAACCTTTTTGGTATTTTCAAAGTAGGCAGTACCTGGAACTGGTTGACTAACACCGAGGCATCCAGCTTGCTAACAATGAATTATTTCCTATAAGCTTAACACCCAGTGAAGGCATGTCCAGGTGTGAGGCCCCAGCTCACAATGCCTTGTTCTGCTCCCTGGTTGTGGCAGGGCCTACTTTGGGGTTTGCTGTGACCTGGAGGGTGGGCAGGCAGCCAGCATGATCACCACAGCTCCCTGTCACACAAGGAGGAGTGCCACACTGCCATGCCAGGCTGCTGCCAGGCACCTGTGTCCTCAGAGAACACAATGGCAGCACTCTGGAACAGGCACGGAACGTAAATGTGGATTCATCAGCACAGCACTGCTGCTACCTATTACAAGGTGCATAAAAACTGTTATTACAAGTTTTAAACACTAAACTGCAGCTGTGAACTTGCCCAGAAGTACAGAGTATCCAAAAATGCATACATCAATATGTCCCTAAAATACTTTGCAAAACAATCTTTCAGATTTACAAATCATCTTCTAGATTTACAGATCAACAGATAACTATGGATGCAGAATCTTAGAGCAAGCAACAAATCACTTCAGCTGTATCAATTTAAGTGTCATTTAAACAACTAAAACGCTCTCACATCTCAAATTTAAAACAGCAATAGCCACAGGAGGTAAGGCAGAGCATCCTTAATGTAAAATCACAACACTGGTTTCTTATACAGAAAATTACCTACTAAACCAATATCCTGTGCTGGTACCTGTGAACTGAGGCTGAAAGCTTCACCTTGCAGTATCTTCCCGTGCCATAGGTAATATATTCTCCACTTAAGGCTGCCTTCAGCTGAGATTGCTGACTAGCATGGTCTGTTTGCTAATAAAGCGGTTCAGCATTTACATAACAGATGGTGGGCCTGCCCCTCTTCATTTTGTTGCTCATTTCCTCTGTTTTTAAATGAGTGTTACCAGCACCTGCTCTTGTTTTAGTTTATATTGTCCGAAGTCGCCTCATGATCTATCACAGTTCTTCTCTATCAGCCAACTCTGTATCAACTCTTCAATTAAAGTCTCAAGGTAGGAATTTAAAGCAATTTTAAGATAATAGCTGCTGTTACAACAACTATCCTGCAGCAGCACAGTTCAAGGCCACAGGAATCTGTGGCTGTGATGCCTCCAGCCTCCCCTGCTTTAAGCAGGCTTTCTTGGGAGACACAGCTCTGCTCTCATGACGGAACATATTTTTATTCCTGATCTGTTGAGCTGAAATAAACATCAGCTGTGTCTAAGCTTTCCTTCTAGCATCCCTGTTAAAAAAATAAAAGTTATTTATTTTCTGGGAAAAAATATGTGAGCTGCAAACATCAAAGCAATAATAATCTAGAGTTAACTTCTCATCAATTCTCATTTCACCTAAATCAGCTCCCCCAGTTTGTTGTTGCACAACTGCACTTACTATTGTATCTATATAACGTGCTGGGTAACAGAAAATGGTACAACACAGGCTTCAGAAAATTAAGATTTTGCTTTCCTTGCCTCAGCTGCTCTCTGCTGCTTTGCAACTCTCACAGTCAAGAGCCTCCTTTGTACAAAGCCAGCAGTGCTTCAGCTCCCAGTGGAGTGTTTCAGAGCAGTAACAGCAAGGACTGACTTCCCATGGCACTTCTGCACTGCGACTCTCACATCAGTGCCAGCACTTTCTTCCCTTTTCTTTCAACAGAGTAGTTTGTGTTGTCCCCTCTTGTGTCCCCAAACAGAGACACAACATGCTGCATTCAGGACCTTCAAATGCAGAATAAAGCCTCAAAGTCCTTCCAACATTGTCATTAGAGTCATTCTGCTTTCAGCAAATGAACAACCAGGTCCTCAAGGGTGAAAAAGAACTTCCACGTGGTGTAGAGCACGGCTGAAGGGACAGACACAACTAAGTGATTTTCACAGCTGTGAAAGGACAACAATGACACTCTGTTAAACCTCCCTCCTTGGTGGAGGACTTGGTGGTAACTGATGCCCAGTTACCATATTGTTAACCAATACATAGGGTATTTCTGCTCGTGTTCTACACACTGCCATTCTTCTTATAGTCAGGAGCAACACATGAAATCTCTTTTCCCTTTTACTCAGGACAGAATGAACAACATCCTTTGATCAAAATGGGTCTGAAAGTCACCTTAGTCCTGCACGTTGCCTCTTCCCCAAACCTCCAATTCCCAGGCTTGGCACCAGCAGCCTTGAAGCAGGATCTGTCCCCTGCCTGCATGGCAGTATACCGTGAGCATCGATGCTGTGCCATCAGCACAGTCCACTCATTCTGGGCCCAGCTTGTCACCAGGCACAAACAGTGACAGCCTGGCAAGTGCATTAAAACTTTTAAGCTACCCAAAAGCAGCCAGACAGAAACTTTGTGTACAAACCCCCCTGGGGATTCTTTGATTTAGCTTCCTAAAAATAGCTCTTCAGAGGGGACTGAGGCTTTCAGGGGTTGCTTGTTGCTTTTTTAACGAGTTTTGAAAAGACTCCATCATCCATAGGCTTTTATTGCTTTCAGCAACTTACAGGTCGAAAAAGACATACTGACAAAGGAAACCTGACCTACATCTTGCCCCACTCTGCTGGGTTACATCGTTCCTGTTCTTGCTTATGTAATACAGGGAAATGGTGCACACCAAAGAGGGTTCAGGAATCACAGCCTCTGCTCCTGCCTCCTAGGTAGCTTTTTGCCCAGCACTGGTGGATCCCTTTAAAATTTCTCTACATTTTCCTCTTTCTGCAAAAAGCAATTAAGAATATTTACAGACCTCACAGGGGAGACATAGTACTTTCAGTTAATTAAAGCCTGTGAAGACTTTAAGAACACCCAGCGAAAGGCTTTATAGGAATGTGAAGTGCACCATAAACTCAGAAAATGACCCAGCAGAGGCACAAAGGTCATATCTGAAGTGAAGTGTGTCAAATAAAAATTCTGCTTAAAGAAAAAAAGAAAGTTGTAATTTAAATAGCTACAACATGCTTTCCCACTGTACCTTAACTGAGATTTTACAGGACTGTCATCACAAAGGTAATACTTGCACAGGCTACTCAGTGAACTGGAAGGAACCTATTTAAAGGCGATTTGCAATCAGTAATATCTGGCAGAAACTACTAACTATAAAAGTTGGTGTATTATCTGTTTTTAAAAGACACAGTGAGGGCCCGCATGAGCAAAAGCAAAAATGTCTCTCACTACTGCTTATCACGAGCTTTAAGTTAAATCCTTCTGTAAGTTTTGGCGTTAAATAAAGAAATCAGCTCCTTTCAAAACAGAACCATGTGACTGGGTTCCTGCAGGGTTGAAGGACAGGATCTCCTGAGCTGCAGGGGAGCAACCAACAGGCAGACAGGGAAAGGAGAACATGTATGTAAGGGCAGGGGACAGGCTTCTGCTTCTACCACAGCAACCTGCAAGGTGAGCTGTAGATTTTGCTCCCCTGGGCATTTCACACAAACCACTGTAAAGCAAGATACCATGCACAGACTTAAAAACTTGCCAGCTGCCTGCTGGACCAGCCAGCATCACAAGTCAAGTCACCGATCAGGGCAAATACTTGGAGTTCTTGATGTAATAATTAATAGCAGTGCCTGCACCATTTCACAAGTACTTGCCGCTGCCTCAGGATCCTTTTGCTAAGCAGAAGGATGCAAATGCAGTTGGGACCACAGCTTGACCAGAGAGGGAGGGCTGGCAGGTGAAGGTGACCCTTCCAGGAGAGCCTGGGTACCTTACACTTCAATCAGTGAACACTGGTAAGCTCTTGATGGAGAGCCAACCCAGCAAATGTTTTTGACAGTTCTTACGGGTGCCCTTAAAGCTACCAAAAGTTTATCCAAGTTGTCATCATCTCTGCCCCAAATCCTGACAGCGTTGTTTCCTTCCCCTAACAGCTCTCTCTACACCATGTGCGACCCTCACACACACATCAGGGTGTTACATCAGGTTTCATTGTGTTGGAAGGAGTAAAGGAGTAAGGACAAAGCACTTACTCAGCTGCCCTTTCTGTTTTGCCCAGTGAACACACTGTTCAAGGTATTTAAAGACCTTTATAAAGCAGACAGATCCCAGCAGTGGCCTCACATCCTTTAAGCACCAGACAATGACTGCTTAATGTAAGGACTTCTACAATGAAGGATCTCAGCATCTTCTTTCCACTGCTCTACTGCTTCCATTCAGTTCCTGTGCTTTTTGGCAATGGCCTACCCCTCACATCTCCCAGCCACAAGACACAGGCTCTGCCGCGTATCAGAGTAAACCAGGGGAAAGGTAAAGTGAAATGTGTATTACCCAGTATAGCATCCCATCTTTCGGAGGCAGAGAAAAAAGAGAAAGATAAGCCCATGCTCATTTGTTCCCTTCAGGATGTCAGTACTTAAATGCCCTGGTTGTTGTTCAAGATTTAGTCCTGCCTGCAATGGCCACTGGACAAATACAGTGTGATCTGGGTAAGGTTTGCAACCTCATTCCTCAGAAGGAGCACGTGAGGTACAGCTCATAGGCTGCACAGAGGCAGATGATACTGTGATTCAGCACTGAGGTTGCTGGCACTCAGTCATCACCGTTACCATGCTGTTTCTGAAAAAAACTTTTGAGTTTGCTTAAATCTGGCCAATTGACCTTGTATCCGTTCAGCGCCTCCTTCTAATGACTGCAAAACTTCCAGCCACAGCATTTCTGATTCACTTATATGTGTCCAAAAATCTGACTTACAGGCTTTTGCCAGTAGGAACCAAGACGGAAAAGCTATTTGTGGATCTGAGAAAGCCAAGATGATGTAGATGAGGGAAATACAGCAACCAAGGCATAACCCAATACCACAAGAATGAATTCTACTTTTAAATCTCCTCAAATTAAGTTCAAATGAAAAAAATATTTCCTGAGAACACACTTCTTATACAAAGCAGTCACAGCTCTCCTGATTCTGAGTGCCTAAATAAATATATTGCACATACCACTTTTAATAAGGATAGATTTTTCCATTTTATCTTTCACTTTTCATTGCAGGCTCCAACTGTGTAGTCATCTCTCCCATATTTTCAGTCAGTCTGGGCCTATATTTTAAACCTTCGACCTATCACTTCATTAGTTATCATGTTAGTAGTGTGAAGTAAACAGATCTCCAAAGCCACTAACCATCCTTTTCTTCTATACTGAAACAAAGATCTCAATAGCAGGCCACGGGACAACATGAATAAATGGTGCCAAAATATACTGTCTCTTTCCTCTGGTAACACAACACCATCCATCAGCTCCTTAAGCAGCAGATGTGCAAAACCCACAGACAAGCATGGTGAATTTTTACTGTTAGAGGAAACATTTTGGGGTTTTGTTCACTTAATATTGGAAACCTAATTCTTCCTCATTACAAATACAGCTCGTTTGCAATGGAGATATCCCACAGGGAGAATAAAGGGAACTGAATGAAGCCTGAACCAGAATGCAAACAGGGAAGCTGAAACAACTGCTGCATGTTGTTAGCTCTTCCCCACATTTTCAGGAAACACTCTTAGTACAGAGATAGGTGAGTACTACCTGTATTTTCCTGCATGGAAATGGTTTAAAGCTGCATCAGGGGAGACTCAGACTGGACATTAAGGAAGCATTTCTTTACTGAGAGGGTGATCAAACTGTAGAACAGGCGTCCTAGAGACATGGTTGATGCTCCAAGACTGATGCATTTAGACAATGCACTTAGTAATACACTTAAGTTTTAGTTAGTCCTGAAACGGTCAGGCAGTTGGATTGAATGAGCATTGCAGGTCCCTTCCAAATGAAATATTCTATTATATTTCTATTCTAGCCCATCCCAACTCCAAGCACATGATCCTTTTTTTTAACAGACATTTTTTGCTGCTTCTTGCTGCTTCACTTTTATTTATGGCTAAGTGTAAAATGTCTATTCAGGTATTCATCAACATCTTTCCCATCCACAGAAACTGTGCTTTTTTATTTTTGTTTACAAGTGAGGCCACCTCTTTACATTGCCGCCAGATGGGCTGAAAAGTGCACTGGTCCTATCAGCTACAAGCAAAGACTTTATTATGCAAGAACACCAGAAAACAGATAACGTTAATATCTCGAAGTTTGACTCAGTACCTTTACAAATTACCAGTAATGTTGATGATCTGCAGTCTCATCCAACCTGCACAGCATCAGAACTGCCACCCCAACTCCTTAAGGGATCTCCTGCATCTGACACCCCTCCTGGTGATGGTACTTAGGACTGGTACTTAGGTGGGGTTCTTAGGATGTTACTTGCAGAAACAAGCCTGGTCCTGGCCACGCAGTGTGCTGTCGCAAGAGGAGACAGCTTTGGGCTCAGAAACCTGCACCCAGCTGGCAGGTGCTGCAGCAGCTGGTGCTCTGTCCTGGCCCTTGGAGGATGTGCACTGCTCCTCTCCTCAAGCCAGAAGTCTTCTCTTTCTCCTGGGCTTAGATGCCCATGACACACTGCTTACAGACCCACAGTTCTGTCCCCAGCACTCTGGCATCCAACCAGCAGACAGGAAAGTTACTACGAGCCTGAAAACTACACTGATTTTTCAATGACAGTAGAATTCGTGCCATGTTTTCAAGAGTGCCATTCCCACAGCTGGGGTCAGGTTTTCATGAGTTCAGAATCCACCTGCATGCCTGGAAAAGAAGGTTCTCAGAAGCATCACAGACAGAGCAGCTCTTGTGACAACCTGAACGACCCCAATATGTTCCTGGTTGTTTTCAAAGTCTGACACTTACTTTCATCACTAAATAAAAAACTGTATTATTCATAAAAATCTGTTCCCAAGAGCAGGCTATAAATGCTGCCCCACCAGCAGGAATGAAGGCTGAGAACTTGCAACTTGTTACATGCACTGTACTGATGTGCTTCATAAACTACATCTTGGAAGAAGAGGGAGCTGCAGTCTATGGATAATGTTCAGGTTAAGTATTTCAGTAGTCTGCCACCATCTGACATTCGCAGACAGAAAAGTCAATGACTTCATTTAATAATTATAATGAGTTTGGTTTTGTATCAGACTTGGCTTAAGAAGGATGAGCTGGATTCATTAGAAAATGAAGTTTAATTAATAAGCCAATTCTAGTTGAATTAGCTAATGAAGATGAGGGAAAAGAAAATCACCAAAAAAACCCCAGAAAGCAATTTTAAAACAGACTATATAACTGTGATTTACAGCTCTGCATTTACAGGGCATGAGAATGAATTTGACAACTGCTCATCTTCAACATGTATTTCTTTGAATGGACATTTAAATGACAATGTCAGTCTGGACTTCACACTTTTGATTTTGAGCTGCATTGCTTGGATTTATAGCCCACAAGAGATATCAGGTGCTGTGCTTATGTGCAATCCATCACCTCCCAACTGGGACAATAAAGCCACCAAGATACTTCACCTCCTTCAAATGAGATTTCTGCCCTGTGTCAGAGCCTACACAGACACTGAAATACGAGCGTAACCCCATTTAAGAAAGTGAAGGCCAGAGGCGGCAGCCGGTCATGCTGCAAAGCAGAGGAAAGGAGTTCTCCAATATCCATGAGCAGCTCCAGAACAGGGGGACTACAACACATGCTGCAGTACCACCTTCTCCAATTGTGCTCAGGACATGACGGGTGATAAGCACAGCATCTCACTGACCTAATTAAAAGGCTTAAGGGTCTGCAGGGAGAGAAAAGGGGGATTTTATACCCAAATATTGTGTAAACACATGCTCACTTCATAACAGTTCTCAGGAGCATTCATCAACATGAACTACCTTCCTCTTACCTCACATATTTGTGTTATCAAAAATCAACTCAGCTGCTGCTATTCTGAGCTGTCTTTAAGCAGGGCAGTTGACAATATCTGTAGGTAGCTGAGAAGAACTGTAGTATCTTAGAGGTAATAGAGTTTGTCTTTTACTTTGAGGGCCACATGTCTTTCCAATACAGAGGTAGAAGAATATAAAAATTAAATTTTGCCGTTAGTTACAGACTGTCTCTGGTGACAGGCTGATCCCAGCACATACCAGCCATGAACTGTACTGCTTTACCCAAAAGGTATCAAGACTGCACTGTGCACAAGTATCGTCTGTGCAAACACAAACACAGAACTACAACATACCACGATCGTTTCTAGAAATGGTTTGTGTGTGGTACCTACCCATGAAGCACTGAGGATGGAGTGCATGGGAAGATGCAACACTGATTAAAAAATATCCAGTCAACTTTTCCAGCTGTTAAATAAAGTTTGTGCATTTACTCACCATAAGCAGACACACAGCTTTCACCTATACTGACATGTACAGCATCTCCCAGAAAAGTGCAACTTGCCATACCTCTAAAACATTTGTCACTGAAGTTTTAACAAAATCTCATCCACACATACTTTTTTCCAGAAGAAAACTCAACTAACTCATCTTAATTTTTGAGAAAGTATAGTAAGTTCTAGACCATGCAGACTCAGTTTACTGAATTCAGGCCATTAAGTAACTAACACTTCATTCTACTTGCCTTCATATTAGTAACTAGTGCTGAAAAACTGGCAACTCAGCAATCAGTGTCGAAGACTATTTCTAGAGGATAAAATTCAGGATTGGCCAGAATCAAGACAACAAAACAGGGTATTTAAATTTAATTCTTTTTTTTTTTTTTAACAAGCCCCAAAACATAACTATTTCATCTAACTAATATAACTATCCGAACACAGCCCACGCAAACGTAAGCCAACGCACGCTACAGCTGCTCTGCTAACACCATCTGCACGGTTAACATAGAAATCCACACACCCAGCAGGAGTGCACTGAGAACCCCACTCCGGAGCAGCCACTTCACCTGCCTTCTCAAGTGCACCTTGAGCAGAGCGGAGGTGGAGCAGGGCCACAGGAGCAGCACCGAGCACAGCCTGCCACCACCACTGTCAGCACGCCGGGCAGGATCTTTCAAGCACAGAGTTCATGGGAATTCGGCGGTGCCCCTTTTCCTTGCGTTCTCCACCAAATAACTCAAGGGAGGCAGCGCGCCGCGCTATTTTAAGATAATGGCATCGCTTAGGGTGAAACACACGGAGTTATTTTAAAACACAGCAGTGCAGCTAAAGTGCATCAGGGCTCGCTCCGAAGTCTGAGTCTGGCTCCGAAGCCAGGAAATCGAGTCAAAGCTCAAAAGGGGCGCCGGCACAGGGCACTGCACGCACGCACTGCTCTCCGTGCGCCGGGAGGCTGTGCCGAGGGATGCGGGAGGGATGCGGGAGGGGATGAGGGGAGGGATGCGGGTGGGGATGCGGGAGAGACGCGGGGAGGACGCGGGGGGGGATGCGGGAGAGACGCGGCGAGGGATGCGGGAGGGATGCTCCGGGACCCGCCGCTCCCCCATCCCGCACACCATCCGGGACCGGACGAGCCGGGCCGGGAGCGGGAGGAGCCGGGGAATGGGGAATGAGGACCCCCGGACACGGGCAGGGACCGATCCAGCCCGGCCCGGCCCCGGAGCTCTCCTGCGGGGCACTCACCCCGGCAGCGCCGCGGCGGCGCTGGCTCAGGAGCGGAACGCCTTCGGCTCGGGCCAAAACTTATCCCCGCCTCGCCACTGCCATTCGCGAACTTGCCCAAGGATCCCGTGAAAAACCCCAGGAAAGGCGAGGAGACGCGGAGAGGCGCTCGGAAAAGCGGACGGTCGGGACAGGAATTCGTGGAATGAAATCTTTAAGGGCAGGAGCAGATAGAGGCAGCCAGCTAACGCTTTCGTGCCCTGGCTCCGACCGGCAGGCTCCTTCCCTGGGCAGACCCCGCGGCTTAGGAGGCGATTTCAGATACCTACCCGCCTGCCGTGTGTGTTTCGGTGGCTCCGCCGCAGCCGCCGTGCCCCGTCCCGGTGCCCCCGCCAGCAGAGCCCTCACGGCCGCGGTGTCACAGCTCCCCGGCCCTTACAACCAAGCAGTTTGTTGTCAGAGGACTAAAAATAGCGCTGGATTTTGCACTGAGGCACTTGCTCGAGTGAAGATAGTGCCAGCCCATGCGTTAGTGGTACAGACCTTCAGTACAGCCCAGGTCCTCCTGGAAATACGGCCCTTGACTTTGTTCAAAAGATGCTTTCTCCTTCTTTTCTTTGTTTCTTTTCTTCTTGAAACACAGCGACAAAATAAATCCTCTTTCTGACCACTAAAAGACGAACCAAGTGGAGTTGTTTTAAGAATATCCTTAGGGAAAGAGTGAGTCACTTAAGCTGCTTTTATGATAAAAGATCCCTGGAGGAAGTATATCTCCTTAGTCTCTGAGCTGTACAGAGATCCATATATCCCACTGCAAATCAAAGTTTCACATTGTTGGGCTTTTGGGCTTTGTGTTGTTTGTTTTTAATAGCACAAACACCTGCTTCTGCTGTGGAGTTAGTGCTAACATGGGAAACAGACCAGGTTTTCATACTAACACCCCAAGAGGATGATTAACAGAAGCATCTGTCCTGCAATGCAGTTAATAAGGTCTGCAGACAAGTGTACAAAACGGACCACAAGGATGCTGCATATGAAAGTTTATGGCATTGACTGACAAGTCCAGAAAAAAAAACAAACCCTCAGGAGGAATTATTTTTTGCAAAGCTTTTCATTATTGTGGCCTGAAAACAATAACTGAAGACCAAAGCTGCGAAAAATGTCATTCAAGACAAAGATGCCAGCACTGCTGCCAATATCCAAGCTGGGATGCCAGATGCAGATTTAGATGTGAAACTTCCAGTCACTGGACACCAACCTCAGGCACATTCACAGTGTGGCACACAAAGACATGTGAAGATGCAGGTGATGGCTGGCAGCAGTCACTTGTGGCATTTTAAAAGCCTTGTAAAGTCACAGTGATTCTCCTGGTAGTCTCTTCAGCTGTGAAGGATGCCTGACAGCAAACCAGGACATCTGAACCACAGAGGGTTAAGTCTTACTACTGCTGGTAGACATTACTTGGTAAAAGCATCTAGAAATCCAGACTCTTATCAGATAATACACACCAATGAGCAGATGCCACCTATGACTTTAGTCTGTGCTACACCGAGTCACAACATGACTATACTTAGTGACTTTTTAAGTCAGGGTAAATTTGCAAGAAAGTTATTCCTTCAACTAAACAAATAACCTGCTGCTGGCAGAGTAGCTTTCCAGAAGTAGCTCTCCAGGCTAGAGTAGTACTGTACATGCATACATATTTACATACGTAAACACACAGAGCAAAAGACAAATCTATAGATACATATACTCTAAAGGAAACTTTTAGGATGGAAGTAAACACTAAAAAAGTTGGAGACTTACTGGGAATATCAACTGAGAGGTTTTTATTTTGCTGATTTGCAGGAGGAAGTTGAGAGTAAAAAGACTGGCTGTTAAAGTAAAATTGTCTCCCACATTTTTCCTTCCCTTCATACATCTTTGAACATTGCTTCGATTTTATTTTCAGGAGAACTGCAATAGTTTTGCTCTTGTGAAAGGCTGGCAAATTCCTTCTGCTTCTTTCTATTGCTGACAAAACATTCTGCAAGGCATCCTGTAACATCTGCATAGCAGCAGAGGTAGCCACAAACGTAACAGCATCTTCACTCCTGCTCCACTCCCCAGCTATTATTTATAGAGAAAAAGAGCATTAACCGAGCACAAAGTTCTCACTAATTTGGTCTCACTTCACCATCTGTTACTTCCCATGAGTTGATCCTAATGAGAAACTACTTCAAAACACATCTGAGGACCAGCTGCACCCAGTGAAGTCACCACAGGAGAGGAATATTCCCCTCCTAATACCTCATATTCTAATGCTACACAGCAGCGCCTTCCCTTACCAAAATCAACAGGAACACTGCTGTTAATATGAACGCAGCCCTAGGTCACAGCCTCTTGCAGTCTTGTCAAGCAAGTATCACATTCAGCATTGTTTTTTCTCAATAATTCACAGTTCTACACAGTCAGAATGGCAATGAGAGAGCTACAGACATCACCAGTCCCCCAGGTCTGAGCAGCCTGCTTTCTGCAGCTGCTTCTCCTCCACTGGGTTCACAGAGTGATCACAGAAGCTGGAATCTCCCCAGGAGTAACTTGTGACCATTAGCCCTCACCTTTTCCATGCAACTCCTTGTAAAAAGGGAGTTTCCATCTTTGTAGACACCGGTTAAATACTGGAACATGGTGATATAAGGCCTCCCCTAAGCCTTCTTTTCTCAAGGGTGAAGAAACAAGTTCTCTCAGCCCTTCCTCATTATGGCAGGCTTCCCAGTCCTGTGATCATCTTTGTGGCTCTTCTCTGGCCCCTCTCCAGCCTGTCCACATCTTTTTTCTATAGTGGGGACCAAAACTGAACACAGTGTTCCAGGTGTGACCTGACAAGCACTGAATAGAACAGTAGAACTGAGTATCTCTGCTGGTGATACCTTCGCTGGTGCACCCCACCATCCTGCTGGCTTTTTCCACAGCAGCACAGTGTTTGCTCATATTGAACTTGCCCATGGGGACTCCCAGGTCGCTGTCCACAGAACTGCTTCCCAGCTAGACAGATCACAGCCTGTGCGGCGCTCCTGGAATACGTTTTTCAAAGTGCAAGACCTTCCACTTGTCCTTGTTAAACTCATACAGTTCTCGTTAGCCCACTCTTCCAGACTATCAGGTCTTCCTGCAGGGTAGCTCTCCCTTCCGAAGTGTCCATTTGCTCACTCAGTTTGGTATCACTGGCAAACTTCATCAGGGTGCACTTGGTCCCATCATCCAGATCATTTGTGAAAATACTAAACAGTGCTGGGCCAAATATTGATCCCTGGGGAACCCCACTGGTGACAGATTGCACGTCTGAAAAGGAGGTATTTACCAGCCAGACAGCTCCCACCCACCACATGAATCACTTGTCTAGACCATAACAGGTACCTTTGGCCAGGAGGAGGCTGTGGGAAAGTGTGTGCAAAGCCCTGGAGAAATCCAGGCAGATGCACCACTCACCCCACGAAGACCAAACAGGTTACTTTGCCATAGCAGGTGATCAGGTTTGTCAAGAACAATTTGTCCTTGTTGAATCTGTGCTGGCTTTTCCCAATCACGTGCTTAATTTTTCGTGTTGATAGCCCCTAGGAGGATTCATTCTGTAACTCTCCCAGGAACTGGGAAATTACTAGGAATTACTGATGGAGCTGTAATTTCCTGGATCCTCCTCTAAGCCCTTCTTGTATATGAGGGTGACATTAGCCTTCTTCCAGCCCTCCTGGATGTTCCTGATCTCCACAACTTCCCAAAGAGAGCAGCTTCACAACAATGTCATCCAGCTCTTTTGACACCCTTGGATGGATATTGTCAGAGCCCATCGATGTGTAGGGGTCAAGCTCCTGAAACAGTTCACACACCAACTCTTCCTCTACTGACACCAGTGGGTGTGTTTGCACCAACCCGGATTGTTGTTCCCAAAGCCTGGGGCCCAGCAGTGCTGGTAAGAGGCAAGTGAAGAAAGCATTGAGAACTTTACAGCATTTTTGGTGACTAATTCACCTCTCCTGTTTAACAGCAAGCCAGTGATGTAAGTATTCAACAGTTAGCCACTCTGCAAAGAGTCAGATGTTGGCTGACACTATGCAGGGAAAGAAGAGTGGAAATACTAGACCACGGTTGCCAAGAGTTAGAGTTCACTACTGAACTCACAATGAGATTGCTACTGCCACACCCTGCAGGCAGCTGAACCACATCACAGGACGTATGCATCATTTGTCATTTGAATTGTTGAGGTCTCTGTCCTCCTGAGAAAACTCCTTCTGAACATCCACCGAAATCCCTCAGAGTATGGTGGTCCCGTATAGTGGTGGGAGAGGCTACAAGATGAATCTGGCTGGAAGCCAGCCCACAAGACTGCTATGTGATTTTGGTAAAAAGCATATGAGCAAGAATGACAGCCACTGCCTGGGCCCAAGGATGCCCTGGAAAACCGTGGTTCTTTTTTAACTGTTTGAGACAAAACCTCCAGGGCTTTGTGCTGTAGGATTCCTCCTTACAAATCAGGGTTGTCCTGAATCCTCTCTGTTACCATATCTGAGTGAATCAGCTGGGCTTGGGAGAGCACTGTAGAAATCCAGGGAAAAGTTGTGCTGCAAGCCTGCAGAGTCCCAGGGTCCATTTGCTCTGCCCAGGCCTGAAAGGTTGCAGACTCCTAATGCAAGTGATCACCCCTCAGGTAAATCACTGCTTTCAGTACAAATTTAGAAGTTATTACTTCTAATTGCTATGGTGCCTCAGTTGGCCCCCCTGCCAAACTATCAAAAACAGCACAAGAGCACAGTCATATTCAAATCCTCAGGTAAGTGGATTTGTTGTGCATAGCTCAGCAATGCTGCTTTTGTTCCCCAACAGTTTTCTAATTGCGTGTGTGTGTTTACACCTTACACATAGGAAACGGGGTAGATACTGTACAGCATGACTTATGGAAGGTAACACAACCAAAAAATGAGGATTAATCACTGGTGAAAAATGTAAAGCATGGTACAGACCATAATACCATATTCTGAAGGATTTGTTGGGTAATCTAAAAGAAAAAAAAAAAATCCAGCAAATGTACAACTAATGCTTAAAACCTATTCAGTGTCCAGATCACAACCTTGAGTCTTCACAGTGTGTAAAAGCAAAAGAGTGAGTTACTTAAACCTCTTTGGGGGGGTAGGCCTTTTTAAAAATACTTTCTAAGGCCCTGGAGTTACGGCTCTGGTCAAGCACAGCAATTCAAGATGATAAACACCATTTCTGTGTGTGACAGTGAGATACACTTTTCACCTAAACAAATCAATAGCCTCACAAGGTGCATTACATCGAAGACAAGACTCTCAACTTCTGAATTTCCTCAGTAAAAAGTATGCTATAAATAGCCTCCTACCTTTCCTGCAGTCCATAGAAAAGACAAGAAATGTCTTTCTGTTCCCTCTGTTGCCTCACACTTCTGCTCTTTGTTGCACCAAGGAATATTCAGAGCAATTTTCTGTAAACAGCACGTTTTGGTGACTGCCCCAGCACTGGCCACAGCACTGTGGGGCTGCGTTCCTCAAGTTCTTGGCCACGGTTGACTCCAGGGCTGCCCAGACAGGGAGCAGCTGGGTGTGTAGGTGGGCAGGGAACAAGGGCAGGGACAGCAAGATGGGAAACTTAGCAACTTTGCTGCCTGCAAATGTCATGATCCAGACCACAACTCCTTCATCCAGACTGTTCAACAAGTTTTCCTCTCTTGCCAGCTGGCCGAGATGAGGGAAACTGCTTTGCCAGACATTGTGCTTTTTTCCCTAGTACCATCACCAGCAATAAACTGTATTTCTTAACTGATGAAACCAACTGCTTACTAATTTCTGCTCTGCCTCCAAGGTCTGGGATCTGCCATTTAAAGCATTTGCTTCGCATCCCAGTGAAAAGATCCTTCGTTATTACTGGAGAGACTGTAACTGAGCTCGCTGGCATCATTTTTAATCCTTCATATGACTTCAGAATGCATTTTTTTCCTCATAGTGCATGCTTAAATCGAATTTGAGACTCCTCTTCAGTTTTAGTAGTTTAAGGCTGGAACGTTTTCAGAGGTGCCAGCTGGGCTACACCCATACAAAATGGGAGCAAAACCAATGTGAATTAAGAATCATATGCTAATGTAAATTTAATCACCAAACATATCCCCTCTGTTTTGTGACATAATGTTTAATAGTATGATCACATATATATTAAAGAGTACGGTATGAAGGAAGACAGCTATGCAGGGCAGGTATTCACAGAACACTCTGAGGGGAATCTTTGAAGTACCCCTTAATTCCCAACTGCTTAGGCAATTTAGTGTGAGAAGAAAACCTTGGGAAACATGGGGATGTTCAGGTTTGGATCTGTCCTCCACATTATCAACAAGTTTCTTATTGTCAATAAAGTAATCTCTGTCGAAAGTAAAGCTGTCAGCTTGTCCCTCAAAATTACTAAAAGCAGCATTACAATGATAGGCTTTACTAGACATTCCTATGAGAAACTGAACTGTTCTTTCAGTTACTCAGCTGGATAAAATTGCCATACCCATTTCATGGACAGGTGAAAAGTCAGTCACATGCACAACCGTAACTGCAAAAAGGACATTACAATCACAGAAATGAGAACGAGGCACAGAAATTATTTCCTATGAGATACAGTTGCAGCATCTGGTTTTGCACATTCTAACAGGAATAAATCTTCCAGAGTGCCTTCCTCCATTTCCTGCCAACTCCACTGCAGTCCAAATCCAGTTCAGCTGATATGTAAGAAATGAGTCCTTCTCCACATGTTTGTGCATTTGGGGTTTGAATTGGTTATATTCACGCAGCCTTCAGGGAGGCCCAAACAACTCTGAATATGACACGCCGAGATCTTCTCATGGAAGCTTCTGTCAGCTGGACCATGGAAAGGGCTCTCAGCTGCACGCTATTTAACTTGCCCAATTACATTTTTGGCTGCTTTTCTGCCTTGCAGTTTAGAGAAACCATCTCCAAGAACTAGGTTACTAGAAGAAATTGCCAAAATATGTTACTTTTCAAAGAATTTACTCCTAAGGAGAATGGGACACATGAGAAATATTATAGCAGGTCTGGAAGAATACATGAGAAAAAAAATATTGTGCAGTTGTACTCTGTAAAGACAATATCTTTTCTATCTTCCCCTTATATCTGTTTGTTACATTTGAAATGAACAGGTTCATAAACTCAGATGTATACACAAACTGCCCTTCAGACCTTAACTCCCTTTCAGTTTTGATGCTGGGAAAAATATGGTGTTTGTGTGCTGCATCTGTCTGCTTGACATAAGCAAACACCAGCTGTTATTTCCTTGGTTTATGAAAAAAGGAATAAATAAAAATCTATTAATTAAATGGGGAATTCAGAAAGCTCAGATGTGGATTCAAAACTTATTACACAATCACATCAACTCTGAGTCAAGGAGCACTCATGAGACAAGACGGATACTTGAGTATATTCTCTGTAGTAGTAAATTGGTACATTACTTACAAGCACCATTATATCTAGTCTGACATAACCAAGTCTGGACTTTGGTATCTCATGTACTTAAGCAAAATAAAGTTATACATGTGCTGAGAAGTGGCCATATGCTCACTCAACCTGTGTCTCCCTCTGCATCACAGTGAAATGCTGGTGACAGCAATGTCTTGGTTTCAAATCCAGAGAGAAAGCCAGAAAATAAGCAGAGGCTCTGAAGATAAACATGGGTTTAAGGTTTGACCATGAAAAATAACTTCTAGGTGAGCCAGCAAAGTACATTATTTGCTCTTACATGGTAAACAAAACTTCTCCAACTCTTTGCCATTGAGAAACACAGACAGCATATCCTATAAGTCATAGGGTTTGTTTCCCAGCAATTTTTTCCAACAGCTCAGTGACATGTTGAGGGTGGTACAGTTCATCTGCAATCCCACAGTTATGAATACAGCTCTTTAAAGCTGTTCCCTCCTGGGTCATCAGTTCAAACACAACCGTAGTCTGAGATGATTGAAACTTGCCATAGCCTGACACCTGTGAAGCAGCTCCAATGAAATGGGACTGTGGTTTCACTCCTGTTGCTGCTGGAGAAGCATCACGGTAAAAATGACTGTAATCAGTAGCACCTCTGATATCCAGCTCAACAAAGGAGGCTTTGTCTTTATATCATCTGTGTGACCTTCAAAGAGCCTACAGAAAACTGTGACTTACAGCTAATTTATAAAATATTATTAATACACAAATCACACATATGAACTCTGGTAGTTTTCCTAAGTTACAGCATCGATGCCAGAAGAGACCTGTCTCATCCTGTGTAACTTGCTCTCTGCCTGGAGATCAGTGTTCCTTTCCCATTAGGGCATGGAATAATAGAAGCCTGTATTAATTCCAAAGGCTCCAGGAGAGGATAGCAATGACAGCACAAGAATTAGCTGTGCACCACCATTTCCCAGCTCACACAGAGACACATCAGTGGCAACCTGACAGCTAGGATTAGTATGTTATTTCAAAAACATGGACTCAACAGCAAGGTGGATGGCAACGCTAAATTTCTGTACTTTGCTTTGCTCTAACTGTGAGAAAGGGTTGAGGGAGAACACAGTAAGAAGGCAGAAGTCTCACTTCTGTCCACAAATGTGTTTTTGTGCAGTTTATAAGCAGAGACAAGAGTAGTGAATACTCATTTTTCATATGCCACATCGGTAAATCCTCAAATAATAAACATCTACTAAGTATATCTATTGTCTCCCAGGGACTAAGACAAGAGAATAGTTATTGCCACGGTGAATGCTAATAAAATGTATTTTGGAAAGGAATTACATAAACAGACTATTCTTCTAGGCTGCAGTAAGAAAATAGATATCTTCATCCCTTTTCCACAGATAGTAAAATGATTGCATCACAGAATCAGAGAAGAGTTTGGGTAAGAATGGATCTTAAAGATCATCTCTTTCCAACCCCCCTGCCAGGGGCATGGACACCTTTAACTAGATCAGGTTGCTCAAGAGTTCCATCCAGCCTGGTCTTGAACACTTCCAGGGATGGGGCATCCACAACTTCTCTGGACAAGCTATTCCAGTGCCTCACCATCCTCACAGTAAAGAATTTTTTTCCTATTATCTAATTTAAACCTACCCTTTTCCAGTTTGAATCCATTCCCCTTTATCCTCTCACTACATGCTCTCGTAAGTAGTCTTTGTCCATCTTTCTTGCAGGCTCCCTTCAGGTACTGGAAGGCCACAATTAGGTCACCCTGAAACCTTCTCTCTCCAGGCTGAACAAACCTAATTCTCTCACCCTTTCCTCACACGAGAGGTGCTCCATTCCTCTAATCATCTTGGTGCTCCTCTCCTGGACTTGTTGTCCTTCCTGTGCCGGAGACCCCAGAGCTGAGGATTTAATAAGGCAACAGTGAAATATCTAAAAGAGACCTGAGAGAGGCAGCTCCAGGAACAGAAATATAGTGTTATTTGTTCTCTAGCTCTTGTTACTACAACAAGGCTAAAAATAATAAATTATGTAATTGTTTTGCCAAGGGCAGAGGTGTCCTCAACAGATACCCCCCCCTGTGCTGCAGAGAATGTGGGGGATTGCCATGATCTTATTTCCAACTGGGCTTGCTCAGATGCGTTATGAAGTGAGCATCCCTGAGGATTCCTGGAATTTACCACTGCAAAGAACCTCCTACCTGAACAACCCATTTTTGCTCGCTGTTGGAGCTGAGCTGTCACACTCACTGCATAACTTTTAGCAGCTACTAAAAAACTCCTTATTTCTTCATCAGTCCAGGGTAGAGAAGAAAGAACTTAGGAGTATCTTCCAAAGGGCAGGATCAAAACGTGCTGAGAGCAGAGCCCTGTCAGAAAAACATCTAGGCTTGCTGCCAGCACTCCATGAAGGATCTATTCTACACCTAAACAGAGGCTTGGGGATAGATTCACAGTGATATTTATGGGCTTTTCACTTTGACAGGGCTCATTAGAGCCTTCCCCCGTGCTGCACTTCCCTGACCTGTGCGGCAGGTTCGCTGCAACCCTGACGTCTGCGGACAGGAACACAAGGTGCAGCTTCTCTTCCTCTTTTGGGAAACAAGAATGTGACTTTTTATACTGCAATCACCACCCCTGAACCAATTCAGTGGAGTTCCAAGCTCAGCATGGTTTTGCACTGTTTAGATAACCTTTTCCTGTACTTTCCTCAACTGCACACTTTTCAAAGGAGATAAAGCACAATTGCTTTTCCCTTTACAAACACGCAATCCTTACGGAGCACCAAGAAGTTAAAACACCCTGAAGCCTGCTATATCCTATGTGCATCTGTGTCTATTACCAGCATGTTAGGAACTTTGAGGAACTAAGGAACCCCAACTCTGTAAAGGAGGATCATTCTCCCCAGGTGAGACACACACACACAGGCTATCCAAAAGCACAAGCACCCACAAAGCCTTGGCTCAGGTATTCTATATATATCTATATACTACACACTGTCATACCAGGAGACATAACTATTTAATACCATTTGGAAGCAGCCAGTAAGAATTCTTTAAAAGCATACAGGAATTTCTCATTAATACTACAAATGCAGCATGTTCCAAACTGCAGATGTGCATTCACTATCAGAAGCATAAATTTCCCTTGTTTTGTGTATCCTTCTTCTCTTTCCTTGGCTTTATACCTACATCTGGTAGCACATGACTTCTTCATTTGATGCTCATATTTCTTTTCAAAGGCTATCCAGGTAAAATGTGTACACAGGCATGGTATTACAGCCAGACTAACAGAACTTACAAAACCCCAGTGTCCTTCCATGTGCTAGATGAGCTACAATCTGGCATCGTCAGGATTTACAAACACACTTGTCTTAGCTGATATCCTTCCTTCAAACAAACTGAAACAGCTCAACAAATTTTTGTGGTTACAATGATTTTGCAAAAACAGAGATGAAAAGCAGTGCAAATCGTGGGCATTTGCCAGGGAACTTGCTACCTCTTGAATAAAAGGTGCCTGGCTGGTCAAAGACAACCTTGCTTCTATTTCTTGTTTTCTGAAGAAACTGGTCACATAAAAACTAAAGTAGAAGTTACTGATTTTTCCAAGTGTCATTATCAGGGAAGAGAAAGAGTTTAAAGCTGTTTTCCTGCGGTCTACCCAGACTACTAGATTCTATCCAGAGCCTCCCATGCAGTTGGGTCAGACCTTTCCACGCATTTAAATCTCTTCAAGTCCTGACAAATCCTTTGCTTTAGGCTCCTGCAACACTTGAGACACCATCCTGCAGCTGAAAAGGCAGGAAGCAAGACAGCACTTTGCAACAATACCTTTTAGCATCAGCTCATGCACTGCAGCAGAAACAAGATGACCTCACTCAGAGATAGAAATGTTGGCAGACAGGGAAGTATTATCTCAGATAGGTCAATATCATCAGTATAGCAGTATCAGCTCCCAAAAGGGAGCTCACCAGCTACTTCAGCTTTGTGGAAGGGGGAGCCCAGTTTTAGTAACACACCAGCCACAACGCACCTTCTACTTCAGCAGAAACCAATTGCTGCATGAAAAAGTTGCATCAGCACGTTTCAAGAGCTTAAGGAAAATTGATTCTGGATTAAAATTATCAATTTATTTTCCTCTTGGCCTTCCTGGGAATTGAATCTGTCTACACAATTAAACTGCATAAAGATTTTCTCTGAACCTATAAAAGCCTGTTATTTGTAACCACATCTCATCATATTAAACACCCTCCTCTAATCTATTACAAGTTGAGGGGATGACAAATACTACTGTGTATGCTGAATACACTCAGCACATTAGGCATCTCAAGTGCTGCAAAATTTTGCTTATCCATTTCCACCTTAATTATGAGCAATCTTTTCTTAATCTGACTATTTTGTGTGAACCCAGCAATACACTGCTAGCAGGGAATGAACAGATTAATAACGTGGGGTTTTCATTGATCTCCACGCCATGGCAGCTCTGGACTATCCGAAACCCTGAGCAGCAGTGGCTGTGCCAGTGGACAGTCCCCTGCTCCTGCACAGCCTCCCATGCATCAGTGGCTCCCCAGCATCAGACTTTGCTTCCTCCACACAGTTCTTCCACCCCGAGGAACAGGAGCAGCCAGCCAACACAGCATCAGCATCGTGGCCCTGGTTAAGGCACATCTTAAATGTTTCCTAATCTGTGGCCTCTACTCACTGTCTACTGGCTGAGGTTTAGGTATGGTTAATAAGTAATTTCTATGTGCCTTGTATTACCTGAAAACTACTGTAGCAGCTGTGGCTAGCACTAGGTAGTGATGTGTTAGCAAACAAGACCTAACAGCAAAACCAAAATTATAAAAGAAAAATTATGCAGCTCTGAAGTGAGGTGCTGCAAACACACATCTTGTTACACGTACTTAGAGCCTGACACTGCCTAAGAAGCCCCAGAGCTCTGGGGTCAGTGCATCTTCCTGAAAATAACCAGGGCAGCACTGAAATATACCCTAAATGTAAGAAGCTGTGAAGGGAACTGCAAATATAACCCACCCAGATGGCACAATGTTATCAAAGTTTAACATGTCAATCTGCGCATTTAATTAAAGCCCTTTCATGTCCATGGGTAATGGCAGGTCTGTACAGGAGAAATGGCACCAGAACAGATGTTAGCAAATTTATCAAAGCTGCAGGATGATTGCTCTGGCTGCTGTGTCTTTTGGAGGACTACTCTATTTACATTCCTACTGATCTCTCATGTCAAATCTGGTAAATATTACCTCTCCCTTTGGCTGCTCTACAGGACAGCATAAGCCAAGTTTCTTGGTGAAAGTCATTAGTTTTGAGAAAATAATATATGATTATAGGCAGCCTTTCTTAAGATTTCAGGCAAAAAAAATTTTAATGATGGAAAACATGCCTTAATTTTAAATAGGCCTGTCTTCATATTTTCTTTTGTCTTATCTGTTCAGGATTCCCCTGAAAAACTGCAGTCACGAGTTAAGACAGGGAACAAGAACTTGGAGAATGGTTTGGCTGACCAAGGGAAGCCCTGTGCAAGGGAAGGCCTGTATCATAATCCACATTTTGGTGGCATAAAGAGTGTCCATGGCAAAGTTAAACCTACAGGTGCACGGGAGAGTCTCACTGTCCAAACCAGAGGCACAGCCCGTGTGTGACCAACCTGTACTGTGCAGAGCAGACCTGGACAAGGGAGGGCAGAGGTGCCAGCAAGCCTTTGCCTCAGGCACTGAACCACATTAATGAAACACTTTTGAAATGCTGGCATTACGAAAAGCAATGCCGTTACCAGTCAAGGCAAAATAATTGCCAGCAATGTCAAAGGGACACAGATGTTTAAAGCAGATGTGACCCTACACCCTTGTTTATGGAGCAGGTCATCTGAATTATATAAGAAAATAGTACATTTTGATGGGGTAGTATTTTCTTTTCCAGCTAGGGAAGTTACACTTCCAAACACTAAACTATGCAATGCATCACAGCGAACAGCTTTATCTCAAAATACTGCTCAAAGGGCCAGAGGCACACAGGAATGCTGCAGGGTCAGCCACACAATGAAGAAGGGCAAAGGGCTTTCAAAAGCAACAGCCAGGGTCGTCAGAGAAGGCACCGTGCAGCAGTGCAGCCCACTCTTAGCAAAGACTTGCCTCTTTGAACAAAGACCAGTCCAGGGTTAGTAAGCAATTTTCTCATTTTTGTTATTCTGTGCAAAAGCTCTTTGAATCAGAGATGTTCCAAGACTACAACTATAGTCTATGAAAGCAAAGTTTATTAATAGAGAGATTCCCTGTCTTCCGCAAGAATTGCTCAGAGAGCTTTTCAAACTCAGTTACCATCACTTCAGTTTATCAGAAGCAAATTAAAGCAATTAGGCACTAAGTGGCTCACTTGATCAGGTGAATATTAAAAGATAATGAGAAGCTGAAAAACAACCTGGATCTGCACTAGGTGATTCACAAGCAATAAAGTTTTACTTCATAGCACTAGGGAAGGTGCAAAACGAAGAGGACCAAAACCTTAAGAGGAACTTCAGCACCTTTTAACATAACTGATCCTGTAAAGCCCATTTATAAAATTACTTCCTTTTACATCCACCTTGGAGAAACCCATTGCTCGTACTTAGCTGGAAACCAGCAAATACCAAGTCACTTGACATTATCTAACCTTGCACTTACACAGAACTGCTCAGTGAGCCGCTTCACTCTGAAGGTTCTCTCAGACTTGGGTTTCAAGACACAGCTTGTCATCAGAGCTGCCTTGGCTCAGCCCTAGACTCCCTTCACTTCAGCACGTGTTGTTTCCCATGCCCACAATACAACAAAAGAGGATATGACCTATTAGATCATACCAGGAAACACATAATGGATGTCTTTAGGAGCCAGAAAGAATTTCTTTTCAGCCCAGGAAGGAGTTTCATCTTGAGGGGTCCTGGAAATGAGCAGTTCACGAAAAAGTGGATTAAAAGGTAAAAAGGCAGGACTTAAAAGGCTGGTCCAACCCTGCTCTGCCACCATAAGGGAGTGCTCCTGATGTAGGCTGAAGATTCATAATTCATGCTACTCTGCCACTGTGGATCCCCTAATTGTGCCCCACACAGTATTTCTTTTTCCTGCTCAAAGGTGATACCCTAAAGGCCAACGTAAAGCGAATGAACATGGACTAAGTTAGCTGGTGAATTAGAGACTGGCTGCTGTCTATCCATAATTTCACCAGCAGTGATTCCTTCTTTATTAAGCACTTATTCTTAGCTACTTTATGACAAAATTCAACTGTGCTCAGCTTTTAGAGAAGATGAAGTACCTTTCTGCAGAACACGAGGTAATGCTAAGATGTCCACATCCCTCTACGAGAGCTGGTAAATTATTCCTTCATTTTCAAGTTTACTGAACCCATCTGTGTACTTCTGTCTCAGAAAAGCACGACCCTGTGCAATCACTTATTTTATACTTGCTATTTAGCATAAATGGGTATAAATGTTTCATGAACCATAAATGTTTCAAGAAAAAAGATAAATGCTGAGCAATTGCAAATGTAATCTTCCTCCGTTTTAATGTGGTATCTATTTGCACGAAGGGCAGATGGATCACTTGACACCGTGCATTTGCATAGTGGCATGGTAAGTACCATGGGCACTGGGGAATAAGCATCTAGTTTTGCTCCCTGTATAATCTGTTCTTTCAAAAATATTCTAAAGTTGTTATGTTTGCTAGTTCAATAATAGATAATTCTTCTAAGTAGATGTGCATCAGCTGTCCTAGCTTTGATGTAAGGCTGACCATCTGAATCAATGTCTGTTAACAGAGAAATTACCCTTGCTGGGAAGTATCTGAGTAGTAATTTCTTTGGATAATGGGTAATAACTGGGGATAATCAAGAAATATATGAGTGTAGGGAAGCATATACAGCTCTCCTCAAATGTAGCTGTAAGAAAAATGAACTTGAATTTTCATTGTTTTGGTTTGATCTTGCACAGAATATGCACATGCCTTGTGAAAGGATTCTAACATACCCTTAATGCTCTAAAAGCCTTCTGTACCTTCCCCCAGAACACTCCTAGGCCAAGCCTACAGTTATCAAGACATCTAAAACTACCACCTGCTTTTTGCTGCACAAAGGAAGGAAATAAAATACATTCACAGGCTTGATACCAATTTGAGGAGGTTTTCACTACTTCAAGTGGGTATTAACTAATTTGTATTTGTAAGCGGCTTCTTTGATCATTAGAAACTCATTCAAACACTTTCTTCACCTCTGGGAAAAAGATTTCCAATAAGAGTTTTAGAAAGCTCAAGTTGATTTTATTTACTTTAAGGGAGAAAAAAAAGGAGAAAGAAAATCAATACAGGACAGAGTAACCTCTCAAGGACATCTTGTTTTAATTCTCAGAAAGAACAGGCATATTCCCACACCACTGCATGTCTCTGAAAGAAGTCAGGCCACTATTCCTAAGTTTTTGCTTTTTCTGGTACATATGCTCTGGAGGAGCAAGACATCTATTGAACTTTGGGGTTTAGAGACTGCTCAGCTGTACAGTGATCTGATTATGCAGCCAACTCCTTTGGGAGCCACTAGGCTACTGAACTTCCAGTATATATATCTCTACGCTGCAATGTGAATGTGAAGAGATAATCTCAGTTGCCGTCTGCTGTGTTATTAGAATAGCCCACAGAAAAGTTAGCCTTTCTATTAAAAAATAATGTCTGTTATGATGAAAAAACCCACTGCAATATCATTTAGCGGTTGACAATTTCTGTTGTCACTTAAACTTGCTTTTCTTTGGATGTAGCCAGTCTGCTCCCTTACAGCATGTTGTTAGCACACCTGGGCTGCACACACTGGCTCTAAGAATTTAATAGGTATATGTATGACTTTTGAAAGGCCTATAAAAATATTTTTACTCATTCAAAGCTTTGAATGTCAAAGTCTATTGCAAACAAAGTAACAAAACACAAACTGTGTTTGAGATGATACTGTCCTTCCATTCTAAGTGATAAAGTCTTCAGAAACAAAGGATATTGCTCGTGGATAGGAGAGCAAAGTTCTTAAAAAAAAAAAGTTTAAAAAAATAAAACCAGAAAAGTTGCAAGGAAAGGTAGAACATGGAAAACAATTAAGGAAGTGATCTCAAATCACTCGGCATTTGGTATAAGACTAATTACTTTCACAGATGTAATTTTTGATAGCTTGAATTCCAATATTCAGTGATTTCAGTGGAAAGAATTCATGCAAGTCGTGGGAACTGCTGGATTTGCAGCAATCAAACATAGGCATGGGAAAGGATGTTTTGCTATCCAGCATCAGGGACTTGGAGGTATTGTGCTAATCAGTCTCGCTGATACTGCTTAAAACCAAAAAATTTTGTGAAGCCTCTAACAACTGGAAGACATTTGAGAAAAGGAAAAAAAGGCACATCGTCCCTCCCCTCTTAAGACCTCTTAAGGTCTTCCCTCCTTCTCTGGAGATGTGTGTGTCCCTAAAAAATATTTGTATCAACAGGCCATCATAATCTGTAATTCAATTTGTTTATTATTATTTCTTAAGTTAAAGCAGCACAAGTTTCTGATTTCCCCAGAACATTTCTCCTGTGGAAAGGTTACAATATCTCTTAAGATTTGACCATTTGCTCTTAATGGTTTAAATCAAAGCTAGCGGCAGCTGCTGATCAATCGAAACTACTGCCATTACAGTTTAATTGCAACTTACGGTATTTCTTACAGGAATACAAATCACGATTTTCTTCTCACACCAGTTTAATTCTATCTTTTTTTTTTTTTCCAATGAAGTGATCAGATGAAATAGCTGGATTGTACCTGCTGACTGAAAGCACAACAAAACATAAGGTACATTCTAACTTGCTAAAATCCCCGCGCTAACTATCAAAATACTGCACAAGGACAAGAGCAGCAGCAGGGAGTAGTGGATGGCACATCAGCTAGAAATAAAAGAGTATTATTGTGCTAAGCTCTCAGGAAAGTATGTATCCTGGTGGGCCAAAATAGAGAAAACCAGTGATTGGCCAAAATCTCCCAAGAAAGGAAAGGAACAATAGGAGAGAGCCCTAGTTTTCACATGCATCTGCAATAACCCCTTCTGATCTACAAATGCCTGATTAGCTGAAATGACAACAAGCTCTGTGCCCTCCAGCTGGTATTTGTGACTGAAGTTTAATGAACCGGTGCTGAACCAAAAACAAGAGTAAGGGAAACAACAAAAACATAATATAAAAATACAGAAAGAAAAATAAAATTAAAAGTAGCTGCAATTTCCAAATGACTAGGTCATGATGAGTAGGAAATTAGATTAATATGCAGTTGTGCAAAGGTTAAGGAGTGGGACTTCTCTTCCCACACTTGAAGGGGAAAAAAAGAAAATGAAAAGATTTTTCCAGGTCAGGGTTTGTTTACAGTTAGTAAGATTAAAGGTTGAAGGCTTATGGGAAAAAAATGTGTCTCCAACTGGATAGCTTCCCCTTTTTTTGGACCAGTTTTAGTATGGCCTGCCATGGCTGCATCTACGACAACTGTGGAGCTGAAGAAGCTCTAGGGACTGGCAGGCCAGAGGGGAGAGCATACCACTGTCCCTGATCTACTCTGTGTCTGCATTAACTTGGGAAAACTACAAAATTTATTTCATCCATATAGAAAAAAAGTGTGTTCGGGTTTTTGGGGAATGACTTGCAGTCTCGTGCTCTGTAATGCCATCAGAAAGAGAGATTCATGCACTTTGCAACTACACTGGTATAGCCAGCTACTTTTTCAGCAGAGATTTCCAGACTAGTTACCCCCCCACACACACTCCACCCCAATTCCCCTGTGTATGTACCAAGTTTGCAGCCAGGTGTGTCAAGGGTGGTTGGTCAGCCAGATGCTTCAAGGAAAACCAGGACTTGGAAACCAGGATCATCTTTTCCTGAAAGGCAACTTACCATAGCAACTCCAGAACTGTAATTATTACCAACTCAACCTCCCGGACATGTGCAAGGCATTACTCCTCTTCAAAATTTCCTTTTACACTCACATCCTAATTAAAATGGGATTTTATAGATGCATATATAGAGACAGCATAGTATAAAGCACAAAGTTTTTCCACCTCAGAGAAACGTATTTTTGGTTCTGTTGTTTTTACCCACAAAAGGATAGGAGGCCAGCCCTACGAAGAGACTGCTCAGTGCCTGCAGCAGCTGCATCCTGAAACAATTCAACCATCCCAAGCAGACAACACTCAGGAACCTCTGTGACCTCAAATGAAATTTCCAAATACCATGGCCAAAATGAGAAGCACTGGAGGTCACAGGGGAAATACTCCTAAATATATTGAGCACTGAATACCCAGTCCCCAGGGATTCCCTGTCATAAAAGCCCATAATGTCCTGCTGGGAGCTCACGTCGCATTCACAAGGTCAGAGCCTATGCACTCGTGGTAACACTCTGCTGCAACATTTCATCTTGTTAATATGAACAAAATATTCCCTCTTCTTCTCCCCAAATGCAGTAAAAAGGAGGAAAAGCAGTCAAAACCACTCCTTTCTCCTGACCTCTATGGTAGACATGCGTGCACACAGCTACAGCATTTCCCAGAGGGAGCAAAGGGAGAGTGCTGGCTGTGGCATTCCCAGACAGCTCAGAAACATTCATCACATTATTACCCAGAAACTGGTTTCCTTCTTGGGCCCAGGGCTAAGGAGCACATTTCAGCTTAAGCTCTATGAACTACACAACTGTGTGGCTTTCACCTACAAGGAGCATTTTGTGAGACTCTGCAAATACATGAGTATCTGCTAGGAAGATGCTGCAGGTCTTTGGGCATCTGTGGGTTTCAAAAAAGCCATTGCCACTGATGATCAGGTACCAGCCAATCCTGGTCATGAAAACTCAACTGATTACTCACTTTTTTTTAAAAAAAATTGATCTTAGGTGATACTTTACATACTTTACAAAGCATATTTACCACTATTTCCCAGCACTCAAATAAGCAAAGGCAGATATGCACTGTCTGAAATTCCATTGACAATAAAATTTGCTCTTTTAAAGTTCCATTTGGTTGTCTTCAATTTTGCACAGGGAAGAATGAAAAGGTCCTTGTAGCACTGGCAACAAACTCTTTGTGCACAAACTTATTCTTGCATCTAAGTAGAATATGAAAGTCTTTCTTTAAAAATAACCCATCAAAACAAAAAAATCACTGTTAATTCTTCACAACAGGTGACTGGATACTGTGAGAGTGACTTGGCTGTTGTTCACCAGCAGCTCATGGAAAAAAATAATTCAATTATTTTTCATGTTGAAACACAGTAAGTCAGTTTGACAGAATGCAGAATAAAAAGGGCACATCCACAGATCTGGCACAATTAGCCAAGGAAAAATTCCTAGATACTGTACACAGCAGTGTATTTTGCTATGCAAGGGCAGCCTCAAAAAAGGCTGAGTCCAGTGAAAGAATCAGAGAATTATTTGTTGGTGTGATAAACATTTGCAAATCACCAATATCAGCATTTGGAACCACGTCATACACACTAGAAGAATTATTTAATGTCCAAACCAGACTCTTTTTTCTATCATCCTCTGCATTTCATGAGAAAACGCAGCATGCAAATTGCAAGGGGCAGTCTAGCAACAAACTGCAGGAGAGGAACACGAGGGCCTGAGCAAAAGGCAGGCAACAGGATGAAGGAGAAGTTGCAGCATTATGGCACCCCCCATCATTCTAATATAATACAAATCCATGTGATATGCTTACTGTGCTTCCAAGAACTCCCTATCCTCTATCATCATTAAGAAATTCAGGAAACACTCTGCAATAGTGAGGATTTCCCCTTGCTCCTCACTGCTCCACTGACTGTACATATAGTATTGAAACTTGCTCTGTCTTCGAGGAATCACTTGAGTTTGCTGACGGGGTAACGCATCCAGCCACTGAAGTGAATTACCCTGCTGAGTCCATAAAGCTCCGAAAGCGTCTCAGAATTGTGGCTCTGACACTGAGGAAGGCCGAGCACCGTGCCTGGACACCCCTCTTTTGTAGAGGCATTACAGAGATGCCCCTCCAGCTCCGACTGTACACTCCAGCGGAGGCCGCGTGCTGACTGCGCTGCAGACGACATTCCTCAGCTCCCAGACTGCTCTGTTTGTTTTTCATCAGAAGCAACAGCCTAAAGCGATGGAAACTGTGGGAATTAGCTGCAGTGTGTGAAAACACCATTTACAGTACTTCAGTGTTCAGGCCTCTCAGACAATATGAATTCCTCCCCTATGGATCCCTGTTGCTAGCTAGCCCCAGCTGGCACACAGCACAAACCCAGGAGGATCCCTGGGAGCACTGAAGCCGAGTGAGTGGGCTGTCCCCCTGAATGCAAATGGGAATTATCGCTCTTTTGCAGAAAGGGTAAGTCAGAGTAGAAGAAGGGAGGAAGGTACTGAGCTGCTGTGATGCTGTGGGATTCAGGCTGCTTTGAAGGGTGCAAAATACACCTCCAGCAATTATACTGGGGCAAAAAATAGTGTGTGCATCTCCTCTGCCTTATCCCTGTGAGGCAAGACTTTTATTCTGTTACTCACGGTACAAAAACCTGCTGTAAAAGCAGTCAACAATATACTAATGCTCACTTAGGGAGTTGGGGGGGGAGGGGGGGGAAGTGCATATTTCTGTATCTGTTCCCTTCTCTCTACCCTCCCTCCATCACACAAATGCAGACAGCAACATGAAGTCCCCTTTACCCTCTCAAGGCTGAATAAGAGCCAGCCCCCTCAGCTTCACATCTTCTGTCACTGCTCTAGCTATCCCTCTAATTCAGCACATCAGAGTCTCCCTTGTGCTGGGGAGCCCAAACTAGACCAGGCACCCTTCTCTCACCTGATGCTAACACAGCCTGGGTTGCAGTTGGCCTCCCATGTCCCAGAATGTCCACTTGATGCCTGCTGGGCTGCCTGCCCATCAGGCCAGCATTTCTCAACAAAAATCTGGGCTGAAGCTTCTCTACTACAAGAATAATTCTGGATATAAATCTGGAGTTTGTGTAAAATCTCTAACTCTCAGAGCACGCAGGAAAAAGAGAGGTATTCTGTGTAATGTTTCATTTCATTAGCTTCCTGTTGTCAGGGTGCCAGTAGGATGTGGTCTGGGAAAAGGAGAGATGGATTTGTTCATGCAGACAACAGCTGCCAATTGGAGTGAGAAATGCCAAGCTCCACAGAAACTCCAGCAGAACGAGTGATGCCCGTGCGGACTCCAAACTGCGCTCACCCAGCCAGCACCAGCCAGGCTGGCTGTACATCCACACTAGGAAGCACAGGTCCTTAGGAGGTTTTGTGCTGTGTAACATTGAATAAATATTTTTAAAGCTACAATGACCGACTGAAATCCCTTGGCACCACAGGAAAGGCAAGAATTTCCATCTAAACTTCGGTGTACAATTCATCTGAGCAGCCTGAGTAGACAACAGCACTGCCTTAAGTGGTATTAATCCAGTTTCAAAAAGCAATGGGAAAACACCCACGTGCACTGCTCGCTGAGGAATTAATATAAAAGAATTCAGAGTTGTCTGACCTTAAAAACGTGACAGACTAAATAGCCCACAGTTCTGCTTCTTGTTGTATAATGCCATTCTATCCCTGATTCCTAAATATAATATAGATTTTTGTAATTTATTACTCTAATCTCTTGAAAATCATACATCAGCTTTTCACCATAAAAGCAAAGGACGACACAGTGCACTTGAAATAGTTCAAGCTAAAAAATAATTATATTTTCTTTAAGCATTAATGCAGTGCCCGTAACAGAAGAGAGAGCTGGTAGTGCCTGCACAGTTAACTGCTTGGGCAAAGGGCTGATGAACTCACACTACATCAAACCTCTAGCTGCTCAGAGAAACTGAGAACATTTGCTTGACGTCCTGGGGAAATTGTAACCTTCGAAAGACAGTTCACAGTACAAAACCTGCAAAAATTCCCACAGGAACCATATCCAATGAAGATGGTCTACAGCAATCCCACCACACACCAAAGGTGCAGGCGGGCATCAGCTTAGCAGGGCTTCAGGTTTTGCTGCTGCTTCAGCCTGCAGTGATGGTGCACGCTGATTTTGTGACCTTTTCACAGAACTGGGTCATTGAATTGCATCTCTTCCTGTCTGGCTTGCACCAGGTGGCATAACAAGTATGCTGTATGACCAGAATAATTTTAAGTTTTCAAAATTAACGCCAGTGAATGTCAGCACTGCTTCCAAGCCTTTTCCACAGCCTTCACAAAAAATTTAAATACACAGAAAATGATCATATCTCAGACCACTGGCATCTTCCAGTGTTAAGCAACACCAGATTGCTAAAAAAATAAGAAATTCATGGCAAATGACAATTAAAAGTAGTCTGTAATTTGAAAACACAAACTACTTTCCCCTTTAACTTCAACAGTATCTCAAGCACAGGCACCAAGAATCTGACTACATATGAATCAGTATTTTATCACCCAAATTTTTCATAAACAACAGATAGACACTATTTTTCTTAGTTGTTCATCCAGAAGCGGCAGACCAACCTTCTTGGGTTGCAATGGGGAAAGTAACAGAGGGCAGATAAAGAGAAAAACAATTTAAAATTCTTGCCCTTCTCCACTGAGAACCCTGGCAGAAAAACGGTATCAGGCATTAGGAAAATATTTTTTAAAAAAGTCTCTGTCAGTCTTTCAAAGAAACACACAGTACTTCATTTTGTGATCATGACGTGACTTTTGAACATGTACATTACTGAAATACTTAATATTTATTCTCAATTTCAGTGTTTCCACTAAACCCCTTATTAGCAGGATTCCATAAATGTCAGTGAGGGATTCAGCAATGCAGTGGACCAGACCAATTAGTTACAGTAAGGAGCAAATCGTGATATTTTAATCATCTTTGCATTCCAGTGCATGCATATTTCCGTGTCTTTAGAAATGTATGTGAACTACTTCTGTCCTCATACATTACAGGAAACATGAACTGTGAACACAAATCAGAAGACATAACACTATAAACACAGATGGACAATTTTATCTCTTTGCCTCTTCTGAGTTCCAGCTCAGTAGTTATTAACAGCCAATCTCTTCAGTCAGTTGATTCTCTGGAGACGCTTTAATAGCCTGGAAGAGCAACCATTTCTCCACACAGGAACCAGAAGGAGTCTGGCTTGCCATTTATTTCCCAGGCTTCCTGGCTTCACTGCCTTCTTGAGCAGAGTGAGTTCAACTAATCGAAACAGCAGACCCCATGACAGTACTGTCTTCCCATTAATAAGAATTTTAACTGATACTGTTTCAGTTACTGATGCTTCAATAATAAAGGAAAAAATTACTTTTAATACATTTACTACATTTTTGGAAGGAGAAAGCAAACCATTTTGCACAAGCAGTTTTATAGGTAATTCAGTCTCCCATCTTGGCTTGCTCTGTGTTGACTCTGAGTTCTCCAGCAAGCTACAAATTACATTACTACCCAGGTTTTAGGTCCCAAGGCTTCATTTACAAGAGTGGGTTTTTTCTGGCTTTTGCAATTTTCTAGCTTCTTCTGGGAAGAAGTGCCCATTCCATGCTGACCTTCCTCAAATAGATTTTCCCACCAGATTTATTAACTCTATTCTAATTGTCTTTGAGTCTCCATCTGGAGCCTGCAGTGTGTGTGTCTGTTCAGGCACATGTATTTAGGGGTTTCTGGTCTAAGAGCACACATGCTTCCATTGTATGAAAGGCTTAGGCACACAAACACTGCATCCATGTATCCCTAACAAAGCCATACAAACCTAACCATGAAGATCATGACCCTGAGGCATTCCCAGGAACACACCTTGCCCTGAATCACACTGCTGGGATGATGATTTCAGTCTCCTCTGCTGTATGCAGTCTAACAATATTTAAGTTGTCTCAGTAGTTTGAAACAGCATTAAGGGACAGGGGCACAGGCTTGCTGTATCTTTTGTGACTAATGACAATAGTAAGCAACACTTTCTTAGACTTCCACACATTTAACTAGGTAGGCAGTCAAAGTCACTCCTTCCTTCCCATCTAGCACCAACTCTCAGCCATTCTGAAGCTCTGACAAATATACTTATGAACATAAGTATTTTAACATCTAAAATTTAGCTAGATGCATACAGTGTCTGCCACACAGAATTGCCATTTAAATAAGGAGAATAAGAGGTTACCACAAAGAACTAGCAGGATGCCAGGGTAGAATTAATGAGTGTGTCGTTTTCCAGTGCAAACACAAAAACAGTTTTGGAGGGTTCCCATGATTTATACGTAAAGCCATTCATTTTTCTCAACAAGCAATAACATGCTGCCACCTACCCAAAAACAAAAGTGAGCATATCCAAGTTATTTTCCAAGAGAAGCATGATTTATATTGC
Organism: Dendrocincla tyrannina; assembly: GCA_035047865.1. Taxonomy (NCBI): domain Eukaryota; kingdom Metazoa; phylum Chordata; class Aves; order Passeriformes; family Dendrocolaptidae; genus Dendrocincla; species Dendrocincla tyrannina. The sequence continues at coordinate 16,061,755 of JAWWMP010000132.1, forward strand.
TTCTCTCCTAAGGCATGGTAACCAAATCCCACCCAACTACCTACTAGGCTCAACCTCACCCTTTACAGGACAGTGCCCACCTGGGGTGGAAATGAAAGGTCATGTTGCACCCAGAGCCCACACCTTCTTGCTCTCTGCAGAAACCTACTACATTTCATAATCCTAGCCTTAAAATTGCCTGTGCAGTTTTGGGACCAGTATGGGGCTTCTTCAAACCACTCCAGGATCATGCACTCACCTATTTACAACAGTGCCTTAAAGTCAGCACAGGGAAGGGGGAAGCGGCAGTGAACAAGTGTCTATGAAGGGTATTTCTCTCTCGTTTAATAAACCTTTACTAAATCCTCAATAGATCTTTTTATCTCTTTTATAATAAATCTCTTAATGAGTAAGCCTGGAAGAACAAGGCTCAGCAGACTGGAAAATCCCAGCTTATATGGTGTTTTCCTCTCTTCCACACCTTATGGCAAATCCTTTATTGTTCAGGGTACCTAATGCCCAAGCTGGCGTAGGGCTTCCCTACGCATGGTACACAAATCTTAAGGACTTTCATACAGTGCTCACATTCTAATATTTTGGGGCATACTTCATGTTTCCCAGGCAGCTAGGCTGAAGGAAAGCATTGTGTCAGAAAGGAATGGCTTCTTGCATGCGTGCCACTAGCAAGGGAAATACTTATGGATCACATCATTTAATTCCAGGCTTAGAACAGGCTTAGATGGCCACTGCATACACCACTGCTATAAAACGGCAAAAAAGGTCTGACTCACAGGCAGAAAAAGTGCTTTATTCACCAATTTATCCCTGCCTCAGTCTGGTGACACCCAATGACCTTCATGTTTAATAGAACAGAGCTTTTAAATACTAATGCGGAAGGCTCAGCTCTCTTCTCCAAATGTGGGCACACAGTAACCTCCCCACCAAGGCTGCCCTGAGAACACACTACACACACTGGGCCTGCCTGTTCCTTCACGTGTGACAAATACCACGTGCCTCTAACAGGTATCTCAGTGGTTTTGGTAACAAAACTGATACCGTGTACAATACTCTGGGAAATAATCTTTAATTTTTAAAATTGGATGCCTTGATGGCTTCAAAGGAACAATTCCAGACAGTTATGGAAATGTAGCTGGGAGGCATGTGCCTTATTTTCTCTGTAAAATGACTTTGAATCTTTCATTGAGTAGAATTAATAAACACAGTATGATAAAATCCCTCTGAAATTTTAGTTCTTAAAAGCAGAAATGTATTAATAAATCCAATTATAAAAACCTATTCACTTTTTTTGTCTTAATAATGCAGCATAAACTGGGATTATCTATCCTGTATAAAAGCTTTTTACTGCTATGCTTTTACTACTATGCCTTGTTTTGCTTGCGTGTCTTCAATACCAGTCATGCAAAAATCCAAGTTTCTGACTCTATCACATAACTATTATCTGTAGGTATATCAAATATTCCATGAATGCAACTTGGCTCACACTCAAGAGACAATAAAACTTACAGAGAATTAACTTTCCACCTATTTTCCAGTTATGCTAGTTCAATTTCTCTTTTATTTACTTTGTGAGTTAATGTAAAACCTTCAAATGATCTCCAGAAATATCAGCTTTGGGGTACATGAGCCTCCATCTGGCACCACAATTTGCAGATACGGACTTTCTCTCCTAGAAACTAAAATAGTTTTTCATAAACCTAAACTTCCTAAGAAAAACCTCCTGTACTAAAGCATTACTATTTTCATTTGTCAAGAAACCTTTGTCTTGGAAAGGATCAAGATAACATTTATGTGGCACTGAAGACAAATATCTTTTGCCATCTTTAGGCTACAATCCTATTCCCAGAAAAAGAAAAATCATTTTGTATCAGTCTCCTTGGAAGAAATAACAAGCAGACACAGTTGAAAGGATCTAAAAGTCAGACAATGGCCTAATAATAATTACGTTGTGAAGAATACATTGGAGGTGGAGGTTTCTCAGCTGCTGTCATATTTTTTTCTTTTGCATATCTGAATAACTGAGCTAATAGTTATTTAGAAGGTCACAGAAGGTCAAACCATTTCCTACAGTGAACACCCAACCAGGCCAGATGCAGACTGGAGACCCACTCTTTGACGTGTCTTGTGAGCGAGCGCTTTGCATTTGCTTTTTGGCAACCACAACAAAAATACACCAGCATGGGCTTGCTTTGTGAGTTGTTTTTGAAACAAACAACACTAGTTAAATTTACACTACCAACAAGCAAGGAATTTACACTACCAGCAAGGTCCAAGCATTAGGAAGAGGACGAAGACATGAAGAAGGAGGAGAAAAAAAAGAGGAGACAACAGAGAGAGAAGAGCCTTAGTAGGTGCAATTTTTCTTACATTTGTGTGGCCAATACTATTCATTCCAGAAAACATCCTTTCCTGAAGGAGAAACATGGTTGGGTTTTGATTCTTACAAGCCAGTGCGATCTGAAATGGGACATGCACTCCAGACACAGCTGCAGAAGGGCCACTCAGCACCAGAAGGCAGCAGCGTTTGACCAAACCAAGTCAGCTAAGGGGAGCTGGACAGTCTCCAAACCTCCTCACCAGAGCTATAGTTGTAAGCAATGTCAACACCTTGGCACCTGCAGTAACTGCATTTTTCAATCCCAGTTAATAGCACAGCACCAGAACACTACATGACTCAATCCATGACTTTAGCTGGTTAATGTTAACAGCAAGGGTTATCTCGCTGCAAGTAAAAAGGTATTTACCAACTGGCTGTCAGTACTGCCTCTGGTAGGGCTCCACCAGTTGTGTAAACTGATCTTTGTGGGCACTGCCACGCCACTGCTTGGCACACACAAGGTGCTTCACATGGGAAAGCCCGAGAGCACGAGCGGATCCACGAGGGCTGCACAAGTGGGTAGCTGCCTCACAGTAAACGTCAGTGATATCATGAAAGCAATTTAAATAAGATCCATGGCAATCACACACGCTGCAGGAGGAGGGTTGAGCTCTCCATGGCCACCAGTGGCAGTGGTTTGGCTACACTGATGTTCCCAGCAAAAATTAAGAGCAAGAGGAAGAAGGTTCAAGACAAGCAGCTGGCCCAGGGGCACCATCCCAGGCAGCAGGGGACACTGACAGAGGGGAGCTGAATGGCAGCACCATGAGGAGAAGCAACCCAGGACTGCAGAGAGAACAACCAGTTTATTGACATGCATGTTTTGTTCATTTAGTATCTAACAGAATCATTTAAAGGCCAAAATGTATCCTTTCAGGATCCCTATTTCACCAGCTAAGTGCTGGCTTCAGCATTCCTGAGTTCTAAGAACAGAAGCATATGCACCTGCTAGAGATTTCTTTACAGGTTTTCTCCCAGACCTGGAGCAATCTTGTTTTCCAGGCAGTGCAGTCTGAGAAAATGCCTTGAAGCCTTCCCTTTAACTGCTAGACCTTTTATTCGCCTGGACAAGTCCATGGTTGAAACAGTGTCTTCCTCACTTGGTCCCTCTAGAAAGCCGCTTCTGAAGATGACCAACATCTAAAGAGGACTGTACCAGCCCAGAGGGGCACCTCGTAATTTATTGCCTGTGCTTCTCAGAAGCTAATCATACTCCCAGGTTTTCCTCCCTCTCATTCCCCAAACAAATCCACTGAAAAAGCACCCAGGACTTCTGAAACGTCGGGCTGATGTTAGCTGCCTGCTATTCTTGGAAACACTTTGCCTTGCGTCTCCCAGTTACTCCATCAGTAATGAAGTGAATCTAATCACTCTGCCATGAATCGTTGAGCTGATAGGCTGTATTAGCTAGAAAGTACTGGGAGCAGCTGTTTATTTTAGTGCCATTTGAAGTCATTAAGTAGCTCCACCACTAAATTATCGGGGGGGCAGAGGAGTCAGCTCAGAGGGGGAAGCATTTGTACACGAATGCCCTTTTTCTTCTGCTTCCTGCCATTAAAGGAACACAAAGTTCATCTCTGGCTGAGCCTCGTGGGACAGACTGAGATGATTTCATAATATGCAGAACACTGTCAAATGTGTTGGCTGGTTAGATGTAGGATTGGGGGAAAAAAAACATCTGTTTTCTTATTAACTCTCCTGAAAAATGTCTGCAGTATCATGGGAAAACATGCAAACACCCTCCACACCACCACCCAAACCCTCAAAACTAAATTCTTCCGAAGCCAGAACATTGCCAAATTCTAGGTACAAGCCAAAAATAGGTAAAGAACAGCTACGTGTTGTCTTTGAAGGGACATTTCTATAAGTGACAAATGCTTTAGCAAGATGAAAACACACTTACATCCTAATCGTAAAATATATTGTTCTATCTAATTACAAGCATGTTAAAATTCATCTTCTAGGTTAAAAAAAAAAAATCCTTTGTACAGAATAAAAATCTTAAAATATGTACAACACTGAATTGTCAGGTATATATTCATTATAGACAAAAGAGCTTCCCAGTAGGATGCCTGCAGAGAAGATGGAGGCAGGAGTGGAGGAGTTCTGGTGTTGCACCATTTGTTTGAAGTTGCTGAAAACCATCATCATGCAGATGGATTTTATCAATAGCCATGAATTCTGACCTCACAAGGGAGAAAGTGGTTTGTTTTTAAAACATATCATCATGTATATAAATAAACTATACCAAGTATACACACATACTTCTATTTATACACACACATCCCTTGTGCTGAATATAAACACACCCTGTAAATGCTTTCAATTATTAAAATCAGGTTGCTTATCACTGAAACGGGACCTGATCTTTGCAAGCCTTGTTCTAAGTCAATGCAAGAGAATCAGTTTCTAGCCAGCAAAAGTGAAATCTTAGATATTGTTCATGTTTAAAGGTCAACACATTTCACAAGTAACTCAACCTCACAGTCCTCCTTTTTTTTGTTTTAATTACAATAAATTATAGGCAAGGAACAGCTTACAGAGAGTTGTATAATGCAATAAGATAAACAAAGAACAACAGACTAACTTTCAATATTACTGTTTGATTTTCCACTTAAGAACATATTCTCAGAGCTGTGGTATATCTTATTACATATAAGGCTTTTGGATGCAATCTGGAAATCTGGAACAGACTTCCTGACCACATGCAGCTATTCAAGTCCTTGCAATGATTTTACCCCCACAGAACATTCTTGTGGGGGGAAATGGGGGAGAGAGGATGTGTAAACACAGCCATATAACTGAATTCAAATTTGATACTTACCAGTTTTCAGTCTAAAGTCCTCTTTCCCATTTCAGTGTATTATGGTCTTTTCTATAATATCCTGTCATAATTGGGCTGCCTCCTGTTTATATTGAAGTTGCTGGGAATTCTACCACTGGGATCAGGAGTCAGAGTTAATGCTGCAAAGTTCTAAGTGGTGGTTTGCCAGACAGAGGTCATTAAATGTCTCCAATAGGTCCAAAAAAAGAGATGCATTATAAGACGTTTAAAGTATTTGAGAGATTGCTGCTTGCAAACCATTACTGGAATCAGTGCGCCAGTCACAAGTAGGCTCAGCACAAAAGCATTTGACTACGTTATGGCCCTCGGCATTAATGAAACTGCATGTTTTAGTTATTACATTGTCTCTTATGAAAATATTAAAATACTGCCAGTAAACCTAAGAACAAGCAGGCCAAAATACTCTCTTGCAAAGTGCTAAACCACTAACTACTTTGTGACAGGATTCTGATTTGTCACAAATTTCTGTTCCCTTCTGGGGAAAATTTTTTTCGATAATAATATGCAGAAGCTTTGCAGTACTGATAAAAATGCAGATTCTTTTCCACTGGAAGTCAGTTTTGCCAAACGTTTTGATGTACTTGATAGATGAGGTGTAGCAGCACAGACCAACACAGCTGCAGCTTCTCAGATCATAAATACTGACTTTCCAAAACAAGCTCTTATAAATCTGTCCACTTACGAACAAAACAACATGCAAAGAAAAGTGGCTCAAAGACCAGAGATTGTCCCAGAATGGCCCTCATGTTCATTCAAGTTCTATTCCCATCCCTCTGAAACCTGATGTAGGAGGCAAGCAATTTCACGTCATGCTTACCTTTGGCTCCAAGTACATACGTTTCTTTATAGAAGGCACTAAAGTGCACACTATTTTTTCGTTTGTTTTTTTTTCTCCTTTTTTTAACATGTAGCTTTATTTACATTGCAAATATGCCAGAAAATGAGAAGACAGCGCCAGCTCAGCTGGGGCAGGACCTGGCACAGCAGGCTGCAATCTGATCCCAGTGCCCTCAGAGAACTGTCATTCTCCCTCCAGCTCTACCATCCACTCTGCTTATCTTTAATTGATGTTTGGTAATCTGTTTGAAGTAGATTTCCATCCCATCTACCCTGCTGAACACAGATCAAGTACTGCCCATCAGAGTGCACAGGGGAAGCAGCACCCTGAGCTTCTCCCAACAAGTCCATGCCTGCACCCATGGAGCTGCATGCTCTCTTCTCTCCCAAGGCTGTGTACTTGGAGAGAAATTTCTCCCATTCCAAGTCTGCATTTCTGCTTTGGATTTTCTGTTGTGAATTAAACTTGCCTGTGCCATGGGGTCAGTGAGAGACAGGCCTGACTACAGCAGTTGCCAGTTTTCCTGAGGCAACATCATTAGCCATAACATTAAAACATGATAACCCAAAAACTACACCTAAAACATTTGCAAAAGATTATTAAATTATCCTCAGTTTAAGAAGTGTGTTTCTTTTGCTTACATCACATAGGTGAAATATTTGTTAGCACAGTATACTACCTGGAACATTTACCCTAACCGCTGAATATTTGAATGTTTAATAGCGAAATGAGAAAAGAATAAAAATCAAAACAACTCCATAGGTGCCCAGAGGCCATTTGGGGCCAGACTTCCAAGTATTCACAGAGTTACACAGAGAACAAGGTCAAGTGTCACAACAAACACTTAACATTCAGTAACTGTGCGAGTACACTTCCCTTTGGAAAGAAAAGAGAATCATCCCCTTCAACATAAGTTAGCTTTGAAATATATTAATACAAGGTAGAACATTTAATTATTATTTATTATGAAAAAATGTAATAACACAGATATTAAAGAAAGGCTTTTCTGTAAGAGCTACACATGAACACATCCTAGGTAAAAAACCCTCTATATTCACATAGTACAATCAGTCACAGAAATGCTGTGACCACCATGTGCAGCATCTCTCTCGTGCATACACGATTCTGTGCAAAACATTAAGTCTAGCTTTTTCCCGGCACTAACAGAAAGATTATGGCAATGAACCAGAAGCAATGCTTCAGGACTGAGAATGGTATTTCTGATCCAGTCAAAAACACTGTTTCAAAGTTACTCTTGACCCTACAGCTCATTGCTGTGACCCTCAGACACCACTGCTTCTTAGCTTGCCAGCCTGCACCACTCCAGGGCTCACTGAAGTGAGCAGGACACCAGCTCCAAGTTAAGATGTGGTAGCGCTGAGCAGAGGACCAGAAGCCTAAAACACTTGGCATTTGTCAGGGAACTTGTTTCTGGAGATATTTAGCAGAATGGCTGCTTTGACGTGGCTGGGAGCTGAGAAAGCACATCCTCCAGGATCTCCTAGAGAGACCTAGATGTAGAAAATACTACAAGACAGATGTAAAATGTAAAGGACTTTTGTTAGCACTCTGTTTTGGCATCGCAATTTTAGTGCCATGAGCCAGTGTTGGTTCCATTTCCACTGCTGGTCATTAGCCCAAATTCTATGGCATTATGAAGCACCATTTATGGCACAGTTTGGAAGCCTCTGTGCTCTCCTGCACACATCATGAAGGCAGAGGAAGGGGGAAAGGGGAAAGCTGTCCATTCATTGGGGCTGAGAGCAATTTCAGGAAACCCATCTGCTGAAGAGCAACACAAGAAGGACAATCCCACCAAAAACCCCCTGTTTGTTAGGACATATTGCAGATGGAAAGGAAATCTGAAGTGTATTGTATCCCAGGTGAACTCTTCTAACGCCACAACATCAAAGCTCTTTCTCAAATCTCCCAAGAGTCCTAGAGGACAGAAGAGAACTGTTTCCTAGAGAGGAGATACAGCCTGTCCAATTTCAGAAATAACAGCTGCTTTCCAAAGGGGATGCAGGAGATTATCACAGTTTATGAAAAAATAATGTGAAGACCATGCAGGATTTCCCATTTGGCTACTGTTCACAATGCAAAATATGTCCAGCATATAAACACCTGCACAAATACAGAAAAATAATTTGAAGTAATTTAGCTGTTTTATAGTATTTGTATACATGACTTTAAAAAACCCACTTTAATACCATCTGATTCTATAATTTTGTTCTTAGCACATTTTTTAATGTTTGTACTTATATTCCATTAACTACTACCATCTGCTATGTGGCTGAACTACTGGCACCTTTCAGAAGGTACTTTTTCTCATTACCTTGATTTTTTTTTTTCTCATACACATGGATTAATTGTTCTTTATACCTGTTGTCTGCCAACACTTTTTAGAAACTCAGTCTGGCAGCCAGATCAAGCTTTTTTTAAACCCTAGTTGTTCACCATGCCAAATGGTTACAGCAGCTCCTATACTACACCTCAAGTGCTCTCCAATTTTCAAGTAACCCTGGACAACGAGACACTTACAGTGTCATTAGCATGGTATCACTAAGCTAGTCTTTTTAGTTATAAAATAGCATAGAGGGCATTTTGGATTACAAGTTTGGATTTCAAGCCTACCAGAAATGCAACTGTAAAGCATTTTTTATAGATCAAGGGAGGAGAAAACGAGCAGTCCATGGAAATTTAAACTTACATTCATATATGAAAAGTTTTTGTTTGCACAAATCAGTGGGTTTTCAAATTTCAAAATAACTTGTAATTTTAATGTAAACTGGATAAACTGTTGGCATACTTACTTTCTCTTCTTGTAATACATATATTAATTAAAGACAGATTTATATGCCTGTCAAGAGAGAAGGGAAATCGTCTATCCTCAAATATAGAAATCACCTGATGCCTGTCATAACTTTTCAGTTTTGAGATAAAACTAGTGGGAAATCCTATTAAGCATTCATTACCTTTACTTCCTTGCCAGTTTTGCTTACAGGACCTGATGTAGCATATAAAGATGCCTATGAAAACTCTTCATTTGTTTGGGCTACTCCATATTCCATGGAGTCTTTTTAACACGATGATTCACCTTGGTAAACTGCTGGCACAGCTGACCCCTCACTAGTTTGAAACAGCTGATAATACATGGAATCAATCCTTCCTGTCTTTGCAGTACACAGCACCATGGCTTTATTTTAGCTACCAAAATTCATGTTTTCTGTCTCTGTCAGCTGGACATTCACAACTGAGAGTACAGAACAATAGTCAATAAAAATTGTAGTCAGCGTCCTACATTAGTTCTGCAAGCTTTGTGACTTGATCATTTCAACTTACTGAATTTAAGGTATCTCTTGAGTTTCCCTACTGGCTTCCCGAAAAGATTATCATTGCTCATGTTTAATTTCTGAACATAAAATAGTCACACAAGAAAAAATTACAGTAATAAAGTCAAGAAAAACTGCATGTTTTTCTGCTGAGAAACATGCAGTGAGGAGATGACGAATAGATTAAAACCGAACTCCCCTGCTTGCAAGTCAAGGCTTGGCTCAGTTCTTCCAAGTCATCACACACACAACTGCGGGACTTCACATAATTTATTAGGAAGTTGATTGTGTTTCTGGGATAAGTTTATATTAATTGCACCAAGGCCAAACTCTCTTCTCATTCACAGTGAAGAAAATTCAGGATGACTTCAGTTCGCATATAAACTGTAAGACAGACCACAAAACTTTCTTTAAAAAAAGAGCATTTGTAGCTGAATGAGGCACATTAAGTTGAGCAGGGCAAATCTGCGTTATAGATATGTGCAGCAGCAAATACAGGTGAGGTGACCAAGCGTATCTGGTGACAGAATACCACGTTGTTTGCTCACATGACACCTTGAATGAATTAAATAGACTTGATGATCCAACACAGAAACAAAAGCAGAGCGAGAAAATGTTGTTTGGCTTTTTCAAAGCTATCTCAACATATCCAACCACTCATCCTCAGCCCACTCAAGATTACTATTGCAAAAAATACATAGAAATCGCACCTCTTCTTCAGAACATCATCCTAGTGCACAGTCCAGACAAATCAACAAACCGTGCTAAGGACATCACACCCATTTTCCCAAACTATTTTTAGTTTTCAAGTAAAGAACTGTACTCCACAAAAACAGTGGCATCTATAAAGCTGTAAGCCTTCTTGCCATGGGTTGCCAGAACAGACAACAGGCACAAAGAGTGCAAACTCTGAGGCACAGACAAACAGGGAGCAAGACATAGCTGTGACTATGTGTGAGGGTATGCACTCACCACACCCACTGCACGTCCAGTCATCCCACTAGATGCTGCATGTGCCTGCATGGGAAGGAGCATCATTAACACAGGCTAAGGATTAGAGCATCCCATGGAAACTTGAAAAGTCCATCTTGCTTAGTAGCACCAGGACAGGCTGACTGGGATGTACAGCAGCCTGCCATCAAAAAAGCTCACTGGCAGGGTGACAACAGGATGGAGCATTAGGATGCCCTTGCTGAGAGTGGGCAGCTTTCCAGCCTTATCTGTGTACAGCTGCCTGAAAACAATTCCCCACGGCCGCTGTGGCCACAGAGTGGGAGGCTGCAGAGGGCAGCACTGCCATGCACTTGGCTTGCAGTACCCATCCCAGTACAGCACAGGCAATAAAAATGAAACATGAACTTTATTAACCTTGTGGCTGCATGGATCATAAAATTTCCGTGATTTTAAGGTCTCCCTGAAAACTCTTCGCAGACTAAGAGTGGACTCTTAACAGTATTGGATTTTGCACATGCTGACACCGTAGCTTGCCCTTGGTGGTGAAAGCTGGGACAAAACCCCTTCCAGTCCTGCCCATGCGTCCCATTGCGAGATTTTCAGGAGCAACATTTTTTGTGAGGCTGAACAAAAGCTCTGGTCACCATGCCCAGAGTGGTTTGCAACGGGTAACTGGGACATGGAGTGGCCAAAACAGGACCAGCATTGCCAACTCCAGAGACCACAACAAGGGCAGAAAGTCAGCTATTTCTGCTGTGGCAGAAACTCAAGCTCATTCTATGGCAGGAAGACCTAGAAAAGAGGAAGCAAAGACTCATCAGGGATGAAAAGGGGATTCCAATTCTTTCCTTAGCAAGACAAAGAGAGAGCTGAAAAAAGTCACTGAGTACAGGAACAGCCAAAGGCCTGGCGACAATTCCAGTGCTTGCTGCCATAGGATACAAAATCTGAAGGAAATTGGAAGTTGCAGCAAACAAGTGGTGCTCTCAGCTAATTGCCTGGCACCATATCAGGGCAGAGTTCAGTCTGCTTACAAGGTCTTTACATACTAATTCATCACTCACCTCAGCAGAAATACTAAATGAATTTAGAGAAGCTGGTCTATGAGTATTTAGATTAATTTTAAGCATAGAGAAACTATTCAGTAGGTCTGTTTAGTAGAAGAGAGTTTCTTTGTCAAGCTGCAGAACACAGAGAGGTTGTGCATCACTGCCTCAGACACAGAAAAAAATCCAGCTTTGATTCAAACCTCATTTTGTGTAAGAGCTGCCCAAGATTAATCACTTAAGTATATAAATTAGCAAAGTGATCATTACTTGAAGAACTATCACACACTTCACATTATATAGAGCTCACCATCATAATTTTCACATTACTGTTAGAGAGATCAGGAGTTTTGCTGAGTAGCGAGGCTGACTCTGAACTCTAGGAAAAACCTGCTTTAAAAAAGAATAACAATGCTGACATTAAAAAAAAAAAAAAAAGAAAAGAAAAATCAAGGAATAGGGATGGTGACCAATTAAAATGGCAACTTTTAAGTTCCAGTCCACATAACCCAGTAGCATTAGACTTGTCTCAAATTCACTTACAGAGTAAGAAGCACATAACACCTTATGAAAAACATTACTGCATTATTTCAGACATGAGGACTATACCAAGGGCTAACACAGTTTGAGGGGGAGTCACACATGCCATGGAATTAAAGAGAGCTGATGCATTAAAAAAACAGCTGCAGATCCAACAGTACTTAATGGTACTCCGAGAATATAAACCTCAGTTATCCCAGCTCTGGTGTTGACACTCTCTGCCAAACCTATCTGAACTGTGGTTTTATCACTGCAGTATGTAGGAGTCCCAAGAGATTTCAAGTGGGATATGACTTACACGTTTTTCTTCTCCCATCATCTGCATGTGTGGACAAAGCTGTACTCAAAATAAATCAACATATACACACACGCTGATTACAGCACGTTCCTTAAGAGAACCCACTTCTCTGCAAATCTACGTGGCTTTAAAGAGACTGACATATAAAAAGCATTGGAGGACTCTTCAAATGGGTTAAAGCACACAGGAGTCTAACTCACTGTTGTCAAGGACTTTAAATTACAATAACAAATATGCCGTTGGAGTCAAAACAGCAATTACAGCATTTTCAATAAAGTCTGGCTAGGTATCAGAAATATTTACAAAGATTAACAATACGGAACCCCAGTAAATGGTTTTGCAATCATTTGTGGCAAAACACTGCTCTTCAATCCACACAGATTGCCTTTAGAAATACACAGAAAGAACAAACCTCTCTGAAGGAAACACATGCTTGTCCATGGTCCCAGCTCCTGCCATGATGACACTTTCCAAAGTAACATGCCAGGCTCTCTTACATGCCACAATGCTGATCCCTTGCCACTTTCCAGGGCTAAATGCTGTAATTCAGTATTTGGTGTGTGATGCACCATTTTACCTATTCACAATACATTATTATTTTTAATTAAAGGAGAACTATGTAAGACACAACCCATTGTCTTTTTTTAATAAGGCAGCACTAATTTTTAAAAAAAAAAAAAAAAGAAAAACATACTTCAGTAATGAGAAAATACAGTATTTGACAGGTAATCCATTTCTTGTATTGCACTATAGTTGAACATCTAGGCTCTTTATTGCTTTCGAGCTACACTCACGCTGTAATAATATCTCAAAAACTGTAAGATAATTATGCATATGATTTCAGGAAAGCAAAATTATGGCTAGCTGGAAGGTGCCAAAACATATCCTTAACTATTTCCAACCCCCATCATTTCTGTACCCCCTACAGCAGTGAAAGAGGCAGAGACAGCAAGGAGAGCCTCACTTTATCTAACACCTGTAGCTCATCACCACCTGCAGTGTATCTGGCAATACATGTCAAAAAGAAAAATAGATGTCCAATAAACAGAAGGGGAAAAAAAATTGGAAGAGCTAAAAATGGCAATAACTTCAGGTATCTATCACTGACAAAGCTATGACCCTTCTATCAGCATAATCCAAAATGGAACAGATGGAAGCTAAATGTGTCTTTATCCATCCCAGGCCCATAATGAACTGCAGGCTGCCCTCCCTCCCTGAATTCTCGTTCACCATTTCAGAGCTGCTCCTCTGCAATATCTCAAATGGATGCATTGCATGAACATTTAATACTATGACTGTTCTTTTGTCTTTTACCACAACTTAACTTGACTTCCTATTGATAAGAAAATAACAAGGCTATGACACAAATATTCAATGTTTCTCCAATATAAACACTCTCCTTTATATATCTTCATTGTAGCCCACCGCTTAATTCCATTATTCATTCTCCTTAGCTCCAGCCATCATTGTATCTCATACCTTGACTTTTTTCTATTTGGCTTGCCTGCTGCCAGAAGCACACTCTCCCACCCCTGTGCTATTTTATTCTCATAGCTAAGAAATTTGTTCTCTGAGCAAAGATATGTATATCTGGTGGTTTAGGAAGTTTATTTAAAGTTTTTCCTTAAGCCCCTACTCTCTTCTCTGTCCCCAGAAAATGAGGTGCACATTTACAGATGACAGTAAGCCACAACACAAACTGTAAGGCAGGTGTCATATCCTTCTGAAGGAAACCAGCCTCTGGTGTATCTAATCTTGTTTGGGGATGTTTATCCAATTTCAGCAAGGTCCCCACCGAGCTAGCTCAGGCTCTCATCAGCCTGTGTAAGCCTCTTGTTACTAGCACTCTAACATTACTAAGAGCTTGAGTGTTGTTACAGTTCTTGACATGCCCATTATTCCACCATGGTCTGGCAGCCCCTTGCTGGCCCCTCACTGCTGGTGAAGTGTGTCCTTTGGTGGCAGAACAAAAGAGGTACGTGGTGTCTGAGGCACCCCTGTCCCTCTCCCCCAGTGCTTGCATCCCTGTGGCACCCAAGGCACAAGCACCTTTACTACTTTACCACCATGTCCCTCCTGCTCCCATCTCTTGCCAGAGACAGCATCCCAGCGGGAGATGCTGCCAGCTCCTTCTGCCAAGGCCAAGGACAATAACGCGCTCTGTGCTCCCGTGGCCACCGTGCCAAATGGTGGCATATGGCATCTTCCCCCAGACTGTGTAGCTGCAGCGCTGCAGTTGGCAAGCTGCAAAGATCACCCTTCCCAGGGTTTTTTCCTTCTCCCTTTTCCGTGCTGGCGCGCAGCCGTGGCTGACAAGGCTGTCACACTTTCCATTGTCACCCTGAAAGAAGCCCTTTGCGGAGCAGATCCTGCTGCCAGCCATGGCAGCGTGGATAAAGGGCAGGCTGCTCCAACACGTGCTGCCCGCAATGGACACCACGGAGCGGGAATGTTGGCTGCTGGGTAGGCAGTTCTTATCCTCCCACAGAACAGGATTTTTGGTCTGCAGCACAAGTCAACACAGTACCATCAAGCAGTGCTCCTCATCTTTATTCCTTCATTAATCATCACCTAAATTGTAGACTGGTTTCATTAACACCTGACAGTCAACCATATGCTTGTAGTTTGAAGCTGTCTCTTCGTAAACATACATCAATATCATATTCTTCCTTGCTATTTCTTCCAGAAAATACAACGTAACCACTCAGTGAATTTCTGAATAAAGCAGGGATTTGAAATACAGCACAGAAGATAACGATTTCACAAGCAGTTATGTCCATTAGCTTTACAAAAGACGTATTTTAATTAGCAGGGATTTTCATCTCCAGAGGTAGCAGTACAAGCTATGACTCCATAAGGAGAAACGAGGTAACACCGCCCTAGAAGAGATACTCACATCCAATAGAAAGTTCTTCCTTTCCTGTCAGCCTAACCTGATTTTTAACATGCCGAGGAACAAATCAGCACCACATAGTAGTACATAACTGAAACTGGCTAATAAAAGGTAGAAATTCTGCTTTTCAGCCTTAAATTTGACACCTGTGCTGAAGAAACAAAGAACAAACAAGGTCCTTGCAGTTACCATGAGGTTGAAAATTTTTGTGCCACCCCTCTGATACAAGGTTGAAAAAGAAGAAAGATGATGCTTTATTTTACATAAGGATCAGTGTTCCCCAAGCACCAGTAATGGGAAAAGGAGAAGATGAAAGAGTCTGCAGAAGGGCTGGATGAACAGCAAAGGACTTGTGAGCCTCTTTGTGCCACAGCCACAGGGTGGAGGGTTAGGTCAGGCAGCAACACCCAAGCACACGAGAAAACATGAGGCATGTCTCCCTTAAGACCTGAAAAGTTTAGAAAAACAATCCACAATTTCTATTTCGATGGCCTAGGCATTAGGAAGTACCATATTTTGAGCGTGTTTGGCTAAACCACCATTTAATCCAAGTATAGCTTGCATTTCCCACTACTTTCAGAGACAAGAGGCTTCACAAGCTCACTGCCTGTGTGCTTTTGTCTCACATGTCAGGGGCCCAAGCTCTTTGGTGTACCAAGGAGGTGAGATCTGCTTTCAGACTCAGCACCAGCTTTCCAGACAGCTCCAGGAAAGTCACCTACCTTCTGTCTTTCCTGCCACTTTCAGTGGAATACCACCAGCTATTTGACAGAGGAGGTATATGCATTTGAATTGATTTACTTTTGCAGCTGCAGATGTTCTTACTGAAAATGGCAGTGAGCATGGGATTTTTATTATTATCATTATTATTGCAGAAGACTGGCAGGCATCTGTACTACAGAATGCTCCACTGGATAATGACATCTTGGATGTATGTGCTTTGGAGCTTTCCTCCATAACATTTCTCTCTCACTTCCTCCTACAATGCTATTTGCATTACTTAGTGTAATCAAGTACAGATTGTCTCAATTGAAATACAGAAAGTGCTCACAGACAATTGTAGTAAAGGTATTATTGTCTTATAAAACCTTGTGTGCTGACTAAAGCTGGTAGATTTTCAATTCTGTGAGCAGAGGTAGACAGTGAAATAACCATTATGACAACTCATCAAAATAATGTCATCAGTGTGGGTATTTGGTACAATCTTTTCCTCAATAAAGCTCGAGTTATCACTGCCTCTGATTTTTCCCAGTACTTCCTTCCCACTTCACAGACTTTGAGAATCTGAGTTCCAAACTGTGCTTTATGATATGTCGAGGATATTGCTGAATGCAATAATGAAGTGGAAAACTGAAGCACAGAATAGGGTAACCCACACAGAAGCACATCTGTTACTTCACAGGACTTTTTGATGTCACCACTAGAGGGACATACATGAAGCAAAAAAACCCCAACCAACCAACCAACCAAAAAAGCACGCCACAAAGTTGGGGTGTAACTCATCTTCAGCCCCAAAGAGCCTGCACCATCAGAGTTCAGGGATTTTCTCACACCTTAAGAGGACAATGACAAAAGCCACCATTGCCCCCACCCGCCAGTTTGGTCCCCCACATCACTATCAGAAATTGTCTGAGCAACAACCTCTCATTCCAGTGACCTTTCTCACTCCCCACAGACCACCTGGCTTTGTGGGAACTATCTCTGCATGTCTGGCACTACCTAAGCCATTTGCCAACATCGATACACATCATCAAGGACCAGTGTCAGCTGCAGTGCTGAGGCAGAGAAAAAAATAAAATCTTATTGTTGCTATGATTACAACATTTAAAAAACCCATGTCCCTAAATGTCATTTTCATGATGTAAGCTACATCCTCTCTAAGAGCAAATCTGGTGTACATGAACACCAGTGGTACAAAAAGATTACCACAAACTCAACCACTAAATTAGTTTTTTTGCCACAGAAGTTTTTAAAGATGCCATTGCCATTATATTCCAAACTCTTCTGGGTAGCAGATGACCTCCAGAATGACACCACTGGATCACAGAGAAGCTCATCTAAATGACCAGTATTGCTGACTTAACACACCTCAGATCACATGCACCACATGCTAAGCAGGATCTATAAGGGCAGTCCACTTCTGTATTAAAAGACACAAGTGAAAAACAACATTTTGACTTCAGCCTCGTATACCATGCTTTAGTAATGGTATGTTTTTACGGAGTATTGGTAAATTTATAGAGTCTGTGCAGTCTCCTGGCACATGAAATTAATGCCACTGATAAGAGATGATTAAGTGGAATTACTTTACACGAAAGAAAATGAAAGATACAAGTGCTCAGGAGTTTTCAGAAGTGCTTTATCTGTCAATATTTTCAAAACAGACTGTATCTAGGAAATAGCACTCAGAAAGTAGGCAATATTACTACTTCTAGTATAAACACACACTTTTAAAACCTAGTCTGCACTTGTTTATAAAGATAGAAGGGATTCAAGATAATGGGGTTTATATATGAAAATGTGTGATGGCTCATGTTTCACTCAGTACGAAGGTACACACCCAAGCCATACAAGTAAGAATAAACTTGTTTATTCTGCACATGCTGCATACCTCAGAGAATGTATTTAGAAGGGCTCTTATTTTGTTTTTCAATAGTTCTTGCATCTAGGTTTAATTCATTCCCTTTAAAAGCAGATAGCCGAAACTTTTTATGTTTTAATGCAAAAACTTTTATGAACAAATGTTTCTGTATTTAAATAAAACATGTTTAATCAACTACTGCAGGTTCTTCTTTGCTAGATACCAGTGCTTGAGTTCTACCAGAAAAGAGACCTCATCTTTTGAAAGGGAAAAGGTGCCTCATCTCTTTGCATGATAAACAGGACATTTTCTTTAGTTCTTTAGTAGCTCAAGTCTGAGTCACACCAGTCTTGATCTTTAAACAGATGTGGCATCATGAGAGGATCTCCCATATAAAGGAGAGAAGGCAAAACTACTCCTGTCACTCAAAGTGTGTGTCACAATCCTGTCTTGCCTCTCTACCCCAAACCCCCAGTATACAGATTATCACTAATTCAAACTTACATCATTAATATGCAAGGCTTGCACCACAGGTGCAATCATCTCAATTAAACATGCACTGACACAGAAAGATAGGACTTGGTTTAATGTCACAGAAGGATTCACTGCTGGAACTGGCACAAAAAGCAGGTGTCTTGAACTCGGTGCTTTCCTCCAGTGCTGTTCAGTAGCCATGACAACAAAGGCACAAAAACATGGTTAAAAGGGATATTACATGCATTGACCTGTACAGAACTGAGCTTGAAATTGGCAGATTTTATGGTGGCAGCACAACAGCTTGGTGGCACGACCAGCCATCTCATTTCACAGGAATATAGGACTGGGGATGGTTTGGGTTTTGCTTTTCCAGAAACTCTGAAAGAGACAAAACTGTTATGGGCACATCAAATAATTCTGCATCACGAGAGCTGCTGCTGGAGATGGGAAAGAGTTCATTTCCACTGAGCCCTCACGATTAACCTCGGGAGAAACACTCACCAAAGCTTCAGCCAGCTAATTTCCCTGGCTCCCTGGCTCCATGCATTTCCAAGGGTCACTTAAAAAACCCAGTTTTGAGTCATCCTTTGAAGCATGAGAATGAGACAGTGCATGCCAAAGTGTTAAAGTGCAGAGAGATGGCTCCCTACCAAACACATTTGAGAAATCGCTGGTAATAAGGATGGCAATGCATTCAGGAGACCTTCAACAGGGAATGAGCAGCGCTCAAAGCTGCTTTAGCGCAATATGCGATTACACGGAGATATCTGTGCTCAGGAAGGCTGGTGCCCGTTTGATTAAACAGCCTGTCTGCCTCCTCCAGAAGATATCAGAGGTACAATTAGTTCAGTCGGCACTATCAGCAATGCCCTTGAGGTCCTGTGCTCCTGACGACTAATGAAGAGGCACTGCTGGCTGTCAGCACATGCAGGGGGAGGCATTCATCTTCATGGCAGCACCAATTAAATCCACTCGGGTCATACCAGGAGATAGAAATTCAGCGTGGGGAACAAGTCAAAGCAGCTGACTGGTTTAACAATTCATTTTTGGGTTTTATATCATGGAGAAAAGGGCATAAATTCTGTGCTAGTTATGCTGACGGTGAAGGGAATACAGAGAATCTGCATAACAGCAAAGGCAGAGAGAATAACTCAGGTGTGTGTTCGCGTGTGCTGTGGAAAGGCATTTTTTGCATCAGGGCAGGAAATCTCCTAATACATGAACAATTTTCTCCTAAAGTCAAGAGAAGAGAACTGCATAGTGCATTATGTTCCCAGCACTCTGCTAAGCCTTCAAGGAAACCTACTTGCTGCACATGTGATTGTATCCTCACTTAGGACATGGCAATTACTCCTGAGAAGATAAGGCAGGGAACTCTCACCCCTTATTTCTTACAAGGCTACACCCTTACAGAAAACACACAGTTCTATTTCGAAACAGGCTCAAAAACCTTCTGAAACATTTCTGTCCCAAAGACATCATGTCAAATTATGCCAGTCAGAGTCAAACATGCCAGCTAATCATCTGCCCTGCTTGGTGCCTCACTGGAGAGTCCAACCTTTCCCAGCCCACAGAAGTCCTGCTGTCACTGTGACTTACAGGACTGCAAAGTGCTCCTATCAAAACAGAATATTGAAATAGAAGACAGAGTAAGCACCTGGTATCCAGCATGGTAAGGTACATGGGAGCACTACAGAGAAAATTACTTGTTTAGCCAAAAAAAGATTTAACTGTAATTCCTACTTTGTCTAATGTGTGTCCCTTAGAGAAAAAAATCCAAGTGAAGTTACCAAATACACATTTTCCAGGCCTTCGTGGACCTTAATTAAAGACACTGTGAATCAGTAGGTGACAAGAATTAGCACCTAGTGTGGCCTTCCTCAGGTGTTTGAGAACTCATGGCGAAAGCCTCAAAGGGCTTAATCTGCTAAACACGGTGTATCAACAGGGAACTGAAGAGGCTTTGGTAACTTTACAACAGACTGGCAGCCCTTTATCTTCTCAAACCTCACAACACATTTGTGGAAGCAGAGGGGCCTGTTCACTGACAGTGAAATCAGTGTGACATACACACATGCAAAACAGATCCCTCCTGACTCTCAGCCATGGGTCCACAGACCTAGCTATGCAAAGCTAAGCTGACTTAAAGGAGTGAAAGCCTACTGCAGTAGTAGAAGCAACATAGTTTGTTTTCCAACCTTCTCTGAAAAGGAAACTTAAAAAACCCCAAACCTTCAAACCCACCTCACACTCCCTACCAGAAAAGTTAATTCACAAGAAATTCTGTTTGCCATATGGTATGCAATTAAATACAGAAACAAATAAAGTAAAAGGCCTGTGGGTGCCACTGTTTTTTCTTTTAATTAAAAAAAAATAATGCGAGCAATTTCAAAGTTATGGGAATCAATATTTCACTAGCTTTCAGAGATTCCCTAATAATGTCACAGGCTTTTGGGAAATGCTCTAGTCAAAGACTTCACAAGTCCATAAAGTCAGCCTAGAAACCTGATGAAATACTACTCAGTGTTCTGAGAAAGGACAGTGTAAG
Source organism: Dendrocincla tyrannina (assembly GCA_035047865.1). Lineage (NCBI taxonomy): Eukaryota > Metazoa > Chordata > Aves > Passeriformes > Dendrocolaptidae > Dendrocincla > Dendrocincla tyrannina. The sequence goes on from JAWWMP010000132.1 coordinate 16,082,481, forward strand.
AATTTCATGCCAGAAGAATGAGATTCAAACATACTGTGAACAGCAACAACTGGAGTCCTCAAAAATAACAGAAAAATACTTCATAGGGCTCTCTCCACAGCAGCATCACGGAACACTTTCCTAACAACAATTTGTAAACCCTACTGCAGACTTCTAAATTACCTGGAAATAATTCTTACAAGAAAAGCTCTAGTGCAAAAGCAGCCAAATGTTTGAAGAGTACCAAAGAAGACTGCTGGAGTATCAAAACCAAGTTCTAAGACAGGCTTGTACATGGCAGTCCAGTGAAACTGCTCTTCTATCACATCCTCTCCTGCTGAAGCATTTGGGAAGGTAGCTTAAGTATTTTAAGTATATATCATATTTTGATTTACATCTTGTAGTTCTACTTGAAGAAGCAGAAGTTGTCTCATTGCAGCAATCCTCCTGGCCTGTTTTCAGTTTGTACCACAAAGGGAACTTCTGTTCCATGTATCACTGAACAACTGCTTTCTGAAATGATCACCATGCAGAGCTGTGCACAGAGAAAGCTCATCTAAACCACAATAAAAATGGTACAGCTTTCCTCAGCAATACTTGTTCCTTGACTACAGCTGTGAGGACTGACAAACTGACCTTAAACAAACAAAACCAGACAGTGCTGAAGGTAATTCCTGCCTTCTGCAGTCTCCACCATCCATGACTCTAGGTAAGATCTCATGTTCCCTGATAGGAAGGAGATAGCCCAGAATCCACAGGCACAAGAAATCAGCAGACAAACAAGTGCAGAAAAAAGCATCAGCAGAGACCACAAATCACTTTGCTGAAATATTATGGTTATTTCCTAGCAGCCTGAAAAACCCCTAAGCATGAAACCGTGCCTTAAGCCACAGACACGTAATTTGGGGCTGCACAGAGAATGCTTTCAGAGGTATGAACAGACTTTGGTAAATATGTATTATCAAAGTCCAAATTCACCCATGCAGGTGCACGTGCTGGACAATGGTGAAAAGTACAGCACAGACGCACAAAGTTTATAAGCAAAAGATTCCACAAGGAATATCAAAGATCAGTGTTTGGAAATGCATGTTTTAGTTTAAGCAGTGCTAATTATATATGAAAACTCAGGCAACCAAAAAACTTATCAGAGAAATCTTTGGGATATTTGTGTCTCTAGGGGAACTCGTGATTTAAGATCAGAGCACACAAACAGGTCACATGCTTGTTGAACATGGTCCTATAAGTAACCTTGTCTTCAGTGTTGCTTTTTCATGAAATCTGCATGCAATACAGGGTAGGGACAAAGAAAGACATGATTTGATAACATGAATGAAATGGTGAAACACCATTGGGAGTGGTCATCTGGCATCTTACCTGTGAGTCCAAGCTGTAAAACAGAGGACATCAGCCAGCACACATGGATCTCAAGTAACAGCAACTGGTGAGGCAGCAGTATGAGCAGTTTAATTTCCAGGATCAAAGTCCAGTCGATGATGAGGCACATTCCTTTGTCCATTCAATAACCATCACCTCCTCTAGGCCAATTGCCTACATAATCCCATATTATTTTGAGCTGGTTGTGCTTCCTGAGTGCATCAGGAAACAAGGATTCAAGTCCTTGGAGCTCCTACAAGCATCCAGACGTCCCTGGGAATGCTGCAGGCCCCTACTGCTAGGCTTTTCATACTGCCCTTGCTCAAAATGCCTTCAGGCAGCAACCCTTGGCAAGCCCAGGGGACTCTCAAAAAGCTGCTTGAGCCTTGTGCAAAAAATAGTGGATGAGTCTGAGCTTCCCACATCTCTGTGCTTGGCTCCTCCTGGTGCAAATGAGGTGCAGCAACTCGACCCAAGCAGGAATCCTGTCTGCAAACCACCCCACGTGCCTCTGTTCTGCACCTCCGTACCTTTGGGTGACACCTACTCCACTAAAACACATCTAGGTCACCCCATTCAGTTCTGTGTGAACACAAATGCCTTCCCCATTACACCTGCACACCAAAAAGGAAAAGCTCAGGTTTCCTTTAGAAGGGAACAACTACACAGAATAACATTTTATCTTCTATATAAAACGCATAACAATCAGCAAATACAACGCAACCACTTGAATGAAGTTCATCACACAGCTTTGCTGCATGTGCATATTCCCCACTACAAAGGTGTTAATTTAAACTCTCTTCTGATTTCTGTTGACTATGAAACATTCCTCTGAGTGCGAGAGAAGCTGTTAATTAATAACTGCAGCCATCACTAATCACTTCATGGTCACTCTGACTCTGGTACAGAAAACTCCCACACAGAAGTGTGGCATGGGTCTCACGCTGTACAGGAGACAGCTTCACTCCTGTAAATTAACTTTGTCAGCACAGCAACAGGGGAAAAAAATGAACCATTTTAGGTATTAAACCAAGTAATGACTTAAGGAATGAACAGAATGTTTTCAAAATGCAAATTAAAGGCATCTGTATTTTAATTACAGCACGAAAACTGCAAGATACTTGTCTCCACAGAGATTTTTTTCATTCATCTTCAGAGACTGCTGTGTATAGAGCATTAGCTTCATAGTATAAACCTACTCCTACATACATTCCCAAAATAATTTGAATGTATTACCAATAAACAAACACACGCACACAAGTTTTCAGGCCGCCTACAGACACGATAGACAAAAAGAGGACTTGTCACTATTGCTTTTGGGATTATAACTATAATTGCTTCAACTTTTAATACAGGGAAAACAGAATACAAGAGCAGCGCCATACCTTTAATACAACATTCATTTAAGATGACAAAATTTAAAAAAACAAACAAACAAAACCAACAAATCTACAAATAGATCCCATTGCTATGTAGCTGATTTCTCACAGGAAAGCTAACAAAGGCTAAACAGAACCTCGGCTACAATGCATTTCTCTCCAATACCCTCAATGAGCTCAGTTTTGCTGCTGCCAGCCTGTAAAACTGACTTTTATACTGAGTCACTACAGATGACAAACAGCTCCATTACAAAAGGCTGACAATACTTGCCTTGAGAAGCAGCAGTGACATGACGACAGTGGCAACACTCACTTCATCTTTGCATAAAATACAGTTGACACTTCCACTACACCACTACACACCTACACTGTGATGCCTCCACACTCAGTGTGACACTCAATTTCATCCCCCAAAGACCAGTGCTATGGCATGAAAAGTCCTCACTTCCCAAAACCTTTATTTTTTATTTTTTTTTTGCAATGAATCCCTGGCATAATATTTCACCAGGAAAATCTCTCCAGTATGAGGTCAATATAGCCACGTGCTTGTTAGAGGGGCAGGGGGAATAAATATACTGGTGCTATCCTAAAACACATGCAAAAACCCACACTCAGAATGGAAAACAAGCAAATAAAACAAAAAAGCCTCCTTGATTCTTAGGGAGGCTCCAGATAAATAACGAACACAGCCCAAAAACTAATTGTAAACTACTTTTTAACTTGACTGCATGGAAAGATGGCATAACAAACATTTTGGGAAGTCACATGAGAGGCTGCGCTCCCTCAACAGCATTGCCCATCAGTTCAGCAGCTGGCACCCCCACTGCCAGCTACACTGACCATGGCTTTTTAAACTGAGCAGGAAGGATGACTCTGGGCTGAGACTTGGCACATAAGGGCTCAGGTTGGAAGACAATCAAGCAAGAGTTGCTGACACTCTGAAAACCAGAGATGAACAGTGAAATTACGAGAGCAGAAACAACACAGATGGTGGGTGAGAGTTAACAGTGTACTGGTAAATCAAAACCTGAGTGAAACATTGTATTTTCTGGAGGCTTTCTACAATTTCGGCAACAGCCAGGTACTTTGGTAAAAGCATTCAAACTCATCTGCAAAGTACAGTCTGACCTCCAAATGCCTTGTACATATATCCCATAGGTACCAGTGGTGTTTGGGATAGGATCACACACAGAAAATAAGTGGTCTCTGGGAAAAGTACTTGAACATGGACAGAAGGGCCTGCCTTCAAAATCTGAATCTTTGACTGTTCAAGCCTCACCATTTCCTACTATCCTGTTATCAGACAGATTTCCTACCATTAGGGGAAATCAGAAGCTCTGAGGGAGCATTCTGCAGCTCAGCTTTGGCAGGTCCCGTGCAGGCAGTGACCCTCTGGTGCCATTTATCTGCCTGCATGGTCGTACAGGAAGGTTTTTGTACCTGCACTGCACACACCTCAGGCCCACAGTTAAATATTCCACACCTGGTGCCAAATTCACATAGACTAGAGGCATATCCATAAGCATACCCAGGGTGAACATTATAAGACAAGTTAAGGTGACATATTAATCAGGATGTATGGAAAATTCTCTTAATTTTCAATGGAAACAAGATTTTAGTCAACCCCAGACTTGCACTGCTAATAACAATCTTCTTTCAATATTTTGAACATATAAAAAAGATAGAGACTACAGTAAGAAACTTTCTCAAATCTCGTTGATTCAAAGTGGAGATACCACGCTGGCTTTCTTTGCATACAAACCCCTTATTGCACAGAGCTTTCACAAACATGCTTTGAAACCTACTTCATATTTCTTACACTTCTACAACACATCAAAACTTGACACATCAGTGAAGGCAACTATATTTGTGCCCTAACATTAACATGGTTTAAGACCAAGAACATGGAGGTGAGTTTCAATAGACACAACCATCTATTTGCCCATTCAAATAGTCATAATGGGACGTAATTTGAAAAGTTATTGAATAAACACAGTAGGCTGACCGGATATGGAAATGTAGAATTATTATGTTGGAAAAGACTCTTGAGATTGAGTCCAACTCTTAAACCAACATTGCAACATCCACCACTGAACCATGCCCCTAAACACACCACATCTACAGTGACCAGGGAATACTCTTAAGTGATGACACTGATGTCATTAAAAGGCCTTACACTGAAAAACTGTTGATGCTAACTTATGGATTCCTTTGTTGCCACAGGACACACTACTTCATAACCTCTAATATAATTTAAAGTAACTACAAAACACACGTGTAACTGTTGCTGTGCCACTCAGTGGTGCAGCCCCTTGCAGTGAACAATCATGCTTTACACTGACAAATAAAAAACACATCCTTTTCCTGTGCAGCCTGGGGGTGAATGAAAAAATTATGAATGAATGAATGTATTAACAAATTAAGGCATATTTTTTTTCCCTTAAATTGAATCATTAATCACCTTCAGCTTCTGTTCTGGCAGAACAGATGTGGCCATTTATCACTGAGGACAAACTTCAAAGACTTTTCATGTGGAGTAAAATATCCTACCTGGAACAACTTCAAAAAGGAACTTTCCTGGACTTTCTTCATTGCAGGGATGCTCAATTACTCTGTTGCCAGGCAGAAAGATGGTACCCTAAAAAGAAAAAAAACAAACATGGGATTAAAAATACTGCAATGCTTCTGATAGATTAATCCTGCTTCTTTTTGGGCTGGGTTGTACAGGAATTTGTAATGTTACACCTGGGCAGCTGACTTCCAAAGTGAGATTGAGGAGGGATGATCCCAAAAGCCAACATTACAGATCCCCTTAATTAACTGAGGCATTCAATAACAGCTTTAGGGTTTTTTAATCTCTTGAGTATTTGATACCATGCAGATTTTTGTATTTACCACATATCCAAATTCCACTGTCCCGTAGGAAAAAAAACAATACTAAAAGAAAGGGTTAGTGAAAAGTTATGAACTTGTACATGTGAAGCAGGTGGACTTAGCAGCTAAGCTTATTGGCTAAAGCCAAAGGATATGTGGACAGAAGAGTAACCTCAGTTACTCTGGGGTGCATACCCAGTTCCTGCTCCGTGTCCTCTTGTACCATTCCAGGGAAGCAGTACAAAGAAAACATCCCACCTTCACCCACTGGCTGCAGCGTGCTGTTCTGCTGGTGCCACAGAAGGCACAGCAAGAGTCCTGTTCAAAGATGCATTTGCTACAGGCAGAGAGGTGTTGGATAATCTCTGTGATGGGCACTGAACACTTTTATCACATCTTTACCATTTGAGAGGGCAGGTGGGGAACTTTAGCTGTGCATATTTAGTAACACTGGTTACCAAAAACAATCCCTGCAATCCTCAAAACATTTCTGGGGCTATGATCATCATTCTCCTTCCACCCTCCCCTTTGGTCCTGCTGACACGTGGGATGTATAGACTATCCCTTTCCTTGGAGGGCTCTTCCTCATTTTCAGAAATTACAGCTCCTCCTAGTACTGTTTCAACCTCAGTTAGCAGGCAGTCCTTAATGAAATTGTGCTGGAATGGCTATCCAGGAGTAAATTCTTGAACCAGCTTCCTAGGAATTTTATCAGGTACATCCTAATACAGGATGCATTAGGTACATCACTGTTAATGGGACATAATGCCTACTTACTAATATTCCACAATTAGGGCATAATGGGCCCTGCAACTCCAAAGTAAACAACTTCTATAACTTACACAAGCTTAAATACAGAGTATCTCAAGTAATGCCCAAGGATAATTGAGTCCAGCACGGAACACCATTTTCCACAGTAGTTTCAACCAAATGCTGCTTCCACATATGTGTCAGATTCCTCATGTAAACATCACTAAAGACATCCCTGCAGACAAAAACCATCAGTTCTGATATCCAGTATTCACTGCTATCACTGTAACCTTCATTACAAGCAGAACCATCTACAATTATTGGGAAGCCAAGTAAAGCAGAATGCTCTAGTCTTCTCACAAAGGAGACCTTTCAAACTGACAGTAAAAGGTCATCTGAAGAAACAGGTAACAAACATTTCACAAGATCAGTATTTGTACCAGCTGATGTGGAGTCTAAGCTCCATATGGCCTTGTCAGTACATTGCTCTCTGCCAGCAGGTACAGTGAATCACAGGAAGCCAAAGTCAGAGTGCACAGGTATTTTATCAGATCATACAGAATCACCTGCATTAAACACCATGATACTTGTTGCTGAAAACGTGAAATGGAACAGCATTCTGCTGCAGTGGTATTGGCAGCAAGTGCAAGCAGCTGTGAGCAGATTTCCCCACTCACTGCATATAAAAATGTATTAAAAGCCTTGGTCCAATAGCTCTACTAGGAGCTATTTTCCTTCATTCCTGCTACAAGCAGCACCTTTTAATAGCTGTCACACTCCAAAGCCTTCTAGGAAATACCTTATTAGGTAAGAATAGCATCACAAACAAAAATGATTATATGAACCGTAAAAGCTACGTCATAAAATAGTTCAACTTCCCATACTAACACCTAGAGAAAAACCAGCAAATATAAGGAACACATTTTTTCTGAGAATTATGTGAGAAGAATCTCTAAAAAACATTTTTAACTACATGTATTTTTGTCACATGTAACAGACCATTGAAGTAGACACAATTTTATCACCCACTTTAACTTTCAAATCAAGCTGGTTTTACCTAAAAAACCCACCAGCCAGAACACAGGATAAGCAGATCACTTTTCAAGGTAAAGTAAATCTCACTGGCTTGGGAACTTGCATCAGCAAAAGGCACATAACATATTTAAGCTAATTATACGTCTTGCTATTCAATTAAACAAAAATACAAAATTAAGGAGACCTAGCCTACAGCACTGTAAACTAAAATCAATTTATGAGGCTGCAAATGAAAACTGCATTCAACTTTGCTGTCAGCTCATTAGCAACAGACATGCTGCAGTCTCATTACAACGTGATGCTTTCTGATTCTGTGATGTAAAACCCTTTAGTATTTACAGTGAGCTGTCTTAATGACAAATTTTTGAGAACACAGGAACAGAATAGTTATAATATTTTTAACCTTATCACCTTCATTTCACAGGTGAAACCTATTTCACGTACTAAAATGTAAAGCCTAAAGCCACACATACTAGCTAAGTTAGTATAAAGGGGAACCCAGACAGTAATATCATATAGAATATTTCCATGGTTTAAAAAGCAAATGTGCTCAAGTGGCAATTTTATTTTACAGTCTATTTTCAATCCTATTATTGGAAACATCAGTGCACGTGAACTACTTAAATATATGTATTTGTGAGGGGGTTTTTTTAATTTAAAAAAATAGCTTTTTCTGTACAACATGCACCTGGGTTCCCCAGACGAGGTGAGAAAGCCTAGGAGATCTTGCAGCATTTTCACTTCCCATTCTGTCTGCTTTCACACCCATCTGTCTGCCTTCACCACACAGCAACACTTCCCCCTACTAAGTTTTGTGGCTGTCTGCATAACTGCACTGGGGCTATGCGGAGCATCCCTTTGCTTTGTTTCTCAGCAGCTGGCAGTATGTTTCACAAAAACACTGACACCCAAGGAACACATCTGTAGTGTAACAAAGCCCCTGTGGCCCCTCATGCGGCACAGCCCTGGCTCCTGGGTATTTGATACGAACAGGGTCCCCACATCACTGTCAGTCCCTTTGCTCTACTGCCTTTCAAGACCCTTAAGGTGCAACATTAGGCCCATCCTTACAGCTTGCATAGTCCAAAGAGCACAGACTAAGTCAGTCGCAAAGGTTCAACAAGTTAAAGGTCTGGTTTTCACCCTGAGTATCAAACTCCAGAGGGAAGTAAGAGAAAACCACCTATATACACATAGACACCTAACAAGAAAATAATTTGCATATAAGAGAGGAAGGTAATTTCCAGAGGAAATACGTGTTTTGACTTTGGTGGCAGTGCATGAGTGCATGTAAATGTTCCACAGTAAGAAAACTTCACATTGCTTCACACCAAACTCTACAGCTCATTCAAAACCATTAAAAAAAAACCCCATATCTCAACCCAAGCCTGCAGATTGGACCAGATTAATATTCTGCTTTCAAAAAAACCCAGAAAACCCCACAAAACACCACAGTGCCAGCCGGGTGGCAGAAAAACCGAAACATGTGAAAAAGGGAAGTGAGGAAAAAAATGTGGCCCTGACCAAATTTCCTCCTCACTCCCATTGCCATTCTGTTTGCAGGCCAGGTCAGCAGTGTTCTGCAGAGCTCCTGCTGTGGTATGCCTGGTTGTTTTTTGATTTCCAACACTTTTGTCCTTAGCAGGGCAGTTCTGCTTCTCTACTGAGCATTCAGGATGACTCAGTATGCAAGAGAAGTTTGGGTTGCTCAAGAAGCACTGCCTTTTCCCTCAGTGAGCATCAAGCCCACTTTCAAAGGAGGTTCTCACAAATGTGGATTTTGCTACGGTACACTGTTGCTTCAAACCAAAGATCACCTAAACAGCAGAGCAACAACAGTTGTTAAAATCAAAAATCTGCATATATGAAGCCTTTAACTTAAGAAAAATTACTACCGTGTTAACAAAGTGTTTGATAGAATCCTGTAGTGCAGCAAGAATGACATCAATCTACTTTGGATTAGAGTCACAGCATGATGAACAGCCCTGCTGAAATAGATGTTTTATCCCATGCTGGTCCCCCGAAACACTTTCAGTGCCATTCAGCAGCTGGACTTCATGAGGAAGCACGGAAGAGGAGGCAGGATGGCCACTGCACAAGTGCTTCATGAGGACCAGCTGACAGATGGCATTTCTGTTTTGCACACTCTGTATAACAACACATTGCAGCAGAGCCTCTTTCTCATTCTGCTCCACTATGTTTCCTTACCTACGTTTTCCCCAGCCTTGTTTGAACTTCATTTGCTGAAGCACACTTACCACCAGTGTTCAAGAGGGACCAGGTTTTCCCCAAGGAAGTTTATGATACAAGGAATTCCCATGCTTTTAAGATGCTGACTGGCAACTACAAAGACAAACACATGATTTTTCACTATATCTGGATAGTTTTACTCGTAAAGCATGTAGATACATGAGGAAGTTAACTGCTTTCTTGCCAAAATAATGTTTTCAGGATTTATTCTAATACAGTTTTCCAGGGCTTTAACTGGTCTATTAGCTCGCTTGTAGCTTGTCCTGCCACCCTTTAAGAAGTTACTTCAGAAGTAGATAGTACCAGCAGTTATACCTTCTTTCCTTTCCAGCTCTGATTCACTGAATTCTACTTGGACTTTCAAGATTGGTGCTGCATTTAGATAACTGTTTTTCTTCTTTCATGGAAAACTCTCCACAGGACTTTTTTTTCTGCTACCTTTTAGAGGATCTTCACATAGCTTCTTCCTCTATGCCTGCTGCTAGAGGTTGGTTAACCAGTTAACCACAACACAGAAGTGGATGTTGGTTTGGCAGCAGTTTCCAGGGTGTTATCCGAGCCAGAGCGGAGCTCCTGAACAAACACAACCCAGCTATTCATGCCTTTCTGCAAGAAAGGTTCCCAAGTCAGCTGGACTGTGTCCCTCAGAAAAAAACAAAACCCAACCCAGTCATCAGAAATAGTGCTAAGATCTGCAGCCCATGATCAGTTGTTCATCCCCACACCAAGCCCTCTCCCTCCCTCAGTAGTGTCACTCTAAATACCTCCACAACCCCTAGAAAAGGTTCTCACAGAGAAGGGAGGATGCGGTAAAGAAGCATCAGCTCTCAGAGGCAGGACAGGCATCAGCCAGGAAAGAGGCAGCTGATGGGGAGGATGAAGAGGCAGAAAGGATCTCTGGGGACACATGTCTTCTGTATGACTCACAGCCACACACAACGCAGCAGTGTTCTGTGGTTTCTTTTGTCACTGCTGCTGTTTCTGGAAAGTCTTAATTGTCATACTTAAGAACAACAGTGCACTTCAACTCAGATGACATCTTAAACTACATTTAGTGGATGATGCTCTGAACACCACTAGTATTTACAAGGTCGCCGCTTGAAAGGCATCCACTGTATTTCACAGAGAAGCCTGTTAATCAGCCTAAATTAAATAATACACCCAATACATATGCACAAGTATATTTCTACATGTGTATACAGATGTGTATGTGTATTGTGAATTCATGCAAGTGATCCACAGCAAAGAAGGATAAAGTGAACTCAAAGTTGTTATCAGTTAACTACAAATCCTCATTCCTCACATTACTGTTTTCGCTCTTAAACTATCGCAAAGATAGATCTCAAGTCCAAGTGAGCCCTTTGCACTGCCAGGAGCCTACAGACATGAAGTGAGGAGGAAAATTTAGCACAGGCAGAAATCCACTTAATAGTGAGGTCAATAATAAAAACTGCACTGTGCTCACTAAAAGCAGTTTGACTGCAGTAACTAAAATTTCTACTCGATTTCCACTATTACAATGCATTCCCAAGATCCCACTTGCTGCCAAAGGGCAGAGCAACTCTGAAAGCCAGCCCTTTCATTTAAGTGCCTACGCAGAGATATCTGTATCCCAAACTGGGGCCTGAGCAAGCTCACCAGCTGGCTCCAACCCTGGATCAGGGCTGAGGCAGAGCCGCCTTGGCTGCCTCTAGCTGGGCAAAGGGTGGCTGTTATGAGCAGACCTAGAAGACCTACAAGCTTGTAACTTCAACTCAAGCATTATTAATGTTCTAATAATCACCAGTGATAGTTTGAAGTTATAAAATTACTGTTCTTCGGTTTAAACAGGAAGTATTTTTATCCAGAGATCTCTTATACCCTGATGTACATTCAGGGTTTAAAATCTTATTGGCAAACACTGCATAAAGGAAGAAGTTTTGTTGCTTTTACTGTCACTGTTACATATGTGCAATATCAGGTTTTCTAGCACACGTGACAATAGTGGGACAATTAAAAACTAAATACAAGCTATAATTTTTTTTAATTGTAAGAACAATATTTTTAATTTTTATTGTAGGAGTGGATTTTTATACCATTTAAGGAACCAAAGGTCTAGAAGAAGCACAATTACTGCAGGAGGTGATACAGTCTTTGTCTTGTGGTTATTGCAGCATTTATAGCTTTGCAATATGCTTAAGGAGAGAATAACACAGGGGCTGGGAGTGGGCAGCTATTCAGATTGTAAGGGGTATGTAACAGGCCACGAGTGAAAAAAAACAAAAACCAAACAAACAACCCCAAAACCAAACAAACAAAAAAACAAACCCAAAACTACCACCAACAAAAAAAGGTTGGTTGGATAAAATGAAGCCAATTCACAGCATACACTTTTCTGTCATAAATTCCACTACATTTGACATTTTCTTGCCCCAGTATGTTAAAACATTTCTAAAGTTTGTTTCTGTTGAAGGATGAGAATTGTTTAGTTCTCATAAACTCCCGCAACAGGAGCATAAGTGAGATTTTTTTTCCTTTAACTAAAGAAAGATTCAAATGTACCTCATAGGGTAATGTTCCAAAAAAGAGGTAAATTCACCTCTGTGGTGGTGAACACCATATATACCATTTGCACTGAGCACCAAAACATTTATTCTGACATGATAGAGATAACAGTTTTACTACGATCTCATTACAGTTTCTTTAAAGATTTTCCTATCTTTCTCTCCTGCCAGACATTTCACTCAATGGTTGAGTGCCCCTCTCTGCTTGAGAGAACCTTCTTTCCTCAAGAATGAAGTAATCTTGGCTCGAGCAGCCACTAGAAAAAAATCCCTTAATTTGTTCCACAAGAGAAAGCTCATACCAAGTTGAGCTATTAACACCATAAAAAATTGTTTGCCCAAACTCAGATTCATATGTGCCTATGGTTTTCATTACTCTAGTAAGGGCGAGAGAGAAGGGTGATCATTTCCTGAACACGTTTGAGACAATATCTGAAATTATTGAAAGCTTTTTTGTTCCTCTTTCTGAATCTGTTTTCCAGCACCAACCTCTACCTTACATTTCAAAGTAAAACTTAACATGCTCTCTTCCTACCTCTAAACTCTGCCTGCTATTTTAAAGAGTTCCAGACAGATCTTGGATTAGTATGAAGCAGCTTTCCTTTCTAAAGCAGATTTTCTGTGGTATCTAGAGAAGCTTTAACACCTCTATTTTACCCACCCTCTCCTGGCTTCTTTCTAATGAATGAGCTTATTCAATTATATGCCACCAGCTTTTGTGAGAAACACTGCTCCTCACACAGAGATTTTGCTTTTCTTTCCCAGGTTTGTCACAATGGGGTATAAAGAATTGGGGAGATAATTACAGGGGGTGAGCCAACTCATGAGGAACACTCTTGAGAGTTACCTTGGGCACGAAGGCATGGTGTGCATCTTACTCCACTTCCAGAAGGAGAAATTAAGACTGTGATCCAGGATAGGTGAAACAGGTATGATGGGACAGGCCTTAGGATTCTGAGGCCAGGAGATATTGTGGGAGCTCTACACCATAAAGCACCTTCCTGGGGAACCCACTGTGCAATTGTCATATTGCTTACAGAAATGACCCCTGGTATTTTCCAAGTTTAAGGACTCAAGATACAAGCTCTGGTCATTCATTACACGCATACAGGGAAGTTTTGATAAAATTAGCCTTCACAATGATCATAAAAATTTTGATCAATAGACAACAGTGGAAATGGGCACTACTGATTTACTACAGAAGATATTAATTACAGGAAAAAAATTACATCCAGTAGCTCTGCTCAGTAAGAAATTCAGCTTATTATTAGCTAAAACTATTTTCCCAAGGAAAAAAAAAAAGCCAATAAAGCACTAGAACACCAAGGATCAAGGAAAAGGAAATTCACTGACTTCTAGTCCTGAGAACATCTAGGTCAAAACATTGTAATTATTCCCCAAAAGGATGATATTTGACAAGGGCAAAGTTTCAAGCGTGACCTCTCATTTATATACAGAGCTCTCCAGTGACAATCTGGACAGATACAACAACACTGTGAGAGAGACTTGGGTCTGTTCAGGAGCCTGGCTGACAAGAGTCCCCTGTGAGGCAGTCCTGAAGGGCAAAGGAGTCCGAAAAGGCCAGACATTCTTCAAGGAGGAAATCTTAAAGATGCAGGAGCAGGCCAACCCCATGTGCCAAGAGACAGGCTGGTGGGGAAGAAGACCAGCATGGCTGAAGACAGAGCTTAGAGTAGAACTTAAGGAAAAAGGAGACTTTAAGACCTGTGAAAGAAGGGGCAGGTAACTCAGGGGGACTGCAAGGATGTGGTGAGGTTATGCAGGGAGTAAATTAGAAGGGCCAAAGCCCAACTAGAACTTAATCTGGGTACTGCTGCAAAAGACATACATCAGCAACAAAAGAAGGGCGAAGGAGAATCTCCCTCCTTTCCTGGATGGGGGTGAGAAACAATCACAAAAGGTGAGGAAAAGGCTGAGGTACTCAATCCCTTCTTTGGGATCAGGCCCAGTCAGCATGGGTTTATGACAGGCAGGTCCTCTTTGGCTAACCTGATCTCCTTCTATGACACAGGGATCCCCTTAGTGTTTGAGGAAAAGGCTGTGGATGTTTATCTAGGACCAGATAGTAAAGCCTTTGACAGCATTTCCCACAGTATTCTCCTGGAGAAACTGGCTGCTCATGGCTTAGGACAGGGGCACTCTTCACTGGGTTAAAGAACTGGCTGGATGGCTGCACACAGAGAATGGTGGCAAATGGAGTTAAAGCCAGCTGGCAGCCAGTCACAAGTGGTGTTGACCTGCTGGACAGTGGGAAATATCTGCAGAAGGATATGGGCAAGCTGGATTGACAGGCCAATTGTATGAGGTTCCACAGGCCAAGTGCCAGGTCCTGCCCTTAGGTCACAACAATCCCATATTGCCCTACAGGCTGGGGGAAGAGTGGCTGGGAAGCTGCCTGGCAGAAAAGGACCTGGGGATGCTGGTCAACAGCAGCTGAACATGGGCCAGTGTGTGCCCAGGTGGGCAAGGGCAGTGGCATCCTGGCCTGTATCAGGGATAGTGTGGCCAGCAGGACCAGGGCAGTGACTGTCCCTCTATATTTGGCACTCATGAGGCTGCATCTCAAATCCTGTGTTCAGTTTGGGGCCCTCATGACAAGACAGACATTGACGTGGCAGAGCAAGACCAGAAAAGGGGAACAGAGCTGGGGAAGGGTCTGAAGGGTATATCCTATGAGGAGCAGCTGGGGCTGTTTAGCCTGGAGAAAAGGAGGCTGAGGAGAGACCTTGTTGTTCTCTACAGCAACCTGAAAGCAAGGTGAGTGTTGGTCTCTTCTCCTTAAGAGGAGAAGAGATAAGAGGAAATGGCCTCAAGTAGTGCCAGAGGAAGCCGATACCAAATATGGGGAAAAATTTCTTCACTGAAAGTGTTGTCAAGCATTGGAACAGGCTGTTCAGAGAAGTAGTGGATTCACCATTGTTTATATTTCATCTACACAGTAAATGTTTTATGAGCACAGCTTCAAAGTGCTACTGCATTATACAAATACCACAATGACACAAAATAAATAGCTCATTTAGCTTTCTGACATTTCTGTAAGGTACTTTGTTGGTCCTCATTTAAGGGACTACATTAATTAGCAGCAATCCTATCTCAGGGAGATGAGGGTCACATCTTTTGTGCTATTTACACAAAATAGATGACATCTAAGCAATTAACACAACTCAAAAACTCTGATTCCCTGATTACAAATTATTTCTCCATCAGCACGATTTGTGTACACTAGATATTTCCAGGTTTTACTTTTGGTTCAGGATCATAATTTGGTTCGCTCATCCTGTGATACTGTTTCCCGTTTAAAACTGGAGTTCTGGACAGTTTCTCATCTGTGTAAATTATCTCAATCACTTCTTTTTATAGCCTTTGCATGAGATCTAGTGGCTTCTTATTAGCCTTATTACTGTAGAAGTAACACGTTTTTTGGAGGAAAATGCTTCAGTTGCTAGCTATGTAAAAAAAAATGCCAGATTATCCCCCAATTTAAATAACTACAAAACCAAGGCAGAGTTAAGTAGGAGCTGGTTTAGGTCAAGTGCCAATGGATCACAACAGCCCCAGACCTCCAGATGAGTTCAGTTATGCAGAAGACATGCACATTTCTGCAATTCTGCCTGCACAGGTTTGGGTGAGGGTTTTTTTGTGTACACATGGTTTCTTCATAATCTTCAACCTGCATGACCTGCATTCAGCACTATTTCAAGTCACAGCAAGTCCATGAACTGCTGTAGATCACAAATCCAACGTAGGATAATGCAACAACCACTGAAAGTCTACCATAACCAAATCCTCTCAGTGCTTGTTTAACTGACCTATTGTTTCCCCTTGGACATCATTCCCATACTTATCTCCTCTGACAGCCAGGACAGAAAGGCCAGTTTGCTGCTCCAGGAGGGATTTAGAAGGCACATGATGAAAATCACAATCACAGGCTAACAGGCAGGAAGGGGCTACACTCAAAAGGTAACCATAGAAAAATACCCATTTTCCCAGCTTTCAGCTCAGCAGTTTGGCTTCAAGGACACTATTGGGGACTATACCCAAAGTCTTAATGAACCTTAGCTATATGGCTGCTCCCTCTGTATGCAAAAGGCTCCAGAAGGACTTTCTCCTGGACCTTACCAGGGACTGCACGGAGGCTGACCTTATGAATTAAAGACATCTTTTAAAAATAGCTAATATTTTTCAAGATTATGCTGTCTCAAAATAGCATTTACTTCACTGAGAGTAAATAAGACTTTCATAATCTGGATTTTTACTGACTTCTCTGAATAACACCAAAGGTATTTTACAAGACTCAGTAAATGTACAGCAAGAATAACTGAGTGTACTTGGGTTTATTGCAGCTTTTTATAGGTTTACATATTTAAATATTAAACAATCATTTATATGCTTTTCCACAAGACAGTGTGGCAAGCTTTCTGCAGATCTGTTGAGGGGGGCATATCTTGCAGAGAGCCAGATAGTCTAGGGTAAAAATGGATTCTGGATTCCGGGTGACTGGAGGCCAACATTATTAACTGCACTGTAGCAGCTGCTCTGTTCCAACTGTATTAATATAAATACCTTAGATTTCATGTTGCTATTTTAATAAGTTATCAAAATATAAATGACCATGAAGGTCTTGACCGTCTGCAAGAGAAACCACAGCAGCCTTTACAAAAGCAGAGGATGAGCTGCAGTTTATGCAAGAGAAGAAACCAAGTAAAGTTTACACAGCAGGTGAACAGAAACAAAGCTCCAGGTATTCTGGCAAACACACTCATATTCTGGCCACTGGACTGCTCCCTGCCTGGAGTTATTGTTGAGAAGGGGTCTTTCCTCCAGCTATTAAGAAAAAAAATTGTTCATACCAGTCATCTGTTGTAAACATTCTTTCAGAAAAACAGATTTCAGAAAGACAGCTCCTGAAGTTTTAAGCACTTCTAGATGCACATTTATTTCTGTTGCATATTTGTTTTCTTGGAAGTGAAAACACAGGGCAAATATGTCAAATCGCTCAGTCCACCAATCTGCATGTAAAAAGGTTTGCTTTGGAGTCGAACCAGAAGTGGCCCCAATTTCTGGCACGCTCACAGCTACACAGAGAATACTGATTACAGCTGGAGGCTGGGATCATCATGGCAAACCAAGGTACCAATTAGAGCATGGCAAGAAAATAGGGGTGAGGGAGTGTCTCAAATTTATAGTAACTTGTGAAAATTATCACGCTATCTTGTCCATGGGACAAAATGTAGTTCACTCAAAAGAAAAACAAAAATGCTCTTGAATTCCACTACTCACTTGAGCCATTGGCTCAAGGCTGCTTTAACAGGCTGCCTCAAAGCTTACTGAAGCCAGAATAGACAGTGAAAGTAATCAGTGATGTTTCATTACTATTTTTAAAGGATATAATTTTACAACTCCTGTGCTGCTACCAGTGGCTATTACTGATTGTGCTCATTACTTTGCCCATGTACCTCACAAATCTCTTCACAGCTTTTTTCCTTGCTATTCTACTTCCTTACCCACTGCTTTTACTTTTTCCAGCACCCTTCTGCCTTCTACATCCTTTCCACAAC
This sequence comes from Dendrocincla tyrannina, assembly GCA_035047865.1. Taxonomy (NCBI): domain Eukaryota; kingdom Metazoa; phylum Chordata; class Aves; order Passeriformes; family Dendrocolaptidae; genus Dendrocincla; species Dendrocincla tyrannina. Next base: position 16,100,244 of record JAWWMP010000132.1, read on the forward strand.
TTCAATGAGCTTGAGTCTGGTCATTCATAGCTTAACTAGCAGCTGTGTATTGTTTACTGAGCCAGAAATGATTTCCACATCCACAGTAAAGTGAAGGCCAAGGAATTACATAGTGAGCATCCAGTATGCTTCTGAATGGAAAGCAAGAGTACCAATTCATTGAACAGCACAGGCAAAAGCATCCTGTTGGGGCTGTTCAGCATGGAGGGAAGGCTTTGAGGAGAACTTCAGTGGCCTTCCAGTACCCTAAAAGGGCTACAAGAGAGCTGGAGAGGGACTTTTAACAAGGGCATGTAGGACAAGAGGGTATGGCCTTAAGATGAAGGAAGGTAAGTTTAGATTAGATATTAGGAAAAAATTCTTTACTGTGAGGGTGATGAGGCACTGGAACAGATTGCCCAGAGAAGGAGTGGATGACCCATCCCTGTAAGTGTTCAAGACCAGGGTGGATGAGTAACCTTCTCTAGGTTCCCCAACCATGGCAGGGGATTTGGAGCAAGATGATCATTAAGGTCCCTTCCAACCCTAATCACTGTAATTCTGTGATCCTAGTATGCTGTGGTCTTTCTGACTGTTGGCAGTGTAAGGCCCTTAGGCAATGCACCTAATTTGTAAGTGATAAAAACCCAACACACACACTTTCTGCAGACCCTTAAGGATGGCATTCATCCTTATCCAGATGTTTCAAGTCATGTATTCCACACGACCTAATTCCCTTCTGAAAAGAGGCTACAGAAAGAAGACTTGTGAACCCTTTTCCTGGTGCTGCAGAAAAACACCCCACCAAGCCATGTCTTGCATGTCTTACTGTACTCACAGGTTTTCTTACTCTTGCACACAGAAACATAACATCCTACTTCATTTTTAGTTTCCTCTGAGAACCACATCGTCTTCCTTTTAGGAAATCCAGAGGAACTAAGTTCCCATTAATCTAATGACGTAACATGAGTTTGGGCATCCTTCAGCTCACAAAAAAGCAGTCTCCAGGTGGCATTGAAAAAAAAGCCCTTCCTCGGGGCTGTGCAGCACAAAAGCCACATTTGGAATGTAATGGTCCCTTCATTAGTTTGCTGTATTTTCAATTAAAACACCAGATCAACACCAGAGCTGCTCCACTTAGAAGCATTTGCCACGTGGTATCTCCGAGCGTCTGAGATAAGGGAAGTCTCAGCAAAGGAAAGTGACAACAATACTTAAACTTTTCCTGTTAAATACAGAACAGTTTGTTAAAATCTTTAACAGGTGGCAGGTTTGGCAGCTCCATTGTGTGCAGGCCTAAGACAGATTTATCATGCTTTTCATTTTAAAACATTTATGTGAACACATTTGCTGAGACAAATTATCTTGTTCGCAAAAGCATCCTGATCAAGGCTGCCATTTGAGCTGTTACATCAATCAAATTATCTTGTAAAAATGTTAGCATCAATTTTGACAAACAGCATCTCATTTTTGGCTTTGGAGCTCTCTTCATTATTTTCTTATTCTAATTCTGGTATTTTTAACATTTTAAATCTACAATAGTCAAATACCAAACATAAACTGGCTGAGTCACTTAGAGTAGCTGGATGGATACCCCGAGCAGAGCAGACAGAGGGTGAATTGTTTCTGAATGTGTCTCTCAGCAATCAAAGAAGAGATACCTAGACTGACAGGCAGATGTTGGGAGTTCAGTGCCAGGGGTTGACATGAAGGACTGCCTTTATGGAAAAGCAAGATTTCAGCCATTCCAAGGCTTTTCACTGAACAGCTGCCCTGGAAGACATTTGTCTAAAGTAAAAATGCTGCTACGATTTCCATTTTTACTCAGAAACTGTGCATGCATTTGCCTACATGCACAAAACCCAGGCACAATTCCCACCTTTTCCAACAAGCACCCAGAGGAAAAGTCCCTCCTGTGGGACAGGTCAGGGGAGACAGAGTGCACATAACTCCTGGGTTAAACATTCCCACTGCAGGGGAAGAACACCAGGGTCTCACATCCCAGACCCCATCACAAATGCTTGCTGTTTAGCCTGACACACATTGAAGTATTTATCCTATGAAAAGCCTGTTCAACAGAGAGCCACTGAGTGACAGCCTAAATCTAAAAGAGAGAAGACTTTCAGATTCGCTTTCTGGCTGCATCAGGGGAGATATCTGAAGTGAGGCTTGGATCTATGCAGAATGAAGCAATCTATCATAATTTCCACTCCTATGATCCGCTGTCAGAGCCCCAGTCAAGAAGTGGGACTCCCTGGAACACACTTGGTCAAACAGGACAGAAAAGCTCTCCAGCCTGAGAGCTCCACTGAAGTGCCAAGCCAATAAACATCATAGTCACTCAAACACAAACAGCAGCAAGTTCATTTGAACCAACAGTACCCATTTATTTTTAGCAGGGTTTATGTTAAGAAACAAAAGGCTCTTTCCCACAACTCTGAATTAGAAATCCCCATATCTAAACCACCTTTTGCTCTCATAAGAAGAGTTTGTATCAGTGATCCCTCCAGGGAAACTTTTCTTTCTTCTTTTTTCCCCCCCTTTTAAAGAAGAGAAAATCAATTGATGAGATGATCTTCAACTCTAGAGGATCAAGTAGATTTTCATTTTGAAACACAGATCTGTACCACAGTTTAATGACCTTCCTCTTGAGTATAAGATACAGACTTGCATTCCCACTTACACAACGATTTAAAAAGTTTTGAGTGCTGAGAAAAACTGAGGATAAAGAAAATTATTTTCTAACACAAACAGCTTTATGCCCGAAGAAAACCAAAGCAAGTACCAAAGCCTGTAAATGCTCCTATCCAATATTCAGCACGCAGTCCTTGTCACCAAGTTTCAGGGCCTTTTATCTGATACACAGCTGTTTTATACCACATATTCGAGACTTTAGATAATTCCGGCCAAGAGACCTTTTAAATATGAGTGCCAGTCAAACAAATGACAGTCGTCATCAACCTTGTGGGATTCTCATTCTCTGTTATTAAACTGAGACATCCACAGCATCTCTCCAGAGGGTAGGTAGAACACAGTCTCACATTATAGACACTGTCAGGAATTTTGGGCTTCTGTCCCTCGTTATTATTAATATCAGTATCATGTTAATATCCAGAGAGTTGCAATCTGTCCTGGTCCCTGCTATCCTATGCAATATCTTTGCAACAGACAGGCATTTGTAAGACAGGGGTGTCAGAGCAACAACCACCAAACCCTTTTTTGTTACTTAAAATTTTAAAAACTGCTAACTTCCTATTTTTCACCGGCCCAGTATGAACTCCTGAACTTGCTATTCTTAATTCCTAAAACTGAACTAGCCTCATTTCCACAGGGGAAGAAAGATGCATCTGATAATTCTGAGATGTAAAAAGGCACTGCCACTGACCTGCTGTATTCAAGTCTTTTATACTACAGTATCATCAGTACACAATCATCTCAGTTTCTTTTCTACTGCACTGTGTTCTGTGCAATTGTTACAAAGTTCAGCTGTTATAAAGCAAAAACCATTTTATGTGCCTCTCTGCTGATAAAGAGTTAAATGTCCTCTTTAAAGGTACTCTGGCAAGACTCCTCTCAACACACTTTTACACTGTTTGGTCTACTTTAAGAATCTCGGCAAGATTCTTGACGGAGGCCAATGACTCCACCAAAGCCAGGGTTCAACACATTAAAAACAAGTAAAGCCCACCACCACCCAAGGGCTCTGGGTCAGTCCACACAGTGTTGGTGCCAAACCCGGGAGCAGCACCCTGGCCCTACTGTCCAGTGGCAGCTCAACACTCCAGCAATTGTGAGATCTGAGAAAAGGTTTCACCAAAAAATTCACAAAGGTGCTCTAAACTATTTTACTTCCTACAATCAGTTTCTACATGTTTTGCTATCAAAATTCTGCTCTCCTCTCGTGCCTTGCAATGAAGTTGGCTGTTCGCTGCAGAGATGAGAACAGGAAAGACTGCCAATTTAAAAGACAGGGCATTTTAACTGATACACAGCTGTTTTGTTTGCCCACATCTCACCATCTTCAATCAAGCCTTGCATTGCTGGGCTCTGGGCATTTCACTGGGATGAGACAAGCGCCGGCGGGGAGCGTTGTCCTTGTAGAACTGGCCTTGACAGGCAGGAGGGGCTTCTTTTCCCAGTGTGCTGTCTTGAGTTGGAAAGAGAACAAGAGCAGCTCCGGAAAGCCAAAGTCACTTATGGAAATATTTTCAGACTGCCAACTGAAGAGTAAAGAGGATTTCAGGAATGCAGTTTGAGGTCATTCAGTTTTTATCTACTGCACAAGCCACTCTGCCTGGTGGAGAACTAAGAAAGCCTCTTTCCCTAGCAACAAGTCATGTTGTACATGCTGCTCATTCAGCTGCAAATACGGCTTTTATCCCAGAGGTAATGGACTTAGGGAAGGCTATTCTTAAGCACTAATAAGCTAAAAGAACTCAATTATTTTAATTTCAAGACTAACGAGGCTTTCTTGTGAGCTATTCATTTTGCTTCTTCAGAAGCCATGTGCACTTATACCACATCCAATAAATAAAAGGAAGAAAAAAGTCATCATGACTGGGCCCTTTTAATGGACAAAGGCCTCCTACTGTGCTAAAATTCCCTTTAAACAGGAAAAGAGGAAGATCATCAAAAATCCCATCACCCACACAAAGGTCAAACTATAGACAAAAACTATTACCACACAACAGCTTATCATCCCTAATTGTTTGGAAATTTTTACAGTATTTAGAGGTAGGATTTACCAGGGAACCCACCTGAATTCTGGTTTTCTCAGGCCACTCGATACTGACCCGATCAAGATTAGTCTAATGCACAAGTGCTCCTATCTGACAAGATCAAGAGATTATATGAGATTACAAGGAACAGGACCACTGTTAACAGCTTGTCGCCTTCACTTTGGGAAAGGAGTCCCTGTGAAGGCTACCCACCTTATCTTCCTCTGTGGCCACCCAAGACTGACTGCCACAAGCCTCCAATCACACCTTTAAAATCTTAAAGCACACAAGGGGGTTGCTAACCACTGGAGGTCAAAGTTACCTCTGGTGTTTGAAAGCAAGGTGGGAGACAGCCTCTATCTTGTGTGGGGAAGAAAACCCTATTGTTTTGTCAACATCTTGGCACTTTGAATATTTTATTATTACTCCTTCTAAACCTAAAACTAAACTCCTAAACTCCTTCTAACCTAAAAAATACATTTAATTCTTGGCTAAGTCAGATAGTGATGATATGGCCTCTGCTGCTGCTAAAGCTTGATAATGTTTTACTGAAAGCATGAAAGAAACAGGAAAAAAAAATTAAGACACTATTATTCAGTGCTACACCTCATGGTACTGACATCAAAATATAACTTCCATTTCCCATGTCTCTGCTATTTGATTTGCACTCCTCTAACTGTCTGGCTGTTCCTCATATAATGCTAGCCAAGCACACAACACAAAGCATCCCTCTAGGTCCCTCCTCTCTCTGCCGCTATGACAGAGTGGCTCTCTGAATCTAATTTAGTTTCCTGCTAGCTCAGTCATGACACCTGAAATCCTTCAGCCACCCTTTTTTTTTCCCCTCATGGCTGTTTACAACACACAGATGTGAGTCTGTAAAAGATGCCTGCACAGACTAGAGAGCAGAGTGATGGCCAGAGGCAGCAATGTTCCACCATTCCATCTCACCTCCACTGCTTCACAGGTCCCTGGAAACCTTTTGACCATTTTTGCTTCGTCTCGTTCCCACTCCCATCAATTTTCCAACAAAACAAACTATAATAAAACCTTTTGCAAAGGCTTCAGATTCTGATCGCTGTCACTATTTTCAGAAGTGTACACCTTACTAGGAAAAAAGTAAAAAGGATATTCAAGTGTCCAAAATACTGTCCTCCAAGTGCAAGCCATTGCTGAAGCCCAGCTTCTGTCTGCTGGCCAGCATGGCAGGCAGATCAGCAGACAGTATTTTCTAGTTCAGTTTCGCAGAATTTTGCTACAATACAGACTAATTTAAATATGCTCACGTGTCTTCTTCAAATCAAGACTTTTTTTTTCCATTGTTAGTGACTTATTGAGGCATTTTAATTATTTGTTGCAGCATCAGGTCTGAGACGATAAAGCAGTGAACCGTAGTTTTAGGCAACTTGTCCCCAAAAGAAGCCTCATCTTTCATATAGTCAGTGTATCCATCTGAACACTGAAAACTCATCAACCATGCCTCCGCAGGTTTAACTCAAGTTTTATTTGCACATTCAGATAAATAATTTTAAGTAAGCAAAAGGCAATCTTACTCCCAGTCTAAATACACAAGCTACTGAGTCAGTCTTTCACAAGTCAGTGTAAACATGGAATTAGCCAGTGAGGGGGAAAAGAAAAAAAAAAAAAAAATCAACCTTGGGTATTCACTAGAAATGGAAGCAAAATCAAAGTTACCTTATAAAAACACAGCAGTTACCTGCTGAAATTTATCTGGTAAAACCAACAGTCACCCCACAGTCAGCAAACTGTGAGTAATAGCTGAAATCTACAGTCTTATCTCAGGTTACCTGGCCAGAAGTTATCTGACCTGGACAATCGCCTGTGCTGCCTCTGCGCAGGGCAGTTGGTCGCACAGAAGAATCCTCCCCTCATTTTTAAGACTGTCTTCCCATCACTTCTGTGTTATATTAGGAATCCTGCCATGAGCCTCATCACCACAATCAAGGACATCCCTTCTACTCCAGCAAGCTCCATTTTATGCTGAGGATGATGAACGGTGACAGTCATCTCTAATTTATTGGGACTGTTATTCTCTTGATCCAAAACTGTGGGGAGCTGTCACCCGCTCAATCATTTTCTGTGCTTAATGACATAGGACAAAGGAGACACTTCCAAAAACTCGTTCAGGAGTTAGAAAAAAACCCCAATGGTTTATGGTTTGATAAAATGAATCTCTAAAATTCACCAGGGGACCACATATTCCTTACAAAAGTATTTTGAGGTCACTAAACACTTCAGTATTTCAGAGAAACCTCCAGTATAAAACAATAGTGAAATTTCTGTTTTGCCCTTTTCATTTTAAGTAATAGACATTTCCTAAAGGTTATGAAGAATTTTAAGATTGGAATAAACAGTTAATAAATTTGAGTGTTAATATCATTTGTTCCTCTCTTTAAGCATAAAGCAACTCTCAGTTTCCCAATCTGATAAAATAGCACAATATTTGCCTACACAAAAATAACGAAAAATCCTGTGACCAAAAGTGGTAAGAAACCTCCAGAAAAGAAGAAGTGGGCAGGTTCCTGCACCAAACATGTTAACATCCCAAAGTCATGTCCCTTTTACTTCAGCACCATGTGAAAGGCATTTTTGCACAATGCTAATTATTCTCTGTACATGCCCAGCTGGTCAAATCTACAGTAACTAAACACCCAGCATCCTCTAGTATCACAGTGCTAGTATCTATAAAAGCATGCACATGAGAAGAGGACCATTTTCATTTATGACTTAAGCTAGGACTAGAAGAGCACATATTTCCACAGATGACTGGATATATTTGGCAAAGAAAGGGATGTGGCACTGCTCCATTACACACGTGATTTTTCCCAGCCCATTCAGTTCATATGGTACTGGAGGGGTCAGTACTCAGCCACCAACAAACTTAAGAGGCAAAACCAGAGCAGATGGAGCTGAGCTGCCTGGGCCTCACCTGATGTTAAGTGACTGCATTAATCCCAGTATTATTATGCAATTCCTACAGATGTCATCTCTTAGGAAAACATTTAACATAATTGCCCATGTGCAAACACTTGATGTACATAATATTGCACTGTGTCATCAGATCCCTACAAGTCACTGATAGTGTGTAAGGTCCAGTGTAACTCACCATTACACTCTGTAGTAAAAATCACTTCTAGTCTCAGGAAGTTATAAAAATTATAAAAAGGTCCTTCCTTTTTTACTTGCCCACAGCTGAAGGTAAAGGGCTCTTCCTCATTTCTTGCAAGACAGGGCAGTTAGAGGCTCTTGCAAGAAATTAGAAATTACAACATTACAGTAAGTTCTCATTTCAGTTTACCCCACACAAAGCTTATGGTTCCCTCCTGCAGTTAAGTGAAGTAAGTAATGAAGACCAAAGAAACTACATCATACAGAAAAATGTTCTAGGGAAGAGCTACCAAATTTCAAATGCAGATTTGCAGATTCCTGCCAGCTGTGCTTATATGCAATTTACTGCTAATATAGAGACAATACTGAAGCCCTCTTACTTGTCCTTAAAATGGTTACAGCTCTCCTCACAGGTCACTGGCACAGAGCTGTCACTACCCCCAGCCACACCACAACCTGCAGACACCATGCTGTAGAAAAGGGCATTATCCCAAAGCATCAGCTCACCCCATGCATACTCCCCAGCTCTGGTATGCTTTCACCAACCCATCAGGAACACACAACACTAAGACATCAACAAAGCACACCCAAGCTCTACACACAGTCAGATCTGTGTGTTCTTAATCAAGTTCAAACAGGCCATTTCCACCTTTGTGACATCCTGGGTAGTAAGAGCCAGGCTGCAATGAACAGACACCATTTTCCTGGAGCCTTTGTATGACACTTTCCCCATTCTCTGCACTCACAGGGAGCTCAGCCCTCTTTGTCCCTGACAATATATTCCATGGGTTTAAAGAACACTTTTCTTCTAGGGAGCTAACTCTGCAGTATCCCCAGGTACACTGTGAACAGGAAATCTCATTCCTCTGTTCATTTTCACCGGACTGGTCAGACTGCTTATGCATTCAAGTGATGAATGCATGCAACTTTTCATTCCTTCCTCTGAAGAAATGTTTCCTCTGTTTTCCACTAAAAGGCAGGTCCTGAGCAGACAACAACAAAAAACTAATTCCCAGAATTTACTATAAAATGCTACTAAAAAAGGAGAGTAGGGGGAGAAAGATATATTAGACTATCTTGCTAGAGACAGAGCCTAGCATTTGCAATGACAATATCAGCCTAAGTTGAAAATCAGTGTCTCTGATTTTTATGTATTATTTTTATATATAACACTGGTGACTTATTTTTTGCCTATTTTTTCCTATGTATGCAGCTATTTTGAAAATGTCTTACCTTATTTAAGACAGTTATAGCACGCCTCTTCAGGCCACTGGCAGAGTCCATGGCTTTGTCTTAGACAAAAATCAGTGCCACACACAGAACAAAAGTATGTGTCCTATTGTGGAATTAATCCACAAATGAAACTAAATTAGTGATCACCAATTCCATTTAATTCTTTTTTTAATATTGTACAAGCCTCCCACAAATGGTGCCTGTATATTTTCAAATTATTATATACAATTGAATCTTCTTTTTAAATCATATGAAAAATATTATATTTACCTGCTTTTTCTTTTAAATGTTTTTAAGTTAAAAAGTGTTTATTAAATTATCCATACACTAAAATTAACTGTGGCTCACTGAAAATATCCAAAAACCACACTCAAGCTTTTCCTCTAGGGATACTAAATTTCTCCCCACAGAAGACCACACAAGCCTTCATAAATTTTGCAAGCCACACAGTCGGTAACACGTGCTGAAATTAAAGTTCAGACACCTGTCATGTTAGGTAGGGCAGAAGGTCACTGAAGGATGAACATTTGTCCAAGTCTACTCCCTTGGGCTTCCTGCCCTCCCCCAAGACACCAGACTGACTTTTGTTCCTTACAAACATTCCCAGTAACCTCCAACCCTCAAGCTTTTTTTGGTACTTCATCCTTCCACTCCACTTAACCAACACAAGGGTGGGAAGAATATGAAAGGACAGTGTGACCTGGAGTAACACTATTGCAAAACACAATTGCATCCTGAGCTTTGCATCGGAGTGCAGAATGCAAAACGGGACTTGTCACCCCAGCTAAGTGTCAAAGGCATTGAAGTGTCAGCCACTGAGGACAAATACAGGCACACAATTTTCCAGTGGTTATTCCTCCTTAATGACCAAACCAGTTCTGAAGGAGGTGTACACACTTGAGTCACAACTAATTGCTTTGAGGAGAGAAAGCAGAAGTGCTCAGGCCTGAACACCGGGCGCTACAGACTCTTGAGCACATCAAGGTCAGTGCCAAAGCCATACCACCAGCAGATCAGTGTACCTACAGTATGCTTTTGGGCTGCCCTACATGACAGAGGTGCTGCCCGAGAACCCAGTTATCAGAAGAACTTGTGCAACAGCTGCACTGCACTGCTCACCCAGCTGAGAGCAAGGAGCTTGCCAGCGTGGAAGTGAAGAAAATCAGCTAAGTAATTACCGGCAAAGCAAGTAACTTACACCTGATTTTCCTGATTCACAAGCAATTGCCTCCTGCAGCCAAAGCTGCTTCTCCTGGCTGTCAGCAGACTCTCTCCCTGCCCCTTTACTGGTGTGCAGGAAAAGCTGTAGTGATCTGTTTTGACATTCCTCCCCACCACTCCTACTTGTGTCTCTGTATCACTTAAACAAAACCCATTCCCTTCCTGTAAATGTGTTTTTTAGAAACGCACATGTAAAAATACAGAGAAAACCTGCACAATTGACACTGTCAGGCCCATGCTGCTGCTCAGCAAGTCATCTCAACCATTACATTTCATCCCTCCAGCTATAACTACTTATTGCCCAACTAAATAAAAAACAAACAAACAAAACATCCCCGTAACAAAAAAAAAACCACAAACAAACAACACCCACAAACAAACCTGGAAGAGTCTTTTCAGCTCTTACTCCAGTTTTGTGTCAATAAAAACTTGCCCAGGCATCTATTTCAGTGCTGCCTTCTAAACTGAGGAGTCCCATGGAAGCATCCCCTCTTGGCAGGTAACTTCAGCGTCTGTTCTGAACCACTTATGGCATTATTTCTGACAGGAGTCTAGAGTAAGGATTATTGTGTATCATTCTACTGTCAGCCTTAGTGGGTTTTATCAGATTTTGGAGTTTTGTTGTCAGTTTGGGTTGTTTTTATTTAAAAAAACCCCAAACAAACAAAAAAGGCAGAAAGCCAGGATCGACTTTTATAACAGGATTTAAGGTATTTCTCAATAACACTACTTGCACTGTTACAACCTGAATAGCCTTAAACAAAAAAGAGAGCAACAGAAACAAAGATTAAATGTTTAAACAAACATTTATCCAGATGAAACTGTATCTAGAGTCATTAAAGGGACATCTGTTGCATCTCAGGGAAAAAAAAGTAAATTTAACTTTCAAACTGTTATAATATTCATAAGTCCCCAAGCGGCACCAAGCAAAGCACTTATTAAATGGAATAGAGCCTCTACTTGTGTAAATAATGGTGCTGTTACCACCCATTACAACAGACCCAGCTTTTTTTCCCCTTACCTACCTACCTGGTTCCTAGAGCCTCTGTTCTAAAATTATTTCTAATAGTTTTTACCAGGTTCTACATATAAAATGGCTTGCCCCCAAAATTTTGGTTTCCTTAGAAACAGCTCATAAAAAGACATTGGATTCCTTTTGAAACTAACACGAATGTGAAGCTTCAAATCATGCACGATCACCTACGCTTCAGACAGGAAGTCAAAAGACTTATCTCCAACACTCTTCCATCGAAACACTACCTTCAGCATTTTCCTTTCAGACAGTCTTTAACATGTTAGCTATCCTCTTGGAGGAGCACAGCTTTGTGCCACCTCAAGCCCAAAATCTACCCAGTCTGACCTCAACAACCCTTTCTGAAATCTTCCTTCCCCTCTCCTCCAAATGTTGCCCTGAAGAAGGCAGGCAGGCAATAACGGCATTCCCTGCTCCTGGTGACACTGCTACTATTTGAAAGACATGCAGCAATTTATGTGGACTTCCCAAAATTTTACACAAATAATTGTACCCCTTAGGCAATCTCTTTCTGAAATCATTCAGGTAGAGCAAACCCTATCTTACTGATACATCACCTTCTGGGTCAAATAAGAAGGCTGTCTTGTAGTAATTACTCTTGCAGACACCTTTCTTTCCTCTCCCAACCTGACTATTCCATCTCTCAAAGCAGATCATCACAGTTTTCCTCTCCAGAAGGACTTTGTACCACCTCATTCCTGCTGGGCACATAGTGACTGGATTATTAACTGTGTAAGCAGTTAATTAGAAATCTATCATTGAACCTTCTTGCTGACTACACATGCATTAGCAAACTACACAACGTGCAGCAGTTCTTTTCTAGATAGCACCTATTATTCACAGTCACCCTACATAAAAAGCCTTTATGCTCTTCCTGGATGTTTGCAATGCATTGGGGACCTGCTGGACACAGCTCACTGGGGAACTGGCAGGGGGGTTGCCTTTAGCTGGTCTCATTCTTCAGCAGCCATTTGTCCCACTGCTGGCATGGCCACCAATTTGAGAGAAACATGGGCATTGTTCTAAAATCTCATTTCACTGTCTGGTTTGCTTAACATTAATTTTCTATTGTGAAATGTTAATTTAATTGTCTACACACTGAGATTTAGAGACCATTCTGCAAAAAAGCCTTTTTGTCCCTGTGTCATCCACAGAGCATATCTTCGCGAGCTCTACTGTGAGCTGCCTCAGATTTTAAAAACAAGAGTGGCTGAAGCCTTTTATGAGAAAACACTGCAAGCCAAATACTGAACCTAATGCTATTTGCAGATGCACACTGTGCTCACAAGATGAGCCAAGCAGAATAATGCAAGCAAATAATTATCCTCTGAAGAAAACAGGGAATGTAAAGAATGGTGGTTCACAAATGAAAATCTTGCCAGCTCTTTAGGTCTGGAAGTTCAGCTCTTCCTCCCCACACCTGCTGTGAAACCCTGGTCCGGTTCTCTAGCCGCTCATTTAACATGCTCTTCCCTTGATCTCTGGTTACATTCCTTGAGCCTACACAGCACAGCTAAATTTTATCATCCAGCCCTCTCTAACCACTTCACCCTCCCTGCCAAGGTCAGATGCTTATGTTCATGTCCAAACTCCCACAGCACCACATTCAAAAGCCTCTGATCTGAAAAACCCTGCACAGCTCTGCATGCACATATTTAACCTCTCTCTGAAATTACCCCCGCTTGCACCTCTTGATGCTGCCAGCTCAAATTAGACTCTTCAAGCTACAAAAATCAACTTGAATAGTTCACATTTGAGCTGCTATATTCACAAAGCACTTTTATTGCTGGGATCACAGCACTGTGCAGCACCTCCACTGTCTTTCCACCAGTACTACCATTCCCTCAGCAGAGAGATGGCAGGACAGGGGTGATAGAAATCTATCACTCATGTCCTGCAGATGGTCTAAGTCCTGATACATGGATGCTGCCAGAGAAAGCCAAGTGTGAACAATAATTAAGAGCATTTCACCCTTGCCTGTCTCATATTTCCCTAGCTCTGCTCCTCTCCCAAAGCACAGTGCAATGGGACAGAGAGGGAAAGGAGCAGTCAAGTACATAAGCTTGCTCTTCAACAGGTACTGCTGATGATGTAACAGAGACCTTGTACTGCTCAGTTACACCTGGAGGCAGCAAATTGAGCAGGACCCCTGCCAGTGCAAGACATACCTGTAGTGCAGACTTCATATGCAAAACACTGCTTTAGCTAGGACAAAATTGCTTCAAGTCAAAGAACAAGGGCATACATACAGCTATTCTGAATATTACATTGGTGTTTTCAGCAGGATACAACCATAAGAAGTCCCAATGCTGTTATCTTTTGGGATACCTATAAAAGGACCGACAATTTAACTGAGCAGACCTTCCTTCTATTTAATTAAACATTTAATTAGCAAAACTACCCTATTTAGGTAGGAGTTTTCATAGTGGAAAAGTCCAAGAATACAGCTGTGTTGTGAATGCGAGCCAAGAATGGAGATCTTGGTTTTGTGTTCTCTTCGTTATGTCAGCTGAACAGCTTAATTAGCTTTACTTACAATGTTAAATTCTCGCAGATTGAGAAATTAAATCAGCCTTTTATGCATTCAGAGCAGTAGATGAGTTTTCTTTGCTCAGTTAATTGGATACTTTTTCCACTGTAGCAAAGGGACACCAAAATAATCACTGTGTTTACTAAACCAGCTATTACACTAAAGAGGTTAAAATAAATACCATCATGTATACGTGGTTGTTTTCAAAATTGGTTGCAGTCTGTTACTTGCAATCACAAACACGCCTTGTGAGAAACACCATCTAAAACCAAGGGCCATAAAGTCAAGTCTGGGTTTTCATACTTGAAACTCACAAGTACCTTGGAAAATGCAAAGCTCCTGTTTGCAGAGGAGAAACAAGAAAGTCTGGGCCATATCTTTCCAATGAAGACTGATCCACAGGCACCAGTGATAGCACTGACATTTGCTAGACTGAAGTCTTTTTATTGCAACAAGTGTTTTCATAGAAATTGGAGACTATTTCAAGGGAAAAAAGCTCACTGTTTCCTCTCTAGCATGTCCTCAACATCAGGTATATAAATCCTTGTCTCCAACTGGCTCAGAACAGCTTGATTATTCATAAATACTTTACCTTCACCTTGGTATGAGCCAGAGGGTAGAAACTTATCTTATGTACTTCTTCTTATTGTCACATTATAAAATACAGAGGATTTGTTTTCCTCTGAAGCCTCCACCTCAGCTTAAGTTAACCTATTCTAAAATGAGGCAATTGGTCAGAAAATTAAGTGCCAGAAACTTGAGTACATCAAAAAAAGCTGACACAGAGGATTTGTATGTTTTATTTTTCAGCTACGACTTGTATTTCTTTATCCCAAATAGTGCTGGTTATATAAATGACATTATATAAATACAGAAAGAAAATGAGGAAACGCACCTGGAATAACAATCAACCCATGAAGCAAAAGGAAAAAGATCTTCTGTTGATCCGAAGGTAGTTAAATGCAACATATGTTTTACAGCCTAGACTGTGAATGAAATCTAACACTAGGCTGCTTCTAAACTAATCTGTGAACTCATATGCCAACAACATACCTTCAGGACCCCACTATTACGTATCTTGCTAAGCCTCATCACCATGTACCTTTTCACTCCAGGAAAAATACCTGACCAGGGGAGTTTGGATACTGCATGGAATTTAACACAACTTCATTAAAGGAAATGAAGCTGGTTTGATGCTCCTGAGTATGATCTGGCATTCCTGAGAGGCACAAAGGGGGTTACAGCGCAGTAAACTTCACATTGTTACATATCCTTTTGTCTTCCAACACCTCATCCAAGATGTCAGTGTCTGTGCTCTTAAACATTTGTGTAAGGAACTACGAAAACAAATTGATCTCAGTTTGCCTTTTCTCTTTTTTCCATGTATTAACAGGAGCTGTAACAAATATCAATCACACTAGCAATTCACATGAGATGTTTTCTCAAAAGCCTGCTCTAGGGAATATTTTGCCTGTTGAAAGGGATTATTTCTGTAACATGTAAAAGTTGGTTCATATAGCACATCACCTAACTTACAGGAACCTAGATCATTACATTGGATTTAAGAGCATGAAGATGAAGAGGTAATACTGCATTCAACAAAAGACAGCAAGAAAAGCTGTCAAGCTCACTCCAAGATACTCCATGGTTAGTGATTCTGTATTAGAAATGAAAGGTTTTACAATAAAGTTCACTGAGCAACATCATTTGCAGAAAAAATAACAGGTGAAACACAAGATATGAATAATTTGCTAAATATACTTTCAGCTTGCAAAAGCTAAACATATTTTCAGTAATTTCTGGTGCACAATGGAATAGGTATCACTTTTAAGGCTGGGGGAAATCTGACACCTTAACACTGGACAGTATGTGGCAAATAATAACTTTAATAAGGATAACAGACTGAAGTTTTTAACAATAACCTTTTTCCATAAAAATACTAAACCTCTTCTTCAGATGCAGAGCATTATTTATTGTTTAAGTGAGAAAAAGGCAAAGAAGGAAAAACAACCCTGCGCAAGTCTGTCTCATACTCACTGGGCTGCAAAACATATAAATAATTCCCTATTTCTTTCAAGCCACTAATTTATTTTTTTATAATCTTGCTAGAGTGTTTGTGGCTTTTAAAATCAATTGTTAAGGTACTAAATCTCTGGCTAAAGAGACAAAAAAAAGGAGCTGGTCCTCACCAAAGACGAATGGGCAGCCTAAGGGGTGGCTTCAGTGTTCCTCACAGGGCAACGACAGAAATACACTAATTACTCTAATTGATATAGGATCACGGCATACAGACTTTTAATTGCTCCCCATCCTTCAGCTGTCTAGCACTATTACAAGGCTGAGTCATCCCTCCCATCTAAAGGAGACCTGCCATATAGCCTTTGCTTATGTGAAGCAAGGATAACGTCAGTTTGACGCAGCAGACATGGAAACACAAAAGGAAAAAGGGCGGGAGAGTAGTTCTAAAACAGAGCTGAAACCTAAGGATGAGGTGCCGAAAGGCTGTGCTGCTGAGCCATCCTGCAGGATTCTTGTGAGATCCCCACTGTACTCTGGCACATGCAGATATAGCGCCTTACTAAAGCATCAGCTCATACACCTAAATCACAGCCTCGGGTCTGTTTTCTATCACCTGCAGGACAAGATCCCTATACCAGTGCTCTGTTTATGTCAAGCAGCTTCCAAAACACATGCCTGTGTCTATGAAAGTCCTAAGTACTCTTCAATTGCTTGTGGTTGTTATTCAAGAGTAAAAGAGTGGAAACTGCAATTACTCACTCAAAGCAGGAGCTCTTTGTGGGTAGCTGCATAGACTTTTAATGGGTTTTATTCTGCAGTCCAAGCGGTAACAGAAAGTTTTTGTTAGCTCAGCTTCTGTGCTGCAAGCCTGCTGAAAAGGATGTCCCTCCAGCATTAGAAGTTAATTTAGCTGCTTCTGTTAACCATTCAACCCTTGGCCTCCCTTCTGAGGCTGCCAACACAAATACCACCTGTGAAGGCCATTCTCATAAACTTCTGTATGAAGGGATTTGAAATGTCTGGCTCAGCTCATCAGGGAACACGTGGCAGCCCAAAGGGTCCAATAACCAAGACACTAAGAAAGGGGTTTTTTGTCCACAGTGTGTATGGTACACAGCACATCTTCACCATGTTGCCGTGTTTGAACTTGCATAGGATTCGTGTCATTTTTCATGTGAGGAGCCTAAGCTCACACAGAAGAGCATTTATGCAGTCCAGCTGAATCAAGCTGAAATCAGTGGACCAGTACAAATGCTGCTAAAAATTGTTAGAATCAGTTCTCAGTTACTACAGCAACATTGTTAAGTCCCTTAGCAATATGCAAGGAAATAAGCAAGCACATTTAGGATTTCTTTATACAGGGGCATTACATGTGGCCTGCACGAGACAATGGAATCAGCTGAACTTTTCCACATATCAAACATTCTCTTAACAGTATATGCTAAGCTAGAAGCTATCAGCAGCAGCTCCAGATTATGAGTTGATCAAATGTTACTGAATTTCACCTGTCAGGCTCCAAAACAAGACATTCTTATCTATTCTTTACCTCTGGTGTTTGCCCCTAAACACAACAAACTTAATACATAGCCTCTGCTGCCCAAATTAACGGAGTGTGAAAAAAGATTTAACTTTTACAATGGTTAAGGTTCCACATAGGCTTGAAAGAGAAACTATTAAATTCACTTAAAAAATTAATTTGGAGATTGATTTTCAGAAAATTTCACATTTACAGCCTCACATGTGCTGTGCAGCAGTATTCAGGTTAGTTACTTTACTGCTGCTATCAAGCAAAGGAAGCTAAAGAAACATCTAGAGCAGACTATTGCTGTCTGATGAAACATGGCAAGGCATTGCAGTGCAGTGGAGTTCATAATACAAAACCACTGACACGATTAGGAATTTAGATCAGCATCTTTCAGAAAGAAGGCGATGGTAAGAAGACAATAAGAAACCAACGAACATAATACCAGGCGTATTTTTAACCAACAGCATCCTGATACCATCCTTACTCCTCTCCACACAACTTCGTTAACCTGTTACACATACATTCATTAGCATCCACCAGAAGTGCACTTTGCACCTGGCAGTCAGTAGAGAAAAAGTGGCAGACAGCATCTCCCCTTGCTTCCCTGTCCCAAACCCTGGCATGTGCCAAAATCAGAGAGGAAAGGAGGGAGGGAAAGATGGTGTAAGCATAAAAAGACTCAAGGCAGATAAGACCGGGCAGCCCCACCACCATGGAAAAGAAGCTCTGTATCACGCAGTGATTTCTTATATTTAGAAAGCCTGTTCATCCATGAAATGCAATGAAGCATGTTAAGGGTTGAACTTCAGAGTTGGCAAGCTATTACAAACCAGCTAGTTCCCTGGTCCTATGAACTGAACGGTGGGGGCAGTTCTCTGAACATTTGGACTAAGGAGATGCACTGGCCGCCAAGCACTGAAATTAAGCTGTTGGCTAGTTTACATCTTATTAGAGCGCCTCTCCTTTCCAATCTAACAGCGGGTGTTGGCCGAGTGCAATTGTACACACAGTTTAGACAACACATGGTAGCATACTTGAGAGCTTTAGCTCTGAACGCACACATGGGTCAATGGTGCTAGCATTTTCAATCAGTGCCACGAGGCTTTTTTGCTTTGTTCTATTACAAAAATATTTACTAAAACTAATTTCCCAGTTTGGATTGATTAAAGATACAGAAGTCTGGGAACAAGTATTCATTGTTCCCAAATGGCTTTGAAGGAGGACCTGGGGCTGTACCACCTGCCACACAAACAGGCAGACTCAGTTGGGACCATCTTTTCTTTACCATTCTGACTTTTTGAGTTTGGTTATAACAACAGAAAGTCCCAGTAGAATGCACGAGTTTAAACACCAGGAAAGGTTCACACTTCCCACCTACGAAACTGTCTCAACTCAGTGAATTTTGAACTTCAGTCACTGGACTGCTTTTCTGAAGCCTAAGAGGAGACAAGACAGGTCCTCAACTTTGCACAGTATCAAGGCCCACTGTTGTTTTTGTTTTGGGGCAGGTGTGAGTCAAAATGCATTAAAGAGGCTGGTCACGGAAAACACGTACTTCTAGTTTGAGTTTAAACTGAAGATATAATCGGGCACCTGGGAACTGCTGGGGACATGGGGAGTAGGAAGGCAACCATTTAATCTGTTATTTTCCAAGTCATCAAATGGGATGGAGACACTGAACCATGTTAGAGAGCAACAACCATACAGCTGGCCCTTTATAAATGTTACATGCACTGGGAGAGGAGAGGGGAAGTTATTTTACCAGCCAATGTATTCAGAGGCAAAAGAAGACTCATGGGAAGTGGGGGCCAGAGCTGCTTCTCTTCTGAAGAGCAGAAATGCAAGAAGGACAAAGACTGCACCTGAAAACTGTACTGAAAATTCAGTCAAGTTCAAGGAGAATGAAAAGCTATGAGCCCTTGGGAATCAGGCGTGCACAGATTTAAACAAACTGGTGTAACAGCAGGACAGAGAAGTTTGCAGATGTTGCCAGTACAGTCACAGCAATGACACAACTGCTGCATGCAAAGTGTACTAAGACAGACACTGAACACCCCCTACACTGCACTGAAACATAAAAACCATCTTCACAGGGGATCTGAATTTCCAACTGCATAATCTGGGGCAAAGCACACAACAAGAACTGCCTGATTTTGGCACAGAACCCATGGCTTTGCACAGTGTTTAGTGACCCTCCTGTAATTAACATGGCACTTGATGCTGGAGGAGAAACCTTTTTTCTTCCTCTGTAAATTTTTAAGACTCTTACTGGGCTGAGCCCAAAAACTCAGAAGCTTTTCAAAGGAACAAAACAAGTACTGAAAATTCAAGTTCACATTTTTGGTCTGAAAGAGGCAGAAAAGGGGATTAGGGTTGCAATTTGATCACCTTTAAATTGACTACCTCAGTGATAGAGACCTTGTGGCTATTTGTCTCAGGCTGAGAACAGTCCTGTGAATTTGAGAAACCCTTCCCCAGCAGTAGAATAATGGCACTAGAAACCCCTTGCTTTCAAATAAACTTATCCTTATCACACTAATCTCTCATGTACAAAATTCCCATGGGTATCTACTGACCTTTGAAAACACTCACATTAAGTCACTGGAGGAAAAAAATGTGTCTTCAAATAAGCTGCTGAAACCTGCAGCAGTAAATGGCTTAAACACTCAAAAAGGCACAGAAATATTAGAAATAGCAGAAACTTTCTACTGCATGTAAAAGCTAAGACCTATCCCTTAATAACCGTTCCTGTATTCCAGAAATTTCACTGCTTTAGTTGCAAAAGCCTCCTTATGCATGCCCTTGAGAAGCCATTCCCTGAAAACCCATAAAAAGGGCCAAATCAGTTTGGGGGCTTTCATTTCACTTTCTGCACAGAACAGTCACTTCTGTAGCCATTCTCTTCGTGACAAAGACAGGCTTTGGATTGCTTTGCCTGTTGCCACACCATGTCATACCTGTTTCTGTCTCAGACAGAAATAAAGCATAAAACTCCGCTAGTCACAATCAGACAAGACACAACTCTTCTTGCCCCATGTGAAACTCGATCAGTGACACAGTTAAGCAGTTAAATTTTCTATTTAAAACACGTGAAACATTACATTCAGTGGATGGAGCTCAAGAATGATCAGAAAGGAAAAAAAAATACACTTGTAAATAGAAAGGTAAGTTACACAGAGGCTTCTCTTCCTTAACTAAGCATTTCAAAAACCAGGAAGCACCATTACACCAGGAACACGTGGCTAACACAAAATCTGTTTCCAGTTCGCATGATACGCAAACCTGCAGTGAGCAGTATCTTACTTTAGTGAGCTTACACAAAGTCAAAAAGCCATGAAGGGAAGGAAAATAAAGAAGAACTCACACTTCGGACTTTTTTAAAGCCTTCATCTGAAGCGTGTCAGACATCCTTCCATTCCACTGCATCTCATTCACATGGAGCACTTACAGTGTGTTTTCTGATGCCTTTTTTGTGGAGGTTTTTTGGCTGTTTTTTAAGTTCCATATTTACCACTCTCAAAAAACGCATCCACTAGCCAACAGCCAACAGCCTTTCCGATAAATCCTTTCATTATTGGCAAACACCATGACCGATGTCAAGAAAATCCTATTTAATTTCATCCAGTATATTGAGTTGCTAGTGAAATTCCTGAGAAACATGCTTCCTCTATCAGCCCCCCACATTTGTTGTGACACCTGCATAATTCCATTTGATTAAATTGTCCTTTACAGCTTGCAATAGGTTTCCACAGACAAAGGCTCACCTGGCAGCATATGTCCACCCCAAAACAAAACTCTTTCTAGTTTCCAAGACTAATAGCAAATGTTTTGCCAACAAACGGAAAAAAAATAAAAATCACCATCAGTGGTTTGGGCACTCCTTGCTGTTTCCACATCAAGTCCCTGAGTTTGCTTTGTGAAAGGTGGAGTTTTGAGCCAGGCTTACGAAATCAAGCATGCAGAGAGACTTGGTGCTTTACCACCCCTCCTTCCCTCAAGGAAGACTCCCTCAAGACTGAGGGAGCTGCTCTTACAAATCAAAGCAAAATCTACTGAGAAGTTGTTTCATTTGCTATGCTGCTCGTCAGTATTTACACAAAAGCTGGTTCTTGTTGCTTGTGAGAGACAAGTACCAGAGTGCACACTCTGATCTCCCTGACTGAAAATGCTCCAGGCAGTAAGCAGAGATGGCCATTTCTTGTGATGCAGTGCTAAAGTGCATGTACAATTAGGTTTTTGCCCTCCACACAGAAACGTTATCCATTCCCTTTTAACTTATGCTCCATCTTTAATCATATTCAATACTAATACTGCAGGAGTTTCTCCTACTGACAGGCTAAATTCCAAATGATGTAATTATCATAATAATTTCTATTTACATTCATTAGAAGCTTTACCTTCATTTAAAAATCCATCTGTAATTTGTCAAGATTGCTATTCATGCTGTTAAATGAATTTATCTGCCAATTAAATTTTTATACAAACTGCATTAAATGGTAAGCACTGAATCTGGCAAGAGATAAGGGCTTCTACAGGTATGTCAACCAGAAAATAAATGTCAAAGAAGGTGTGCCCACCCAATAAACAATGCTGGTAAACAGGCAACGATGGATGAGGAGAAAGCTGAGGTACTCAACAGGTCCAGAGGAGGCCACCAAGATGGATTAGAGGGATAAAATTCCTATGAGGAATGGCTGAGAGAATTAGTTTTGCTCAGCCTGGAGAAACTAATGCTTCAGAGTAACCTAATTGCAGCCTTCCAGTGCCTGAAGGGAGCCTACAAGAAAGATAGAGAGGGACTTCTTACAAGAGTGTGTAGTGACAGGACCAGGGAGAATGGCTTCACAGTAGGTTCAGATTAGATATCAGGAAAAAAAATCTTTACTGTGAGAGTGGTAAGGCACTGGAACAGCTTGTTCAGAGAAGTTGTGGTTGCCCCATCCCTGAAAGTGTTCAGGACGAAGCTGGATGGAGCTCTGACCCACCTGGCCTAGTGGAAAGTGTGCCTGCCCACAGCAGGGGATTGAAACTAGATGATCTTTAAAGTCCCTTCCAACACAGGCCATTCTATGATTCATTCTATGATTTTGCCAGAAAGCAATACTTCCAAATATATTCTGTGCATACATCAGAGACTATCTTTCCCTTACAAACAGTAATCTGTACTTAAGATTGCAGCTGTCACTTACTCCCTTTCATTCAAAGACCAATTCAAATGCCACATTCAAGATTCACACTTTTCAATATGTCTAAGATATCGTGAGCCACTGAACACTGTTTAGCATTACTTAAGCCAAACAGTTAAGAGCTTAGTAAGATCTTGAGGATAAAAATCACACAACAAAATGTTCAGGATGGGATACAGACCGAAAAAGCAGATCATTGCCTGCTTTCAGGCATTCACTAAGTGTTTCCCAAAGGCTACTTCATAGTTCTTCAAGATATCTCTACACACCTCAAATTCAAGCTGAGTAAATTCAACCATAAACCAAGCTGAGTAACAGCAGCATTAAATAGATGCCTAAACCTAAAATGCTATTCAGACTGGATGAGCTTGCCCATTCTTGCTCATTTACAACCTAATGCCAGTGATGCTCCAACAGTACAGGTTACCAAGCTTTTCTCCCATAAACTCACTTCCTCAGTAACAGCAGTGGAGTGAAACAGCAAAACTGCAACAAGGAGACAGTGCTCCAAAGCCCCTTCTTTTGCTCACAAAGCCACAGAAAAAGCATGCTGTCTCACTGAGAAGGCACTGACTTCCTCCTCCCATGTTCAATTAAGACCATGTCAACCCTGACACAGCTGGAGAAGTTAGCTGTAAGAGAGAAGAAAGCAAGAAATGCATTTTCATGGGCTGCACTTAAACAACAGCTGTACCTTGGAACAGGGAATGCTAAATTTCTGGTTTCTTTCAGCTGCCCGCATTTCAAGCTTGGAGAGCTGACCTTCAGATCAAGCATAATACTAGCTTTCTAAAGCACAAAACAATAAAAAAGAACTAACGAAGCAAAATGCAGCATCACTTCCAAGAAGATGGGAGAGAATTATCAAAAGTCAGATTTTATTCCTTCACATGGCTTGCTCATTTACTTGTTAAGTTTTTTTAATCAACTGAATTAATTAACTTAATTATTGCTATCTATATCCACATCTTCAGTAAACAGAAATGCCATTTTTGCCAGATCCTCAACGACATTTCAAGGATATCAGAGCAAAAGATAGATGCTATTCTTACTAATAAAACATTACCAGGGAAAGTTTCTTGTGTTTGATGATAAAGAATCGATGCAATTCTCTGACCTTGACTAAAAGACTAGCAGCTGTGTACTGCTTTTTTTCTTCCATCGTTCTTCACCAGTTCTGTGTGCCTGTAGGCACAGGTTGCCAGAGACAATTCCCCACACTCATACTGAGAGTTAATGACTTTTAAATTTAATATTCTTGACACCATGGAGATGTACACATACTGACTAAAGCATATGTGGTAGCTATCTCTATTGCTAGCAGGAAATGAGCATGCTTCAGGAATTCCAAAGCATTTACACTGATGGTTTAAACACAAAATGCTCCCTCTTCTCTTTATTCCCATTATACACAGTGACTTGGAGAATAAAGTCTGACAGATCATATTACTTTGCTGAAATTCAATTCCATTCACATCTCCCTCGTTTTCAAGAACACAAACATCGTGGTATAATTTCTGGTACAGACTGAAAACAGAATCTAAGCCCAAATGTTAAGCAGACTGGTTACAAGCTCAGGACACTTGCTAAATTTGCACCCAAAACTAAATTTTGCTTTCCTCTAATTGACATGAAGGCTATGAACTTAAGTTTACTGGCGTGGCTTGTCCTCTCCAGCTATAGTTCTTCCAGTTTCTATAAATATACATACACAAAGTGTGCGATTAGAACATTCCTCAGGAGGAGTAATCACCACTCTCTGCCTCCTTCCAAACACAATCAACCAGTAAACAAAATAAAAACTATAATCCAATTTGAAACAAAACCTCATTAAATTTCTTCCATTATATTATTGTCTAAAAGAATTATTGTACAATTGTACAGGCTGTACAATCCAGTAGTGAACAAACAAGTATTTTTCCTAAATACAGATCCAATATTACATGACAAATTTAAGAAAAGAGCTCTTGCCATTTCCTAATGATAACCCTATCCACTGAAGATTCATGGTATCAGTAGAGTCCTTTGCTTTAGCTCTCCGTAGCAAGAACAGGTTTTCCAGAAGCAATTTTCTCATCGAAGTTAATGCAGCAAACCCTTCAATGTAATGGAAAAAGGTATTTCTGTATGTGGCATTGAACCTGGCACATATTTCAGGAACTGACACTTGAGTAGTTTGCTTCAGAAATATTCCAAAAGATACACCCTTTTAAGGTGAGATATTGACTGATCCTAATTTGGACAGGCCCATTAATTTTCCAAACCTACTGGCATATTTTAAGTTATACTCCTCTCAGCACTTCTCCCACCCTACTTTCTATCCCCAGGTATCTTTATGAACTTACTTGAGACTTCAGTGGAAAATTCAAATAAACTTCTTGTTATTTAATCAGCTGCTACCTAAGCTATCACACATATCAGAAGTTCAGAATCACAACCTTCATTTCACAAAAGGGAAGTAGCAAAGTCAATAGACTCTTCTGAAGTCATCCCACAGGTTGGTAGCAGAGGGCCAAGAAGATATTTTTGGCTCCATAGTGCTATAAGGAAGCTCTCTGCGATACACCACTGTGCCAGCCCTCAAAAAGCCATGAAGTCTTTGCATGCAAACATACTGGCAGATGTCAAGTGCTAGGAAGCAGAGTTATATTCCAGAAACCAAATATCTGGCCCACAAACACGTTTATTTTGATGGCTGCTTTTTACATGCTTGATTAACAAAATATATACAGTGAAAGATTTATTGTATTTCCCCGAAATTATTAGCTATTTCATAGTCAAAGTAGTCATCCTAACATAAAATTTGTAAACATACAGTGTATTATTTAATGAACGTATACTATCTGAGAGAATTTTATGGGAAAACAGCTACCAAGGCTGTGAAATTGGTACTTGGATGTTAATTTGTACTTAAGAAACAATTACCTCAAGACAGAATACTTTTCTTAACATGTGCACTGTAATGCACGCTGTAAAACTTGACCAAGTGTCATGACCTATTCCATAGAGGAAACTGGATTAGATGGGGCTTACATCTGAGAACTCCCTGTGAAATTCCACGTGAAGATTTACCATCAGAAATTTAGCAGCCATAAAAAAAAAAAAAAGAGTGTGGTTATTATATTTTAATATCTGCAAAGAAGTAACTCACAGATGTCAGAGCTCTTTCTAAAGTCACAAGCACGTAGGAAATTATTAATACATAAGACTATCATACTCCTGTAGGTGCTAGCACAAGAACTTTCTTAACGTGCAATCACAGAGGCTCAAGCCTGCCCTGCCCTGAGAGAAGCATTACTTACTCTCCTCATATGGCACTCTAGAGATAGGCAGACCCTAAAGCTAAAGGGTGGTGGTGGAAAAGCCAAATAAATAGGAAAAGAGATGAGGAGTAAAGGGCAGTAAATCACCACAAGAGAACGAGGCAGTAGACAGCAGTCTGTTCTGTATTACAGATGGCAATGCGTTCAGGCTGCAGTCTCACAGGATTTCCCATTTGGGAAGACAAAGCAGGGATACACCACACTGCAAGTTTCAAATGCAGCTTATTCACCTGCCAAAATCCAACCCATCTGACTGACTTTTGCTACTTGATGTATACTTTACTCCCTTTAAAATGTTGAAATGAGAAAACCTGACCTGGAAAAGCAAGGTTTAGAAGCAAATCTGATGGGGAAACCATACCAACTGCCAAGGCCCGACTCAGTGTTGTGTTCACCATAATCAAAATCCCAAACCCAATACCGAGTCAGTGACAGAGATGGAGAAGTTTGGTTCTTTAAACACCAGACAATTCTGCTTGCATTAACTTATTTTCCTCCCTCACCTCCCATCATATCTCATCCTTTCACTTACCAAAGGCTTGGTTTCATCTTCATCTTTGAAATAGTAAAGCTGGTCCCCCTTGAGAACAAACCAGCGTGTGTGCCAGGTCTTGACGAAGCCTCCTTGCTTCCGCAGCCACCCACACTTAATGGCAATGTGCCGCCCTTGGCTCAGCGGGAGGCTCTCTGAAGAGCCATTGTGTTCTTCCATATTGGGAATGAGCAACTCTCCTGTTAAGCAAAGAGAGGAAAAGGTAAAATAATCAGATTATCAACCAGGCAGTAACTTGCTCCTTTCAACACAGCTGGAAAAGAAACACGACTCAATTACAAAAGCATGTTAGAAAAGCATTTACCATCTGCCTGCTTATTCTCATACTAGCACCTCATCAGCCAAGAGAATTATTATTTGCCTATAAAATGTGATAATAATAATGAACTGCTAAAAAGCAGGCAACAGGCAAAAGGTTTGTTCAAGTGCTGGGTAGACATTTTGACCAGCGCTGAAGAAGCAGCAGTTTCTTGAGGCGAGTTCTCTGGGATTACAGGGAGTAACAAACAAGGAACGAACTTTCAGTACATCTTCAGACTAAGGAAAGCACCATGCTCCTCACTCCTGGACCTCCCCATTTAATGTTCCTTGATAGGTTCAGGGCTTCCAGGGGCAGATTAAAGAAGCCTCTGCTTCGCCAAGGCTTAATATACCCAACCAGACAAGCAAATTTTGTGGAGTTTTTCTGGTTCACTTTACTAAAGTCCATTTAATGGAATGGTGACCATAAATGCAAGAATAGTTGTGTGATACAAGCAAGCCCCTGACCAAGTGTGCATCCAGCCACTTATTACAGATGTTTTGCAAATCACACAGAATTTTGGTGCATCAATTTAAGGTACAAAAACTATGTCAAAACCAGAGATGAACTGTGGATTTAAACTTGACAAAGTTTCACGTGATGTTTTAGCCTTACTGAAAATATTTTTTAACCATTTCTGGGAAGTCACAACTCTTCCTGATGCATTTTGTACATATAATCATGCAGTAATGTGCTTAACCTTCATGGTCAAAAGGCTTTTCCTGATCCTCTATTAAGTCTAGAACACAACAAACTCAGGAGTCTGAGCTACACGTTCTGATATTTTCAGTTGAAATACAAATCAAACCAAGACCCGCGTGTGCCAGATAACATAAACCTAAACAGAATAAAACATTACTATGACCACAAATACAGCAGTGTGCAAAATCAATGGTGAAATTTTACTGTTTGTTAAGTGCTTGAAGAACAACATTTATTTTCCTTCCAGACTACCACTGGCAGTCTTTCTTGCCTAGACAGGAGACTGCACAGCTGTCAGGGCCTGGGAAAGTCAACTTAATAGGTAGTATGTTTCTTGTTTCTAAACATCAGGGTGGGAAAGGAATAAAGTATTCTAGACATTGCAGGCAGGAGACATCTCTGACTAAGAATATCTATACTGAAGCTTCATGTTCTGACTTTGGTGAAGTAGGTTGGCAAGTCCATGCCTGGCACTCCTGCTCTGGTCCCCTATGCAGCAGCGATAGTGTTAGTGAACATAGTAAACAGACATCAGCATCGCCAAGATATGCACCCAGCTTCTAAGGCAGAGTAGAAATTGAGACACACATTCATCTGACAGATGAGACCACCCCTCTGACAATTAATACAAGTACTCGGTCTAGATAGTGTTATATCCTGGTAAAATAAATTACAATACAATCAAGCAAGAAGAAGTGAATAGATCAATAGATTCCTGTCAGGAGTCTTTGTCAGACCATTTTTCCTTTGGCTCCTTTCTTCTTACTGCACACACATCCTCCTCCAATTTCTGCAGCTGCCATCTCTGCTGCGTGTTTACAGCTTTTGCTTTTAATACCCACACACAGTCTGTTGTCACGTCCCTGCTTTGGGCTGGATTCTGGAATCTGATCCCCGTGATTAAAACTCTTCACTGCCCTGTCCCACTGAGGTTAATGGGCCACAACACAAGCACAGAGGTTTCACTGCAAAGTACAAATTGCAGGATCAAAACTTAGATCACGTGGTATTCCTCTGAGAAAAAGGAAATCTTTTCTCCTGCCTCTTTAGGGTTCACCTGGAGTCACCCAGAGCACTTATACTCTTAGATTTACTTGAGCCAAGTAAAACATACAAACGTGTATGGCTCTCTACAGAGCAGATAAAGATTTTAACTTTTGTGCCTATGGTTGCAATGTTATCCTAACAAGAACAACCCAGCCGATTAGCCCTCGGACCACACTGACCAAGGGTTTCTGTGAGCACGTGTACCATCAGTGTACACACTCTGCACACTGAAGCTCTGGGGCTGCTGAGTTTTGAGATGTCACGGTGAGCTTCTGCACTGAACATTGCCCTCTTCCAATCCAGAGATGCAACTGGAGATTCAGTTACCATTAGAAAAACTAATAGACTGCTTTTGCAGTACCCTGTTCATAAACATGTGCTCACACCTTAAGGTGGTCTGGGGTTTTTTAATATTTTTCATTCCCTTTGCTGGGAAGGGCAGACTTTATTCCACTGACTTGTACCTTACCTCTACTTACCACCACGTGTAAGGAATTAGGGCAGACTTATCTCTTATGAGATCAATTGCTACAAAAGGAAATGTGCCCAACCCATAATTGGTATTTTTTGAATATGAGCAGAAATCTCTTGGATGCTGCTGATTTTTGGCTGGACCAAAGCAGATGCCAAGAAGCAGCCCTCCAACTCACATCCTTAGCAAATGAACTAGCAAGCATTTTAAGGAAAGCAGGTAAATTATTGCAACTAAAGTAAGGGAAAAAATCATTACCCACAGGCTACCCTGTGCTCCCTGGTGCACAGCTCCTAACCTTATCAGTTAATCTCTGCTGCTTGGGCCAACCTCAAGGCAAGAACAAACCAGGAGTTTAAACACAGTAATTATGTGTATCACTGCACTGTTAAGGACAGCAGATCCCCCTGGTCCACATACAAGAATATAAATACCAAAGTTAAAAACAATTAACTACTTGGATGAAAGGGTTTTTTTTTTTTTAATCATGTTTCACAAAGTAACATTCACTGGTGTCCACAGCAGTGTACAAAGTATATGGATTTTATCAAGCCAGGGGAAATGTTAAGACATCCTCAACTCTTTGTCTAGTAGAATTTATATCTAACTAATGTCCAAGATACTAAAACAAATGAGCTGTAGGAGAGATGACAATTCCAAGCCCTCACAGGACAGTGTAAGATCTCCTTTAAAGCAGTAGTATACCCTCGGACATACTCTGTACAAAAAAGTTGTATTATTTCATTCACTAGTGATTCAATTCTCTTCACCAGTTAAAAATTCAGCCATCTAACTTGTTTGGGTTTTTTTTTTTGTTTGTTTTGTTTTGTTTTTGTTCGGTTTTTTTTTTTTTCAAAAAGAGTTGTATTTTGTCGTGCAATTAAGTTTATTTGTTGTTTTTCATCTCTCCTTCCCTTTCCATATCTGTCTACTGCAAACCAGACTTGGAATCACAAGTTCCAGCAGCTGGCTCTCTTTCACTAGTTGTTTTTACAGCTGTTTCAACACCAAGATCATAAAAATAAATTGCAGAAATATCAGGGTGCTGGCACTGATGCAGAGGGCAGCGAGGTGCAAACAGTATGAACCAACACATGACAAAGTGTGGAATTACATCAACATTCTCCAGGTCCTCTCGGTCTCACAAGACAAGGCAGAAAGCCATGCATTTTCAAGCACTAAATGAGCATATTCCTCAAACTCATCTTCTGAAGGGGAAACACAACTTGTCCTTGTTTCCAGAGTCAACTCTACTGATTTGGCCAATGTCCAGTTTAGGTAATGACTAGAACTGAACAAATGCTATGTAATATATTCATTTGGGGCTGACTGTGGGCTCACTCTCCTGGGCTTGTCTGGACATTGGGAGTGCAAAGTAAACAAGATGAGAAATGCTCCCTGACACACTGGCTCTGCATCAAATTCTGCTGGTCCATGGAGACCATTGCCACCTACAACTGCTGGCCTCAATCCAACCCCTTTTTTGCTCCCTTTAAGGATTTGTCTCTCTCATTAGTCTGTCCAGAAGGCAAATAACTCCACTTAGGTTCTCCTTGCCAATGAGGAAGGTCTGTGCTGGTGGCAGGCATGAAAAGCAGGGAAGTGTTTCTCCTCAGCTACCACTCACTCAATACTTCAATTATGGAATTGGGCAGCTCCCCCAGACCCCAGCATTTTGCCAGGAAATCGTCAGAGAAAGTCATTAAAGCACACCAAATCCAGTTATAAGAATAGTCACAGGACTGCACGAAGATGATCTGTTTGGCAAGAAACCCTGGTGGTTTGCAGTCAAATGTTTTCCTTCTCACTGAAATTTCTCACGGCCAAGATAGCGCATTTCAAGCGTGCAAACCACCATCAGCCTTCACTTCCAGTAACTCTTAATCTTTGCCATCACTCCAGTGCTGTAGAGGTTCTTTGCAGCCCACTGTAAACCCAGCACAAAATGGATAAATGTGAGAAGTCACCACAATGGCTCCCCCAGAACTGGACTCCTCCAGCCTGTCACGAGGTCGAATTGCCTTGCCCTCCCAACAGAGCAGGCAACACAACACTGCACGGAAATGACTTCTCCATGTCAGACGCACCAAGAGATAGCCAGTAAAGGCTGCAATTTTGCAGCAACAATTAGCTTGGTCACTGATGAATATATCTGCCAAGGACATATACACATGCAAAATTGATGAAAGTCTTTGTGACACAATGGCCCTCTGCAAAATTAGATTAATACTTCAACATGCATGAAGACATATAACTCACTTTGCAAGTGATGTCTACTTTTTGGTTCCTTCCCACTTATTTCCAACAAGCTAGACAGAGCACAAGTGCCTGAGTTTGAGGTTATCAGTATCCTTCAGGTACTGAGTGCTGCCTCGACCAGTAAGTTTCCTTTTGATTTTTCTTGATTTAGTCTTGCTGAGTAACAACTTTGTAAAACCATTTAGCATCTGAAAATACTGTCAGCATTCATCTTGCTTGTGAGATGCCTCAAGACACCCGCATCTCTGCTACAACAGAGGCATGTGTTTTTGAGCAACTGCTGCAGGAAGCAAAAGACCGGCCTATTTCTCACCATCAGGGTGCTTCAAATCAATTGCTACTCATCTGTTCTGTCAACAGGATATTGCACATGGAAGGAAAAAACATGTCAAAGAGGTAAAAAATACTTAATAAGAGCTGGCTTTCTGCTAGTGCTTAGCAGCCATTTTTACAAGATGCACACTGCAAGAAGCCTGTTTCAAGTTCTGTCACTGCAAGGACATATTTTACAGCATTCCTATCCTGCTTTTTCAAAAGCTGCAGCAGTGTACTTACCAGTAGCTTTCTTCCACAAACTTTTAGAACAGCACCATACTTTTATCCATAGGGTTTTCCAAGACATCTGAGAGACCTCTTGTACTACCAACAGTAACGTTCCTAATCACAGATCATCTGGCTTGTCTGCATTCTGCACTCCCATTTTTGTCTTATCAGGGACAGCCTCAATATATTTTGCTTGAAAGAATTTCAATTCAACAGACTAAATAATTACTACTTAGGCAGTAAAAAGTTGTGAGAAGTGTTAGCAGCAGCCAAGACTGTAGAAGACCTGATCCACTGCCTGGTGAAGTTAAGGGAAAGACTTCCATTACCTTTCAACACATTTTGGAATTAGTGTGAAAACCAAGACCCAATAATTTTGCCAGAAAATTGAAGTCTTGATCAAATAACTCTTTAGCACCTGATTTGCATTTCCATGCCAGAACCATCGATACTCCTAGACTAGCCAAACCTTTCCCAGCTTACTGTTTCCTTACAGAAATTCAAACACAGCTATGTATAGCCCAAATAAAATGAGACAAGAGGATCTATAAAGAACATAGGAAGGTATTCGACTTCTGGTGAATTACAACAGAAATTAGTTAAATTCTGTCAGGCACTTCTGAAAACATCCACTTTTGTGTATGTATATTTATTTTCTGTGATTGTGACTAGTGTTAGTGTACACGTGCACAGTGTTGTAAAAGCAAAGTAACTGCAGCAGCTCTGTTATTACAGCATCATGCTGTTACATCAGCACGTTGAGTAATTGTCTCAGGTTAAATTTTTGCTGCCCTTGCCATTCAGTCCTATTCTGTTTCAATCCATGCAGCAGAATTCAGGCAAATCCTTTCCTGTCTTCCCACCACTGCTGTGGCAGCAGGAGGCATTATGAAACTGCACAGCTAAGAGTACTGTCTTCATTACTGACTCTCTTCTGACACCTAGAAATGACACTTCCTTCTCTCCATCGCTTCCTAATCCCACCACCTTTTCTGAGTGGAGATGAATCCACCTGCAGAAGACTGGTGTAACTGACAGACATTTGCACACAATCAGTCTGGTTATCTTTTCTTAAGTACAGATACACCATTGTCTGATTTAGCAGTGACTACAAAGTGTCACAGCACAAGAAAGGGTTTTGAAGACTTAATCAGCAACTTCCAAGGATAACACTGTGTGTTATGCTTTCGCACATTCCCTATTATGCATATACACCCTTAGCTTTTTCCTCACGTGGCAGCACAGTTGCAAGAGAAGTTGATTGATTTTCCAATGTCCTTGGAAAAGTGAAGGTGTCCCTGTCCATTGCAGGGGGGTTGGGCTAGACCTCTAGAAGGTCCCTTCCAACTCAAACTATTCTATGATACTGTAATTACAATGGAGTGGTCCTCAGTCTTCCAGGTTTCTGCCCAGAGTTCCACTTCCAAGTGTCTTATGCTCTAAAACTGGAAATGCCAGAGATAAATTTCATACAGCAGAAAATCAGATTTAACTACCTGGAGAAGCATACAAGACTACAGACAAGGGAATAAAGAGCCTCTGGTAGCTGAAGGATCAAGTGACAAGATGGACAAAGAAATGCAAAACAGCTGACAAGTCTCAGGAGCTGAAATACTGAGCAGTGAAAAGGTCAGGAAACAAGTCAAAAGCAGCATCTGGAACAGCAAAAAGATATTCTAACTCCCAGATAGCTCTCCCAACCAAGGGGTAACACTGCCTCTGAATATCTGACACTGCAAAGGCACAAAGCCTGTTTGCAGCTTCATATTTTACATGGAGAAAGTGATCTGTAGGACAGCTTAAAGGCAACTTAATTCCCACATGTGAGCGGTGAATACTTCAGCACATACTGGCTTCACTTACAAAAGAATTGATTAAGACTTGTGTCCAAGCATGATCTCAACAGATGATATCTCAAAATATAAAAATAATCCCTTAGCACTACTCTTTGTTCTCAAAGGCTGGTGGCAAAAGACATCTAAGTACAGATGTCAGCAGCTCTCTGACAGTGAATCACTGAGAATGGAACAAGATTGCATGCTTGTTTAGGAAATCCAACACAACAGGGCTTTCCATGTTGTCCTATCTGCAGCAGTTCAGGCCTTCCACATTCCTTGTAAAACTGACCAAGAGAATTAAGATGCAACAAGCTACATTCACTAAGTATTCTGACAGGCAGCAAAAACACATTCCAGTTTGTCTACAGCAGCAAAAGCCTCCTCCCAAATCTTCTGCAATACTTGCAAATCAAAGGAGCACACAGGTCCTGCAAAAAGGGTTTGTGGTGGCTGGAGAGTGGGTGGAAGGAAGAAAGGAGTATTTGCTGCCCTTACCACACTTCAAATTCATCTCTTGCTCACAGGAAATGCAGTCGCAGCAAAGTCCCACCTCTGACAACACAAGACTAACACAGCAAATACTGGCTGGCAACATCTCTTCTGATATTCAGAGCAGGAGGCACCTCATCTCTGGTGTCTCTGTAGAAGTCCCAGGGAAACCAAGGAAGGTTCAATCCACCCCACAATTATCGTTTAAGTCTTACATTAGTTCACTTTTGATAAACAAATCCATAGGCTTATTTTGAATATATCTGCCATTAATATTTCATGCAAAATTACTTCCTTCTGCTTTGTTATGTACAATATAATGCTTATCCTTTCCAGTTTAAAGAAGTTAAGCCGCAGCAGCGCTTGGTGTTCTGCTGAGAGGTTGCTCTGAAGTACATCCCTCACACTTGCATGTGTTCACCAGAAGGACCATGGCATCACTGCCGTGCGGACCAGCATCCTGCCCCAGGGTTATCAGAGGAACTGATGGAATTACAGCACGTGCCTGCACTGAGAATCAGACTCACCCTGTGCATTTCCCACCTGTACTGTATGCACCATGTATCAAGAGTGTAAGGACAGTAAGCAGGTAAGCACGTACTGTACGAGGGTAGTGAGCACCCACCCAGCTTCAGAGAGTATCTTGGCACTGCTCCAACTGAAATAAACACGGGCAAGTCAGAACCAAAGGCCCAAACTTGGCACACTCAAGGATGCATCTGCTTTCATTCCTACTGAACTTAGTACCAGAGCCAAGATTTGCGTCCTATCTGTGTGCCAACACCAGCAGGATCTAAACTTAAAATAGGCCTACTTTTAAACAGAAATCAGTAGTTTTAATGCTGTTCAGAAATGTTTTATGTAAATGGTAATTGCCTCTGTCACTTAAAAACATTAACCATACTGACATAAATTTCCATGCTAGAATACTGGAGACAATATAGTCAAATTTTTTAAAAGCAGATGTGTGTCTTTCCATTGAAAAAGCCAACTCAAAATAAGCACCATTACTCTGTACTTGACATTTCCATCCTCTTCCCAGGAAAAGCATTAATTCATACTTAGGGAACTCACATTTCACTTTTTTAAAACCAAGTTTGCATCAGAAAAATAGAGTTTACAATCCCTCCTATGTATTTAAGAAAGCAGCAGTACATTATGCCATCTGAACTGTTTCAGTAAATGAAAAATTATGTTGCACTACATTAATAACACCATTGTGACACTGCCCTTTCCAGTAAAACTCTAACCAAACTGAATACTGTCCCAAATTCCTAAGCAAGCACCAACACTGCTCTCTGACACTGAAATTAATTCATGTGGAGGAACCATATGAATTCACGTGGTCCTTTATCCTTTAAAAGGTCAATCTGTGCATGGATGCTGGAGAGCAGCCAGGCAGGAAGTGACCTGGGAGTCTGGATTTACAGGAGGCTGAACATGAGGCAGCAGTGTGCTCAGGTAGCCAAAAAGGCCAATGGCATCCTGGCCTGCATCAGGAATAGTGTGGCCAGCAGAATGAGGGAAGTGATCGTTCCCCTGTACTCAGTACTGGTGAGGCCACACCTTGAGTATTGTGTCCAGTTCTGGGCCCCTCAGTTCAGGAAAGATATTGAGGTGCTGGAGC
>JAWWMP010000132.1:16136070-16153603 GCA_035047865.1 Dendrocincla tyrannina
TTAGGTTAGATATTAGGAAGAAATTTTTTACAGAGAGAGTAATCAGGCATTGGAATGGCCTGCCCAGAGAGGTGGTGGATTCACCATCCCTGAGGTTTTTAAGATTAGACTGGATGTGGCACTTAGTGCCATGATCTAGTAATCACAGTGGTGTTGGATCAAGGGTTGGACTTGATAATCTCTTCCAAGAGATGGAAGGTCTCTTCCAACACAGCTGATTCCATGACAGGAATCCCCAGGCTTCTATATCCTCACAGTTTGTGAGCCCATTCCCATGGTGATATTCAGCCTGAGGTCTTCCCACTGTTCACCAGCTCCTGCCGAGTCTCCGAGTGACCAGCACCACAGGTCCCCGTGCCCTTGCAGGTCACATCCCCTTTCCTGGGGCTCCAGCCATTCCCTCCCCCCAGGACAAAACCTGAAGCTGCACACTCAGCTACCAGCACTAAGAGTACTCCTCAACAGTGGGTAGCACTCCTACCAAGGGGGAAGCAGAACTAAAGTCAAGAACACTTTAACAAGTGACTGATTATCTTCGGTGACCTGAAAGCTAGCTAAAATCATATCAATAAATAGCTTCTTCTGACATAAGTCCACAAAACTAATTTAAGATATTTGCCTAGTAAAGGATTCAGAAACAAGAGTCATGTACACATTACCTACATAAAACTTAAGGAAAACATTCCTTGTTTTCTTTACTTTATTAAAAAGAAAAAGGCACCAGCTAGCAGCAAAGCAGCAACAGGCACTCTCTCCAGGTTTTCAGGTAAGCTACAAAAAGAGACAGCTGTATAAAGTAGGACTAGCACTTCAGAGAAACAAGATGCAAAAACAGAAGTAAAACACAATCCAAGGATGGCAGGTCCTGGATCTGCAGCTGCTTTGAAACTGCGCTAAGCATGTTCACGTTTACAGATTTCAATTTATCACGCATTTAATTTAAGAGAGACAAGATATTCTGAGAATATAAATTCCTCCTGCTATGAATGACAGAGCTCATTAACAGTATAAATTAATGTTAAGAACAGACCAGCAAAATCTCATACTAAGCCTCTTTACAGAAAGAAAGTCTGTTTTATCTAAGTCGCTATCTGCAGAGCAGAGTATCAGCCTGCCCAAGGGAAAGGTTATCACACCTACAGTCAGACACCCTTACTATTTCACATTACCATAGTCAGAACAGCAGCAAAGCCTTGCCACACTCACTCCAAAATTACCCCATCTCACCCTGTGGACATCATTGCTCTGCACTGTTGCTTTCTTGATTTTTTTGTTCTTTCCCCATTTAAATGGCTGTGATTCCACAAACCTGGAACTACTTCCTTGGACAAAAACCCCTTGAAACATGAACCCCACAAACAGATTTCTAAAGTTTGTGTGTGAAGGGGGAAAAAACCCTCCCTGTTGGGGCTTCTTTTTTTACAAACTTGAACATGCAAAATTTACTTCAGTGTTTGTGACTTGGGTGCACTCATTTTATCCAAGCTCATCCTCTACAGCATGAAGTCACAAGGAACATACGTGAACCTGGATCTGGGTCACCTCTGTAGCACTACCAGAAAGATACAGAGCTTAATTTGGAAATGTCTTCAGCATTTCTCTGGAACACTCTGAATAGCTGAAATGCCCTGAAATAGCTGTGAAAACAATGCCAGGTTATCTCCAAGATACATATTTGGTTTTTGTGGTGATTTAAGTTACTCATCACACTTCAGCCTTGCTTGTTTTGCTCTTTTAAAAATTTGCTGCCTGTAACAAATCAACAAGAAACAAACACGTTGAGATAACTGTTGAACAACAACAGTTTCTTGGGAAGTTGCCAAAAGCCATCAGTCATTGCGCTAACACATCAAGATGCTTGCAGACCAAGTTAGATAATATTGCACTCTGCAAATAACCTACTAGCTTGCTTAGCTAGTTAATAATAGCATGTCATCCCCATCCCTGCCCTCCTTGCCTGCATAGGAGCACAGGATTAGCTTGTTCCAGACTAGCAGGTGAGTACTTTCTTGGTCCCAGTGCAGACTGCTCTTCTGTTTGCCTCTCAAATGGAAAAGCAGCTTCATGCAACATGACAAACAGGCACTCCTCTCCCAGTCACTCTCCTGGTTCTTTAAGCTTCACCCCTTTGCTGATACTACTCCTTCAAAAATTGCCAGCGTGAGATAAGAAACTGCACCAGCTCTGTGGCACATACAATCAGCCAGACCATGTTCATCAGAGAGCAACACAGAGCAATACAGAAAGGAAGGAAATGCAACAGAAAGGCCTTCCCATACTCCAACATCCAAATGAACAAAGTTTTCCCAGCCTGACAAACTCACTGTGAAGCTGGGAAGGACATACTTGCTATACAATGCCCTGAACAGTAAAAATCTAGGAAGCTTGACCACAAATCAAATTCCATGAACAAGGATTCATATTTTAAAAGAGACAGAAAATAGAGTTGCACTGATGTAATTCATATTCCAATTCAGGGGAGAGCAGTAACAGAAATATATAATGCAATGTAGCTCCTTGCTTTTAAATATCCAGTACATCATCTATACACTGTCATCCTCATGAAGAGAGACGACAGGATTCCCAAGCGCTGTTTTACAAGCATTCCTAGCCATATTATTAATCCTCTATTATTAGCTGAACTGCTTATTTCCTTTCTTGCATTTCATGCAACTTATACACATGGATATCATGGTATCTAGCTTCAAACTTTGCTCAAGGAGCAGTTCATTCTCATGTTCCTGCAATTTTGCTCTCCTGTGAGTCACAGCAGCCCTGAGTAATGCATGTGTAAATCTTCTTACCTTTCCCTTGGTTTGGGAGATATATGTTAAAGAAAACAGGACAAAAATCTAATTCCTTTCATAGACTAATTATCCCACCCCCCCCCCTGTGATTTACAGCAGGAGTCAAAATAATCATTTCAAGAATATTTATTTTTAGAAAGAAGGAAAGGACACCTTTTTCACCTCGCTGGTAACCTTCAGGTTATCTATAACCTGTACCAACACCATCTTGTATTTCAAAAGCAACATGTTTTAGCAGTGCAGAAAACCAAATGAAGCTTAAATCGGCACCTCCCAAACTCAAGCAGCTCCTTATTCTCCTAACCCAGGCTGTTAAAAGATTTCTTCTTGCAGAATAAGGTGCACTCCGGAAAGTATGAATTATGTGAGGTGACTACTACGAGAAATACACCAATCAGCACTACAGTTTATTCCATGTATGATTACTGAGCAAGTCTGCTCAGGAGAGCTGCAATTTTTATTGTTTCACAAGTGGCAGTTATGGACTATTTTTCTCAAACAATCATAGTTACAAACCATTTCTAGTACAGACATGTAAGACAATTAAATTAATTTAGCTTTCTAGTATCTTCATACTTGATTTCTCTTTTCTCTGTATCTGCAATCCTGACCTCACTCTTACTTTTTCATCTCCTCCTGAAAAATTAACTCTGTTCTTTTAAATTGGAAGGTAAAATTTCTAGATATCAACCCCACAGGAAGTAATTTTTTGCTTAAAGTTGTCTGTTTTATCAGCTTGATTCATCACTTACCTAAATTTAGGAAATAAGTTTAACTAGAACAGATGCAAATGGAGTTAGATTTTTCAACTTATCTTCCCATAGACATAATGGTTCTCAAGACAATATTTCAACCTTTTCAAACAGAAATATGTAATTATCCTTAAGAAAAACTCCAACAGATTAGCAAGTGTAAATAGGTGACATTACAGCAACAGCTGGGTTTTCCAGAAAACACAAAGAACTTTGTGAGTGTGCAGAACAGATGCCCTGATAGTTGTCCTGTGAAACTACTTCTCTTTTTACATCAGTTCTCGCAAAGCTTTTCTAATTCTTCACTTTTTTGTTCTCAATTATTCCTAAGGCCTTTTAGAAGACATAATCTGCTGGTGCCGCTTCAGAACTGTTAAGAGCAAACAGCAAGACTCATCAAAACACTTATTTGACCTTGCATTTCCCAGCGAAACAGTCAGGTGCCCTGGAAATTTCAAGTAAATAAAAAAATAGCTTAATACATAGAATTTTCAAATTGACCTAAAGATAAACAACCCAGCTCAGCTAACATGTCAGACATACTTTGTCAGTTGAAAGGGTTCAGCTTCCCCAGCAATGATCTGGTAAAGGCACTTGGACAACACACATACAAAACACACAAACGCTTACAAGCACCAACTCCCTTTGCCTCTGAGGATGATGAAATTTGCCGTGTGCCTAAGCAAAAAAAAAGAGGAAAACTGTTAATTCAGCTGCTATTTGTGACTAGGCATTGTGACAAAACAGTATCATCTACCTACCTTGTGCATTAAGGCCTGCTGAAGAGTCTAAGTAGGGGATATTGAGATACCAAACATCACCAAGTGCCTTTTGTTAAGACCTGCAAGAAACCTCCAGGAGCAGCCGGCTCATTCAGGACGTCAGACCATCACACAGGTACCTGCAGCAGCAGCAGGGCTCATCTCCCCTACACCAACAGCCAAGTGGAACCACAGCTGGCCTGGTGATGTTGTCTTTGGCTCATTGCAGCCCTCCAGGCTCAAGCCACACCAAAGAGATGTGGACCATAACCAATAAACAAATAAAAGCAGCTAGAACTTGGAAATCTTCTCTGCTGTACGCCAATACTCCAAGTGATGCTTTCGCTCACAAAGTACTTGCAGTTTTATTTCATCAGGAACAAAAACATGTTTCCGGCATTCCATCTCTCAGCTAAATTAGATGCAGATGATGAAGGGTTTTTTCCAAACATATGGAAGACAATGCAGCTGAAATGTCAGCTAGGCCTTGAGAGATCCTGTACATAAGGCATTAAGCTTTCTACAACACAACGAATCTAGGCGGTAACTACTATGATTTCATTTCACAGAGTGATTTAGCATGGTATTACGAAACAGAAATGTTAAAAGAAAGTAATAAAAGCCTTTCATGTACCCTCAAATAAAGTCAGATGTTCATATGTCATGTATCTGGACAGCCCCTGCTTTCAATGGAAGCCTCATCTCCACTTCAAAGGGAGGAAATTAGACAAAAGGGGAAAGAATGTACACCTCTCAGTACTGGCAGCCCCAGGAAACCCAAGACCAAAGGACTAAATCCATCACTTCACCAACACCCCAAAGACAGACAAGCCTACAAGATATTTAACCAAGAGAGAAATTAAACACACAAGCACTTGCAGTCCTCTCAGCCACCAATATATAAACCTCACTCATTTTTTAATTTGAAAAGTCACAATCACACAGAAAGAACTTCCCTGTATATCCACTGCTAATAATACTTCTGATTATTGCTGTGAAAACATGGCATTCCCTCCACCATGGCTTTGTTCTTTTAATTGGTGTTGCAGGCAGAATGTATATTTGAATTTCTCAGTGCTTAGTTTGTCCTCAAGTATTAATGTCACATGGACTGAATCCAAAACATTAAAATCACAGAGTTAAATCCCTGCTTCCCAGGTGTTTTTCCCTATTCTGAAAGTATTTCTACACATTAGAAGTTGTTTAACGGTGAACAATTTCATTTTCTAAAGCTCCATCCTTTGGTAGATAGTTGGATATGAACTAGTTTGATCTGTAAGCTCTGCAGTAAGTAGTTCTGACACTTGGGAAGCAGGATGTGAATTTTTCATGCGATACCTTGCTCTGTTGCTTGCTGATTATTCAGAAATTTGTCCATCCATGCTGAAAGTCGATGCTTTAGTCCTCACACAGAATATGTTTCAAACTTCTCCAAAGGAGCAGCTATTTCTGGCTTCAGTGGCACAAAAATCTTGTGAACAACCTGAAATTTCAACCTTTCTGATTCTCTCTCTGATCCTGCTGGTAGGGGAGTGAACAAGAGGCTGTGTGGGGCTTGGTTGATGGCTGGGGCTAAACCATGACAACTAGCAAAAATGCAGACTCTGAAGAGATGGTCAGTCTGCAAGGTACTGCTAAAGGTACAGTTAAATTCATTTGGTGTGGAGGGAGAAAAACACTAAGATGAGTTTTCACAATAGTGTTTTTAGGAGTATGCTCCACAGTAGCATGAATTGTGCCACAGGTGAGTTCTCCACTTAAAGTCAAAAAGTTATTGCTTTATATCTCTGTTTCTGTCATTAAACACACAAAGTTTATAAAATTCCTTGGTCCATAAAGCAGGTGCAAATTGCAACCTACAAGTGTATTAACAGGCAATGCTCAGCTCTACATATCTTGTAATGGACAAAATAATAATTAAAAAAACCTGATCAGAGATGATGGGAGTATCAGACGGTGCAGGAACTGTACTTTGAAATGGCATATCTATCAAGTAACATCACCAGGTTGGGCAGATTAGGCATTTTCTCCAACAAATAAATCAATTAATTAATTGGTCCAGTACAATGTTCTTGTTTATTCAACAAACACACCTCAATTAACCTATAACTTGTACCATTCATACATTTTGGATAAGTCTATTTGCATAAGAAACTGGTATGAATCAAAACAAGGTCAGTAATTTCCCTTTTGC
Source organism: Dendrocincla tyrannina (assembly GCA_035047865.1). Lineage (NCBI taxonomy): Eukaryota > Metazoa > Chordata > Aves > Passeriformes > Dendrocolaptidae > Dendrocincla > Dendrocincla tyrannina. Next base: position 16,142,585 of record JAWWMP010000132.1, read on the forward strand.
AGGTTTACTGAATTGGCAACTCAGACGAGGAATTACAAACAAGCATTTGAAGCTAACCCAGCTTGCCATTGTGCAACTCTTTACTGGTTGACAAGGAAATACCAGAATCCATTCTTGGCAAAATCTAAAGAGAAACAACTTGTGACACATTACCTCTTTGACCTTGAAATGCCCCCCTCCCTGGTAACAAGTTGAGGAAGTGGCTAATCTTTCACCAAAACTAAGCAGATTCAGTTCAGTGTCTCAGCATCCAAAATCGTGTACAGACCATATTTTTCAAAATTATTAATTACTATGACTGGCTGAAGAATACAGTCAGCTTTAAAGCTAAGTGCAAGTCATAGAGAGTTAAATCACCAATAGAACTACTTCTACTAAATTTTCCTCACTATTATCACATCACTGTAGATTGCACCAGAGTTATCCCTAGGCTTTACATAAGCCAGTATTTTCTTTTGGCAGAATGGGATAAGATCCAGTAAGCAGTTTTAATTTTTAAAAATTTTCAGTTTTATTCCTTAAAATATGTCATCTTTTACTCAAAAAGCAAGAAATTGAAAAATTTCACTTGCAATAATTCACACTGTTCTTTAAAGCTTGTTTAACAACCTGTAAAGATTGAATAGCTTTTCTTCCCCCCCACCACCACTATTTTTTTAATAGTTTCATGGGAGGTTTTGGTGGCTTATTTTTTTAGTTATTCAAAAAGCATTTTGAAAAACCAGTATGAATGGGAAAGAGGCCTGGGTTTATTTTCTGGATACAAGAAACTGCAGGTGGAAAAAGAGTGTGTACAACTGATTTCAAACCATCCCCTTTTGCACTGCTCCCTTCCTTAAATAATACTTTTGTAGTTTCACCTCAGTTTATTTTCTTCTGCTCAAATTTGGAAAAGGAACATTCCCTTTATAAATATTTTGGTACAAGGAAAACACATTCCCAGGAATTTACTAGGCAATCATTTAGTTGCTGTTACTCTTACCCAGCTCAGTCACACAGCTTTTCCTGCACAAACACACATGTAGGTGATCCAAACATAACACAGGCACAGCTGTGCAGCCCTGCGAGCCTTTAGCAGCTCTACACCTGTAGTCCAGAAATGTAAGGGATGTAGGGCAAAGGCTGTCATGAAAAGCTCCACTTGCCCCTCTCAAATGGTGGTGGAGAAGCTAAAACCAGTCCATAGACTGTCCAATCCCCTTCCTGAGAGACCTGTACACCGTAAACAGCATGGTAAGGAAACACTCTGGTCCACACATAGTTCATTTTCCTCAAGAAGGGTAATGAGCTAAGAATGCACATTTTGGGTAACAAAAACCCCTCTCTGCTGTCCCAAGAGGGCATTTTCATATGCTGGTCCTGTATCTAGGACAGCCATGGGTATGTGAATTTTGGCAGAAGTGGCGTAACAGAGGTCCACATCAAAGTATTTTGTGAAGGAGTTTTCATTGAAAAACAATACACAGGAGGAGGAGAAGAGATCACACAAAGCCATATGGCCATAACCTCTGCATTTTACTTAGTTTTGAACACCGAAGCATCTACAAATTATTTGTAGGAAGAATTTGAAAAAGGCATTAAAGAGAAGCACCTAACTTTCCCTGTCATATTTGCTCTGGACTGCTAATTCTGCAAGATACCACGACATTATAAGAACAAAATGAGAACAAAAAAGGAACTGGGAACCACAATCTGACTGGTAACTCTAGGGCCAGTCACAATCTTTTCAATCCCAAAGCCATCATAAAGTGAGGACAAGACCAACTCTGAAGAAAACTAATTTCTTTGGAGGGGACAAACAAAGCAGGTTACCAATGTATCACTGACTCTAAACATGCAGGGCCCACAGCTATTGTGCAAACACAGAAATAACAAGAGACAATTCAAACTCTGAAGAAAACATTGCAACCAAGTGCTGTCAGATGGCAACACTTGCGGCATTAAAGAAGCAAAATTTATATCAAATTTTAAACGAACAGTGTGTGTATATATATATATATGGAAGTAGACATTTACTATGGTGACCACTCTAAGATGATACCTGGTAATAAATTTGTGTATATGATTTACTGCCAAATCCAGGTGCAAGCTCAAATACACAGAGCAGCTCCTGAGATGAGTAGCATCATTCTTTCTGAGATTGTTAAAAGCACAATTATGTCTGTGTTCCTACCAGAATGTACTGAACCTCAGACTTCATATTGACAAGAACCCCCCTCACCCTTCTCAATATCTGCTCAGTTTGAGCTTGAATATGAGTCCTACTTTTGATTTAAACTCCTCATTCCAGATACATTCTAATATCTTGAAAGTCAACACACAGGACGTTATTTGTTACATTAGATGCTAGTTTATGATATGCTTTCAAAGTCAAGTAGTATTTCAATTATAAATAAAACCAGATGGATGTGATAAGCTTCTACTACTGGTTACATCTACATGAAGGAGTGCTTTCTGGTGGGGAAATGTTTTGGGAAGGCATTGGCCAGCCCTCTTCATTACAATATGCAACTGGAATGTTACACAACTCAAACAAATAGGAATTCAACAGCATGAAAAGGTGACACACAGGCACACATAACAGCTCTCCTGTGCAGACAGAACTCAACTTCAATTCTGAGCAGATGCTGAGGGGAACCTGAGCACATCCCTGTGCCACAGTTTACATGGAGGACTAAGTCACAATTTATCTTTTGAATTATTCAATTGTGAAGAACACAAAGTGAAAGGAAAAGAAGAAAACAGATGTTGTCACCACAGTTGATAGATAAAGGAAGTCTAGACACATCTGGATATTATGAAAGAAAAATATTTTAAACATGACTTCCTCCAGTTCCTCTCTCTGGCAAATATGCATTAGATGTGCTGAATTCTAATCCCAAGTTATTTGAATTGCAGTCTAGAAATACACGCACACAAAAACCCCAAACCAACCAACCAAAAAAAAAAAGGGGGGGGGGGGAATTTCTGCTGTCAAAAATCCCATGAAAAGCAGCACAGCACACACGGGAATGAAAAGTCAAAAACAGTTCTAAGATTTCAACACAGCCTTCCAGAACAAAGCTGGTTTTATCCTCTTTATTATGTTCACCGGAGAATTTTACATGATTTTTCCTGTAAGGAAGGAAGGACAGAAGCAGCTCTCGCAGCAATGTGACATTTCCTGAGAGACTGCTGAGGAATCTGGGGTCTGCCAAAAGATGTATCAAGTCTGGGACATAGGGAACATACTGGCATAATTCACCTCGTGGTCTGGATTTTCAGAAGAACCTACCGTTCAAACAGCCAATTCAAGCTTGAATCTGCAAAGCAAAATCTTAGGAAGCAGTCCCACCATCCCTGGAAAAAAAGCCTGAACAATGCTAAATTGGAAGCAACGGAACAATTTGCAAAACTCAGACTTTGTCAACACTATTCTGTTTTTCCTTCTTGTCCTAAGGCAATGAGGTGATTGCTCTTGGATAGAAAGCTGACTTTAAGATTTATAAGACTATTTGATCCTCAGGGGAACTGCAAGAATCACATTTGATGGACAGAATAAACAAAGGTGACACTAACTCTGGCCTATTTCTTTCAAGATTCATATTTGAAAAATACAATTTGCCTTCTCTGATAAAAATAGCCTCAAAGGAATACAGAGTAAACATAGATCTCTTTCTGCATTACAGTTCCCTCACAGTGCTGATATATAACAAGCTATTTGCAAACTTGTTTTCCAATTCAATATGGACAATAATAACACTATATCAATACATCACCACCTTGTTTACCAAATTCATCTCTTCTCCACTGGAAACAACAAAGACAACTTGGCAGATGTTCAGAGCAGAGGAATGAAGATGAGCATTTGGTTGGACTGACACCCTGACAGCCAAGAATACAAAACATTCCACAGATATTTGAAGGGTGCAAACAACAAGGAGGGAAAAAAACAACTTTAAGGGGAAGATGACACAGATCAGTTCACTAAGGCAAGTAAATCAGTGGCTCGAGAAGTACATCAGCAGGCTCACTGGCAGCAATACAACCAAAGTTGCCTTCCCACAACACGCTTAAGTGAGTAAATATCCCCTTATTCAGAGAACAAAAACCTTTCTGCTGCCCAGCAAAAGCCCTCACGAGTTCAGTGAGAACCACTCCTGTATTAAACCATTTCTTCAGAGACAGAAATAGGTGCACACCATTCAGCACAAATTAGGTTTTGCCATGCTTTACACCTTCATCCAAATTTGTACTAAAAAAAGATGCTCTGACTAGTATTCAAACATTTTCATCATCCTGATGACAACTCCATAAACCCAAAGCTGATAATAATAATTCCACTAACCCTCCCCCACCTAGTTAATTCCACTTCATGTGAAGAAATCATCCCATTTTTACACTGTTTTGTATTATGACATCATCTACCATGTACAGGTCAAACCCAAAGATTTAGGGATATGAACAAACCCGTGGATGCACAATAGACAAAACAGTAAAAATGATGAAGCATTTCTACCTGAGAACAATTAAATTTTTATTCCATCAACTGCGTGATGGAACTTCTTTGCTAGCAAGAAGTTTTCCTCTTTCAGCCTGTAGATTTTCATAAACAACTGAAATGACCATAAAGCCGTGTTCCACATTTTTCAACTCACTTCTGACTTTATACTATACTGAGATAATTATACTGCATTTACCCCAGTCTTGCTTTATTGGTATGTGTTGCATTTTTCGCAGCAGTACTTTTTCTGCCCTTTTTATTGGGTTCCAGTAGATATTGAACACACTATAAATGGAAGCCTTTACTTGGGAAAAAAATTACACCAGCTACCAAAAGCCCATAGCAGATGCATCTTCAAGTAATGAACTGGATCCCTCATGCAAACAGAATGTCGGCACTCAGGATAACAACAACAGTACCAAGTCAAATGGTAATAGCTTTTTTGAAAGGATGACAAAACACATTGATAAAATAGTATGGATTTGGAGCTGCTGACACTATTCTCTACAGCAGGTCAACATACTGAACAACAGTAAGTCCAAAAAAACACTGAAGGCACATCAGTCTCAACACCTAACTGTTCCCAGTTCTCTGCAGAGCAGGTGCTGGATTTTTGAAGGTCTCTGGCAATTTTTAAGAACCTGTATGAAAGGAAACATGGCAAACTGCAGAACATACTGCGACAGAGAGAGAGAGAGGGGACAGGAGATGTTCAGTGGAAATGATCCCCCGTTTCACCACATCTGATGAACACACCCTAACTCTGTTAATGAAATTCTCAGAGCCCTCTCCTGTGCTACACCTGTGCCATGTACGTTACCTGACTGAACATATGCACCAACAAAATATTATTTCTTCTGGGCCATCCTACACAGAGATTGCAATTACAACCAGCTCTCAGACACTTTAGAAACGCAAAGACATTTGGAAGCTTGTCCTCTCTTGTCTCCAGAAGACTTTTTTTCATTTGCCAACCCTCCACACCCTCAAAGGGGCTAATAAAAATCTGGCTGTCAAGATGGACAAAAATTTATTCTTATTTTAACATGTTTGTATTCAGCCATCATACAAGCTTACAAGAGTTCGTTGTACTTTAATAACAACTAAAACTCTTCTGAGACACAGCTTGTCCATTTTAGCTTCAAAAAACCCCATGACAAAGTTAGCATAAGTCTGCAAAAAAACCTAAGATCTTTGCCAGAAATTAATTGAGAAACAACCGAATCATTCATAACATACTTCATACATTTTTTGATGCTTAAGACTATCTACATGGTTTTTAAAACTTTGCAACATATCCTAAGTGATAACATGAAACTGTGGATGGCTAACTGAATCGATGGGGTACTCGTTGTCATTACTGCTCAAAAAAAGCAGCAGTTTCAAGTTCACTGTAATAATTAAGGCAATTCTCAAGCATTAAAACACTTAAGATCATTTGCAATCACTTTAACTTTTTGTTCCCCCTCCAAATGCTCAAATTAATGCAGCATTTCTGTAAAGTATCACCCTGAACTACTCAAAGTTTTACCACGTTCTATAGCAAGAAAAAATTCAGCATTTTACTTTGTTGTGCTTGATGTTTGTGATCAATAATACTATGCTACAGTGTCTGCTGACTGATGGAAGGAATTTATTTTCTTGCAAGTAAACAGTTGCAAACTGTCCACATTTAATATTTCCTTTTCACAAATGCCTTAAAAAGTTTAGCAGCAGCGTAGAGAGACACATTCATGCTACTAAATGCCATTAAGCATCACTGTTAACAAGAAGAAAATACACTAAGTGCCAGCTTGGGTAAGGTAAAGTGAATTGGTGCAAAAACCTTTCCTTGCCACTTCCCAGCTTCAGAAGGAAGTACTTCAGTATTATTCTCCCATCTCTAAAACACCTACCATGAGAATTTGTTTTCAACCCTCATTTACTGTTTCACAAAAGCCATGACAGAAACGATCAGCCATTCTAATGTTACAATGGAGCACCAAGGCCTCGATGAGAGATGCTACTTAATAGTAAAGCATTATTTGTTTGTAATTCCAAATGTAATTTAACCCATGGCAACTGACACTTTTATATATACACACTATGTCATATAGTATATTAAACAGGGTCAGTAAAAGAAAAATATATTCAGACCACTCGAAGCAATCAGCCATTTTACCCTGTGTTCGTTTGCCCCAGGATGGCAAATGATAATCTTCTGTCTTACCAACACAGTCTTGGAATTCAGTGACCTTTTAATAACAATGTGGTCCAAACTAATATATTTTCACATAAGCTTGAGATAAACATCCAGTCTCTTTGCAGAGGTGTTTCAGCACTACTTCCACCAAAAATATTTCAAGTTGCAGCTTAAAAATACTCTCTAAAGAGCTCTGTAAAATTTTAACAGCTGGTTAAAGGAGGAGAAATTACAGAATCATGTCCGGATTTCCACACTACTTTACTTCTTCCTACCTTATTAGCCTCAAAAATTCTGCAGATGATGGATTAGCTAAAAAACAGTTTCTTTTTGTTGCAATTTCAATGAATCTCAGAACTAACTATTTGCTCACATCAGTTTCCAAGCAATCTCTCTAGGCATCCAAGTTTATCAACTAGAAGAACCATTCAAGCCTCCTCACTTTTAAACATACCCCTAACAAAAAGCTTGTTTAACAGGCCTGCTAGGCTCCGTGATTTATTTCTTGACATTTCCAATAAATCATCTTTTTGGTTTTGCAGTAAGGCTTCAACTCTTCATTGTTCACAATCTATAGCAGATGGCAAAAGGCTGGTTTTGCGTGCTTCTGAAAACAAACACACACTAAAATCTACTTTTTTCTAGATCCCCAGCAGCACACACAGCTTGTTTCTACGCTCATGTTTTTTACATTTTCTTTTTAAGCACAGATATTACTAAAGAGGACTTGGCTACCACCAGCTCCACACTTTGTATTTTCCAAGTTAGCACTTGGTACTTGCTGTACCGTCATACCACAGGCAATATTCAACACATACCGTATGAAACTATAAGTAATGGCCCCATACAGAGACACGTCTGAACTTTTTCTCAAAGAAAAAAGTACAAAGAGAATAGCAATGTTTCTGCAGCTCAAAAAAGAACCACTCAGTGAAAAAACTTTTACCACGCCTAGCATACTCTTTCTCCCCCCAAGAGCTATGTTGTATGGAGAGCTATTGGATATTTTATGGCATTAGAAAGTATGACCTAACTTATATTCTTCACAACTACATGGTATCACAGGCCCCAGACACTCAATTTTGGTGTTTTGGTTTTTTTTTTTTCTATACAATCCCTCCAGCCCAACTGAGGCACCCTGCTATAAATCAGAGGAGGGTATTCAGCTCCTTCACCATGTACATCACAGTGCCACAATGCTGAGCAGAGCTCCCAGAGCTAACTTTCTCAAAAGGCTAAGCTTATGGGACACCACAGATTTGAGCCAGCTGTGCGTTTTGAGCAGCATCATCTCCTACAAACATCTGTTCTGAACTACGAATATTTCTACAGACCCTTCCTTTCCCCTCCAACAAGACTGGAGGCTCAGTGCACAGCCCATCAGCACAGACCTGCCCATGCCAGAGGAGGTACAAACAGCTCTGACCAGTCATTGGAGAAATAATTAGTTCCTCATGCTACGTTTCTACATCTATCAACACACCACAATTGCTCTGTCACAACTTAGCAGTCCAGCAGCACTATCAGACAAGTGGTCTGTAAATTAAACTGGATCTATTCCCTACAACTCCACAGCAACACTTCAGGGATAGCTGCCTGTTTTTCACATCCTCAGAAAAGAAACTCTGAAATCTCTCAGTTGTATCCAATTATTTCAGGTTTTCCCCTGCTACTGTATTAGTGTGACCTTTTCTTTATTGTTTCATTGTCCTGGGTTCATTTCCTAGACATTATTTCCTTTACTGGGTATTTCCACCGGGTATTGCACAGTAATTTTTCATTGCTTACATTGCTCTAAGTAAGGTAGAAAATACTTATTACACAGTCATATACACATTAACAATAACTAATACATCCTTTTGGCTAAGATACTATTTCCTAGTAGTCCCTATAAAAGCAAGAAACATTAAAACCCACGTTTCGCAGCCTTCCTGTTGGTGCTGGGAGATGAACATCGCCGAAGCAGTGTCCCAGCAGTGACACCATCCAACAGGACACAAACATCTGAAGGGAGTTTCAGCATTGAGGATTTTATTTCTGATGCTAGCAGAGGGTCACGCCTATGCCGAACTCGTCTTCTGCACTTTTCCAGTTGCCAAGGAGAGGTATCAGGAGCTACACGAATCTGCATTGTACAGCAGTGCTGCACAGAGGGCTAATCTCATTACGTGATAAATAGTCTTGACACTGAATGTGCCACGTGCTGCACACTAAACTGGCTCCTTTAGTCCTTTCTTGGTGTCACCTAAGAACACGGTGAGCTTTGTGAGCCCAGGCTGAGGGCAGGCACGCAAGAGGCACACACGGGAATTCAGCACATATAAAGAGAACAATAGCAAGACATTTAAGCACGCCAATTAGAAACTGCCCAGCTTACAGCATCATTATTACAGCTGCCCCTGCTCCTTCCCAGAAGTGTCCCTCTCCTCTTATGCATGGCAGAAGGCAGCTTTGAAGCGACCAACATGGTTACTCCCATACGAAGACCCAGGAACCACTGCAAAGGGCAGAGTCAACCACCATTTCTCAGTGTGGTAAAGCCTACCAGTAATAGCTGACCAAATGAGGAGTCGAATCATCATGGCAAGGGGCTGTAATTCTTTGCATCATCAATGCTAAAACCCAGTAAATTATTCAAAAGCAGTAAAGCTGGAAAGAGAGAGAGAGAGGGAGAGGCAATTGTTGCAGGTGACTCCCTTCCAATGGGAACTGAGGGCCCTCATATGCTGACATACCCATCCCATAGGGAACTCTGCTGCATTCTTGGGGCTTAGGTAAGAGAGATTACTATTACTACTAGACTGCCTGGACTGATTCAGCCCTCTGATTACTAACCACTTCTGGTTGTCCATTTGGCAGTGATGAGGCTGGGGAGAGAAGTCCTAGGGCAATTAAAAAGGACTTCAGGGCATTGGGACAACTGGTTGAAGGGACAGGAGCACAGGTAGTATTTTCCTCAATCACTCTGGTATCAGGGAAGAATGCTGAAAGTAATAGGAGAACCCACCTGATCACAGATGGCTTAAAGACTGGTGCCATCAGTGGAACTTTGGCTTTTTCAGTCACAGGCCAGTTTACAAGCATCAATCCTGCTGGTGACAAACAGGATTTACATGTCCCAAAGGGGACAAAGTATTCTAAGTCCTGGAGTCCACAAGGCTCAGGGAGGCGGCTTTAAACTAGGTTTGAAGGCGAAAGGGGATAAGACCAGCCTCACTAGAGACGAGCCTGAGGGCAGCATGACAGCACTGGGGTTGAAATAATAGCCCAGCTGAAGTGCTTCTACACCAATGCACATGGTATGGGCAACAGCAGAAGAGGAGGTGGAAACCACTGAGCAGCAGGAAAGCTATGACATAGCTTCATATGACACATATATGACATCATGAAAATGTGGTTGGATGACTCACATGACTGGAGCACTGCAATGGATAGCTACAATCTCTTCAGAAGGGACAGGAGAGGAAAGAGAGGTGATTGAATGGCTCTGTTATGGAGTGTTTCAACTACACAGAACTCAAGGATATGTTGAGGGCCTATAGGGGAAAATGAAGGAGATAACCTGGTGGGAGTTGATTACAGATCACCCAACCAGGATGAAGAGGTGGATGTATTCTATAAGGGGCTGGCTGATGTTTTGCAATTGCCAGCCCGTTTTTGGGGGAGACTTTAATTTGCTGGATGCCTGCTGGAAACTCAGCACAGCACAGAGGAGACAGCCTAGGAGGTTCCTGGAATGCGAGGAAGATAACTTCCTCACACAGCTGGTGAGTGAGCCTACTGGGCTGGAGCTCTGCTAGACCTGCTGTTTACTGAGAAGGGATGGTGGGAGATGCAGTGGTCGAAGGCTGCCTTGAGCACAGTGACCACAGTAGAGTTTTAAATTCTTAGTGAAGTCAGGAGGGGCGTCAACAAAACCTCTGCCTTGGACTTCCAGAGAGTAGACTTCAGCCTGTTGAGGTCACTAGTTCAGAGATTCCCTTGGGCAACAGTCCTTAAATACAAAGGGGTCCAAGAAGGCTGGATACACTTTAAGAAGGCAATCCTAACAGTTCAGGAGCAAGCTGTCCGTATGTGCTGAAAGATGAGCTGGCAGGGAAGACCAGCCTGGCTGAACAGTGAGCTTTTTCTGGAACTTGGGGAGAAAAAAAAGACAGCTCACGACCTTCAGAGGAAGGGGTAGTCAACTCAGGAGGAGTACAAGGATATCATCAGGTCACAGAGAGAAAGTTAGCAAGACAGAAGCTTGGCTAGAGCTCAATCTGGCCACTGCTGTCAAAGGCAATAAAAAGTGTTTTTATAAATACATTAACAACAAAAGGAGGGCCAAGGAAAATCTCCATCCTTTATTGGA
>JAWWMP010000132.1:16153703-16201354 GCA_035047865.1 Dendrocincla tyrannina
ATGAGATTCATGCAGGGGTACTGAGGGAACTGGTGGAAGAGCTCAGCAAGCCACTCTCCATCATTTATCATCAGTCCCGGCTCACTGAGGACGCCCCAGATGACTCGAAGTTGGTCAGAATAATGTCCATCTGCCAGAAGGGTCAGAAGGAGGATCCAACAAACTACAGGCCTTTCAATCTTGGTGACCAGAAGGTTATGAAACAGATCATCAGGACAACCAGAGGATCAGACCTACCAGCAGGGGTTTAGAAAAGGCAGGCAGGTCCTGCTCAACCATCCTGACCTCCTTTTATGATCAGGTCACCCACCTAGTGAATGAAGGAAAGGCTGTGAATGTGTAGTATACTTGGACTTCTGTAAAGTCTTCAATATTGTCTCTTATGATATCTTCCTGGAAAAGCTGGCAGCCCATAGCTCAAAAAAGTGCACTCTTTGATGAGTTAAAAAGTGGCTGGATGGCTGGGCCTGGACAGTGACGGTGATTGGTGCTGCAACCACTTGGTAACCAGTCACCAGTTGGGCTCCCCAAGGCTCAGTATTGGGACCAAATCTTTATCAATGATTTGGGATGAGGGATCAAGTGCATCCCTGGTAATTTCACGTACAGTACTAAGTTGGGTGGGAATGTTGATCTGCTGGAAGATACAAAGACACTGCAGAGGGATCTGGACAGGCTAGATCAATGGGCAGAGGCCAGTCATATGAGGTTCAACAAGGCAAAATTCTGGGTCTTGTCCTTGGGCAACAACAGCCCCCCCCACAGTGCTACAAGCAAGAAGAAGGGAGGCTGGGAAGTGGCCCAGCAGAAAAGGACCTGGGGGTGCTGGTTGACAGCAGCTGAACACAAGCCAGTGTGTACCCAGATGGCCAAGGCCAATGGCATCCTGATCTATATCAAAAAAAACGTGGCCAGCAGGACCAGGGCAGTGATTGTCCCTCTGTACTCAGCACTGATGGGGCCACACCTCAAGAGCTGGGTCCAGTTCTGGGCCCCTCACTTTAAGAAAGACTTTGAGGTGCTGGAGCATGTCTGAAAAAGGGCAATGAAGCTGGTGAAGAGTTTAGAGAGTAAGTCCTATGAGGGGCAGCTGAGGGAGCTGGGGTTGTTTAGCCCAGAGAAAAGGAGGCTCAGAAGAGCCCCTGTCACTCTCTACAACCTCCTGAAAGGAGGTTGCAGCCAGGTCGGGGTCAGTCTCTGCTCCCAAGCAACCAGTGACAGGTCAAGAGGACACAGACTCAAGCTGCACCTCAAGTGGAGGTTCAGGTTGGAAATCAGAATAATTGTTTCACTAAAAGGCCAATTAAGCATTGCCCAAGGAGGCAGTGGACTCACCGTCCCTGGAGGTATCCAAGAAACAACTGCATGTTGCACTTAGTGCTGTGGTTTAGTTGGCACGGTGGTGTTCAGTCAGATTGGACTCAATGATCTTGGAGGTCTTTTCCAACCTAAATGATTCTATTAAATGAATTAATAGTCGACTCACTACAGGACAGACCCATCACAGAGAACATAATAAGGGTCCTACTAGGAGCATGTTGATGTCAATTATATTTTTGCCCTTTCACATGTAAAATATTCTTAATGGTCAGAAAGAGACTACTTTGTCACATATGGCAAAGAGGCAGGAGAGGAAAGATCTCCCTATTCATTAAGCCCTAAAACCCCATGGGAGCCAGCAACACAGCTGCTTTTAGACAGTGAAAAAACACCATCAAAACAGCTATTTTAGTATTTTCCCTCATCCCCAACCCAGTATTCCCAAGACTACCCAAGAACTCCTTACTCTCTTAGAATTTTTTTTCATCCCAGCACACTCATGGACCATCTACACAAATTTAGTCCTACATTACCACCCAAAATAGTTTTGCTCTCTCCCTGATGTTTACCCATCTGATATATTTATGTGCAGAGATTAAGGCCGATTTCTCATTTTCGGAGAATACACAAAGTCAGGTCTGATTTTCCCTTAAGAAGCAGTACTGAAGCACAGCTGGTTAAAGTCTAGGCAGCAGACATCATACACATACCAGGTTACGTGGAAAAATAAACAACCCAAAAGCACCAGGTCTCTTTTGCTTACAGACAGATATATATATATTGGTTTTTGTAAGTCTTCATTACTCAAAAGCACCACTTACAATGTGCCTTCTTACAGCTTCTTCCTGCTTACTTACTTGTTCCCCCGAGAGAAAAATCCAACCTAAGAAAGCTGCTGGCATCGAGACACAGATGTCTATTTATACAAATGTATGTTTTCCTAAATATCATTTGTTACACATTACTGGATGATGAAGTTAACCGATTCCAGCTTGAGTGGTGTATTCTCCTAGGAGGAAAAGGGGTTTCACTATCACACATCAGATGTTGGTAACATTTTACAGTCCAATTAATTTGATTTTTGAAGAATTTTCACCTGAGCTGTATTCTCACTACCATATAACAGAATTGTATTTGCTTCTTTTAGAACAATGAATAAATCTGTCTTACATATGAACAGTTAGCCCTGAGTATTGAAATCAGTTACTGACTGGGAAGTTGGGAGTGTTTCTATGATGTTTTCTTTCTGAAATTTCACTTTTAGCCACAGGGCAGAGCTCTGTCAGAACAAGCTTTTTGACCAGTACTTTTCCTACTCACTTGTCAAGTGAGCAAATTTGACATTGAAGTTGGGTCAATTTTGGTTCCAGCAGTGCGATTATGATCCCAAGTTACCACAACCAGACTCTGACTCTCAAAGACCATTTGCAAAGCTCCCATTTTATCACAACCAGACTGACTCTCAAAGACCATTTGCAAAGCTCCCATTTTAGGACACTTCTTATTCAGCTCTACAGAGCCTAAGTAGGTTTCATACTTGCAAACAGACGGTAAGAATTCAGTCCTTTTAAAAGAAGCTACATCACTATCTCCACATTAAAAGGCTTTGCAAGTTTTGTCTTTTCCAGGCAAGCCCTTTACCATTTCTCCCTCAATTTGCTTGCTTCTTAGGAGAAATTTAAAAAAAAAAAAAAAAAAAAAGCCAAGAAAAAAGAAACATCTGTGGGAACAGCTGCACAAATATTGCAATTGCCAGAGAGCAGATTTCTTTCCAGCATCCAGGATTTCTGGTTTTGTATTTTGCAAGACCACTTAGTGTTGGATAACCACAGTGACTATCCATGCATCTGACACGCAATTTTGATCTCAATCACAGATAAGAGGTAAAAGCTCGCCATGAGCCCACCACAGACAGACAAACACAGAGAAAACAACCAGAAACCCAAACCCTTGAAAGAAGTGTCTAGAGGCTCCACCATGTAAAAGCTTATACAGCAAGTAGGCTGCTTGCTCCGACTTCTGGACAATCAAAATTCCATGTTAGGTAGTTTATAACACGCAAATGGTACAGCATAGCTTTTTCCTTCATCATTTATCTCATCTTTAACAACAACACTAAGACCCCAAATTACTCAGCAGCACACTTTCCAAGACAATACTTAGAAATTAGGCAATTATCTCACTAAATAAACAGATTTCTAGAAGTCTGTCTTCATCTCCTAGATACACGTCTGTGTTCACATACTTGTCTTTGAACTGCAGCAATCTGTTACGCTCCAACACAAAGCATTAAGAATGAGTTTAACTGTACTCTGTGCTATATATTGATAGCTGCATTTCCCAGTCCATGCCCAAGTAGGTAAGGTGAATGTGATTAAAACTCTATTACAGTAATAATCAACTAAAGTAGCCAGTTCCAAATACACATGGCCACAGCAGCAACAAGATCTTGAAACTACTGTACAATGCACGGGTCATTTGGGATTTACTGAAACTTTCTTTTCCCCAAAGAAAAGAAAGCTTTATGAACCAATTTGGCTGTGGGGGGCAGTCGCCACATCCAGCTGATCCACAGAGTAGGATCTGAAGAATGAGAAGTAAAGTTAATTGCCTGTAGCCTCTGCATCATTATTATTTCTCAAGCAACTCAAGAGGGGCCTTAAGCATACTTTAAGTCACCCTTGACTGTAGCACTTTCCCATTTGCTAAACAATCATTGAGCACGCTGGGGTTGCTGGAGCACAGTAGCACTTCAGCTTCTTCATTTTCCACCTCTACAGTGCCAGCTGTCAAGCTGCACATGTAGAGAAAGATTTCTTATTTGACTAAGCTCCAACATGCTTCAGGGGGTCTCTCCTCCAGTTGAATTCATGTGATTCACTCCTGTTACTCATTTTCTAAATACCCATCCTGTAAGGCTGTGCCTCCACATTCCCACAGCACTGCTTGGAAACAAAGTTGTGACCTTTAAAAATCCAAAGCACCATGATGCATCACAACTTGCCTTGCAACAATCCGTCCTTACATCCACGCGTTTCCACCTGAAGGAGGGAAACCTTCACGTATAGCAATGATCTGCTGTGATCATTCAGCTCCTTTCCATTAAGCTCCAAGCAGAATATCAGACCCTTTTCCCCAGCCCCATCACTTAAGCAGCACTAAAACAAAAGAGGGTCAAAAGTGAACAAACACATGGCTACAATGGGACAGAAAGAGCCCATTCAGCCCAGCATCCCATCTCCAACTGTGACTGAAGCAAAGCCTCAGAGACAAACAGGATAACTAAGACAGGCACTCTGCAATACCTTCAGCTAGTTATCCGATAAAACTGGATTTGCCCTTTACTAACCTCAATTTTCTGGCAAGCATCTTAATTACACCTTCCCCGCATCTTGTGCGCAGCACTACCTCCTTTCATTTCTTTTGAGCCTGCCATCATCATTCTGGATACACCCTGGGATCTTTCCACTGGAAAATAAGGGAAAAACTAGTCTCTGCTTCCCCATGCCCTGCCAGTCATTAACGCAGTTTTCTCAGCCATCTGATCTCCAGGCTGAAATGCTCCTTCCTGCTGCCCTGTTTCTTGCACAGAAGCTGTGCTGTCTGTCCTTGACGATTCTTGTCACCCTTTTTAAGACCTTTTCCAGCTGAAGCTGCCAATTATTAGAACTTTCCTTCCCTGATGCCACCTTTATCCTTCTTCACGTTTTTCTGCTCACAGCGGAGCATGTGGTAGCTGGGCGACCTAGAAAGGCAGCTTATGGAAAATCCAGGAGGCTGTTGCTGGAGCTGATGTCCAATCAACTGAGTAAGGATTAACTAGAAGGCTACTTTCTCTGCCTACTGAAGGAGCACTCTCCCTCTCGCAAAACATGGAAATAGCTCAAAATAAGGAAATAGTCCAGCCATTTTGGTCCAGACCCCACTAACCTCCAAAAAATTATGTTTAGTTCTCCCAGTTAGTGATATCTGAAGGGATCTTACTGCCTCCCAGATACAGGCAAATTACTGGGTTTTAGCATTTTACTCACACTTAATGCTTGTTCAATTTGACAGGTCAAGAATACTTGTTCAATTAAAAAATGAGTTCTATTTTCTTTTCTTTAATTCTTGTTCAAAAAGTAAAGGTAGATATGGGAAAAGGACAAGAGAAATACAACAGCTACTTTTTGGAAGTAACATACATGAAAAAAGTCTTTGATAAAAAGATATTACCATAATTGCTATTACAGAAAACTCTACAGGACTAAATATAGAAAAATTAAATGTATTTCTTGACAAGAAACTATCTACATATTTTGCCTCCTTGAGCCCCTCCAAACTACCAAATAAAGCAGCAAACAAGAGTTTGTTGAAGTTAAAAGCAATGAGCTTGTGTGTTCCTTCAAGACCTCTGGCTTGATGGAGCATGACATTTTCATTAGAAGAGCCCAATGAAACCAGAGCTGAGCCAGGCAGACAAAATGAATTCAAACATTTAACAGATAAGTCAAAGACCATGACCGTAAACAAAAAAAGCATCACACTGCAGGTGGTTTCTAATCTCAGAGCAACTACCTTATTTTGCAGTGTAGCCAATGACTGGGAAGAAAAAAAGAAGAAGAAAGATCACAACTGAAAAGCTGTGCAGGTGACAAATACCAAGGAAGCCATTAATTACAAACAGGAAAGACAACAGACAGCCAGTAGCCTGTCTGTCTGTGCACCAGGCTGTGTCTTCTTGCTCAGCAGGTGCACAAGTCGGGAAGAACTGACAGTACCTGAGAGCATCCTCCTGAAGGAAAACCTGAAATCCCTGTTCAACACAACAGCTCCATGTCTAGCGCCATCACAGGGCTATTTTACAAGGAAAAAGGAAGTATAAAGATTATCATGCCTCTCGATTTCACAGGATCTCATCCAAAGCATTACCTCCAGCACTGGTTTTCAAACTTTTAAAAGCGTTTTGAAAAACTGGAAACCACTCAAAAAACATTGGAATAATTAAAGAATGGGAGAAAATAATGAAGAAATGAAGCTAGAGCTAATAAAGCTGGTGGTCAAAACCTGGCAGTGAAGCTGACTGATGACAATTTCATCAAAGAATACCTTGCAGAGCATTGAGAGTCTATCAGGTGACTTTCTGTCAGCAAAACAGGGTATTTTTCAAAACTAAATGATTGAGCTTATAATGGAAGCTAATCAAGGACCCTTACGGTTCATTTTGAATGCATAATCAATTAAATACAAAATCCATTTCCAGCTTCACTCCAGCCCTTACCATCTGCACTGTGATCACCCAAATATAACTAGCAAAATGGTGAAGTAGAAGGAAGAAGTCAGGAAACGTACAAGAAGCTGTGGAATAGGGGTAAGTTTTTTGGCATGCAGCTCCTCACACCAAGATCAGACCCCTCCACACTGGCTGCAACAGCTGGGGACACATCCTGGGGGTACCTATTGCAAGCAAAGGTGACAAAACCAGGACGTTTGGGAGGGATCAGTCTGTCTGTCCTGCTGGGGTTGGGACACCACAGGGACCAAAGGGAGCTGCCTCTTCACATCATCCAGCTGTTTCTGGGAGCTCATGCACAGCGCCCTGGCAAGGCAGCCTTTCCCAGCTCCCACAGTACCAAATGCCACCAAGTGCCCTTCCCACTGTTATAAGGCTGGAATTTCAGCATTTCTTGATTACACCTCTGAAAACGAAGAGTCTTTTTCTGTCTCAACACAGGGCTTCTTGATGTCTGCTATGCTGCTGAAGCATGTCCATCTTTGAGTTGTCTGGTATTTTCATACCTTTGGAGTGCTTTCAATTAAAAAAAGTGAAACCAAATAAGGACTTTCTAAATAAACACAGGCAACAGACATAAAAAGGCAGTTCTCACTTGAAATCCTTGCTTTAGAATAATAATAAGAAAGTAACATAGACTAAATCTTACCACTCACACTTTCTGCAGTCTTATATGAAAAAAAAAAAAAAAAGAAACTAAGCCCAAAATTTGTCTTCTGTTTTCTTTTTAAGTTTCTATCCCTCCCAAGACTGGCAGTGGACCAAAAAGTTAAATTAAAAGCTGTGTGTTTCCTTATCTTCCAACTCTATCAGTCCCCCACCTTACCTAGAGTCTTCCACATTACAGAAAGCCAAGTTCCACACAGTAAACAAACAACTTACACCAGATACGTTCCTGCAATGTTTTTGTTGGTTCAGAACACTGAGACAAGACAACCTTTCCCTTTTCTTCCTGGCTGGAAGCTAACATGCACTCACCCTCAAAACAGTTTACAAGGCAAATGTTACCCTAATATGATGAAGTTGTCACACTCTGTTCCAGGAGGCTATTTTAAAAAAGGAAAAAAAAAAAAAAAAATCACATCAAGCATTCCCTCTGCCCAATACAGATAAAACTAGTAAGTCACAGCTCCAGGAATAAAGCATAGTTTCAAAGGCCATCAGGTCACAATAAACACAAAACAGTGTACAGAGAAGACAGCTTAAGGCAGCAGACGCAAATCACTTCAAACTACTCACCATGAATTTCAACTGCCCCCTTTTTTTTAACTCCACCTGGTGCTTTCAAAAAAACCCAGATATTGAATCAAGCAGTAAGTGACGCTCATGTGCTTCAGCTGCACATGATGCTCACAGGGGTTTTTGATTCTGGTTGCTTCTGAAGACATGACCTCAAAACTACTACTTGTGAGGCCATTTCCTTAAAGAGATCTTAATTTCTGTCTTTGTAAACTCCATCTTCAGAAAAGTGAACCTAGCTATAGGGCCACCAACAGAAACGATCTTCGTGCACCAGCCAGCAAACACAGGAGAGGCACATGACTGAAAGAAATAACCCAGCGCCTCCCACTCACTTGAGCCCAAGCAGCACATTGCCTTACAGCGCAAAGACGTCAGGCTTTCCATACAGAATCATGTTCTAGTTCAATTTTCTACATGGCTTTATATTTTTTACTTAATTACTGTAGGTTTTTTGGTTGGTTATTTTTTGTGGTGCAGCCCTATTTATTCCAAACTAAACCTAAATAGTTTCATTAAAGACAGAGTTAAGTAAAGAACAAGAGGGGGGATAAAGGCAGCTGAGAGACAGGACACCAAAGAAGAGACAGACTAGTAACATTAGATACCATACACAAATATGAGCTCTATGCACATTTATTTTTAACATAAGTCACTGCATCACGTACTAGAAGATGCTTTTTGCACTAACAAAACCTGCCACAACATGAAAATTTCATGGGACTAGAAACAAGCACTTGACTCCCAATCTTTCCTTCTCTCTACCTCTGGCTGTAACTCTGTTTGCCTTCCGTATGAGATGCCACGTAAATTCTCTTTAGCTAGGAAAAGTTGCTTTGCCCCTTGTATTGGTAAATCCTACTCCCTTAATTCTTACCTCATGTGGAAGTCTTTTCCCCGAATGTACAGAAGTTATTGTCCCCTTCTAGGTACAGAACTACTGCACAACAGAAAAACTTAACCTAACACCATCTTCATACCTCCTGATCTAATAAGTTATCATCATTCTTTCCCAGCAACCATGCTACTTAACACAAAGAGAATTCAGATTAATATTAGATAAAGTCTGTGTTATGACATCACTATGCTACATAGGAAATTAATTTGTTCTCATATTTCTACCTATTCAGGACAAAGGTACTGATCTAAAAAAACCCCTCCTGCTGTTTATTTCTAGTCATTTGTTGTAATAACATCTCTAATGTCATCAAACATGAACTATTTACCGCTCTCCACGCTGCTGAAAGAAGAAAACTCCCAAACTGACAACATACATACACACCACTGCTAAGGGAGACAGAGACCAGTATTACACACAGTTTCCTTCCTAGGGAAGGAAAAAGGGAAGAAAAAAGGGAAGACAATTACTCCCTTCATCTCAAAAAGAAACCCACTCAGTGGCTATAAAAATCCATGGAAGGTTCCCTAACTCTTCTGTGATTACAAATTCCGCGTTGCCAAGTCTGTCCCAGCCAACACCTCAAGCCTCAAAGCCTGCCACAGATACTTGTGTAGAAGGAGGAAGATTTTCAGGACAACCATCGCAAACCCGAGACACCCATTATAACACGAGGGCTGCAGAAAGCACAAAGGGTGCGAGCACACTTAAAGTCAACAAGTCACCAGGTCACACATGCTCCGAAACCAACAAAGCGGGACCCTGTTATGAACTACTCGGCATTGTTAAGGAACAACAGTACGTAACATTTAAAGCCGCCTGTAATGTAAAGACGCCTGTACACGCACGGCAGACGAGAACAGCTGTCACACACCCGGACAGACACACACACACACACACCCGGACAGACAGACACCCGGACAGACACACACACACACCCCCCCGGACAGACAGACACCCGGACAGACACAGCTGCTGCCGCCGCCGCCGGTCCCCGGCCCCGATGTGCCCCGCACAGCCCGGGCAGGGCGGCTCTTACCGCGGTGCTGGCCGGGCACAGACCCCCACACCGGGGCTCCTACGGCCCCCCGGCCCCGGCGGGCTGGCCCATCCGCGCCGCGGCTCCTCGGGGCTCCCTCGCACTCGGGCACAGACGCGGCCGCAGGCTCGTCCCGCTGCCCGCTGTGCAGGCGGGGCCCGCACCATCACACCCCGCTCACACCCCGGCCCCGCGCAGCCCGCCGGGGCGGCCCGGGGCGGCGGGCGGGGCGAGCCGCCCGAGGTGTCGGCGTGGGATGTGTCTCTGTGTCTGTGTGAGGGGTGCGCGGGCTGTGTGTGCGGTGTGTCTCTGTGCGCGATGTGCGAGGCGAGGGGCGCCGGGGCGGCCTCCCCCCCGCCCGCCCAGGGCCAGCCCTCCTCCCTCGGGTCTCGGGTTCCACACCCTGCCAGCCGGGCAGCCCCCGGCAACGAGGGAAAGAGGGAAGGAAAAGGGAAGGAAGGCGGCTCTGCAGCCCCAGCCGGCGCCGGGAATCCCCCAGCCTGCCACCCCAGCACCGAGGGGATGCCGCACACCACGAGGGCCCACACAAGGGAGTTTCACCGCCCCCTGCCCCGGGTTCATTTTCGCCCGAGGTGCGGCTTTAGCCAGGTGAACACACTCTGAGAGCCTCTGATCTCCGCAACTTATCACGGCTCTCTCCTTTAAGGACGGCTCGGGATGTTAATCATCCCCGGACCTGTGCCGGGAGGGTCCGAGGGACCAGCCTGGACTCAGGGAATTACGACGGGAACTCCAGCTGTGGTTGTGTTTGGGGAGCTGCCGCTTGCTCCCCGAAGAGCATCCCTGCTGCTCCCGGGTGCCTCGGGGAGGCTGCACTCCGCTTGTCCCCGCACTCGGAATGACACGAAACCTCCATCCTCCCTCCAGCACACCAGAACCCACAGGGCGGGCTTTAGGTGGAAACACGAGCTCCCTCGGAAAATCCTAGTGGCTGTGTTCCTGGTCTCTTCTTTCACATCCCCATCACGGGACAAGAGGCAGCTTCTAGTACTGTACCGCAATGAGATCGTAACGAAAAACTACTACTGATAACAGCTGAAGGTGGCACAACGTCGTGCTTTCAGGGCGAAGCAGGGCTCTGCATACTGTACACGCTAACAACAAAATGCTTCACATTTTCAGCTACACATACCAGGCATGTGGTGTTCCTCTACCGACAGGAGCTGGAAGATCTATAGAATCTGGGAAAACGTTTTGCATGACCCAGAATCCCAGCATCTGATGCATGCAGCTTGGACAGACCTAGACACACTCCCACCAACTTCCCTCCCATGACCCACTTCTTACAATTCTCTGTTCGCTGATCCCAGCTCTACCCAATGTGAAAGCACTAGAAAAATCCTGATTACTACAAGAATTAACTACAGCCTTTTGAAAGGAATCAGTTTTTTGATCTATTTGTCAGATTTATGTGGTTTTTCAATAGATGAGGTCCAAAGACCACATACTTACTGCAGCAGATGACATGTCATAGCTCGCAGCAGTAATAATGGGATACCACTGCTCTGGAGAAGCTTTTACTTTTAACAGAAACAAAAATCACTCAGCTAACCTGTTGGCCATACTGAATCAAATCTCTGAACTCTGCCTCTCCCTAGTGCTGCAAGAAGGGTTGAGACCTGCAGCAGTCAGCCCAGATATCACTTTATGAATGAAGGGGAATACCCAAGATGCTTTCCTCAGCTTCCCGTAAGATGACCAGCCAGAAAAGAGAAATAAGCAAGCCGCTCAGCATGAGGGCTGGTCACTGCTGCTTCCCTGGAAAAGAAATCCACAGAGAGAAAACATAGAAGGCAAAATCATTCCTATGATTTCACTGCCAAATGCAGATCTTTGGCCAACAGAGGTCCTCAGCATCAGGGACAGACCACCAAAATGCAGCTTCTTCCAACAACCATACCAGTTTGAAGAAACCACCAAGTTCTGCCGACTCTATGCCAGTATAATTTCTTATTTTTTTAAGAGCAAACAGAGTATATAATACACGGCTGTTCAGGAAGAGAAAGTAAACATACTCACAAACTAGATGGTGAGGAGGAGGACAGAATTAAACACACGCACAGCAGGATACCTACATTGGCCTTCAGTTTGCTTGGCTGCCAAACGCAGGCTCACAGGGAGAGCAGCCAGAATGACATACTAGAAAAAACATTTTTTAATGGTCTGGAAAGCCTTCCACCATCAAGGACCTCGCCTGCTCTGATGAGGTGCCTGTACATATGGTAGCCTCACTTTATGCATCACAGTAACCAACATTCTATAAAAATTTAACTCAGGCACTTCTATAACTTTTGTCTCTGCGGTTCTGTGCCTTTATTTGAACAACAGCCATATTAGGACACAAGACCTCTTGTTTAAATTATGGGAAGTTACTGTTCTGTTACTGTACTGTTCTCTTAAGAGAGAAGTAACCCCAGGGAAATTTCCAGCTACTGTAGAGAGAGTGGCACAGTGTGCTTCCTAAGCACAGAGACACACAGGAAACAAGCTGCAGGGCAGGCTGGAACTGCTGGCAGCAGCAGTTGGGTACACGCAGACCCTCTGGTCCTGTGCCAGACCTGCTCCTGCACAACAGGCACCTCACAGCCCTGTGCCCACAGCACAGGTGCTTTCAAAAGCTGAGCTGCAAAGCCACTCATGTCCTTCAAAAACTGCATGTGTGAAGCCTGGTTATCAACGCATGATTACAACAATAACGAGGACGCCCCTTTGTAGTCAGATTTCCTTCATTACTTTGCTTATGGGCGGCCACTTGTTCCTGTTCTTTCCCTCTGCAGTGGTTACAGTTTGCTAGGTGATACTTCTGTAAAGTTGAGATTTAGACCGTAAAGCAAGTCGTATTTGCAGCTTTATGGGTTCATTAGTAAGATGCACTGAAATTCTTCAGTCTGAGTTGTCTTTTGTATGCGTATATCATTTTGTATGCGTATATGCAGTCATTCGTTAGCTACATTAGGGAAAAGCCAGTAGGAACAAGCCTTTAAAGTAAACAGCTTATCCAGCTCCACGTTTAGGGCAAGAAAAGCCTGGGATAGTACTTGTAGGTACCAAACTGGTTTCCCATGCTGAAACTGCTCCTATCTAAGTCCTTAGATACCAAACCTGAGAAGACAGAGAGACACTTCAAATACTTGTTCTTTGCATGGCAGAGAACTAAGATTTTGTGTCTTTCCTGCTGCATGAAAAACACATTAGTTTTTTCCAGAACATTTAATGAAACAAACTAGAAACACTTCACCAAGCAATCAAACAGGAAGAATAATATCTGCATTTGCACCAGACAGCTTGGACCTGCTCAAGCATAGAATACCCTTGGTCCAGCGTAGGCAGTTGAAAAAGTAATCCCCCGCTCCGAGCAAACATGCTCCTTGGGCAAACATGGCCACAGAGTACCTTAAATCAAGTTCCCTCTTCCTTGCTCATCTGATGGAGAAATGGATCTGCAACTATACCACCACTGAATTACTTACAGTCCCCTGCTAAATCTCTTGTCCTTAAAGCCCTTTCCACCAGTGGAAGAAGCAAAATTATTTTGTTGCTTTGTGCTGAGCCTTACTTTCTCACCTAGTCACTACAGGGACCATAACATAGTATTTGTTTTAAATCTACTGCTAAAGTTAATTGCACGACAGTAACACCTGGAGATATATGCTGGACTGTTCTGATCTGCAGGAACACAAACAGAAAAAAAAACCACCTGAATTTCACTCAGTATGTCAGAGTTATTTTACAGACTTTTTCTGATCCATCAAGGATGGGTTTGCACAGCTTGTGGACTCCATATCTAAGAGACTTGCTCTTCCTCTATGTGTTGATATGTTTATATTCACACACTCTTTGGAACATGGCTTCTCTGCAGGCATCTGTGCTATCTGGTGAGCAAAGTGGGCAAATGTATAAGCAAGCAGGAAAAGACACCAGCTTTTTTCCAATGTAACTAAACCCAGAAGGGATCTGCTGCCCCTCCAGTTTCTGTTGTCTAATATCAGCAGAGAAGACAGTACTGAATTCACTATACATTTCAGGAAATATGTTCTCACTCCATTCCCGCTGATTATGTTGTTCAATAGAACAAGGCAGGCCCATTTTCGATTTCATGGAAATCAATTCACTGTATCATTAACTCTCAGATAAAATCTGTCATATCCCTGCAGTGCCTGAAATATTTTGGAAGATACAATATTTATTGTTTTAATTTTTGTTGGATATTTTTGAGTCCTTGCTTACCACTATTTCCTTTGTTGATCCAATATTACACCTGTCAATAAGAATTAGAATTTCATATAGCAAATTTAAGGCCACCAGGTAGAAAAGACAACCACAGCTCACTGCATAAATATACTTGTGTATCATTAGTCCTCAGCAAGAAAAGGACAAGCCACACTTAGAAATAATTAATGACACCTGGAAAAGTGGCTTGAATCTCTACTGCTTCCACAGGGACAGATTCTGCAAGACATTTGAAAAAATAAGTAAAGCTGCTTACACTAATAACCATAAATCAGAGACATGCAAGTACTCAGAGACAGGGCCAAAACCTGACACATCTGAAAACAGTTTGAAAAGTGAAAGATCTTCCTTACACATGGAGGAAACTTGTACTTATAAAGAATGCTTGAATAATTTGTGCATCGTCAAGTCTATCAAAGTCTAGCTGTCCCGCTAGGAATCACTTTATCTCAAAGAACCTACGGACACCTAGCCATTTTCACATCCATTTTCCCCAGTTGCAGCAAAATATTCCTTACTAGTTTGTATATTTTTCTTCTTTCCTTACCTTATAACTTCCTCCATCCCTGTGCTTGGGTGGCGAACTTCAAATGCAACAATAGTTGAATATCCTAATGCCTATCTATATGTTCTGTTTTCCAGTTCTAGATAACTGGGACTAATGCAGGATTTGTAAGATGTGTATGCCATACATCAAATCACATGGAAGAACCATAATACTCAATTTTAAAAGAAGGATTTACATCACTTCCCTCTTCCTTTCTGTGCAAGTGCACAGAATAACCATGTTTAGGTTGGATGTCAGTATTCAGCAGAGAATTTCTCCTTCTCTTATAAGAGCCCAAACAATTTTATCTAGTCGGCTTCCTCCAAGTCCAGATTGTTGAGTCTGGAATTGTACTAGAAACATTAAGAAAAGCAAAACAAGGTTATTCTCAACACAAAGAAGGAAGCTGATTCCAACTGTGTTCTGACTGAGAAAAAGACAGTCACCCCATGCAATATATGCTTCAAATTATATGAAATCCTTAGAACTTAAGAAGCGCTAGAAGACAGAGAATAGAGCTCCCATAGATATTGCGATAATTTATGTTGTAGGACATCAACACAGAAATGTAGAAAAACAAGGTGACCAAGAACATCAACACAAGGCTTCAAAACTAATGTTTTTGTTTGAGCACTCACTGACTACAAGACTTGACTCTTTGACAAGGCTGTTGCCAGGATCTCACTTTAGATCTGATTTTACGCCACTTGGCTTTGATTTCATAAACATCTTCTAATTTTGCTCCAAGATTACTTTGGAATGAGCCCTTACTAGCATAAACATACTACTCTTTCCCAGCCATAAAACAAATTTCATTTGGACTCACAGGACAGGCGGAAGGTAACTGACCTTGTGTCTTTGGTCAGAAGCACCGAGCACAAGCAATGCAATGGGCAGCAGGTAGGAAGATACAAAAACAAAAATACCCTTCCTAATCTAGTCATTCCAGCAGTGAATCTTGATTTACTATTGTAAGTCAAACTCAAGCCAGCAAATTCTGAATCCTGTTTGCACAGGACAGTTTAGAACAGAATATTTTAATTCTGTTCCTTCCTATACAGAGAGCGCAACCTTCAGATACAGATAGCATGGGTTTTCTTCTAAATTTGACAATGGATGTTTTGAAGAGTCCTTGGTGCTGTGCAAAAATAATGTTGTTTGGGGTTTTTTAAAATACATTAAAAAACCCCCAACAAAATAAACAAAAAAACCCCAACAAATAATGGGATCTCCCTGGAAGCTGAAATTCACATAGAAATAAAAGCTTTTTAGTCTGTCCCTCTTGGGAACACTGACATTGCAAAACAAGATTTCTTCCCCTTACAAGTTGACATCTACTCTTACATTCTACAATGCATTACATAAAACTGCTCAGTTGTCTGTTTAGCAGCTGCAGCAGCCCAGCTGAAATGAGTAAATAAGAAAATACTGCATGTCAGGATTTATTTTTAGTGATACACTTAAAACATAGATACACAAAAATGCAAACAACTAAATTTTATAGTTATGTTCCTGCTAACTGCTGTTTAAACACACAGTCTCACCTACTCAAAGCTGCAGACTGAGCAACTCCACTTTCATAAGCAATGTATCAGCAGTTGCAGTAGACAAGCAGTAGGGAAAAAGCATTAGAAGTAAGCAGTAGGAAAAAATAACAAGCTGTAGGAGCTCAGAGGAGTTCACCACTGGCCAAATAATCATCTCAAGTCACTAAGAAGTGAATGTTACTCATCAACAGTAAACAAGATCTCCAGTTTACATTGCCTCTCAGTAGGCTGATGGAAAAACAGAAACATCCACCCCATAAAGCAGCAGTAAATTCACAAGAAAAACCAGCACCCCACAGTGAATCTGACTGCAGGAATAGCTGCATCAGATGTGATGAATTTAATACAGTTAAGCCAGCAGGTAAAGAATTCAGAAACCCCTCAACATCGAAATTATGTGCCACTGTGTCTGTATTTTGCAATTCCCATGATTTCTAATGAGCTGTCTGCACACCCTGTCCAGAGGACACTCATTCACCTAACTGTCAAGGCTGATGTCTGAGTAGAAATATGAAACAGCCCAGAGAGCATTCTCCTCAGTCCACCATGCACTCCCTTCCTGTCCTTTCTTGTAATAAAAGCTTTTTCAGCAAGTAAAAGTGCAGGTACAGTTATTGCACAAGGCACAATTTGTGTCCATTTGAAAATCAACTGGAGTCCAAATCTATCACACCAATGACTTCTGCTGACATCTGCAGCGAAACATGACCCTCTGAGTCAGTCACTGCTACGTTACATCAATAAAGAAAAAGCATAGAACAGTAGGAAAGTGTCTCAAACAACTTTCATCAAGAAACGTCTATATCTTTTAGTTGAGAAAAGTAACACAACCATTGCACTCTAGTTTACCCTGGTGGCACAGGAAAAGGAGGAATCTAACAAAACCAATGTTTAACACAAACACAGATTCCCTGAGGTCACTTCTGACCTGCTGGACTGCAGCTCTGAGGAGTGACAAGCCCCGTTGTATGAACTACATAATTTAAGATGCAAAGGGCAACAGAGGTAAGGAACATGACCAGATCACAACAGAAAACAAGGGAGCTAAAACTAAAGACAATTGTTACAAAATTTACCCACAAAACACTCTTCTGCACAAGACAACAGGCTTAGTCACCAAGGACAAGTTAGAAATTTGGGTCTTGAAGACTTGGATAAGGCAGTAAAAAACCCCTCACAGACAGCACTTTTTGGTCAGCTTTCATTAGTGAGCAAAAATAAGCAATAGTGATGGAAACAAATTACTTTGTTTCATATTACTGAATAATTATTTTGAAGAATGCATCAAAAAGGACCACTGAAATGTCTTGAATTCATTCAATACTGCTTCAAGACTGCTACTGTCAAGATTTGCACAATGCCCTATAAACGCCATTTACCCAATCGTGCAAATCCCACCTTTTCACATTCTTCCAGGTGCAAGTATCCTTTCTAGTGATGTTACATCATCATGACAGCAGTCATCACACTTTAAGTGTCTTGAATATATGATACTTGCACAAGATCTGGACCTCCCAAAGCTCAGTTCTCACTCTCACTCTACAGTAAGTCAGCTGTGAGATTTGAAGCTTGTCTAGAGATTTTGGGGATCAGGATGTACTATTCACTATATTGTAGCACAGAGCTGAGAGCCAGAACAAACATAACTACAGCTCCTTGATTCATCTGGAGAGCCGGTTGAGTTTTTAAGCCCTAACTGATAGGTGCTTAACATTTACTCTGCTCTACAATTTGCTTTGGGACCTTTCAGATCTCCCAATTAAGGTCTTCAAATTCCAACTGGGAATTCAAGTGACAGATAGTTCTGGGAACAGACTGGGCATTAACAGAAAACAGCAGTCCAAAGTCATTTCTCTTCCATCCTTTCGGATGCATCCTGAGGCATGACTGACCCACAAACCTCCATCTCAAGTGGTGGTGCTTACTTCAAAACACTAGAGAGCCCTTGAGCCATTCAATTTTAATAGCAAAGATAAGGCTTATATCTCTAGAGTCAAAAATTCGTCATTCCCCATTTGTCACTCAACACATTTCCACTGGATCCAAGAAATAGGGACCTCTTTCTGCTATACTATACATGGTAGCCATTCTAGCAACTGTCCATTCTTCTCCCTCATACAAGCTGTTTTCAAGGCCATTCATTTGACTCAGAGTACTTCTGAGATGTATTTTATGCCTTCCAGGTGCTTAATAAAAATCTTTCAACAGAAAAAAAAACCCCTCAGCTAGTTCTCAGGTTTCACCTGAAATGTCATTGTCATCTGTTTTTCCCCCTGGAGCTCTCTGTGGATACTCCCCTCTTCATCAAGACCCCTTTCCCCAAGAATAAACCTGCCAACGAGGGCAGGATTTTTACATTTGAATATTTTAAAGCATCTGTGTTCTGCTTGCCACAGAGGTCTATCTTAAGCCATTGTCACAGTTTCCTCAACATTACACAAAATAGACGGACAGTGAGTGGAGGCGATGCCATGAGTAGAGGCTACATGAGATGAGATGCTCAAATGAAGCAACATAATTGGATACCTAATCACAGCAATAAAGGCTGCTGCACTCATCTCCACATGCCTCGTTTAGTTTTATGAATGTTTTCCAGAACTTAATGTATGTCTGATGACCTGGGTACTCAGAAAGTTTTTAATTCCAGAGATTTTATCAAAGTGTCATGGCAAATGACCACCTCCTGTAGGCAAGCAGCCACAGAAATAAAAAAGGTCACTTCTTGTAGCAATGAGATAATTAAGGTTATTACTTCTAGAATAAAAAATGCTTTCCTTCCTTAAGTACTCAGAATAATGCTTTTAAGTCACCACAACAAAACGATGGGGATTACTGCTTCATGCAGTACAATCCAGGCTGGATGACATGCAGATCCCTCACTTTTTGACCCCACTATTTCATCATGCAATTTAACCAGAGCTGGTGAAATTTGTATTAAATACATATATGAAGGACCTGGCATACAGGTTGTACTGGGTTGCTGTTGTTTTTAATCTCATTTTTGCAGCACATACCGCAAACACAGAGATTACCTGTGACCCCTCACAGGCAAGCTACACATGGTGCTCCCCACCTTCTTCAGTGGTGTGGAAGAAACTGAAGTGGCATGACAGACATCCAGGGCCCAAAAATGGGGAAACTAAAGCTAGCCCTGCTATTTCCAGAATTAGGAAACTCACAGCTGCTCCTAAGAAGGCCTTGGCCATGCAGTTTTTCTCATTGTGAGGGAAGCTGCCACCTTTCACCCTTTGCACATAGGAGAATTTCTAAGTGAGTACATAATTCCAGCATTTAGAGTCTATAATAAATGCTAAAAAACAAGGGAGTGATATGACAGAGGCTATTGGTGATTCACACCTGCCTCATGCTATGTATCACTCTCTGTATCAGGTACAGGGGGACAAACTAATGGATAAAAATGTATACTAAACCCCAACAGCTAGCAAGTGAGAATAAATAACCAAATAAATAATAACCAACCAAAAATTACAGGCTTGTCAGCATCTAAAGCTTTCATGTTTCCTTCAGGGCCACTTATGTATCTGGCCATCTCTGCAGCTTCATATCTCCCTTCTGACCCTCTATCTATGCTGCTAGAGATCTGCTTATCTCCATTTATGGAGGAGTAGTTCTGAAAATCTTTAGGGCATCACCAAATAACCAGAAACTCTCCACTTACCAGGAGATCTGCAAGAAGCATTTGCCATGCAAATGATGGCTGATAGAGGAATAGCATCATCTACCTCATCTCCATCAAGCCTTTCACTGGAAGCCCCAAGCTCTAACAAGTTAAAAGCTTGTCCTCTTTTTAACTCTTTTTCCTGATGTATAATTTCTTCTTTCCCTGCCCCAGGCTAGGAAGTCTCAACCTCATGCTCCAATAAATTTATTGTATTTTGTGAATCTCTTTGACCTTTAGAGGTAGAACTTTTGCTGTCAGACAGAAAAATGGTGACCTCTCTGTAACTGACAGAGGATCTGTGTGATGATAATACTCTACTTCATCCAACCCCCCTTTCCCACCCAAGCCCCCATTATCCACCTAATTGCAATAATCAGACAATACAGACTGTAAAGCAGGAAGAAAATGTAATTGGTTACACAAGAAAAGAAACTTTCTGTGAAACCAGATCACACTGCATCTACGATTAAAGCCACAATTCAAATCCCTTTCAGAGAGGCTGCCAAAACCCTTGCCAGTTCTCAGCCAGAACCTAGCTGTCAAACACAGACCAGGGCTTTGTAGCAACCCAAGCCTTCCTGCTTGCCAGACCCTGGGGACCAGACACAACAGAACATGCTATATTCTTGTGACTTGGTTCCCCACCACTCCCAGCAAGTTTCTACACTGCTAACGTGATAACAGAGCTGAAAAATTCAGAGTAGGAAAATGCACCCCAGACTGTAAAACCATTCCTACTCATGTTTGCATACAAGTCATCTACAAATCAATCCTGTAACTGGAATATTTCAGCAAAACTGGATGCTGGAAAAAAAAAAGCAACCAAAGAAACACCCGCTATTTACTTTACCCCTTGAAAAGAACGTAACTGTGGTGTTGGGAACTTATGGATACCGCAGTGGTAATGTCCCATTAACTTATTTTCTTCACCCTACCTGGCAAGTCTCAAAAATGAGACAGATGTCATAAGTGATATAAACAGAGAACAGGATCCAGCCCAAAAAAAGCAATGAGCTAGGGGCCATGAGATTTGAGTTCTAGTCCAAGTTTCTGCCAGCCACGCGAATCTGTGCAACCCATGCTGCTATTCTGTGTCTTTCTTCTTCCTCCCCCACTTCTGGCACATCTGTTTCAGCTTAAGCTCTCCAGGACAATGACTCTCTGTTGCTACAATGCCCAATATGTTGTGCTTCCATTAGGAAGCAACAAAAACCTTATATGCATAACGTGACTGTTGGATACCCAGGCTTAGTTTTCAAAGATTCTGGCACAGGATTTTATTTTCTGCTGCAGAGAAACAGGATGAAGTCACCCACTCTTTTCACTGGAAGCAAAGTAAAGAGAAATTTGGACTGTGAATCCCATCTCGACAGATCAGGAAACATAATATCACTTCAAGTAACTGTATAGACCACAAGTAAATAATGCCTTGCCAATTTTTACACAGACTGTAAAAGTCAGAGAACTCACTTTTTTCCATATTTGGTGGTATGTAGATGGTCTTGAAGAAGGGAGTGAAAAGTAGCCCAGTGTAGGTCCCACTATGTGGGATAAACAGAGTCGCAAAAGACCAAGTGAGAAGCGGACACCATTTTGCTTTCATGAATTCTAAGCTGGAAATTGCATCAGTAAAATAAACCACCTCTAGACATGGCTCTTGTTTTGAGAGCAATGCTAATATGAATAACAGGACTCGGTAACTTGGCATCTCCAAAGCTCACAAACACAGGGCCAGCTATAAGTGCAGCAGGGCAGAAAGTCCTACTAACACATACCAATGTTTCACTGATCTATCTGGGGACATCTACCTGCAGCGATATCCTGATCATTACAATGATACTGACAACTGAGACGTGGGAAGGAGCTCTAAAAGAAGAAATAGCTAGCCGCAACACAGACTATTGTTTAGAGGAGAAAGTAGAACCATTTTTATTACTGCTCAGTCACATGCATTAAATATTGTTCAGAGTTTAGCTAAAGGCAGAAACATTCCATTTCACAGCTGCTTTGATGGTAGTATCCCAATGCCGATACTTCTGCTCAATTCCTCCCCAAAGCCATCTTCACTGTAGTTATGGACCACATTCATGAAACTTCTGCCAGCCAACCAGCCACTACACCCCACTGTTTCTGGTAGAGACAGAGGGGAAACGCATTTAGAACATTTAAGAGTCAACCAAGCATCATCCAAGCAACATCCAAAATGTTAGTTACCTAACGAATTCTTGAATACTTTCCATTTCAGTGAGCTATTGACTGACTGCAGGTGGCCAAAGCACCCTCAAGAAATACAAGAGCAAAGAAAATAACATTGAGAAGTTAAGGATCCAAGTTAAATGTATACCAAATTGAGCATAATGCGCAAACAGGTAGGCCCAAGATAAACCAATCTATCCATTAGGCAGACACAGCTTTAAGATGCACTAAAGAGGAGATGAAACCATATGACAATACAAAATTACTGAAATCCACAGTGTGAAGGCACCTATTACACCCCACAGCACAGGGGGTCTCAGCTTTAAAGACTGTTCATGTTCCATCACCACGACTGATGAGCATCACTTACTGTCTGGGAGGATCTCACTATACAGACTGCTGTCTATAATGTGTACCTTTGGGAGGTTTAGATCATTTATCAAGATAGAACGGGAGCACAGACAAAAGTGCCTTTTTCTGACTATTCCTGAAGCGCAGACACATCCCTTTCACATGTTTGTTAAGGAGACTTTCCTGTCTGACCACGCAGGAGCTGCTCTGGCAGTCACTCATGCCTGTTATTTCTGCACTCCTATTACCGTGGAACAATACTGTAGTCAGATGGGCAGTGCTGGATAGGTCTGGGGTCTCCTGCAAAACCGCACTTGACTGTTGCTGCTTTAACACTATTTTTACAAACATTCAAAATCACTTTATCCGTCACCATGGCTTCAATGAATTCAAAACATTCAAGACTCTTGTAAACCAGCTGAAGACCTTCCTCTGTACCAGGAAATATTTCTATTAATTACACTGTTAACATGTGTCATCACCAGGATAAGAAATACAGGATTTGTAAAGAGAATAACTAAGAGGATGAATGATAAGCTTTGGTTTCATATGATGGAGTAGCAAAGCAAAAATCTAATACAAGTGAGTCACAGTTGATTTTACTAAAA
The DNA here is from genome assembly GCA_035047865.1 of Dendrocincla tyrannina. NCBI lineage: Eukaryota > Metazoa > Chordata > Aves > Passeriformes > Dendrocolaptidae > Dendrocincla > Dendrocincla tyrannina. The sequence goes on from JAWWMP010000132.1 coordinate 16,176,654, forward strand.
TGTAATTACATTAATCAATTAGACATTTCCTTGAACAAAAAAAAAAGACAAACCAAGCTACAGGATCATCACAGTAGGAAAATCTTGTTAGCAGAATGATGGAAAGATTTTTGGCCTTGTTTCAACTTTATCACTCAAAGGTGAAAAGACAGCCACGAGCATTCACACTGCCAGGAGCAGTCAACAGAAAACCTGTAACAGGTCATAAGACAAACTCACCGAGTCTCCCAGTACACAGTTATGGAATTTTAGTTCACAGTCTCATTTTCCAGCTCTTCTGTGGGTGCCCCTTGATGGCACATGCTAAGTCAGTAATTTTGCAGGTTTGTTTTGTGAATATTATTGTCAAATAGTAAATGTTCATACCCTTTACAGGCTGAAGGCAAGCATTTACTCTATTTTATATTGGCTATTCAGTTTCAATGAAAAATCCAAACATCATGTCTAAGAGATGATGTATGGCACATTTTGGGATGAGCATGGGGTGAATGAGGTGCAACTGGTGGGAACTGCAACAGAGTGCAATGGGCAGAAAAGAGATGACCTGGACAGAAAAGTAAACAAGTTAATTTAACACACTTTTAAATAGAGCGGCTCCTGAAAATCTCTTAACCGATTTTCTAATATGGGCAGTATGGCCACAATTCAATAATAAGCAATGCCTTTATATTCAATTCCATTTTTTCCAGAATTCTTAGGAAGGATTGATTTGCTTTGGGTGCTTTTACTTAACAGCTTTTCCATCAAATAAATTGATTTTATTTCACTGACAAGAACAGAGTAGGAAAACTCCAGTCATTTGGGGTTTGTGGGGTTTTTTGGAAGTGCTTGTCAAGCCCAAGGAAAATAACATGACTAATACATGACAAGAAAGCCTGAGAGATTTCCAAAAACATTTCAAAGCCATATTTGCTATTTCCATTAAGCATATAAACAGTAACCTAGAAAGGGGGAGTTTTTAGTGACAAGATAAAGCACTCAGACCGTGTTCCAGTGGTGTACAATATCACCTGGACTCTTTCAGGGTTTGTTTTTATCTTGACACCTCTCTGCAGTCTTATTCTATCTAGATATCATTATTCTTTCCCAAAGTTACAAGTCTGCTGCCTTGGAGAAGCAGCAATTCCAGGGAGCCATGTAATTCATTTAAATAACTCACGTACCTACAATGTCTCAAGCTGCATGAAAACAATTCAGGCCTATCATTTGGTCCCAAACTTCAGCACGTCAGCATTTCTTAAGCAAATTTTAGCTTCAGATGTCAAGGGACCAACTCCTTCAGCCGTGGAAGCACTCACACTCCACACATGAATGAAGAGCATATGCTATAAGCACTCTTAGGAAAATGAAGAGAAAGGATTGTGCCTACCTGCCATACAGAAAAATAAACATAATAAAGCATGGCTGACATTTCTCCATGTAGTACTGGATGACCAGGGTACCTGCTGGGGCAGCACTGCACACTGACCTCTCTTCATGCTAGATTTTTAGTCAAAAAGGGAAGCCAAATAGTAGAATTACGTTACTCTTCAAATATAGGAAGAAAAACTACAATGTTTCACCTTTCCACATAAATCCTAATGACAGATACCATTTCTTTGAACTCTCAAGACTGCCCAACTGTTCTCATCCTTCCTCCACCAAAGCAAAAATTCACAGGCCAATCTGGGATATTCAGGGCAATCAGCTCCTGCCTTTTTCCACACAACTCATGCTTCCAGTTCAGCCAAAACCTGTAACATCACTTCTGGAAGTATTTTACCATTTCTGCCTTGTGGTGTAAAATCCAGTGATCAACCAGGAAGGACAAGTATCGAAATGGACCTAAGCAAAAACCTGTGCATTGATGATCAGGTGCACTGCTGAAAATTGAGATTGTTACCTAAAACACAATAATTTTCTACTTGGGCCGTCCCCACAAGTGGCCATACCAAACTCCAGCACTTAAACAAGATTAAACACCAAGCAAACCTGGATCAAAGTGACCATTTCATAGCCTCAAGCACATTTCCAACACTTAATTGCTATTTCTGAACCTGTAAAAAACCCTAAAATAAAATATGCTTTCCCAGAACCTCAAGCAAAGCCAGCTGTTTACTTCACTGGGACAGGTCACCACTAGTGAACGTTCAGCTGCCAAGCATGAACATGTTTGGCAATTATTTCAGTGGTACAAACTGTGCATGAGTCCTCCTTTCCTGTGATAAAGTACTGAAGGCTCCATTAGCTGAGAATACACCAGTGAGAGTTACAGCCTGAGGTACTGAAAATCCTCAGACTGGCGTTTCCCTTTCTATCCCTGGAAATACATTACACCAAACTCCACATATAACTAAATCTTCCAGATCTGTAAATTGAGCAAATTACTGGCATGTAAGGGGATTTCAATTCAGCCACGTGTAAAAGTCAAAAGAAGTTAAAAAAAATCACAATTAGCTTCTAAGACAATGAAAACATATGCCCTCACTTTCATCTGGGAACATTTTCTTTGTATTTTAATGATTCTTAGTGCAACTGCAAAGCACTCTGCATACCTTAGCTTTGTCACAAGACATCACGTGTTAGTTGATCACATCCTCCAGTTTGTCTTGCTGGTGTTGAACCAGTTAAAGCACAACTCTAAGGTTTGACAGTAGGGACTGATCACAGCTCTGTCATTACTGTCCAACTATGAAGCCCTCAACAGTTTGCAGCAGAGTGAAATGAAGTAGACAGTGACTTCCCTCTGTGCTGTTCCATTGTTCATTTTCCTCTGGACTATCCCCCCTCTGTTCCTTACCCTTTTCCAATTTCCTCAGGACACAAGGGAGACACACATTACATATTTAAATAGCTGTTACAGTTGTTTCACTACCAGGAAAGTGGAAAACTAAAAGAAAGGCTGAATGCATGCTGCTTAACTTCCCTTGATCATGGTGTTTTCCCCTTTTTCCATTGAAATATTGCCCTACAGTAGCATCTGTGTTTCATCTCTCTTGCCCAGCTCCTTCAAAGTGTGGCTTTCCTTTGTGAAGTTTTTCCTAGGAAAACAGCAATGGATTGTGACCACTAACATGAAGTGTGTTCCTTGCAAAAACTTACTTTGATGGAAAAAAGCACTAGAGTATCTTTCATGCTATACCCACAGAATTTCTTCCACCCAAGCTTTTTTACTTTTGATCTATGTCCAAAATACGATTTTGCCTTTTTTTCTGGGCTTTTTCTCTTTGACGAGTCTTGATCGGTTGGGTTCAACAAGCTCAACATCATGAAAATTCAGTGTTTTCCTGCCCTCTGAAAGCCTCCTGAAACTTCACTATGTGTGCAAAAAGGGAAAAGCCTAGTTATCTACCAAAAACCCACTTCTGCTCTGATGTTGAAAAGATTTCTCAGAGTGGATTGTTGGTAGCTTTGATTCGATACCTTCCTTAACATTGTCTTTGGCTTCTTCGCTGGTTAAGAAAGCACAAGCAATATTGGCATGAAATTTTTTGTCAAAAATACTGGATCTAAGATGGTTGTAGGAGATGAGGAACACCCATCTGTTAAACACTGTCCTAGAATCAGCAAGGTGTCTTTCCACCCTTCTGAAGTTTTCCTGGCAACCACTTACCAGGAAAACTTTTGTGCAGTAATACAAAAGGAGAGATTGTATCTCACAAAATTACTCCTTCCAAGAGATCTCATCTGTCATGAATCCTACCTTTGTTTTTTTACTCTTTGTAATTTGTAGTAAGCTTGGTTTTCTAACATTATAATTAAAACTTTAAATTACAGAATGTAGGAAAAGTCATGCCAAAATCATTAAAATAAACCCCAACAAACAAAACCACATCAGGCATACCAACCATTTCTTACACATTTTCCATAAACTATAATATTTTACTACTAATAGGCAAAAAAATAGGTCTCCTTAAAGGGAAAAAAAATAGTGTGGTTAAGATATGGTGACTTTTAATAGTTTTAATAAACAACAGAAATTCGAAAATTGATGTAGAAATACTGCATGTTTTTAACCTTCCTAAGTTATGTCCAGCTTCCATTACGACAGCTAGCTGCAAACTTTATGTCCAAAGTAAAATGCAGAGAAATTAAACTTTTTCATGAAACAGTGCAGAGGGAAACTACCATCCAGTGACACCCACCAGGTTTCATGATTCTTTCTTTACTGAAGATCATCTCACTACAATGTACGTATTTTAAAACTGATCTATAACAGTCCCTAGAATGACTTTTAGAAATAAAAAAGTCCAAATAATGCCAATGAGTGTTAGACCCAGCTCTGTATGGAGCCAGTAGCTTCCAGTTAGCTCCTGCAGACCCACTGGGTCCACAGCACCATGAGAGCTGGTCCAAAGCTGTCCATAGGTTAATAGTTAGTATCTCTTTCACATCATCTTGACATTGTATGAAACTAAAATTTGGATGACAAAGAAGAAAGACTGGCAGTGGTCCACTGTCCAGAGTCTGGAAATGTCTGAATCAAATCATAGCATTGCCAACACAGTTTCTAAATTCTTGTGAAACTTTAATTTTAAGTGGCATTTCAATTATGCTTTTAGCTACAATTGATGTTCATTTGGGTATTTTGGTTTGGATTTTTTTTTTTTTATAACTTGCAACTGCACTATGAAGAAGTGAGTGTGAAAGCTAAGGTATGAGAGTGTTCTGGCAAAAAAAAAAATAAGCCACCATAATTTGCATTGCCACAGAACCCTAACAAATGTCCAGATTTAAAATATCAGGAGTACTATTCTTAATGTAACTACATCTTAAAAAATATCAGCACTGGGAAAACACCCTTCAAATTCAGTCACACTTCAGCAAAAATATCAATCAGGAGATGTATATAACATCACAGCATCCAGAACATCAGTACTCCTTACTTTCTAAGTCCAGCAATTCTTTGCTCACAGCAACCTAAGAGGTAAGCTCCAGTGTTTACCCAGCTCACTCAGACAACAGGTCTGAGATACCAGTAGTAGTGGGGTTTTCTCTTCGTTTTAAAAGATGCCAGCACATCCTGACCAAGCAAAGCTGGCATGTGTGATCAAACCCACAGTAACTGCAGTTGTCCTTGCATTAAACATCCAAGTGCTTATCTTCCAAGAAGTTCATTCATTCCCATCACACTGTCATGTTTTCCTCTGTGGCAACACACAGAAAAATAATAGGTCTTGTAAGGTTGTTGTCAACTATTTTTCACTAACAAATTTTTTAGGAGCATTATAACCATTTATTTCTTCAGCTGGGTGAACTGAGCCACAAGGGCTGAGGTGTTCAAGTCCAAAAAGGAAAACATTTTACTATTAAAAGAAATCAGATTTAGTTCTTTGTTATAACTCCTGGTCATTACTTTACCTTATCCCTTTAACTATTTGGTATTTCATCACATAAGCCTGTTAAAGAAACTAAGCTAGATGTAGCACACTTCATTAAAGCTGAGTTTCAGCACTCAACTCTTTTCTGTCTGGAAAATTCTATAATGAGACTCTTGTTGGCCAAACAAGAATGCAAATTTTCTCTCATGACAGAGCTAGTGGTTAACTAGAGAAATGTCCCTCTCATTAAAACTCCAACTGTCTCACTTAGCATTTCAGGACACTGAAATGGCTTAGGGGAAGCTTCCTCCTCAAAGAGTAGGCCTAGATTTATGGTGACAAAATAGAAACTGATGCTTTAAGTGTTGACAGGAGGTGTGCAAATATTAGATGATTGTAAATCCGCTTAACAAAGTGTAAGACTGTCAAGGCCAACTGTTGCAAGACATTTCTCACTTATACAACCCAAGAGCTCGGCATTCCTCCTGGATGCCATAGCCACCGTGTCAATATGAGCAGTGTATTTTTTTTGCTAGACACACAGAAAAGTCAACTTTAAAACCCAATACAAATGTGGCCATGATTTTTCAGTAAAGATTTCTTTAGTTCTCCACTTTTTGAACATTTGGAAATAGGAAAGAGTTATTTCCCAGAGATGTATATTGCTCTCGTAGTCACATGCCATCCTGTGACAACAAAAAAAACAAGCAAAATGCTTAAAAGAGAAACTAAAAACAATACCATACACGCTGTGCCATGAGCTGAAACAATTCTACACAGCAATTCTGCCCTTACTCTAAAATGGATTAGACAATTCAGTGCATCATGCAGCCTTTCTGGACTTGTATTTCAGATAAGGTCCTCTACCGTTTGTGTCACAGCAAGAGCAGCACAGGTAAATGACCATTCTTAAAAGCATATTTTGTAATAACATAATTATGCTCTGGACATAACTTGGTTATCCATTTACTCAATGACAATTCATAATCTTGTTCACTCCGAGCACGCAGAGCTACTAGAAGAAAATGAAAAACCCCTGGATCTTGGTTGTTCCTCAGAGCCCAGGCCTCCTGTGCCAGTGGAGCAACAGGCAAGCTCCGCTCAGCCAAGCGCCAAAGCATGGTTGTTATAGTCAGTTAAAAACATTTAAACAAGTTTTTCACTGATGGGACAAAGATTCACAGTTCTGATAGTATTGACAGCAATTTAAAAGTTGGCCTTAGCTAGGATAGGAAAGACAATAGTCCAAATTCTTCCTACACTTAAATACAAATTTTTATTTTTTAGATGCATCAGAAGTTTCTTTAATGGTGCATTCCTCTGCACCTCTTTTTTCTTTTTTTTTTTTTTTTTTTAATATAACTATGATCTACTGTTTCAGATATCCATCAAAAGTCTTTCCACCTGTTCTACATTCTTCACCTCCGTATTTCTTGGTACATCATGAGCATCTTACTTGGAGTTCTTCTAGGTGACCGCTAATCTACCATATTTAAGCTCCCTTCCAAAACACAGTACCTTACAGAGCTCCTTTCACCTTTAATTAACATGGATTCCTACAATGGAAATTGCCCTATCAGTGGGAACACAACAGCACCCTGTTTCAACAGCTGATTTTAGGGGTTTTATCTAGAATATATTCTTATGTAATTACAATAATCCTCTATAACCTAAAGTAACCTAAAAACTTTACTGTCTGCATGGTATGATCTGGGCATTCCTCAGTTCTAGGGCTCTCCATTTTCTTTGCTCTTCCACTTCAAGCAATGTTTCATGGAAAATTACAGCTAATTTTCCTCTCAGCCTAAATCCCCTACCAAAGAAGTCAACATACTCCTTTACTGTTTTCCAAAGGATAGAGAACATTGGCGAGACTCCCACAAAATCTTTTTCACTTATTATGTCCCTTGTCTTAGTTTTCACAGGTATTAGCAAAACAATAGCTTGAGTTATGACCCCACCTTCCAGATAGTGAAAAAACTATTCAATAGCCATAGTTTCCTTTACAGGCAATAATTGCACCAACATGCTGCACTGTGTGTTTGCTAATTAAACTGAACTCCACATTTACATTCACATCAACACACCAATTCTGGGTCATTTGTTGCAGAGCTCTCCTAGCTACGTTTGCAGCTACTCCTGCTGATAAATTACTTCTTTGTGTTAGAAAGAATATACAGACAAGTATCTGCAAGATCAGCCTGCAGGCCTCTTGTTTTTATCAGCAGCAATATTTCACCAATGTTATTGAGCATTACTCAGCCTTGCACAGGGCCTCTGCAATAGCTAAGTTTCCCTACTGTTTGTCACAGGTAATTTTTATGATCCACTACTTCTACAAAAAGAAAGCCTCCCTCCATCAGCATCATCACACAGAGCACCTTCAGAGCTCTACTTCTAAGAGCTGATATTGATGGCCTGTTACCTGAGCTGAGCTGCTGGCACAGGTATGAACGTGATACTGCTGTTCCTCTGCTTTACTATGACTTAACTAACAGAATCTGTTGTGGCGTCACAATCAGGCTGGCCATTTTAGCAGAGTAACTTCAGAAGGGTCAGACAGACCAAGAAAGGAAACTCACACAAAGAACAGGACTATGAAACACAACTTAAGCTGTGTGGCAACAGTGCCCTGCAAAAACAGTGTTCCATGACCTTCTGCGTAAAATTTTGGAAATTCTCTTTTTACCTGTACTATCTTGACTGTCATTTTCACTGTAAGAAAACTGACAAAACACCAATATCAGAGTCACAGCCTGAATCTGCTTCATATCAGCATCTCCAAAGACATAGAAGCGTACATCATCTTTAAAAAAAGAAAAGGGTAAACCAGATCTACAGTTCAAACATTACTTCTGAAAACCTCACTAGCTTATGGTGCAAGATGACCAGTATCACAACAAAGCACTGACATTCATTTTTCTCAGCAGTTAAATAGTACATTTGTGCCTCAGCAAGCTGGAGGCCAGATCATCCACAGTTCTGAAAGGAGATAGTAAAATGCAGATATTAGAACTCACTGAAGTATGATGAATTATTTTATTTTGATTTATGCTTTATAAAATGCCACACTAAGACTGGTATTCACACACAGGCTTTAGGTAAACCTGCGTCATGGATATCTGAACTGCTCGCTTCACTTTGTTTTCAAAATTACAAGTTGTTTGTCCCATCCCTATGACAGGAGACAGTCAGTGCTCTTGCATTCATGCTACTCTTTGAATTAAATCTACATAATGAAGCAAGTGTAAGTAATTGGTAAAGGAGTAAAGCCTGAAAATGTTGAAAACGTTTCAGAGCACATCTGAAAAATCATCTGTCTCTGGAAGCTTCCAAAAAATTTCTCCATGCTATGTCAAACTATAATTAGCAATTTCCTGCAGTCTCTGAAGTATGGTTTGTGAGAGAAATGAGAAGATAATGGAAAAAGGGTTAGCAGCTTTCTGGTGAAAAAATAACATCTTGCATGAGAACTGTATTAACAATAGAATACAATGGAAGCAACTTAGAGCTGAAACACATTTGTAAGGCATGCTGAGCAGAAAGACTAAGCAACATCCAGTAAAGATTAAACTGTTTAATAAGAGAGAAAATATTTACCAATAAGCTTGTTTTAAAAGAAAATACAGCAATTGGCAATATTTAGTCAAGACAAGACAGACTTGAACAAGTGTAACTAGGCAAATTTCTGAAACTGCAGGTGTGTCTGCTACTCACATGGGGTGTTTTAAAGTAGGTAAAATACATGTCTTAACAGTTGTTTTGCTCAAACACTAAACAAGCCTATCCTACATGCTGAAAATTGAGCAAACTGGCTTACTTTGGCCACAGCAACCCCAGGCAGCACAACAGGCTGGGGGGAAGAGTGGCTGGAAAGCTGCCTGGCAGAAAAGGACCTGGGGGAGCTGGTCAACAGCAGCTGAACATGGGCCAGTGTGTGCCCAGGTGGGCAAGAAGGCCAGTGGCATCCTGGCCTGTATCAGAAATAATGTGGCCAGCAGAATCAGGGCAGTGATTCTTCCCTGTTGTTGTCACTGGTGAGGCCACTCAAGTGCTGTGTCCAGTTCTGGGCCCCCCAGTTCAGTAAGGAGAACTGAGGTTTTGGAGCAGGTCCAGAGGAGGGCAATAAAGCTGGTGAAGCTCATGCCCTGCACTGCCACTCAGCCAGACTCCCATGAGAGACTTGGTCTGGTCCATCCACATTTGTTGGTCTCCTCTATGAGCACTGACTTGCCTGTCCTGTTGTGATTATGCCCTGCACAGAAGACTGCCCTCTTCTGTCTCTGCCTGAGTGAAAGCAAGCATCTGATAAAGGAGCATAACTGCATCAGTGCAGTCACTTAACTGGAGTGTTTCAGCAGACACGAGGCTACGCTCCAGCAAGCTGATTGCAAAACCTCCAAGGCAATAGTAACTCAACTCTGATAGCCAGAACACTGCTGGAATTACAGTAGTATTTCATCTCTGAAAGGAGTTGTTCATTATCTTGCCCAATGATCTCATCTCAGGATCCATCATCCACTTGTTCAGTTGTTTTTCTTTTTACTGCTGTATCTGGAGCTTACATCATGAACTCTTATAGAAAGGGCGGTCTCAACTCAGCCAAACTCACAGGGGCATATGAGTAAGATGCAAGAGTTAACTACAGTTCAGTCAGAGCTACTTCAGTTTATCAGAGTGGGAAGGTAAGAGAAAAAGGCTGTTAAACTGCACAGCAGGCTCCCCTTGGCTCATGCTTGTACTCCCAAATGTGCGACAGCTGACCTAACTCAGGCATAAACTCAAGCAGCCTCTCCTTAACCCCTTTCTCAGTTAAACTCTTCTACAAAACTGACTTGCAGGCACAAAACATCTGCCCCAAATAAGACAGATAAACACAGACAAACAGAGCACACTCCAGGTACAAGAACAGAAAGAGCAGAGGGCAGAAGACAGAGGGTTACGAGTCAAGCTGGCAACAGGCACAAAGTTGGCATTTCTACTTCTGCAAAAATCGTGCACCTCCTAAACAAACCACCCTTGGGTACTTAAGCACGTAATTCAGAAATGTTCTCTGGGTATGCCAATATGGGACAATATTCATGCTCTACTTAATCCAGGGAAATATCTCTAAGCATAGTTCAGAGTAGATACTAATTTACAACCTGAGTTATACTGTGCTCCAAGAGTCTTCTCAGTTTCTGAAACAACTTAGAAAGGAAATCAAGAGTACTACACTAATAGGTAGGCAGACTTTGCAAGTACACGTCACTGTCATCAAATAATGCTGGGGTTTAAATAGTTAAGTTGTACATTTGGACTCATCACAACCTAGGTAAAATATAATCCAATTACTCAAGTCGCTTTACCTTTACAACTAAAATTTATCAAAGTCTTTTCCTTCGACTTTTAATATAGTGATTTTACCTCCACAAATAGAACATAACAAATCTAGATGAGGCCTTACCAAAAGAGCTCAGATGCATAAGTCCTTTTAAAAATGAAAACTGGTGTTTTGCATCCTAACCACCATTTCCAGATTTTACAATTGCACATTATTTTGAAATTTAAAAAGAAAAATAAAAAAAAAACACCAAGAAAACACACCTCAAAAGAACCCAAAGCCCAAAAACATTTAAGTGAGAACTGAAATTCCCACTGAAACCTCTACAGGCTAAATGCCAGCAATTCCCAATTTAACACCAGAGAATTATGCTGCAGCAGTGTAATCTTTACATCAGTGGAACTGAATAAGTTTGCTTATAAAACACGTGCAGCTACACAGATGTCCTTTACTAAAGAAAGTATTTAACCCTATTTGCATTATACATAAGTTTGCAGGCAAGGAAATCCAGCATATCAAATATATTTAAATTTAATTCTACATGGTGACCAATATTACTAAATATGTTACATCAACTTCATTAACAGTCAAAATTACCCAAAATCTAAGTGACAAATATTGCTGTGTAGTCTCTTTCTTCAGACAGCAATAATTGTTAAATACCGTTAATTGGTGCTGTACATTTCCTATAGAGCACTCTGTGAAGATGCTAAGGTTTAAGCACCTATTTATTTAGTAAAAGGCTGCCAACACCCTTCCCAGCAGTTCAGCGGACTTTACTGCCCCACAGCTCTTTTTTTTGGTGGGAATTTTAATCTGAGCCTATTGCCACACTCAAGCACAGAGGACAGCGCTACCTTCAGCTCAGGCACACGTCTCGAGTGTAAAACAGTCACAGAGCACCCACAGGTTCCCCCTCATTTGGTCCCACATGAAGGGCAGCAAGCCCTGGAAGGAAGGAAGCAGAAAATACCAGCTGATAGATTTTCATGTGTGTGCAAACCTTCACTAGCTTATCTTCCTTAGCACTAAAACTCTTTTCCATTATTCTACAGTTTAAGAGGCAAAAGGGAGTACCCACTCTAGAAACCTAATTTTTAACAAACACCTGCTGCTTTTTTTTTTTCTGGTATTTTCTCATTTTGGATACTGAACAATCCTCTAAATTTTTTGAGGCACTGCAATGTTTAATAGCATCAGTTATTTACAACACCTGACTTCTCCAAAAGCTTCTACTCTGGAGACAAAATTTCATCTGCAGGATGAAACTTTGAACAAAGAGTGAAACAGATCAGACATTTACAATCAGGAGAACTGAAGGCCATAAGAGGCACATGATCCCTCAACTCTAAAGAAATCACTAGTTTTTGAACCTACAAAGGGTTCAGGCAGAACAGTAGCAGAGGGTGCACGTTTTCATTGTTGTGGACCCTATAATTCTTGAATAGGTTATTATTCCCATTGGCTATGCCAAAGAGGCTAAAGGAGCCAGAGGTTCCTATCCAGGTATTAAATAGTCATTTGCCTAAGGACATGGTGCTGTTTAACAATCTCCCACTCTTCCTCACTACTGTGCTTAGACAGGGCAGTCTTTAAAACAGATTCAAGCAACTTAATTTCAAGGTTATGGTATTAAAACAAACAATTCTTAAGACTTCTGCTTTATAAAGACAGTCCAGACTGCTATTTCTCATTGAATGTATTTTTTTTTTATATTGGTTTGAGTCACAGCCTGTGAAACATGAAATGTTAACTTTTTAACCTTTGATTTGTCTGAATCATAGCAGGAAAAATAAATAGATGATAGAACTAGTAAGGAATTTGTCCTTTCAGTTTTACAAAGAAACAGTTTCCCACAAGAAAACTGACACTCTAATTATAAGCTTCTGAACATGACAATCTTTTAAAGCTTTGTATCCACTCGTACTATAAATCAGAAGCTTCTAAGTTAATTTCATTTATTTCCTCCATCTGGAAGCTTTAATATTTCAACATGCTGTTCTTTCAAAACAGAAAAGAACTTTGTTATTACAGCCATGGGGAAGGCTATTGCTACTTCAGCCAGTAAGTTGGATTTTCATCCTAGCTCCTGCTTCAGTGCTTGATGAGCAAGAAATCTGAAAAAATCAGAGATAACGTGCATTTCCCAAATGATGCAAGCATGTATATCTCCTATCTGTTTCCACAGATGACACTAAGCCATATCATACATAAGACTCAGACAACTTGATATCAAAAAGAAGAGGGTTTTGGTTGAATTTCGTTACTTTGATTCTAAAAATACTGGTAAATTGGTTTGGAATTTTTTCTTGGTTTATTTTGTTTTTAAGTCTTTAATTCTTGACACCTACTACCTCTGGGGTACATCTCCCAAAACACTTTCTTTTACTAATACAAAGACTTCAGAAAACATCATTTTCCTCTCTGAGTTTTCAGTAAATGACTGGCTAAAATGTGTCCAAAACTCTTGTGATGTGATCCTGGCCCAGACAGAGCTTCATACTGCCTCAGTCCAAACTTTTGCCTCCCATGAGTATTTTAAACTCAAAAAGTCAGTTTTTGTTTTCCCCCTACCTGTTCAGGCATGGTGGCTCAGAGCACCTTCCTTGCAGACAGCCCCAGTTAACCCAGGGTTCTGAGGCAACCTAAGAGTGGTAGGAGTGGTGGAAGGAAAGTTGAAAAACACCAAAACAACAGGTTTTTTTACAGCTTGAATACAAGTTCTCTTATAAAATAAAGGAAAATAGAACAGCTGCAAGCACCATACTAACAAAGCAAACAAGAACCTAGGTAAATTGTTACAGCTTAACCATAGTGTGACATAGTTTTGATTTTCACTTAAAATCGGTGGGCTTACATCCACTTAAGATCAGTTTAAACCAAATTTCAGCCGGTGCCATTAAATAGGCACAAATTGTGTCTGTTTTCTTACAAAGCAGCTTTTGCTTTGTTTTAGTTTTCTCTGAGCTGGCTGTCACATGGCTCAACACCACTGGAATACCCAACCTTACCTTTCAGTCTCAACTTGCTAAGTCTATCCCTGTGGCATCATTTAGAGCTGTACAAACAAAACTGACTCCATCTTCAGCCAGAATAAAAGTAACTACAGGGCCTACAAGGTAGCAGACAGCCCAAGCCCAAAAGGGAAAGACCAGTGGCCTCAAGACTCAATCTTTACACTTGCTCTTAGTCTTCCATCTGCCTGTCACAAACAGAACAAGCCCCCAAAAAGGGGTCATGACAAGGACGCACGCAGTAAGAGACCCAGCAAGAAGCATCATTTTCACTCTGTGGCTATGCAAACCTCAGAGCTCCTACCTCAACTGCTGGGTGGACCAACTCCACCCTTTGTTTGGCTCTCTAGGGGCCGGCTGAACACTGGGATATCCTGGAACCACAACCTATGTGGGGAACATGCCAGTGTGGAGCAGCACTTACACACTACAAGTATGGAAGGCAGTATCTGTCATGCACAGGGAAGCCATCATCAGGTGTGCTGGCAGCTAGGGATTTCACACTGGTTATTTTTTACTGACTATATATGTATTTTATTTCAGCTTTTTGGTAACGTTTATTGATAACTGAGACTCTTAATTGGAGATAGCAGTAAAAGTAGGTGAGGTCTCAAGTTAATTTGTTAAATATGTAACTTCTAACATGTAATAAGTTCTCCCTCAAGTCCAGCATCAACTGAGGTGTCCCATTGTGGCAGACAAAAGACCAAATTCTGGTGATCTACAGGTGTATTGGACTGATATACCAGGAAGAAAAAAAAATGCTTCCTTTCTTCACCACTGTGTTAATATCACTGTGGAGGCACAGATTGTCATAACACAGAGCTAAAAGTCCCATCTCAGCCCTGACTTATGAATTCCATACAACAAACACCACCACTACAAAAAAAAAACGCTCCAAACAAAGAACCACCCATAAGACCAAAACAAAAACCCAACACTTCCCCTTTCCCCCAAAAAAAGTGAGAGCAAACTATCTATGGAACAAATCAATTATGCAACCCATAAAAGGCAATGCCTCCCAAATTTACAGACAGCTCACTCAGAAAGGTTTGACTAATCTCTCAAAGAACATCCCATAAGCCTGGGAATAGAATAAGACGTTCTCTAATTTCTACATCTATGTCATATTCAGAGGTTTACACTTCAAACCCAAGCCACATCTCAATAATCTTGAGTTCTGAACTAACCCAGGTAGCTTTGGCAAGGATGAGTCCAACACCACATATGCAAACTCTGCCTGTGGGTTTATCAACACAGAAGACACATGCCCAATGCATATAAAAGCAATTCCAGCTGTTCTCACACTTTTCTAAAACACTTTTTTTGTACTCTCCTCCCTCAATAAAAAAGCTGCTTACCCAGTTACCTGTATTCTAACCTATCCTGAAACTGTGGAGTTATCATCACATCAACCACCAAGGATGTGTAAACAGTGAAACCTTTCATGTCTGAAAATACAGCAGGCTGCAACATTCTACATGGTGCAGGGAACAGTGAAAGGGAAAGTGCATGTGTGAAACAGATAATATTAAAGCTGTTGTGGAGGAGAGCACTCCATTAATATCCTGGTAACCGGGTTCATGCTATCCCTTTAAGGTGAGAGTCATGTTTTGACACACAAGATAAAAAGTTGATAAGGAGAGAATAAATACTTTCTGTGTTACCAGAGAAAGGGTTTTTTTCAATAATTCTACAGAAACACGGTATGGTAAGGGCAAGCAGGCTATCGTAAAGAAACTAACAAAGATTTCACAATTTACTGAGCCAAAATATTACATGACTGCCTTTTATGGCACTTCTAGACACAGTACTTGAGCTGTTTACTGAGCAGTCCACAAGCAGCCTACTCAGATATTTGATTTTATCAGAGCAGGCCACCCACATCTGACCCAGTAGAAGTGCATATGTGCAAGAAGAATCCCACCAAAACAGTGCAACTTTTTTATATAACCTGACCTTCAGCAAACAAAACCTCTTCTTTTCTATCATGTTCATATAGAAAGAAATCAAGTTCAGAATTTCACATCCCTTCTAAATCATGGAAAGTACACTGGAAAAATTTCTACATCACTAAGCATGGCATTAAGTCAACATAGGAATCTCTTCTGAGACACGTCAATAATCCAGCATTTGTTTTAGCTCCAAATTTATGGAAGAATATCAATACAAAATGTTTGCATAACACACAAGCACCTAATGGGTTTCAGTCAGGCAAGGGAGACCTGAGAATCTCTGAGGAAAACTGGAAGGCCAAAGTAGAGCTGTTCATTACAGGAGGTGCTGGACACCACATACCCACAATTTACACATCTGTCTGACCTGCAAATGTGTGTTTTGCTCGTATTTCCCTTATGGCAGAGGCAGGATGAAAACCAACAGGAATTGTGTTTAGTTTTTTTTTCCTAAACCTACCCTTTTTCATAAAAAAACCCACTTGCAGGCAACTGGTAAGGTTTCAGAACAGGGAGAGCAGGGAGGAAAAGAGCCTAAAGTATGTAAAAATAAGAAAAAAATGCAGCAAACAGACCTACCTCAAACACCAGACAACCACCACCATGTTTCAGGTTTTAGAAACCATAGCCTGCACTGACTCAACAATTTTATTTCTACTTTTAACTTATTCCTCATCAGGTACCTAGAAGAAGATAAGCCCTTGACACAAGATGAACATGATGCTTCTCTATGCAAGACACTTACTCATCTAGACAGAAAGAGTGCAAAATAAACAGTTCTACTGTAAAAGCATTTGTAACACCATGCTATCCTCGTGCTTCTTATCAGTCAGCACACATCTCCACATGAAGGAAATGAAGAACAGTGGGATTTAAGCCCTGCCATCAGATACAGGAACGCCTACGGGACAAGTGTAATGGGCCACTTCATGGGGGAACTGAGCTCTGCTGTGGCCAGTGTTGTGCTTATGTGACATCTATGGAAGAAATTAGTCTTGAGTTCTGTAAAGGCTACGAGGCCAAGAGCTAAGAGTAATTACCAGCCAAGATTCACTCCCTTCCCTCAAACAATGTTTCAGACAGCTACGATCAGAACACATGAAACTTATCTATGGATTAAAAAACAAAACAGACCACATTGCAAATAAGATCATGTTCAATATTAGACTAGAGGATGAACACCCTTTTATACCTTGAATTAGAAAACACACTGCAACTCTGCCTCAAACCAAATTGGGCAACTGAAGATGCTGTGTAATAAGGACTGATAAAAACCACCCAGCCTGTGACAGTGCTGAAAGATCACCTCACCTCTTTTGTACAGTGAGACTCTTAGCTTCTGTACACACCTGAACACCTCACCTTGATATGCTCATCTTTTAAGACTTTTTTGTAACCTAGTGACCAGCACAAGCCATCTGAGAGGGCAAAGTGAGGACACCCATAAGCTACTACTTTGTTGAGCACAGCAAACTGCC
Organism: Dendrocincla tyrannina; assembly: GCA_035047865.1. Lineage (NCBI taxonomy): Eukaryota > Metazoa > Chordata > Aves > Passeriformes > Dendrocolaptidae > Dendrocincla > Dendrocincla tyrannina. Next base: position 16,193,724 of record JAWWMP010000132.1, read on the forward strand.
ACAGTGCAGCAGCAGGTACTCATCCATTTTTCACTACCTCAAAAACATCCCCAAAAATAGGAAACACTGTTTTTAAAGCATACAACTTTGATTACTTTGAGGCTAAAAGAAGATCATACCTAAATATGTTCAATCTTAAATAATCCAAACCAAAAAAAAAAACAAATCCTCCTAAAGCCTTCAAAACTCCCATGGTTTATTGCCTGAATCATTAAAAAATTATTTTTGTGATGGCTCAAGAATAACAGGCATTCAGTGATGAACTCAATGTACATTCAGGGAAATGGAGCATGATCACCCAATGAATATATCCTTCACGATCACCCAATGAGTATATCCTTTAACTATTTCCAAAACATTTTATAAAAATGATCCATTTCAACTTTCAAAGGTGCTCTGAAGTATAAGGTCATAGAAAGCTATAAAAACCACTGTCACTATTCACTTTCACATTTCCTCACTTGGTTTGCTCATCTGTCTCCATGATTTCACATAGTGCTTTTCAAAAACTCATCCTACAACCATATTTGAATTGTGAGGAACAAGGTAGGTCTAACAGCATATTAAGTAAAAATGGAACTTTGTTTCCTGTATGAATGGTACTTTCTCCTTCTATTATTTCACTATACCAAGTCTGAACTCTTTTACCAAACAGCTAAGAAGTTCAGATCAAACATGAAAAAAGCAAGATGTTACAGTCTACAACTTACTAGCATGCAGTGTGCAGTTATGCACTAAGCCTTTTGTAGGAAGAATGGCAAACTGCAACCCCAGTTACCTAGTTGGATAGCACAGTGATGACTGAGGAAAGCACATCTCCTTACATCCTCACAGATCATTCTCAGGGCAGTTAATGTCTAGCTATATTGTAATGTTAGCTCCCAATAAACATAGAATATTATTTTGCTCAGTTTCTGCTCAATAATTCCCTTTGAAAAACAGTCACTCAACCCCATCAAAACTTATTGCAGGTTTCTATTTTCTGTTTTTACATGACCCACGCTATGTAATTAATTCAGATGGTGACCAATCAATTTAGCATTGAGCTTAAATACAAGTTACAAGAAAAAAAATCTTATGCTGAGAAAAACTGCTTGTCAATGAATACTTTAACACAGCACACACTTGGAAGCCACTAGAGAGTTAAACCTGCACAGACCTTGCCAGCTGCTCTATGTGCTTCTGAAATAACCTTGGGAAGGAGGTAGTAACAATCTGTGTCCCAGCTCCCAGCATGCCAAACATTCACACATTACAGCAACAGATGCTCATTTATGGCGTTGCAGCTCTCTGTACTAGCTCACTTTCATTTGTTCCCAACCATCATCTCCAGTGACCTCCTACAGACCTCAAATCAAAAACAAAGAGAAGAAAACTGTGTTCAAGGAACCCAGAGAAAAATGCAGCTTTCTCTCAGTATAATGATGTTATCTGACAAACTGAAACCAAAACTATGCTGGAAGATTTCAACTACTGTCATGATATCACACACAGTATCATTAAGACACTGCTCACATTAGTAAAATTAGTATTTAACAGTTTAACCTAGCAGAATTGTTTCCCTCCCAATAAACCAACACCAAATTTTCCCACTTACTAAATCACTGCAACACAAGATGTCATTTGCATGTGCAAAAACAAGAAGCTTATCCAGGTTGCTCCAACAGGTCATAATGTTTCCTCAGGTACTATCAAAAAACGTGGCCCTTAACTTTGACCCCCTTCCCAAGAATCTTTTAGGAAGTACAGTGCTATTTAACAATATCTCAGAAAGCTGGGTGAAATATGTATTTCTGCAGGGCTTCTGCACATGGATTGATACTGGAACTTTTTTGCTACAATATGATGGGATTTCAGAGTAAAATCTTCCCAAGCACACAGAACAGTTTCCACAGCAGTTCCTTTTCACATAAATGTTTGCCAAAAAGATGATATTCATGGGAAAATATTTTTTATGCTTAACTAGGAATGTTCAAACAAGTTCATTCCTAAAACTGTATGAAAATTATGACACAGAACAACCATGAAAATGAATGCAAACAAACCTTATCTGTGAACTGACACTTGAAATAATGTACACATAACTGGTAGAGAGAATTCAGATACTAATTAATAAAGGAACAATAATGCTTGAATCTTTTGCCAGAACATGCATAAGACACTTAACCTAGAGCTGGTTATATAACCTGAAATACCCTAGCCTTAAATCTCCTTCCCTTCTCTAACCTGCTCTTACCTACACTAAAAAAGGTATCAGTACCTGAAGGACACTGTGCATCATTTAATTTTCTTTGCTTCAGAATTTGTATCGCCTGTGAGCAACCAGATCTGGAACTTCAGCCAAAAACCAAGTCCCTGGACCAACATACAGTAGATTTCAATACACAACATATAGTGGTTAAACAACTTTGCATCAGCAGAGTCAAAAAAGCTGCTGAAATTTAAAGTCCTCCCATGACATTTGATGTGGCAGCATTGAAGGGGAAGGATGCAGTACAGGTGACCAGCAAATGATGGGTTGCAGCCATCTCCACTCAGCTCTTCACCTGATGAGCTCACCAGCCCAAAGTCCTATAAACCATCTCCCACGGGGTTCACAGAGTGAACTTCTGACTTTTTTCATGGCTAATTTTCGTGGCTAAGTTTTTCATGGGCCCTCTGGGTATCCAGACAGAAGTCATCTCTATAGAGACTGTATCATGCATCCATTCCAGAAAATTGGAACAACAGAAAATGTCCCATCCATTAACTCAGCCTCCTGACACATCTCCGACCATTTTTATTCATTGGTCTGACAGAGTTCATGCAAGGGGACTTGGTGGCCTTTTCTGTCCTCTGTTGTCCTCTTCTGCTCTCTCCTAGCAAGTGTCATTAATAATCCTTCTCTGGATTTCACTTGGTCTGAACCTCTGTTTAGGAGGGAGACTACAGTAAATCCTTTTGAATTACCAAGGAAAAGCCTGGGTATTATCCCAACACTGGCTGTGCCTGCTTTAGAGAGAGCTGCACAAGTAGAGCACGTAAGAGAGCCTGTGAAAATATGTACAGCAGTCACCCTTGTGAAAGGGTTTTCTTAGTAGCCAGGTGCTATATTGAAGGAAATAATCCTTGCAGTCCCCGTTTAGGACAGGATGCATGCACACACAGACTGAACTGGGTTTCGTAGGTCTTGTCACCAAGGTATCAAGTGGCAGTGGAACTGGCACAAAATGTTCTGCCCCATAAAAATCTCAAACCTTAATGAAACCATAACAGTTGCCTGGTAACCAGCTTTCCTGTGTTCTGGGAAAGCAAACAGATTTGATGTGCAAGGAGTCTCATATTCCACTGAAAACAAACAGCTGAAAGGGTTAAAGTCAGCAGGAGAGAGACGTGCTGCCTTTTCCCATCAGCCATCCCTATCCTATATTAAGTCTGCTTGACACCACAGTGAGAACTGACTGAAAGTCAGCCGAGGCAGCCTATGAATCTCTTGCATGACACAGGTTTGGAAACATTCATCTTTCCCTCAGCAGCTGCCACTTCAGAAGGTCTTCAAGAAATAATTCGGAATACAGAGGCAATTGCACAATGAAACACTCAGATCACGCCCATAAATACTTTCTTTCCCCACTGCTACTCTAATTAAGGACAGATCATGCCACCCCTTACATACACTATTCAATCCACTTGCAGTAACTGCTCAAAAAATGTGTTATTGACGAATTAACTTCTCAAATGCTCATTTAGCCTCTAATTCCCCTGGCTTTCAGTGAGAGGCCAGCTGTGATACAGCTTGGAGCCTGTACCTGCAGAGGTAGAACTGTCTCCCAGGTCTCTTCTGGGGAAGTTTGCGCACCCACACAGTACTTTGGTAATTTAAAAAGTTACCATGGTAACTCCTGCACTGCACTGCAGCCTGGAATTAAACAAGTCTTGCTACTAGTCCTGGATTATAACTACTGAATCTGGTTTTTCCCTGATTTTTAACTTCTTCGGTTAAATTCACAATTGTGACATCCCAGTAACACAAAATTAACCTATATAGTACATCAAGGCTAAAAGTATCAACCCTAAAAGTATCAACCCAAAAAGCAGACAAAAAAAATCCACTGTGTAGCACATTTAACGAGCAAAGAACTCTGTGCAGAACAGATGATTTTCCTGAGCACTTAACTAATTGAATTCTATTCAATAAACTTAAGATAACAGAAAATGATGAACTAAGAACTGGGCCTGGGCTAAGCAGTCTTGGTGAATTTTACAGCCTCAGAATCAGTCTAGTACTCAGATGCCAAATCCTTTTATTGGTACAACTTTTCAAAACTGAAAATACGTTCCTGGAAGAGCATGTCACATTAAATAGTACACAGGTCTCATTTCTCAAGTTGTTTTTTTTCCTAATATTTCAAAAGAGATATTATATGCATTATATATATATATATATAAATACACACACAGTCTCCCTGTAATCGTAACAGTTTTCTTCATGCCCTTGAAATCCATCACCCAGGATATCATGGATTCTAAAGCACCTGCATATGTTTGGTTTGTAAACACAAACCCCGTTCATTTTCTCTCACTCAAAGTAGGCAGCTGCTCAATGCTCTGCACCAGTGAACCCTAGCTCACTGTTTTATTATTTGTCCCACTTCAGTTCCAGGAGAGGGCTGACATAGAAGATACTGACCTTATCTTCTAAAGGAACATGGAAATACAAACATGTTCCAGAACAGCAGCTTGGGAAGAACTACTTGACAGAAGGAGAAAAAGTACCATCTGCCTTTGTTATCACACCTATTCCTCAGACAAGCACTGGCTACACAGTCCCCAAAAGGCTGAGAGATACCTCCTCTGACATCTCACCTCTGTCTGGCACAAGATGCTGTAAAACACATCATTAGAACATAATATAAAAACACCTCTCAGTCATTACTGATCCAAGGTGGATCTGAGTAACAGCAGATCTAAAAATGCCTACAAAGTTTTCTTTTTATCTTAGTGTCATTCCATGTTTTACCTAATGAGATGATTTAATGGTATAGACTGCCTATGAAATCATATGGATTAAGAAAAACATAACAAAGAGGCATTTATCAACTTTCTCAGTGCGTTTCTGTTTTCAGTTATCAGCTAAACACACACCTTATCTTCTGACTTTGCATTAAACGCAGTAAGTCGTTGAGAAAGCTAAAAGGATGATTCATTTCAGTCAACACCAGAAACCTCTACATCCACCACAAAACTTAAAATATCACTGAAGCAAAGCACCAGTGAAGTGGAAGTTATGCTAGAGATGCACACCTTTACAGTCCATCCAGCACAGCTGCCACTGTTGCATTTATTGAAAAACTAACATAGTTGTTCTGCTTACTAGGGAATTTTTTTATTCTAAATTTCATTTGAACATTCTTCCAGCTCCTTTAACTTCCAATTCATTGCTAGCCAGGCCAAACTGATAGAGGCAGGTTTGGCAGAGATAGTTGAAATAAAACTTCAGCCTTTTCAGGTAACACCTTCCCCAACAGTTACTTGAGCCAGAAACTTTTCTGAATCAGCACTTCCATAGGAACTGGGTGGGGGGGAAAGGAATGGATTCTCTTCTCTAAGGTTTAATTTCTGGGGCTGAAAACTTCCCAAAACAACAGTCTACTGACTTCAGTAAACTAAATAACTGAATGGTGCTTTTGACATCATACATTTTGAAGCTGGCTACTAAAAATACTCCCAAATATTCAACTTTAACACAGTAGCTTAATGCCAAAGGCAACAAGTCGAAAAATAACTTAGATAAAACTCTTCCTAGACAGTAAGTTTTCTCTGTAGCTGTCTGGAAGAAGAGGATGTATTTGGTACCAGCAAGCTTACACATCTACACTGCTAGGAAGTTCAAAATCAATAGCTTAACTTTGTGTATGGTAATTCAGGAACAACTCATGACACCCCACTTTAGATTTTCCTGGTGAGTTTTTTATTCCTGGCTTAAGAGTCTTGTACTGTTGCTGGTACAAACCCCTCGCACTACATATATTCCAAAGGGAAACCATATCAAAGCCCAGATTTGAAGAAGCTTCAGCGCTCCCAGGTTTGAAGAAAACCACTGCACTTCATTTATGTAGACACCAAAATGCAAAGCATGACCCCAACAGAGAGTTGTGTTTCCACTCTGCAGAAAGAGGAGCAAGGATCCTGGACAGTCACAGCTATCTAAGTGAAAAGAGGGTATCTGCAGGCTTTAGAAATACAGGGACCAGCTGCAACAGCTAGGATCCATTTATGCTTTCAGTTTTATTTGATGGAACTATGCATATTTAATGTCGACTTTCAGAACATTAATCCAGATCACACCCTTTTTGAAATACAGAAGGATGCTTTCTGCAGATTGATTTTTCTGCAGATTGATTTTGTGGGCAACTTTTGCCCAAGTCCAGGCCCTCATCAGTTGCATGTTTCCTCCTACCATCTGTGGCTCCGAAAACATTACACCAGATACCTTGAAGACAATTCATAACAGAACAAGGTAGTTATAACAAACAACACACCAGTCAATACACCCATCTGGTTGCAGTTCCCTTTCACCTTGCCCCTGCCTAACTTGCATTTTGTTCCACTTGTGTCATGTAATAAAGTCAACTTCCTTGCAAGCACGCTCTGTTTATAATTTGAAGTCATTGCTGCAATTACTCACAATTAAGAATTAAATTTTGCTGAAGATATTAACTGCTGATTATTTCAAAACAGAATTCTACATGTCTGAGTTTCTCTCTTGGGAAAAAAAATTAAAAATTAAGTGTTTATAAACCATTTCACAAGGTTTTTCTTTGGAAATCATGATAACATGGTTGTGTACACAACTCTCCCACTGTTTATAGGAAGATTTGCAATAACTTTCTGCTGCTTTCCTAAGAAAAGTAAAGCTTATCCACTCCCCCAAAATGCTGCCTTCTGACTTCTTAAAGCTAAGTAGCTGTAGAGTGCTTTTGGCATCATACATTGCTGCTGGCTACTAAAAAATGTTCCCAAATATTCAGCTTTAACTCGCAACTTAATACCAAACGCAACAAGCTTAAAGATAACACTTTGAAGAGAGAGATGATGGAGCTTGTCCAGAGAAGGGCAATAAAGCTGGTGAGGGGTCTAAACAGTAAGCCATATGAGGAGCAGCTAATGGAGCTGGGATTCTTTATCCCAGAGAAAAGGAGGCTCAGGGAAGACCTTGTTGCTCTCTATAACTGCCTGAAAGGAGGTTTTGGAAAGGTGGGGATCAGCCTCTTCTCCCAAACAACCAGTGGCAGGACAAGAGGTCCTGAAGCTGTGCAAGGGGAGGTTCAGGTTGGACATCGGGAAGAATTTTTTCACTGAAAGAGTGGTCGGTCATTGCAGTGGACAGCCCAGGGAAGTGTTGGAGTCACCATTCCTGGAAGTGTTCAAGAAACAACTGAATATGGCACTTTGTGCTGTGGTTTAATTGGTGTGGTGGTGTTTGGTTACAGGTTGGATTCAATGGTCCTGGAGGTCTTTTCCGGCATTAATGAATCCATGAAGTTGTAAAGTGAATTAAAGAGAAACAGGTAATCGTGCATCAATACTGCCAGAGCACCTTAAATTGAACCTTGTCTTAGTCAGATACTGTACCACGTTATATTAATTAC
>JAWWMP010000132.1:16201454-16257460 GCA_035047865.1 Dendrocincla tyrannina
TTATATTAATTACAAATTCTCTGCCAAAGCAAAGCTCACAGCAAGAGACATTAATGTATAAATTAAAAGCCCTGTGCTGTGTTCCGTAAAGCTAAGGGCTTTCTTTTTCCAAACTAAGAAACAGCTCCAACCCTCAGACACTACAATTGTGATGAATAGCTTGGTCTCTGGCAGAAAGCATATTAAATTAATTAGTTACACTTGTTTATTGCATTAATTTACCAAGTCCACTAAAAATATAGTCATAGTCAAACCTTAACCTCCACCACAGCTCACTCGAAGTAGAATCAAAGATGTAAAAGTATCACCTTTCATAACAGTTGTCCTTCTCAGTTATTTAAAAAACCCACACAGACCCCTAACTTGCACTTTACCTCATAGACAGTATTAATCTTTCATGCAGTAGACACACAATTGCAAACTCTTAAAAACATTCATTTCTCTGCCTGTACTATTCTCAAAACCAATCAGAACAGAAGGAAAAATGCCCACAGGAAATGAGAACATCACTGTTATTCTAGTCCAATAATAGCGGCACACAGCAGCTGACAGTTCAAATGGCCTCTATTTTGAGGTTAATAGAATTCCAATGTATTTTAAATTAAACTCTACAATGCACTTGTGCATACTTGTTGCTTCTGTGAGCCACTAAACTAAGGCTCCTCAATTCATCCACTGCAGGACAAAGCACACAATCTTCTGCTAGCATTCAGAGAAACAACAATTTTAAGTATCTCTAATACCTATGCACTTTGCAAATGAAGCAAAGGAACCCATCAATGTTAATTTTAAACCCTGGAGTTAAAACCTACCAATAGTTCAAGTTAAGCAAGTTGTAAGCCAGCATTAAGGGCACTTTAACTCCATTAGGGCAATTTTCAGGTGGAAAGGCATCAACTCCACAACAGGCTTTGCTGGCATGGTTATATTCTTACCACAGATGCAAATCAATTGTTTGCAAGAGGAGTTTATATTCACAAAACACAACACTGCTCCAAGTGCTGCACTGTACTCTGCTTGCTTACATTCTGCCCTTCAACCTCTTTTTAATTGATTGAACTTACCAAACCCTCTTTTTCTTCCCTTGAAGTCACTGTATGAAGTCACTTCCCCACATTGCACCATGTTTCAGGTTAAACCATGTTCATTTCACCATGTCTATTCACAGAAGGATGCCTGAAGCACAGGTCTTACCCTTCCACCAAGCTGCAAACCCTCAGAGGGACATGTGGTCTCCTAGAAACGTTTCTACCAGCGCTGAGACTATCGGCACTTTGATTTTTACATTAGTCTGCTCCAAAACAGATTTTCATGCCCAAGGAAACTATTTTACATTATTTTTTTCTTCTCCCTCCAACGGGCACATAGTTAGACTTCTCAGCTATAGGGCACATAGTTTTACAGTTCAAGGATGCAACAAGTAGCCTCTAAAAGTAGCCAAAAGCATCCTTGATGTAGTCTAGCTTTCCCCTCTATAAAGCACATCAATTTTATATGTATTAAATGTGTTATATCAAGGTAAAAGATATGATGTTAAAGGGAGCTTGCTTTCTTATAAGGTAGCCCATAGGTTTTAGCTGAGGCTGCTATTTCAAAGCCATACATACAAAACACTTCTATCAAATCAAGTGTTGCACTTGCTCTTATACATGTATTTTAGCAGGACTCTCAGTTTGAGAAGATACTGAAAACATGGAAGTTTAAAACTGAAGACCAATTAAACACATCGTGAGTCAGGCTGTGGCAAATCACAACAGTGTTTAATACACTTTTCCATGCAGGTACAGAATCTTACCAAATTAGCCTATTTTTACAGGTAACACTACAAAGCCTAGAATTCAACACATTTTATGATTCAGAACAAATAATTCATTATTATGAATTTCTGCAAAAAGGACAGTACTCCTGAGCCTTTTTTTCCTTGCACAGCTGAGTAAAACTTACTTTTATCTTACTGAAGTAAAATGATGAGCTTTTTGCCCCACACAGATTCTTACAGAGGGAACCATTGCAGCCAGCACACAAAACACAGGAGGACTGAGGTGGAAAAGACCTCTGGAGATAATCTAGTCCAATGCCCTATTAAACACAGGCCATCTACAACAGAGCATCCAGGACCAGGTTCATGCGGGTTTTGGATAGCCCAAGAAGGGAGATTTCACAACATTTTTAAGCAGCCTCTGATTTTTCTCAATCACTTTCACAGGAGAAAGATTTCTTATCTTAAAACAGATTTTCTTGTTACTCTGTCTGTGGTCATTGCCTTTTGCCCTTTCACTGATGTAAGGCTGAGAGCAATTTAGCTCTGCCACCTCTAGTTCCTGTGAATGATCACATTTTCTTCTACTCAGAAGAGTTTCCATAAAACCTAAGTTTAACTGGCTAAATAAATACCAGCGACTCTGAAATTTGAAGTCAAGCTTAGTAAGGAAGCTTGTAGGGTAAAACCCCATCTGAATAAAACAGTAATGTTCTTACACAACTTTTCTTTCTCCTCAGGGTGGCAGAAATATCTCTTATTTCTTGCCATCACATAATTTCTTCTTAACAGACTTAGTAGTCCTTAAGAGCAATCATTCATTGCAGGTGAAAGTCTCACAGCCCCAAACTCTGGAAAAAGATGAGTAGCAAGCTCCTCTGAGAGTGAACTGCACTGTAGGGCATAAACCCCATCTTTCAGATGACGCCAAAACCAACATGAAGACAGGGCAGATTCAGAGCAGTGCAATGCTGAGTGGCCAGCTGTAAAGCATCATGGCACAATCTTACTTCTCAAGTTAATCAGAACTGTTGATGACCCTCAGTAGTCTCCAAAAAGCTCTGTTTTTATCTCAGCTTTGATGAGGATTCAGTGCTACTCTTACACTGCAGTGTATCGATGCACTGTGATTACAGCCTAGGAAGATAAAGGATCCTGCAAGTTCCCCAAAAACTACAAGTGCTTAACTTCCACTTCCCAACAGCACAGCTCCTCCCCACCTGGGGCATGGTATATGACACAAATGGGTAAACACTCTGGAACCTTAACTTTAAAAGAAAGTCTACAAAGCTCTTTTCAACCATGGCAAACTGTAAGCAAGATACAGAGGTGGGGAGGGTATTTAAGGCATTCAGAATCACCCTGTGCAGATCGCTCAACCTCTGCAAGACTCAGCTCAAACAGCCTTTGCAGGGGGAGCAAGCAGCACTTGCAGCCTCTTTTCAAGAGCTGCACGACTGACTCATTTGATATGAAGGTAAAGGGAAGCTTTGATTGCTTCAGGCACTGACTGAGCAGCAGGTATGAAAACAGAATGGCCTGAAGCTCCAAAATTCTGACTTAGCCTTGAAACAAACCTGAGCTTAGTGAATTCATAGAGGAGAGCAGTCTGCCTCACGGGCTATCCAGGCAGCACAGAAAAGGACTTCTCTTTCAACCTTTCTTGTAGTTTAGAGGAGTTTCAGTCCTGGCCATAGGTAGGCCCATAAGAAAAAGAAAGTGACAGAAACACATCTGATGTTGAAGTAATTTTTAGAGCTTTGGCCTAACTTTCTTTTCAGCTCTTGCCTTCTGATGGAAGCTCACGCCAGACAGGTTTTTGATTTTGGTAACTAGGCAAATTACCCTTTCTCAGCTGGTCATGTTCAACTGTGTGGTCAATACTTTAGGATTAGTACCACAGAATTTACCAAATGCTTGAATTTGGATAGTCTGGAATTAGACACACTAGTAAAACCAACCAGTGCTCTGATCTGGAGACAGGAGAAAACTATGTCTGTGTTCAATTAGCAGCTCCCCTGTTCTACTGCTAAGTCCAAATCATTCCCTCAAAAAAGAGTAAAAAACCAATAGACTACAGTTGACGTATTCCAACAGTTTAAGGCATGCTCATATTCAGCAATTCCAAAAATGTTACCACACCACATAGGAAAAAAGAGAGAGAATGAGAAGTGACTCAATAAAGAGAAGCAACTTAATATAGAGAAGCACAAGATAAACACTTTTTCAACCATCACATTAAATGGCAAGACCAAAACACCCGCACCATCTTCTCATGCACTGATACTACCTGCAGAGCAGGTAAACTCACACAAACTCCTACACCCTGAGCATTTAAAACTAGACTGGAGTGAGCTAAACATAACATTGTGTAATACTCTCTTATGGTCTGGCAAAGGGAAGGACATGATAGGATGAAAGGATTAAATATAAACCCCATTAAGCCTCCTAATTATGTTGGGGTTTTCTTGCAGGTATTTTGACTGTGTAGGACAGGTAGCTACCTAAATAAATAAGCTTAAGCTTGAGGTTCTTAGCAGCTTCTGAGAAACCTCCTTCTCTCCGCTCTTTTGAGCTGAGGAGTTTCTGCTTCTCTCTAAAATAATTAGTAAGTCCTACTAGAGGGAACATTTCTTTATCTGTTTTCACATATTCTAAGGAAAGATTTGTCCCAACACCATTCAATATGTTTCGTGTTTGTTTTTTTTTTTTTTTTAATTTGGCACCTGTAATACCAAAATTGGATTACATTTATTTCAGGAAATCTAGAATATTAACAGTACATTTGCTTGAATAGAGAGCAAATACAGCCTACAGGACCTACCTGCTTAAAAGTTCTGCCTTTTGACTGAACTTTTACCCTGTCTCTGACTTGGAAAGAATGGACATTTATATAAACTTCAGGGCAGTAACCAGCCAGCCTGCACTCAGGAAACAAGGCAATGAAAGACAATTACATAACTAAGACAAGAAGGATGAATTGAATTCAGGTACTTGTGAAATTCATTACTAGAGATTCTGCCTTTGCTTCAGGGCAGCTTGAAGATTAAAGATTTAAAAGTCAAGTTATTTTTTATGAAGCAGATTTATTTCCTTCTTCCCTATAATGCCCCTACAGTTTTAAGCAAGTAAGATCAGCTTTCATTTGTGAGCAGTTGAGTGGAATAATTGAATGATCACATGCCTACTAGGATTTTAAGTGACCTCTATTCAGTCCAGACAGCCTCATAATCAATAACACAGTGCCCCGGGTCCTCACTCTTAGATGGCACTCATATGACTTCTGGAGTTAATCGAGCCATCAAAAGCATTGGTGTGAGGAGCAGTCAGGCCCAACAAATTAAACTGGACAGAAACAGGAGTACCACCAAGGATGATTAAATGAGAAGTTGGTGTCTGCTATTTGCTCAGCAGAGAAGTCTCAGATATCAGCACCCCTGAAATGCAGACTATGAAATCTGGATTGAGTCATATTTTAGACCTTCAGCCTAACACCAAAACAGCATGCCAGAGATCAAAAGTGAAAATAGTCACATACACTGTGAAATACACATACACTGACTGAAATGCAATTTACCCTTACCACCTTTGTTAAAAACGTTCAGATATTAGAAGCTTTATAGAAAACCACTTTCCTTGAGCCAGATTCACTTTTAAATAGTGGATTTTTAATTATTTTTTTACCTAATCCATGCCATTTCTGTCTCATAACCATTACAATCACACTATTAAACTGACAAGCTCCTTCAGACTCAGAGTCTGAATGCTTCAAACAGATGATGACTACAACTCATTTGTCAAGTGTCCTGCACCCCAAAGCAGACAACTGAAGAAATTACCACATTGCTGATAATCTTGCAAGCCTATTTTTTGTCCTGTCACCCACTTCCATTACAAGAATTATATGCTACCTTTAGGTGCATAAAATAACTTTAAACTGCTAATTTGCTGAAGCTTTAGCTGACTTTATCAGCTTAATAACCTAGGTTCTGGTATTCTGGTCTGGCGGAGAGCTCAGTTTTCTGAGTCTCATTCATTGCACAGGATGAGTTACAGAGCAACTGAAGCAGTCTATCATTTTGCCCTGAGGCCCACCACTCAGCTCTGTCTCCACTAAAAGAAACATTGATTGTCTCATATACAAACCCTCAAGGGATCTGGCTTCTCTTGCTGTTCCATGTCAACCGATCACCAACTGAAATGTCACTTTAGCAGACAGTTCATGGGCCAGGCTGTCTCAGGTTCCACCATGACACAAGTTCTCCTTGGCTGTGTATTTCTTGGTGTGTAAAGTTGGAGGGTTCCCTTGCCCTCCTTGCTGGAGAGGCTGCTTTCCCTCCCAGAGCCCTTCTGTCAACTCCCAGGCCTGATCTATCCAAGCAGCAAGCAAAGCCCACAGAGGGGCAGTTTGCCCCTTTCCAGCCCTACTTCTGCCTGGATCCAGCTTAGTTGCTACTAGGGCTTGCTGTATTGTACACCATAAATGCCTCCTCTTCTATTGCTCCCTGCAGTAGCTGGTAGACAGAAATACCATAGTCCCCATTCTTCACATTCACTTCCAACCCCAAAACATTTGCTACAGCTTGCTGTCCAGACATCATTCCCGAGGCACTTCCCAAACCTCCTCTTTTTTTTCTGATCCTTGTCCAACTGTCTCAAACTTCCATGTTATTTCTCCTCAGACTTTGATCTACTTTTGACCCAGCAGAAACAATGGTGGGAAAACAAGATACACTGAAAAGCTGCATCTATCACTCAAGCACCCTGTGAAAGTCTAGACATTTAAAACATGGAGAGACAGCTCAGCTACAACTATCACAAGACATTGTTTTCTGGCACTAACACACACTCTATTTCCAGGGAACTTTTAGGAATACAGCTACTCCACCCTCCCTTCTTTTTAGAGGAGAAATTCAACAGTACTGCCAGCACATGCTCCTTCCAACCTTGTTCAGAGCAAAAGACAAAAGCCTTTAGTTCAGGTTTAGAAGGCACTTATTGCTTCTCTGTGATGACAAAAACTTCACTAAGTTAGACCAAATGGAAAGATTTTCTTGATAATATCAGTAGACAGTTTTATATATCCACATGAATTTTTGTTATTAAAAAAAATTTACAAAATTTTCATGCTAAGTATTCATTAAGACAGATTATTCCCAAGGAAAAAAGTTCAATTAACAGCAAAAATTGAAAGTAAACTTCTTTATGCTACATTTTGTTCTACCATCATGACTTCTGGTTTTGCAGGCCTCTCTTATGTTATATAACTTTATTTTATTTTGCCCTTAATTTATCTTTTGGAGTTTTTTCACTTTGCGTCTTACAGCAGATCATAATTTGTTGAGAAGTTGCACTTCTTAATAGAAACTATGAAAATTTTAGTTAAAACCCAAGACATTTATTTTAATACAAGAATTATTCTGTCTTAAATAGGAAAACATCAATTATCATAACTTTTTTCTCCACATCACCTCGAAAGTTTTTAAGCAGAGATCTTAAAGAGAGGCAACGATGCAATTTAACAACAGTAAACGATAAGAAATACACTCCCATTGTTTTGAGTAGAAATAGTTTGTGGGGAAACAACAAGCTTTCAAATATGCGTTCTGCAAAAGCATGCAAATAGCTACTTAAGCTTGAAGGCTTCAAAGATGATTTGTTACCCAACTCAAATAAGTTTTGAAACCGATTTGGCTTTGTTCTAACACTGATTTTCACAAGATTCTGTAGTAAGCAACAACAAACAAGTCTCCTGTGAAAAACTGTTGGCTGTAGAAGGAATTGCTAGAAGAGCGCAAAGAGTATAGTCTGTGTGCAAGGACCACATAACACACTCCAACTACATCACAATAAAACTCAGCAACTCCTTTTGCTTGCGACACTTTTTCCTCCATGCTAATTCTGACAGTCAGGAAAACCACTTGAGTGCTGCTTAACAGCTCCTGGTTAGATATTAAGTTCTGTTAATTGGATTTTAAAAGCATGTTTTCATCATGAGGGGAACGTGTGTGATTTTGTTTGTTTTTTCTTTCTTTCTGTAAGTGTTAAATGCATTTTAACAGGGGAAAAAAAAAGTAAATTCTGGCCTGGCAATAATAGACAATTCAGCCAACTCTGTTATTAGAAACTGTTGGTGTCCCATGTTTCCAAACACCCTCGTCAGTTTATCATAAAGCTATGTAACCATAGCATTCCATAATGTAGCATGACTTAGATCTTTGGTCTTTGGTGAAATCAATAGCAGCCCATGGTCAACCTGTAAAACTAATACTTGGCAGCCTTAGAAAACAATTGTCTACATCTTCTTATGAGACTCTTGAGACCTCTCAACTCTCCATCTGTAAAGCAGGAATAACATTTGTCATCCTCATGAAGAGAAAACATAACAGTACAACACAAACTGAGCCACGCTCCAGACACAGACACTGGTAATCTCCAATATTGGGCCTGATGAGTGATGTAAGAACTTTTGAAAGCATTTAGTAGCTGAAAGCAATCAGCTGGACAAACTGCTTTTACCATACCTCAGACTCATTAGTTCTAGTGGGTTTCTATCCTTACTGACAACAGATGTTCCAGCTCCAGTACTAACAAGCGCATGACATGAGCTCTGAAATCCCACTGCCATGTTCAACTCTCACATGAGCAGAGCTGCCTCTGTTCAGCCAAACTCAGGCACAAGAGAGACTTACTTCTGGACAGACTAGGAAACCAGAACCTGCATTCTGTCACCTGTGGTTGGGCTCCATACAAGCTGGTGACACAAATCCCACATAATATAGGGTGGCAAGACTCAATTCCATAAGCCCTTTCAGACAGATAGTGGCCTGCAGTTGCAGAGGTTTCCTGTTCTCCTAAATGCATGGGATGGTGCTATATAATTCAATCAGTTCAACAAAAATAAGTATGAAGTGTTTAAGCCCCTTGACACCAGAATCTTGGTAAAAAGAAAGAAAACCAACCAGTGACATCTCTTACTTACTCATAGTTTCCCAGTCCTTTGCTATCAGCTGTTGTCAGCTATTTGCCTCCCTTAGCACATACTTATCCAGCCTTGTGAGAAAGGGAAAGAAGCACAGCAGAAAGCGAATGTCACAAGTTATTTCAATCTGTACAACCTCCCTTCTGCACAGGCTTCCCTATTTCTTTCTCTTGATGTTCTCTCCTGTCTCCTCAGCCCCCTGCCTCTGCAGAACTCTTGTATCAAGGAAAGGGTGAGGGAACAAAGAAGGCATGAAAACAAGGCAGCCTTCCACTCCCATTTAGCCAATTTCCCTGGAAGAGCATTTACCTTCAGTCCTTCCTCTAGGCTCAGATGAAAATAACAAAGGTGAGTTACCTCTGCATAAATCTAGCTGCTCTCTAAGGATGGCGTTCATGGCTGTTGGCCTCTGCTGCTTCTTTATTCTCACTAAATTGCCTTGGAAGGGCAGCATCTAAATTCACAGCTCTTCCTGACAGGGCTCACAATTATTAATGAATGACAACAGCCAGAGCAATCTATTTTTTCTTGCATATTACTTAAGCAAACATTTCAGGATCCACCTCTCCTGTAACAGATAAGAAAAAGCATATAGCAAGAAGAGCATATAATTCTACTGCCCAAAACCTGATGGCATGCACAGTAAGTCTTTTCCACCTAACAGGTTTTTTGAATACTTACCAAAAGAGGTATTAAAAAAAGTGGTTCTACTATTTCTGAAAATGCAACTCTACAAAGCTGACAGGCAGGATGTTGAAACTTCTTCAGAAAGTTTCATAGAAAACTCTTTTGGAATGTGAGCTATAATGCTACAGGAAACTCATCACTCTTCCTATAATTCCTAAACAGTGTATGTATATGATCAGTAAAATAACCAAAGTAACCTTTTTGTCATACTACCCCCATTGAGTCAGTTTTAGAACAGCTGGAAGAGAGAAACTGTCCAAGTAAAGCACATTCCAAGGCAACACAGGAGGAGTTGTGGGGTTAAGAAACTAACAGAAGTTTAAGTCCATTCTTGAAAGTAAAGTTTGGCCATTTCATATTTTGTGCAAAGCAGTTCTCCCATTTCTGATTCTTACCATCAGACACACACCATGGATCATTTAAGACTTGCTTGCACTGGATGATGAAAGGGAAAAAGGCTTCCTGTGAGCTTTGGAACAAGAATTTAAACCCAGTGCTACACTGGTAAAAGAAAAATTCTATTATGAATCAAACTCAGTCATAATACCAAATAAGTACTATGAGACCTATTTATGTCATCTACAGAAAGAATGGTTTTGTTTTGTTCAAAAAATATTACCATGTTATTAGATACAGCATGTAACTCAAGTGAACCACCAAGAAGAGTTGAGGAGGTTATGATGCTTCATATTTATTGTTCACCAGCTGCAGTAGGTTGTTTTTGTGATTTACAAGAACACTTCAGATATACAGTTCCACTCATAATCATATGGAAAATAATAAAGTTGAAAATAAAGGGTTGTTTGTACTTTCTCACAGTACTGTCAGCATTACTTGATGTCCAACAGATATATATATACATAGATATATAGTAGAATACTGTTCTAGCATTCTACTTTGGGCAAAAACAAAACAGCAATACCACTTCAGATATGTCCAGGAAGGTACTAAATCCTGAAAGCCACTTAGGAATTCTCAGGGGATTTCCAACAACACCCAATTGCAGACAGCCACACTCAGGAAATTAGCACCTTCCACCTAAGGTTTTAATACTGTAGTGCATTTGGCATATAGTGTGCTTTACAAAACATGCATGAGAGATTGTAATATCATCACTTGTTAAGGATTAGCTTCATTCATTCAAAGTAATAACTATATATCAGAGACTAGAAAATGAAGCCTTAGCACTCAGAAATGCATCTGTTCATGAATCACTGCCTGTCAGGTTTCTGAGGCTGATGGGCTGATAAGCAAGGTAAAACAATGTTTTGTTGCACTCTTCACTTCAAGGTTAGTGAATAATTGCATCATATCAATCCCAGTGCAAAATCAAAACTTGAGTGAGAAATGCAGGGTGCAGCACCTTCAGCACCTCCCCCGGCCCCAGTAAGCTTATTTACACATCATCCCCTGAAATCTGGAAACACAGCCGACCTCTTGGGCACACACGCCAATTCAGACTCACTTAACAACCCCTCATTAGCTTGCTTTTGTGTGCAACAACTGACTTGGTTGTTCTGCAAGCTCCTTTCCAAGGGGAGAGAGTTTCCAGGCGCTCAAACTCCAGTCTCCCTATAATATTCCAATTATTTTTTTTTTGGCCTTCTCTACTATGGTTTAAGAGCCAGCAGATGACGTGTCAGCATTTCCATTATCATAACCTCCATTTCTCAGAGGTTAATAACTGATGTGTTACTCTGCAGCTAAACAGAACAAGCCACAAAGACTCCACCTGGGAGGAGGTCTGCAAGATACAGCTGGATCTTTTTCAAAGAAGGTTAATTTCTTCAAGCAAAACAAGTCTTGTAATATTACAATGTTGAGATAATTTTTGAAACATCAAGGAAAATAAAATCATCACTTAAATATTAATGTAAAATGTGCAAAAAGATGTAGTAAGTAAAACTGCATTTTTAGCTGTAGGTGCACTCCCAATTTCATTTTTGTCTTTAAAGCATTTGAAACATTTTTCCCCATCTTTGAACTAAGAGAAAGGTTTCTAACCTCACAAAAATCCCACACTTGAACTTTATGAGGCTCTTACATCCCAGTAGACCTCTCAGTCCAAACCAATCAAGTGTTACAGATAATATGTGAAGACTTCAATTTAAAAGATTTGTTGCAATTTTACAAGTACCTCAAACTCCTAATCTAAAAATGTTCACTTGATCATAATGTTTTCTCACCAGTCCGTATGTTAGAGCTGAAGGTCATGTTCAGTTCCATTTATTTCCAGTGCTTACATAAGATTTACTACAACTAGCAGTACTCTGGCTTTTGAGGCACTTTTAAAAATAATACAATTAGAGATAGCATTTCACATGCTGATTTTTAGACCAAAATCTTTGACTTTGCAATCTACATTCTTTACTACTCTATATGACCAAGTTTAAGTACAAAGACCCTGGCCCCCAAAAGATATCAATCACTTTCTGAGAGGAGTATTGAATACATATTAACACATGGCAAAAAAAAAAAAAAACAACAGTGAGAATTTGATGCTGCATTAATGAATGTGCTACTACATGCAAAGCAAATGTTCAGTTCTGATGCCTTAACACAAAGGTCCCTCTAACTCTACATGTCCACCTGAAAAAAGATTTATCCTGGGGGATTCTGAACTCTCACAAAAAGGTTGGGGTAGGCACACAACAATTGCATTTCACCTGAAAACAGCTCAGTCATGATTCTGCTCTTACAATACGCGGTGCATTTTCCATGTAGGTGAAAGACTTTTCACAGAAACCCTTGGGCTAGGTTGAGGTTTTAAGGACAATTGTAGATGTAACAGGGTTTTGCTTCTTGTGATTTCCTCCTACTAATATGACCATTGCACAGGCATTAAGGAGACTTACGTGTAGCTAAATACCCACCACACTTAAATCCATGCTTATCTGATACTTCATGCATTTGTAAAAACTTAAGAACTGATTATCAGTGGAAAAAACCCCAAATACTCCCCACACTGACTTGCTTACCACAAGAAACATGTAACTATAGGATTACACCTGATCTCTTATTGCCATTCATGAAATGCACAAGTGAAACAACTCAGAGCTCAGTGGGACTTGCAATCTCTCACTGGCAATCTTAGATGTAATTTGACATTCTGCTTTGTAAAAAACAAGAAGGTATCAAACAGTTGCCTTTCTAAATGAATTACTGCCAATAGCTGCATTTTTCAACAATTATATATCTTCTATTATTTAACTAGGAAGTCAACTGCCCACTTACTGTAAAAACACAATAACTTGGATCTTTCTAGCCATGATACTAATAGAAATGTCTAAAACTAATGCACATGTAAAAATAAGGACAGCAATAAAATCACAGAATCCTTAAGGCTAGAAAATACCTCTAAGATCTTGGAGTCCAAATGTTAGCTTCACATCTAAACCACATCTCCATGTGCTACATCCGTGTTTTTTGAAGACTTACAGGGACAGTGATTCCACCACTGCCCTGGGCAGCCTGTCCCAATTCCTCACCACCCTTTCAGTAAAGAAATTTTTTCCTAGTGTCCAATCTAAACTTCCCCTGTTGCAACTTGAGGCCACTTCCTCTCATCCTGTCATTTATTACCACGGAGAAGTGACTGACTTCCTCATCACTACAACCTCCTTTCAGCTAGTTGTAGAGAGCAATAAGGTCTCCCTTAAAGCTCAGTTCTGGTTAGCCAAAGAAACTGAATTTTAAAAATGGTATAGAAGTTATTGAATTCAAACTGAACAGGCTCAGTACCAATGAAAAAGTAAGCAGGAAAAACCTCAAGCATTTAAGAAGCAGAACTATTTAAAGATATTTTTCAGATAACAGCTAGTCTTCTTCAATATGTAAAATGATGGATAGAAGGAAAGAGAAGTTCTAGATCAGAAAAACACTCAATATTGCATTTCAGTAACAAGATGTGAGCCACAACAAGAAAGGGATGAACTTCGCTCTTACAGCACCAGGTTTTTCCATGCAGCATGTACCACTCAGATCATCGTGTCAAATAAGATCGCAGCAGAACCACATAACAGAGCTATTTACCCATCTCCTTTCATCATCACAAACGAGTCATCCACTAAAAACCACAACCAAAGAACCTATTATTTTCACCTCAGAGTCCCAAATACTGCTACTTCCAAAGAATAAAAGCTTAAGTAAGACCTTCAACTGACAAAATTGATGCAAGGTCAGTCAGCATGCTCATGCCTCCCTAATATACAATAGCATTTTATATGTTTGGGTAATGAAAATTCTGATTAGTTAGAACATCCAAGGTAACTGCTTATTCAATTGTATAAAAGGAGATTACGACACAGCTTAGCAGTCTTCCTAAACTGTTCATCAATACCAGGAATAACAATGCCACAGAAATACTATTATTATTCCTTGCTTGACTGCCTTTATCATACATGTTATTTAATTATACATTCTTTTAGAAGTTCAGTAACAAACAACATTAAACAAAATACATACTCAGTGTAAGCAAAGCAACCACAGAACTCTTCCCAAGGGGCCACACTGCTTGTCCTACTCCAGCACTGTACTGTGAAATTCATACTTCAATTGCTCCATTGCCCTCAGCTTGAAGGCCCCACCAGGGCATGATTATAAGCTGCTGCTCTGAGGTTTACATTTGTGATGTGTTGGCCTCTGAATATTTACTGCAAAACCTGTTTTCCTTCTAACAAGAAATTACGCGACTCCAAGGTTGGAATCTGCCACTGGAAGTCAAATTTTCTTAAATCTTCAATAACTTTCTCTTAATTGTGAAGTTAAAGAAATCTCTTGAAAATTCAAGAAGATGCAAGAGATGAGAAGCAACTTGTATTTCTATATTCTTTATATTAGGACTGACCCCAAGACTTGAACTTACTTAAGCTTAGTACTGGCACAGTGCTAAGAGGCAAGAGGCATTTTTGCATAGTTTCCAAAACTCACACATCTTGGGGAACTTGGCACAACCCCTGTTAAAACAAACTTGCTTTCCAATTGCCTTCTACAGGGATGGGGTTCACTGCATCCTCACACTTCACTGGAGGTGTAGGAGCAAGCTGAGACGGAGAAAAACCTGGCCACAGCAAGTTTACAGAGGAAGCAGATTAAAGAACATTATGATCTATAGACCATAAACTGTAGGAAGCACCTTATGAGCATGCCTCATCAGAGGCTTGTTCCAAAGCAAGTAAACTCCATCATGATCAATAAGCCCCTGAAGCAGATTCCAGACAATTCATACAGGGAAAAAAAGAAATAAAAAAACCTGTCAGAGAGAAGAATAGCCAACCCAGACAAAGAGGTAGAGGCTGCAGCTAAGTGAGTGCAGCCAAAGGTTACATAAAAGACTGCACTGAAGATGCAGAAGTCTACTGAAGCATCTCATAATGCCTTTGGCTCCTCATATATTGTACAAACCATTCTTTTTATTCTTCCTCTCCTTTATTATTTCTTGAGTCAAAGCCAGGTGCTCCCTAAGCAGATCTCCAATTTCAGAACTGCTGTACTCAGATGAATAGCAGATACCAACTCTGAAAGGAAATAGTCTGAAATTTCAAATTTGCTTTAGCACCACAGCAGAAGCTATTGTTGTCCATTGCCTCCACAAGTGAACGCAGCCTGATGAAAAGGGTGTACATTTCGCCCCAGCCAGAAAATAAGTACCACACAGCTGCTTTCCTCACTCTCCAAGCCTCCCTTGGGGTGTGAGGCCCTTTGCCCCTCCTTCCTCCACCACGGGGTGAACCAGGAGAGAAAGTACTAGGAAAAGGCAGTCAGCTACACTCAACTGTTTTACAGGTAGCAGACCTGAGACAGGCTCAGCACACAATTTGCTTTACATGCTGTGGCTGGCACTATCATGCTGAAAGGAAAAACCTTAGGTTTCAAACACTCGATTTTCATGCAAAACAATCTCTCCTAAGCTGTAAGAGCATCAAACTAACTTACGTCTCCTGAGCCCTGTCCCATACACAATTATGTCAACAGCAAAACCAATATACACAGAGCATTGCTGGGAACTTACACAAGACACTCTCTTTTTCTTCTTTTCCTGAAAGATATAAGCATGCCTCATTGGTGTTGTGTTTCAAACTGATTAAACTCCTTCATGAACAATGAAGCCCTTGAAGTGTACCCCAAACAACACCTACCTAGAAAACAATGTTGTTCCAAGCAGAAGGAATAGCCAAATAGGACAAAAAAGCTTATATAAATGCTACAGCTGATCTTTCCAAAAGAACTTTCTGAAATACTGAACATTGCAACAGAGAGTTGAGTGAGTAAAAAAAAGTCAAAGTCAATTTAACTACTGAATCATTTTCTACTTGGAAAGTTGCACAAAGATTTTCCTTTATCGGAGTCATTCTTATAGATATAACCTCTGAGAAAAAAAACCTTGGGCAAATATCCTTAGGTGTCAACATTTTTGCCTGCCTTCATTCCCAGACCTCTTAAGAAATGATTTATATTAACAGAACAATACAAACTTGTCCTAGCAGGACTGCTAGCAGGACTGTGAACTCTGTGACTGTTCCTTTCTAAAATATATTCTTTTTCTTGTCTGTCCTCTTTGCAAATACCTCAAATTGCCGAAATGATCTAATTCATCTGCCCCCAGCAGCGAGCAGGGCATGAGCCTGTCTCATAGATAACCTTTTCTCCTTTTGACAGTTGTACTGACCATGGTTCAGCTGAAATATTAGCACAGGATCCATGGCTTCTGCGGGAGAAATCATGCACATTTTTGGGGACTGCTCACTGTGTTAACAGCTATAGTATTAGTTTCATCCACCACTAAATGTCACCACATATGCCCAAAATTCAGTGCTTGCATTCAGAATTAACAGCAATACTTCCCAGCAAAAACAAGGATGAACACACAACCATCTGACTCTACAGGTTAGATATTCCTTAAAGGCTTAAGACCTGTTCAGCAATTGAGGTACGTGCCTTAGTTTTGCAGAGGTGACACTCAGGGTCTCAGATCGCTGCTCCACACATGGACACGTAGCAGTGTCAGATTTTTCCTCTGTGTCTCATATCTACAACACCATCACTGTCTTCAATCTCTGACTTTTAAAAGCAGCACATGTCCTGTTTGAAATGTTTTGAAAAACAAGAATTAAGGGAATATGTATACTAATAAGCTGTGTGGCATTCCTCACAATCCAACTCCTTTCAGTTGCTTGCACAGGCTGTGCTGACCAGATACTTGAGCTATGTTTTCATAATCAGTTTAGGCCTCTGCTGAAGTAAAAAAGATGGTCCCACCTTCAAATTTCAGCTCTTGAAGTGGTGCCTCTGACCAAAAAACTCACCACTTCTGATAATTTGCCTTTTTTCCCCCCATTACTTTTAACCACCATTAATGTCTCCCTATGCAGTTCATTACTGCACAAAAGCTGACAAGCTGCCTGGAACTGAGCATCACCTCTTTTCTGGTTGGAAAACTGCATTGCTGCCAGATGTTGGGAAAGAAAATCTAAGCATCTACCTGTCACACCTGAAGGCAAACACAAGGGATTCAACTGGGAAAACTCCTGTAAGGTGGATAAAGGGGATTTTGCAGAAAAGTGAGTTTTAGCTTCAACCATGCAACACTTGCTACTGTCCAGAAACTAACAGCTTTTTCTAATCTTCAGATCAGGGGTCTGTGGTTTGAGAAGTAGCAATTGCAGTCTCCTGTGCTTCATCCTACAGAATTCTTGCTCTCTTCACGTTCATTTTTGCATCAAAGACAATAATAAACTTCTTTAGAATGGTACAGAAACCTTGTGCTGACTCTCACACCATTTCTACATTGCCCAGTTCCACCATTGCATTACTGCATGTCACTCTACTGCTACATTGTCTGACACATCAAGTTAACAGGACACAAAGATATAGTTGGCAACCCTGTGTAGCAGCTACTGCATTCCTCAGAAACTTAGGACCATTGATTTTTTTTTTTTTAACCCACCTGAAAGCCAACAACTGTCTCCAAGCCTATAGTTCAGGTCAAGCACTTGTCTCAGCTAGTCTTGGAGACATCCAAAGGGTACACAGAAAATACAAAGCTTTTAAAGGGGAGAGTACTTGGACATCAAACAGATAAATCCACAGTAAACAAACCCCTGGCTCAGGCTGAACAAATAAATGCCTGAAATACCTCAGGCCCAGATAAAGGAGGAAGTGTCCTTTCTCTTGCCCATCAAGAACTGAGTCTCCTCTGGTTTTCAGATCTGTAGGTTCCCTCCTAGATCTAGCCCAGAACAGTTTACATTCACGTTTCTCTGTGCCTATACATTCCTTTTTCAAGAGCTCTGTTCTGAAGTCCTATGAAACATCCAAAACACAAGTGTGAGTGGAGGGGTTCAAGAGGCAGTTAATTACCTACTGCTGACAGTGAGAGATTTTCATTCACCATAGCAGTCAGCCAGACCTTTTCATTTGGCCACAACCACTGGCCCACAGTCAGAGCACAAAATCTACTCGAGGCTGATGCCTTCTATAAATTATTGAGTTATTTCCATGGCTGAGGACTTAAACAGTCAAGTCCAGCCACTGAATAAGCAACTATGTTGGCTCTTACACCATGCTGGCCAACTGTTGCATACCAAAATCCTTGCTTTCCTTCCCTAGGATGGTACAGTAGGATTGGCCTATCAGCCAAGTGCCTCCTTAGATGGCAGCTGACAGTGGAAAGAGGGAGTTACTCCAAGTGCCACAGACCTCCTGTATTGCCAAGCCCATCTGTGGCACTGAAGCTCAACTGCAGTGCCCAAAGTCAGAGACCATTTTCAAGGAGCCTGAAGTGAAAGCTCTAATACCAGAAGGAATGTTTCTGCTGAGTTCATCCTGCAACAGTTAGAAGAATGCAAATATTGGATAGATTAAATCCCTGTCACTTGCGCTGAAAATGAGATACAATGGATATGTTCTAACAGAGTGCAATACAGCCCCAAAGAAAAGTGTCATCTCAGTCCAACAGGTGCCAGCATTCATCTCCCCAGCTTTGCTATATTAAAGATACCCTAGAGCACTCTATCAATTATTGTGCATTTGTCAACACAGGGCAATTGCTGTCACAAGGTAGCAATAGATCAAAGCGTTAGTTCTTTGTTAATTTACATTTGCTGCATTAAGCCTGCATGAATGAAGCTCAAAGACACAAAATGATGAAATCTTACTAACAGAACAAAACCTGACAAAAAAAAATTAACTATTTCCCTTCTCTTGAACTATTTTCCCCCAGACAAAAAAAAAATCTGGTGCAATTACACTTTTTCCAAATACAATCTTGACTCATTTGATCATTATCTGCCATTAACATCTAGGTCTGCACTTTGGTCACATACAGCAAATAATGACTTGGGGATCCTTTTCTCTGTCTACAAGCTCATAATTTCACTAAATAACACTAAATATCAGTCCTGTGCATGTCATGCACTTTTAAGACATCAGTTGGGATGAAGAGCACACTGGTGCAGTTGTAAGCAGTGTAATTTTTTAGTACTTGATGTGGCCATAAATAAGAAGTACAACCAATTTACTCAGAAATAGTTTTTACCAATAAAATCACAACAAATATGCAACTAACTTAAGCAACATTACACCTATAATGAAAATTATTTTCTGAAATTAGGTAATTTGTATAGATGAAAAAGTAAATTCAAACTTGTTTATAGAATACAGTAAATCTTATTTCAACACACACTTGGGATTACCATAAAAGTCATCATTTAAAGGACAAAAGTCAATAAGAGTATATCTGGTTTAGCCACAACAATATCTGGTTTAGTGGTTGTGACTTGTCTCTCCAAACTTTCTCATTCTCAGGACTTCATATTAGAAGAAACAGCATCATGGAGTTGGTCCTCCTGAAAACTAGGCTAAGGCACATGGAAAATAAAGAGGTGATTGTTGACAGCCAACATGGCTTCACTAATGGCAGACTACACCTGACAAATCTGGTGGCCTTCTACAACAGGGCTGCAGCGTTGGTGGATGAGGGAAGAGCAGCTGCCATCATCTATCTGGACTTGTGCAAAGCATTTGACACTGTCCCACAAGACATCCTTGTCTCCAGACTGGAGAGAGATGGACTTGACAGATAGACCACTTGGTGGATAAGGAATTGGTTGTGTGGTTGCACTCAAAGACTTGTGACCAACAGCTCAATGTCCAGCTGGAGGCCAGTGACAAGTAGCTTTCTTCAGGGATCAGAATTCTGGTCTACTGGGAGGTCTCCCTGCCCACTGCAACCTCTTCCAACCCAAACCATTCTACGATTCTATGAAACGGTATAAAAAACACTGATATTACTTGCTGTTCCTCAACTGCCTTTTAAAATGAGGAAATGAGAGCAGCTTTCTAGTTCTCTCCTTGTAGAGATGAAAATTTATTAGATCACCTGATCCATCCAGTGGAGGCAGATAGATAATTCTGATGCAAAATCCATGTATTCATATCTGCTGTTACAAATCTTTAAACCTCAGAAATTACCTTCTGTTCTAGGAAAGGAAAGGGAAGCACAAATATTTGTTTGAGTGCCTTGGGGAAAGAAAGGGAAAAATATTAATCAGCATTTCCTGTAATCAATAGTGTGGGCATTAAAGCCAGGGAAACCTACAGCTATAATTCCGTAGCTTACAGTTGAAGTTGCATTAGAACTGCAGATGATATTACAGACTGGTGCATTTTTTTGTTATACTATAGCATTCCAGAGAATCATGACTTAGGAAGGCTGCTCAAACTTTTTTTTAATGTGGGAAAACCATAATTGCGCTTCAAATATCTCAGTCAAGCAGAACAAAACAGCAAAAGAAAAAAAAAAATGTGAAGTACAGACTCTAGCTATGCCCCTGTTAGACATCAAATGTCTCATTTAATTTAACTAAGGACTTTCTCAGTTTAGCACATTTTATCAACTAGACTGACTGCAAAAGAGGTATTTTAAGTCTCTACTGCTAAGTTATTTGAGAAAACATTTGTAACTCAGCACATGAGCACAGAGAAGGTACAAACTTAACTATTAGTATATCAATAATATGTATTTATTCTGAACATTATGATTCTTTACCTATTCAGAAAAATATTTTTATAGAACATGTAGAACTTCCTTTCAAAGAAAATCTGCACTTGTACTACAGCCATTTTGGTTCTATTCTAGAACCCTTTCCAGAAGCTAAAAACACCAAACTAATGGGGCTAAGTTTCTGTTTGAAGACCAAACGGTTATCCTCTCTTGCAAAAACCTTGATGAACGGTGTCCTGTTTACCAAATTTAAAAATTTACACTCCTAAGATTTAAAATATTTACAGGAATACTCACATACAGATATAAACAAGACTAAGCACACGGAAGGTGGGATGACTGACCCGCCTGTCGAACATCAGCTGATCTTGGACTTCCTGTCCTTGTACTCGCCTTCTTTTCCAAGACCTGCCTTTTCAGCGTGATCAGAAGCAACTTCTACTGCAAATTATATAGCTCTGGAAAATTTCCTTAGATAATCAGGAGACAGAGAAAATTACTTGCCCAGCTTTTGAAGGGGCTAAAAGACTAGGGATGTTTGGGTTTGGCCATTGGCAAACAGGGGTAGCACAGCAAGATGTGCCTGCAAACAAGGTATCCCATACTTACCTGTTTCACGTCACTGAGTTATTGAGGCACTGGGTGCTGCTAAATCAGTAATAATCGATAGCAGCAAATTCAGGAATAGCACTTTTTCCTTCACTATTTTAACTACACAGTAATTGCTCAGCTAGACTAACTTCTCCCTGCCTCCAGGGGCCCCAATGGCAGCCAAGTTGGGACTTCAGATGTCTAACTCCTGAACACCAAAACCCACAAGCCACAGTGACATTGCACAATCCTTGCACTCCCCACAACGGTTTCTTAAGATGCTGTGCCTGGCCAGGTAATTGGTGCTCATTTTCACCTCACTTAATTTCACTTCTGGTACTATCTGTGGTTTGGTTCCCATCCAGCAGGGATCAAAACAGGGCCTCATTGAAGCACCCAGCCCAAAGATTGCTTTAAATATGAAAATATTACTTGCAAAAAACCCCAATGAAATAGCTTTTCAACCCTCAGGAAATATAGCAGCAAACGAGAAATTGGATTTTTTTGTGTCTCTTTACCATGCATTACCAAATGGTCAGGAGATCTCACTAACATAAAACGCTACAAGTATTTTTTTCTGATACTGCTGTTATTCCTTTTACATTATATAATTACACTTTTCCATGCCTGTACTCAGTATACTTGTCACCCAGTACCATCCCCAAAATTCTTGTTACATGTCCTCAAGGTAGCATTGTTTACATTCACACTTACTATTTATCACAGGGTCTGAAGAGTTTGCATATCTGCATCCAGCCCTTATCCACAGTTTTCTATTTCTCATACTTATCTTTGAAAGAGCTAGAAGCAATTGCTGAAAAACCTTGACAATCCTATTCAGATAAGCTACAAGTAACATCACATTGCTATTATCCAACATTGTTCAAGTAAACCAGGACATGAAGCAACCAACTTATACAGATATCGATCTTTGTAATACAGCTTTTTAATACTTTATTAAGTTATTCCATCAGATGAAGGTTAATAGATATATTTGGTAGCATAGAAGTCACCCATTTATAAAGGGGTCCAAGGAACAGCCACACATTCAACAACCTAGCAACACTTAGTTAGAAATATACTATATAATACACTACAAGTCTTGAAAACAGGATTCTTTCATGCAGCTAAGGAGAGATTATCTGCTTTCTTTTCTTTGAGGTTATACTCAAGTTTCATATATGACATGATCCACAGCTATGCAAATGCTTAACTTGCATTCACATTAACAGATGCGAAATATTTCAGTCTCTGAAACCATGACCACAAAACGGAGAATTTCAATGGCTACATTTGAACATGCACATTTGAAAGATAGATCTTGATGAGCAGGCAAACTATTTTAATTTCCTCCAACTTGTGGATTACTTGATTTCAAATCTGAAAGGAACAGATCTGATCACACCACCTGACCTCCCAAATCCCAGTAACACACAGACTATCTCCAGAAGAACAGAATTACATTTGAGCTCACTGCCTGGTTTCTTCTTTCATATCGCATCTCAGGCAAAGAACAAACCCGGGTTGTGCATTGTGAACTATCTGATTCAGCTGTGACCCAGAGAAACTTCACTAACCTTTAGAGTTTAAAGAGCATAAAATCTCCATCCAGTAATACCTTATTCTATTTTTAATGCATACAATTATATCCAGGAAAATGCAGTGGGCACAGTCATGTGAGGCAATAAAGGAAATGCAAATTACAGCCTTCTACACACAGCTGAAGTGTCTATGACTTAAAAATCCACTGCTTCTTTGCAAGATGGCTCTCTACAGGCTTCCTACTTCTTCCTGTTCAACTCTTGTGCTTGGATTCTGTCTACAAGTTTGCCTTAGATACTTGTTTACAGTATGAAAATAAATGTGTGATGTAGACTGATATAAACATTCTCTCAGATTTACTTCAGGAGAAGAAATTCCATAAGTGAAATAGATTGCCTGGGAACAAATGGTGATTGTCAGACCGCAGCCAGGGTAGTATTACACAGACAACTGCAGCTCATTTTTTAGTCACCAGGCAGAAGGCAAACACAGCACAAGGCTGTATTTCTCTCCTCCTATTTCCTATAACCACTTCTTTATACTTCAGCTTTCAGTCCCTTTCATTTGCTGTCCTTTTCACTTGAAAAGATCCTCGCTTTAACTAGCTACCTTATTGTCATTTCCTCCTTTCCTGAGAAGTGCAACTATTCCTTCTATATGTGTCTAATTTGCCTAATCAGCAGTTACTCACGTGGTTCTAGCACCAAACATTCCCCACAACAGCAAAAAAAAAAAAATTCAGAAAGCTACCCTGACACTAAGAGGCAGTGAACACAGCATTGCTTCTTGATGGCAAAAGGTGTTTCGCAACTGGTAGAGGTTTTTCTAACAGATGTTTTACAAGAGAAAAACTTTAAAAATATGCATTCCTAAAGTTGTATGTACAATAGCTTGATACTAATATAAAGAATTAAAAGCCCTTTGACAGACCTACCAGATAAAGCACATTATCTGTGTTGCTCTACAGACACAGTGTACAGATTCACAGAGGTCTGTCTGCAAATTCAATGTACATAAGTAACAAGGTAATTAAAAACTTACCATTAAAAAATTAAACAACTTTAGCTCTAGCTCTGGGGATAATTTCAGTAATTCATCTAGGTCTTCACAACCTTGCCAGTGCATGCTAACTACAGAAGTAAATGGAAAAAGCATGGTCTTTGCTTTGAGCTGGTCAGAGTAGGCTCTGCTGCTGTTTGTAACAGGGTCAGTACATACATTCAGCACTTACTTTTAGGCAAAGTTGTTGAACAAATAGTTCCACCCACTTTTGATGGTTATGGAATTAATTAAAACAGGAATATTTGACTGTGAAATAAAAAAGGCTACAAGTAGAGTAGGGCCAAATTTTCTTCCCTGACTTAATTTAGAAACCACAAACATGGGTATGTGTGAGGCAGATGCTGTTCTATTCCACTACTGCAAACAACTAGTAATGAGCACTGTATTCTTTGGGAGCACTTACAGAGCATGCAGGTTATTGCTTCTGAGTAATTGGCTTTCTACCTATATAATTATTCAGATAGATTTCTTGCCTTTTTATAAATTTTGTACTGGTCTAAAAAAACTGCTCTAAAAAGCACCTCTAAACCTAACTTAAGTAACTAGCATTACAAGACCAAGTGAACAAATCCAATTGCACTCTTCACTGGCAAATACCAACTTGCTTTGCAGCACTTGCTCACGTGACAGCTTTTATTTACAACATCTGCCTTACAAAAACCTTCCAGGACAATGGCAACCCAAACCAGCCCCATGGCCCTGTTGTTTTACTTTAGGTAAACTTACTAGGTTCTTTACACATGGATTTCTGGTCTCTTGACAGTTTTGCAGATCTCATATTATGAATTTTATCAATTCTACTAGATTTGATGTCCAGGTTGGGATGTTAACACATGGTCCTCACATTTAGCATTTCTCAGCTCTTATCTTTACTAATCCAAACTAACGATTTCAACTGGCCATTCTAGAGGCTGAAGTGTTACCATAACATTGGAAGTGTATCCACAATATCTCTCAGAATACACTTAGCCATGACCAGCATGCAGGAAAAAGTCAAAGGCAACTGTTCACAACTGACCACAAGCACTCAATCCACTGATAAGAAATGTTTGCCTGACCAAAACTCATCCTGCTGCAGAAACTTCTGGCATATGATTTGAACACAAAATTCAACGTGATATGAGAACAAGAGGGTAACATCTCTGCAGTTTGACTAGAGTATCATATGTTTGGGAAGAGTAGACATCAGTGTTACTGTCAGTACCAGGACTGTAGTGAACACATGGGCAAATCATCTCCCCTTGTGCCCTGCTAAGCAGAGCTGTTACACAGCGTTTGCAAGGTCCCAGTTAACCAGATGCCTTTTGGTCCTGGTGGCTTCTGCATCCCAAGTGTGTCTCTCCAGCAGTGCCCAAACCATGCAGGACCCGTCCCCACCAAATTACCAGGCACTCAGGTGGCTGTGGACAGGCATTCCAGCACTGTGTAAAAGGTGGGATGCACTCCACCACTTCTCCAGACTGGACAACCTTATTCCATCAGCAGAAAATTAGACTTAAGGTGAAAAGGGGTACAGCAGCAGCACTGTGGCTCCTGCTTTGCTTGTCTCTGGGCAGCAGTACAAAGAAATTAAAGCCCACCAGCCCTATCCCTCTCTGCTCTCCCAGTCAACCTGCCCCATAGTTGCAGCAGCTGCGTTCATTTCAGCTCTAATCCCCTGCAGCTCCAGGTCTTGCCCAGGGTCAACAGCCACAGACTGAGGACCACTGCCAGAGCAGAGATGCACACATTTCACTGAACCACCAGTGCCTCCAGACTCAGCTCTCCACAAGAAAAAAGTCCATTAGATAAAAGCCCTGCATAGACAAGTTCAAGTTACATCTCTTTCTCCAAAAACTTATGGGCATAAGCTATATGCACAATCTGCAGGGTTGATAATTAATGATCAAATTATGAAGCAGAAATGAGAAGCTGATATTAATCCACAAAAGAGTTAATCTTGCAGCCAAAAGATGAAAGAAAACCTAGCAAAAACCCCATGGTAGCTTGTTAAAATGAATTACTCAGTCTAATGCTTTCCCTTTAAGTCATTCCAGACATACTACAATATATCTGCTAGTGTTTTGGCCTCTAGATAACCTGCCTAGTAAATCAAAGCAAAACAGTGCATAATTAAAACCTAGTCTGGTTCAGATTATAGAGTATACAATTTATTTTTACAAGTAAGAGGACAAACCCCATAATTCACTTGACATTTCACCACTCTCTTGAAATATAGTCTTTCCACTGGTGAAAATAAACTGCCTAGCAGCTATGTTATATATTTTACATAAATGTATATTTAGATCCATCATGTGTACAGTCTAACAGATTTGTAGCAGTTTTAAGGGGCAGAGACAGTCCCTACTCAACTTTCACACGGGGAAGTTGAGAAAACATGATAGTAAATGGCATTTAGGAAAACAGAACAATAGCAGAGACCAGCAGGACACTTCATTAGTACCAACTGGTTGAGAAACAGCCTTTACCTTGTCTGGATTCCTCTCTTCCATCCTGTGTCTGCAAGGTCCCTGTGTTCAGAATCAGTATGGTATTAACTGTGCAAATTTCACAGTTAGCATCTAAATAAGCCAAACACCACTGACCTTTGTAAACACCAGGTTTTGTACTGGGTGGGATTAGCAGACAACGTTGCTGATCTGTGTCTCAAGAATGCACTCCACCTATACAAATTCTCTCAAACTCACGGAATTTCAGATAAATCCCTAATATATCTGGCTCACTTTCTGCTCCCTTGCGCATCTATTTCTCTGCTCCACCCATTTTATGCAGCATATATGCTGAAGGTGCACTGAATCATTCTGTACAACCTCCACTAGAGCCCCAATTTCATCCACTTTCTTATAGCTACATAATTAAGCCTGTGCATTTGATGGAAGGTGCAAAAGAAGTGGGAATAGTCTCTGCACATCATTGTCCCTTTTTTTTTTTGTGGCTCCCATTCCATCATAGCCAGAACAATTTCATTCTACTTTCCACAGTCACAGAAAATGCTTGTGGCCCATTTTGAAGAAGCAACACAACAGTTTCTCCAGCACTGAGACAGTTTCTGCAAAGAAAACAAAACCTTAATCCCAAAATATCCAGTCACCACTTTCATTACAGCAGCCCCCAGCACTGCCTATTACTCTCTACTCCATGACCTAAGGGAAGTCTATATTACAGTAGATGGAGAAGATATTTTCCTATTGTTACTCTGTGACAATATTTGTATTAGCTTTGTCCCCCAATCCCAAACCAGCTCAGCTCTAAGTCAGGGATCAAAGCCTGTTACATATCTTCCATCTTCCCCTTGACAAGGAGCTGCTGGGAAAATTTCAGCTGAAAATGAGCACATGCTTCAGGCTAAATTTTGGAGACTTGTTATATTACTGCCTCAAAAGCAAGACTTCTGGGTTCTGACACTGTCAGTTCTCCTGACAAGTTCTATCACCCAAAAATATAAGCTGAGAAGGGAATATTTATATCATCTGGTAAGACCAATAGTCCTTAGTAAAATTCACTGAGCACCAGTAGCTCTGCTTTCTCAATGAAGTACTTATTTCAGACAGGAGACAAAGGAACCGCCCTCTAGAGGAATATGAAGTTATCTACATATCATTTATGAGGCTGTATACATTGAAGAGAAGACATTTCTTCTACTGTTCCCTTAGGTGTAACAATCTATGTGATGCTCATGCAGCCACAGGAAACTGAGAAGTACAGACTGAACACAAGGCAATTCCAGTTTGAGAGTCAGCATCTTGCAACCTTGCTGCTTCCACACCTGTGTAGTCAAGAGGGCACATATACACCAAGAGGCACACAGACACCGGCTTCCCTTGCTGTACTTTCCTTACAAGACTGATAGCACCAAACACTATTGCTAACATTCAACTGCTTTTTACTAATCACATTGCAGTGTAGAAAGGAAGAAGGGAAGAAACCCACAATGACTAATTGGCTGAAGTGCATTTATTCCAGTAGGCCAACCGGCTGCAAGAGATGAAAGGGCAGTTTTTCATCCTTTGGAGCACAAGCTCTGATAACAAGGGAAGCATTGTCAAGCAAATTATTATTACTCACAAGTTAAGGAATGGCTGAGGCAAACCCAGAAAATCATACACAAACACACTTCGACAAGAAGAAAACTTTGTCCCTCTAGTTCTGTCTTGACATGTATAAACTGGTTTTTTATACTTTTTGCCCTTTTGTACTGTCACATGATAGTTACACCGATTCTGTTACTCTCCACACCAGCATGTTTGCCATTCACCTGAGCATATCTGTGGCTCATTTCAAACTCTACAGAAGAGGTTATTCAACTGGGATGATCTGAATCACCCTCAGAGGAATGGTTAACCTTTGGGATCATGCAGCTGTCATGGTGTCAGGGAGAGCACCCCAAATATCTTTTGTCCTGCCCAATGAATGTTCTTTAAATGTGTAGTAAGCACAAAACCTCCCAGGCACGATGGCTCCCTCCATAGCCAAGTAGGATAACCAGCATTCTCCTGGGCATAAGATGACCCACACATCTTAAAAGGTGAACCACTCTCCTCTGGCATCTCTCAGCTTCAGGAGACTGAATGATTAATTATGTACACAGTGCAAAAGGTAATCCAGTACGAGAAGTGTCCTTGCTCCCTGACCACCTCTGCAGGCCACACTAAGATGGTTTGGGACAACCCACATTTGGCTGTCCCCTCCAGTACTCAGAAACCCTGAGGTACTACCCTGAGGTAGGCTAGTATTAGCTCATTTATAAAGGTACAGGACAAAGGTCCATGTCCTCCCTTATCTGAACCACTGATATTAAGGGGGTTTCGGATCAGATTGCATTTTCCCCCTGAGAAATCCTATGGGACTCATTTGCCTGAACATGCAAAGGCTTTGTGTGGCCTCCCATCACAGCTTCAGGCTACTTCTCCCAAGAATTGTCTCCAAACCTAGTGAGCCTGAAAAATTCAAACCCCCAAGGGATCCTAAACTTTTACATGACTCTTGGCTGCATTTTGTAATTTTTCCTGTCTAAGGAAACCTTAGAAATACAGTGCCACTTATTCTTTCCTAAAGAGAAATCAATGGAAGAGCAAAGACTAATTTCCACCTCCAAGGACTGGAGCAAAACAACTCAGCTTTAGCCTTCTGTCAAGCCTTCCTCTAAGGAATTTTAAATCCAGAAGGTATCACCGGAGACTAGCATAATTCCACAGTTTGCCCTCCAATGCTAGAGAAACCTCTGTAAGGCACTTTTCATCTCACAAAAATAAATCCCTGGCTAACATGTTATATGTTTCTCAACTTCAGGAGACTGGATGATCATTACCCACACAGTGCAACAGGTAATGCTGCATGAGAAGCGTCCTTGCTCCCTAACCACTTTGCAGGCCACACTAAGGTAGTTTGGGACAACTCACATTCGGCTGTCCTCTAGTACTTGGAAATTGGAAATGTTAATTCAGGTGAGTTAGCTTTATTTTCTTTTTTTTGCACAAGCCACCAACAAGACCTCTGATAGAGGAGGAAATAGGTTTTTAAGATAAATTCTTCATCACTATGTTTATGATAGTATTTTTTTAGTCTTAGCTCAACAACCTTTAATCTTTTACTGACACTTCTAATGCACTAGCCTGAAAGCTCTGGTGTTCAGTGAAATGATGCTTTCCCTGTGTTAATACTGAAAATAAACTATGACACTACTGTGAATCACTGTCTGTTCTTCAGAGCTTAAAATGTTTCAGAACAGAATAGGAGCAGACAAGGAGACCAGCTGCAGAGCATATCAAGAATGATCCATGTGACAGAGCAGCATCTGAGAATGAACCAAGTGTTCTACAGCTAGCATTCAAGTTTTATGGCAGCAGATAGGTTGTTCAGTACTTGCAGGAACACAAAAAAGTTCAGGAGCAGGCACGGTCTGGAGAAAACCCTGAGCAGATTCCTACAGTCACTTATGAGAAAGGAAGGAGTTCAGTTCCCGCAAAGCTCAAACTGCTGGTAGCAGGAAGCAATACAGTCAAGTGAGAACCTAAAGGCAATTCTAAAAGCTCTTAATGACAGAACATTCTTCACAGAAGTTTTCACATACTCTGCAGCATATTTCCCTATTATGGGTACTATTCTTACTGCTTTTAGAATCATTTGTGTTGACCTGATTCAGCCCTTTACTAGACAACTCCCATAAGGCCACAACTATCCTTGGTGTCATGGTTTAAACCCAAATGGTAGCCAAGTAGACACTCACTTCCCCAGCAGTGGAATGGGGAGGAGAATTGGCAGAGTAAAAGTAAACTTAGATAAAGTAAACTGAGATAAAGTCAGTTTAATAGGTAAGGCAAAGGCCATGCACACAAGCAAAACAAAACAAAGAATTCATTTACTACTTCCCACGGGCTGGCAGGTGTTCAGCCATCCCCAGGAAAGCAGGGCTCCATCACATGTAACAGCGGCTTGGGAAGACAAATGCCATAACTCCTTACAGCCCCCAAACTTCCTTCATCTTCTCCAAGCTTTATATGCTAAGCATGACACCATATGGTCTGGAATATCCCTTGGGTCAGCTGGGGTCGGCTGTTCAGGCTGTGTCCCCTCCCAAGTCCTCATGCAGCACCAGCCTCCTTGCTGACAGAGCACTATGAGAAGCAGAAAAGGCCTTGACATTGTGCAAGCCCTGCTCAGCAGTAACTAAAACATTTCCATGTTATCAACAGTGTTTTCAGCACAAATCCAAAACACAGCCCTGTAACAGCTACTGTGAAAAATATTAACTCTACCCCAACCAAAACCAGCACACGTGGAGAAGGGAGCTCATACATTTCAAAGAAACTAAAGCCCCTAATTAGCCATGCACGAAAACTAATTATGACATAGTACAGTCAAGAGATACGAATGTGAGCCTTAATTGAGCTGAGCTAAACCAAAAGCCTATGACAGGTGAGGTATAAAACCTCAGAATTCAGCACAGTCTGTTCCATCCAGCTCGTCCTCACTAAGTAGCTTGGATGTGCCTATGGTAAAAAACCCTTTGCAGCAAGGACACTGTGGACTGAAATGGAAATCCACATTCTGCCACCTGACTGTCATAAGGCAAAACCCAAAGAAAGTGCCCTGCAGTGAGGGTTGGTCAGGCTTCCCCCTCTTGCTCTTCCACTCACAAGTCTCACAGGAGTCACTGTCTGATGGTAGAATAAGGTTCAAGAGCAGCTTGCTGCATCCTGCCGACACAGCCTTTCCCCTTGCTGTGGAAAATTCCACTGTGGGACTCAACTGCTCATTAAGGGAAACTACCCAGTTGTTTCACTCTCACAGGTGTGGAGATGCAGTGACTCTCTGGGTCACCATGCATAGCAGCCATTTCCAGGAAACAAAAGAACAACTACATGGAAAACATGAATAAAACATAAAGGCAGTAAAGAAAAGCCTTTATCACAAGTTAAAACAATACTGCACATGATTGATTCTTTAAGACATGCCCTGAAACAACTTAATAATTTAAAGGTAACTTTTTAATGGGATATAGGTCAGAGAATATTTTAGGTACTAAAACCAATGCCACTTTTAGAGACCATTGGTACTACTAGGTACTCTGTCAGGATATTTTCACTTGGTTTCCTAGCTTGCTTCTGCTGCACGTGCTTTAACCTTGTGATCCATTTCATTCAGATATTACTCACTTGCTCATAATTAGACCCACATCAGCATACTTCTGTGGAAGTAGGGTAAAAATATGCCCTCTTTTCATGCAACACCAGCTTTCAGAAGTATAGTTCTGGTAACTCAGGCTGGGGTCACTCTCTCCCACTTTCTCCTTGGAAACAAAGGCTGTTACTCTTGCACATCTGTCCACTGTGGGGCATCTTTACAACTCCATGGCTGTTACAGGGGAAAATATGGCACACTGAGCTCCCAAGGTTGTTAACTAACCCATCCACCAGGGCATATGCCTCAGCCACATACAGCTCACCAGACTGTTTCACAGGAAAGACAGGACACATTCATAACTGTGCCTTCCATACAGAACAGTTGGTGAACACCACAACCTAGTTAAATCTGCTGAGAGACAGAATCAATGTTTCATTTCTGAAGCCCTTAAAACATGAGGCAACAGATTCCCTCTCCATCTACTGCATCAAACTTGCAGAAATCCTAAGCTGACTTTGTGGTGCTCTCAGGAAAATCAATCCAGCTAAGCATGAGAACTTTCCCACCAAAATGGAATATAATTTCATTTTGTGAGAATTCAACTATTTGTTCTGCTAGCCCCAGCAGCTTAGGAATCGATTGCCATGTACTGGTGAGAAAGAAAAGCCAACCATTTGCACAGATTCTGTCCTATTTTAGTACAGGCTAATACCACAATCGATGCTGATAGCAGACAAAAGCAATTGCAGTATGTCAACGAAGGGAGAAAATGCCCAAGAGCTCTACAAGTGTGGGAAACAACTAGCTTCAAGGAGCACATGGAATGTATTTAACCATCTTCTCCTTTAACTATCTGAATTGTTTTAGACCCTCAGGGGCAGGTGGCAGCTGACTGGATAAGTCATCAGAAATGAATACATTATTTTCTTCCCAGCTCCCACAACATATATAAACACACCCAAAACATCCCCAGTGACTGTTGTCAGCACAGGACGGACAGGTGGGCTTGTAAAAGCTCCTTGACAAAGACAGTTTTCTGCCACACTTCCATTTCCTACCAGCAGCAGCTCCAAGCTGACTGCCCCACAGGCTGCAGTAGGATTCCTCAGCACAGGCTGGTTCAGGCACAGCTCAGCAATAAGATTAATGGTCACAAGGCAACAAGAGTAGTATCAGGGTAAAACCAGATCTGTCCTTGGGCAGAGAGAAGAGGAACAACTGGCTGTGAAACTGACTGTCTGCACATCAGGACATGTAATTCAATCGTCAGTTACCTTCCTTCAATTAAAAACTATGCAAGAGTCCACTGTGATAAAGTATTACAGCTGATAATCCAAGCTCTGTCTTTTGGAGGTCTTTCACCAATCTGGCTCCCAAAGGCTATCTATGTAGCCAGGAGGAAGTACACTGATGGGAATTCAAAGAGCAGCTGCACAGTTTCATGACCAGCATCACCATCGGTAAATTATGTTATGAGTAAGTCCAATACCACAGGCTCTAGCTGACAGCAGAAGGCTTTTCTAAATAACCCCACCATTCTGCTAACAACAGGCCACACACATGCAAGGTAGGGAAGACTGATTTGAAAATCATCCACCTGCCCTTTCATTTTCCCCAAGCATCCAGCTGCATCACTCATCAGCACTAACCAGATGTCAGTGTTGCTCGCTAGTAGGCAAGGCATAGTTATTACTACCTTCTCACCCATGTTTGATAACTCTCCTGCAAGAAGGCATCTCAAAAATACTAAAAAGCCTGGTGATTAGGAGACTCAAAGGCTTACGTACCTATGTGTATAACTCCATCCAACACAGTTCTTCAAGCATTGCTGCTCAGTATCTTTCTGTCTCTTCAGGTGTCCAAGACCAGACACCACTGACACCCTCACTGCCATCATTCAGCTGTTACCCAACTAGCCCAAAGCATTCCATGGCTTGTGTCCAAAAGCATGCCCAGAGGTGCCCAGCCACTTAGTGACAGACCTGCTGTTCTGGCCAAAGGCCTTGCCATCTCAAATGGGCTTTGAAACCAGATACCGTACCCCCCAATAAGAAAAGCCAAGCTCCCACAGATTTAGCTAACTCCACTCTCTAACCATCAGTGAAGGAAAGTGAAAAAACCAGGGATGATTCCATCTCCAAACAGAGGAATGCATACTACCACTGCTGGAGGATGCAAGTATTTACCAAATTCCCAGCACAAGCTTCATCCTGGCTCCCCTTTCATTTTATCTCTTTAGCCTGGGGCCTAATGTTACTGCCACATTTCTTCCAGGGCATTACCTAGGACCTGTGTTCACAAAGGCTGCTTAAAACCTTGCAACTCCAGTACTTGAAACTACGTCAGCTTTTCCCCAGGAAGCTCACATTGCTCACAATGCCCCCCTGCTCAGGATAGTCACATTTTTCCACAAGAAAACCCAAACCATCTCCTTCAGATGAGCATTCACTGAGAGGCTGGGTACCTCTTTTCTCTCAGGCCCACAGATTTCCTTGACTAGAGAAAAACATAGAAACTGTAGGATCACTTCCAAGCAAGCACATGGCATAAAGCTACCCCAAGATGGAAAATGTTTTCCTGACTCAACTATAGGAAACCACCACCACAACAACAAATGTGTTTCACATGTGGCAATATATACTCTCGCAGTTCACTTTTTTGATCAAAGAATTTAATTAAATTCAAACCTTCAGATGAAATATGAGCACCTTCTTGGAAAATGGAATGCAACCTTCCACTCAGAAGTTAACATAGTTATTACTTGATGCACTTGATTGCTTTGTTTTCTGGCCATAAATTTCTGATGCCACTCTGCCTCAAATCCAAGAATCACAATCATAATTGAAGCCCACAGCATGGCTGCTTTGCAGAAATTGGTAAGGAACTACCCCCTTCATCTTCAAATTACTTCACAGCTTGAAAAAACTTAAGGCCTGAACATAACATTAGGTCACTATGTGCAACCTCCTGTAAATCAGACCCCTTGCACAGTTGCCTCTGGACTAAATTCAGCCAGTACCGACTGACTAAGCCACTTTCCAGCCAGGTAGGCGGTCTGGATTTCAAGGCAGCAAAACAGTGGGAACCTACCCTTTCCCCTGAATAGTTAGTTCCAGAGCTTAGTCCCTGCTCTTAGGAACTGCTACTTTGTTTTCTCATTACAGTTGCATGTTTTCAACCTCTACCCATTTGTTACTGCAACTCTCACCCTAGTTTAGTAAATATGCTTTCCATAAAAGAAAATGGTTAATTAGCTGCTCCAGGGACTTCTGAAAGAGCTCAATAGCATAAAGTCCTCAGGCCCTCCCCAAAAGGCACTTACCTTTATAAATCAGTCTGACCACTCTTTGCGGTATTGCCCTAATGTTTTAACACACCTTTAAAAACATGCATATCAGCATTTCAGGCTTATTTCTCTTAATGGTTTTGCCAGTATCAATATACAAGACAAAAAGCAATGAAATACTAACCTACCTATGTCTAATTTGCATGCAGCCGTTTCAAAGTATATTTTCCATTAACGACTCCTCTCCATACAGACTGTCTCGCCTTACCAGTCTTCACCATAATGCAGCATCCACATAATTCTGTTACCTATTTACTTGCAGACTGCAAATAGAAATGCTGAGTTGTGGCTGCTCCTAGCAAAAGCCCTCAACAGATAAGGACTCCTTAACAGCTGAATGAGATCAGTTCATTAACTCTTATCCAATCAGCTCTGAACAGTTAACTCTTGCAAATCACAAACACCTGTGAAGTTCAGCACCTCTTGTCCCCTCCCTACACAACTACTTTCCCAACCCAAGTGCTTCTACTTAGCTTGTTTGCTATAGCACCTGTTGTCCTTTAAGCCATAATTACTTGCACTAATACATGCCCATCCTGTAATTCTTTATCGAGTGAACATCATTTCAGTTTTGATCTATTTTCCCTGGGACTACTGACAGGATAGAAAGCCTACTGATGAGCCCCAAGCTACTATGAGCTCCTAGTCCAGCAATCAACCCCCATCTGTTTGTCCATTCACACATGCCACAAAGAGGAGAAACATTACTTATGATTCAAAGGAAAATTCCAGCTAAAAACATTTAAAAAACCAAAGTAAATCTGGAGTATATAATAAGGGTTTGGTTGGTTGGTTTCTACTGCAGAAGTTGCAACACCTTTTGCAAACAACAAAAATCCTCCTGAGCCTGTCTTTGATCTTCAGGTACCCCTACAGTACAAATGTACCTTCTCAGGCCATGCATATTATATTAGTCCCACTGGCTGCATGTGCATCCTGAATTCCCAACCAGCCTCTAACCACACAGAGCTTCCAGGGAATTCATAATCTTCCCCTCGCTGCTAATCCTCCTGTGTCTGCTAATCTTTATTCTGGGTGGAAGGAAAAAGCATCTGATCAGAGAAGATGCCCTCAGGTCAGGGGAACAGGCGTTCAGATCCATTAGCAAAACCCCACAGGTCAAAGCTATTGACCAGCTGCTGGTAAAGGAGGCTTACAAACACAGGAGTAAGTTTCCAGCCCCATCTCTTAGCACTGCTTTAAGCAAAAGAAAGTGTCTTATACCAAGCTACTGGCTTAGTTTGATATGTCCATCTATTAATAGATAACTATTGTCTAAAATATTGTAACTATTGTCTAAAAAGTTTGTGAAAAAGCCTTTGGTGCAGTTACATTCAGCAACTCCTTATTCTATACACACATCCTTTTACTGTCTTTTTTTCTCTGTACAAAACAAAACAATGAACTAGGATCAAGTTTAGCTAGGTTCATTTTTGGAATATTTTAAACTTTTTAGCACAGAAATAAGTTGTCTCGAGCTTTTAAAAACAACTCTAAGAGATTCTTAACAGGACAGAATTTGAACTGTGTTTCAGTATCTAGCCTCCCACTACCATACACTCTTGAATGTTGTCACCTTCTTTTTTCCATATTTGCCTTCATTTCAAGATTAAAACTGTACTAGATCAGTGCTTTAAGTCCACACAAAATGGAAGTGAATATAGCAACACAGG
Source organism: Dendrocincla tyrannina (assembly GCA_035047865.1). Taxonomy (NCBI): domain Eukaryota; kingdom Metazoa; phylum Chordata; class Aves; order Passeriformes; family Dendrocolaptidae; genus Dendrocincla; species Dendrocincla tyrannina. Next base: position 16,237,722 of record JAWWMP010000132.1, read on the forward strand.
CAACGGCAAGCACTACCATTTCCATTTGAAATCTCCAGTTTTTCTAAATCTTGTTGTGAGTCTTCCTGATTACTCAATGTATACACTTCTACAAACGCAAGCTTTGCAAGAGGTCTGACATCTCACCTGAGGAATGATGGAACCTGTATCTTAGGACATACTTCACTTTCAAAAAGGAGATGACAAAAAAGGAAACAGCACACACTTCGAGCACATTAACAGGACATCTTACAAAGACTGTGAGAAGTCTAAAAAATTCTCCAACTATTCCTCCCTGTTTTCATGCAGTACTGTAAAGTGTAAAATAGAAGTACATAATGACAATTACCTATTTTCAGATAATAAACATGCTAATTCAAAGAACAAAAACCTAGTTATATTGCTGCCACAGAGACTATGAGGAGTTACAACAAAAGGCCAAGCCCAACAGAGGTAAATAAAGCAGTAGTAAGTATAGAAAGTGACTATTCAGTGTTCTTCAGAGCAGAGAATTATAGCTGGTAATAGATTTTGACCACGTGAAACACTTACAGAATACTCCACCTTGCTATTTTCCTCTAATTTTATAGCTAGTTCAGTAACTTGGGACTACCCATATATAGTAGAGACCAGCTAGGCAGAACGTGCTGGAGAAGGCAGTTTTCATGCCTCCTGGCTCTTGAAAACACTCAGCAACAATCAGCACAAATCATGACATGATGTTTTACTGGTGCTCAGGTGTGCAGCCACAGTGCGTATTTTAAAAGCAAAGTTACAGGAGCAGTGCAGTCCTTTGTATCCAGAAATAAAGTTCCATACACTGATGGAAACATTTATGTACCCTGAAGTATAGAAGTTACAACAATTACTGCAGCACTTGAAAGCCAATAAAAAGATAAACATGCTAGGACTCACTCCAAACTATGTGCTAACTGGTAATACTTGTTTTCCTCAATCATTCCCCAAAATAATCCACATATGCTATGCTGTGAAAATGTATCAATTGCTTGATTTATAGCATGGTAACTGATCTAGTTCCAGCCCTCCTACCATGGGCAGAGACGTTTTCCACCAGATCAGGTTGCTCAAAGCCCATCCAACCTGGCCTTGAACACTTCCAGGGATAGAGCATCCACAATTTCTCTGGGCAACCTGTTCCAGTGCCTCACCACCCTCACAGTAAAGAATTTCTTCCTAATATTTTATCTAAATCTACTCTCTTTCAGTTTAAAGCCATACTCCCTTGTCCTGTCATTCCAGACCCTTGTAAAAAGTGTCTCTCCAGCTCTCTTGTAGCCCCTTCAATTATAAGGCTGCTGTAAGGTCTCCAGGCTGAACAACCCCAACTCTCTTAGCCTGTCCCATAGGAGAGATGCTCCAGCCCACTGATTACCTTTGTGGCATCCTCTGGACTCACTCCAACAGGTCCATGTCTTTCTTATGTTGGGGACCCTAGAGCTGAATGCAGCACTCCAGCAGGGGCCTCACAAGGGCAGAGATGAGCGGTAGAATCACCTCCCTCGACCTGCTGGCCACACTGCTCTTGATGCCGCCCAGAATACAATTGGCTTTCTGGGCTGCGAGCAGACAGCCTCTCATCCACCAGCACCCCCAAGTCCTTCTCCTCAGGGCTGCTCTCAATGCATTCTCTGCCCAGCCTGTGTTTGTGCTTGGGACTGCCCTGACCCAGGTCCAGCCCCTTGTACTTGTTGAACTTAAGTGAGGTTTGCATACTAAGTCTGATATTCTTCATCTGGTAAACTTTTTTACTTTGCTTTTGGATTATCTTTTGCAATGAATAACAAAACTATACAGTAGTAACTACTGCAAAGAATAAAAACATCACCTCACAGAAAAGGCATTTGTGTTTAAAGTGAAATTTGTAAACCTTAACAACAAAAAAAGACATATTTGCCCAAGTTCAGTCCCACATTATACTTAAGAACATATATACTGTTTTGAATCATTCTGCAAAGCCCTGTGGTAATTTTTACTCCCTTACTCTAAGCTAAGTCCTCTACTTATCACTTTCAGCACTGGTGGAGGGAAAACTGTACGTGGCAAGCAAGCTTTTCAACATGCTCTGATACAGCTAAAGACTCACAAATCTATAAAGTCCAGAAGCCAGTTAATGTGTTCTTCAGTGCTTGCTCTGGATGAACACAATTTGATCACAAAATAAAGCTGGGAATGTGCTGGTACTATTCCTCAAGAGCTGAGGCCTCAACACCAGTTACGTGTGTTTAGCTCTCCATCTAGTGGGGAGCTGCTGCTTTTGGCTCTGGGCTGAAGTGGGAAGGATTCCCGGGCCAGCAGTGGGGCATGGGCTTAGAAGGGTTAGCACTGCTCTGTCCACTCCTCTGACCATTCATGAGCCAGAAAGAAAACTTTTGAGGCATTTAACCACTGCCTTTACAAGTAACAATCACAACACAATTAAGGCTAACAAGACTGCCATAGGACGGTAATGATTATCAATATAATATCATGAAAGATTCTCAAAAGTCAGTTGTTGATCAGCTGGTTGACCATTTCACTACGCATTTAATGTGAAAATCCCGTGTTCCTTACCTGAAACTCCAACAAGAAGAACATAGGCAGACAGTATATAGCCCCTGCCATTTAGGTTCTTATTTAGATTTTCATGAGATTATCTTGATTAAAATTTGATCCCCAGGTTGTGCATCATGTACCTGTATTTCAGGTGGGCTAGGCTGATACTATCGAGCACACTTCCTCTGCTCTTCAAACCCTTTCTGCATATATATAACCTACTGAGTCAGGTGTTTGCCACCATCCAACAGGTAGATCTTAGCTGGGATGTAATTCCCGGTAAAGACAGGTGCCTCCCACAGAGGACTTCTGGTGTTATCATGAAGTGTTCTGTACATCCCACAAAGCCAAATTCAAGGCCTCTGGCCATTTCAAATGAGTGTGTGCACATATTTTTGCTATTTTTTTCTTTTCATGTTCTACTCATCCTTTTTTCTTGTCCTGAAAACTGTGGATTTTATAGTGTATGTAATTTTCTTTCTATCCCCCAAGACTTATACAGCTGATTGATTATATATTCACTGTAAAATGAGCACCTCTCATTTAGTTAATGATGGAACTTGTATCTAGGTATAATTTCTTTCAGCAAGGCTTTTACTACTCCTCCTGTGTCAGCCCTTCTTGTTGGAAATGTTTCTGCCCAGCTGTCTACTGTCACTAGCAAGTACTTGTACACAGACGTGGGTGGCATGTCTGCAGAGTCTATTTACAGCCACTGAAAAGGGAAGTGGGCCCATGGTTCCTCTCCTAACTCTGAGCTCAGTCAGATACTTTAGAACTTTTGGCAAGTAGTCAGCTGTTCAGGGCTCTTTTTGCAGTGGTATAAATTCCAGGAGCTGCCCATCCTTTTTGTATTTGGCTAGCTATTACCACTGTCCCTCCATGAGCTCTATCATGAAATCATCTAGCAAGAGTAAGTCAGCTTTCCCACGACTCATCATATTCCATCATCATGAATTGTCTCCCACTTGTTCCAATTGTCTCTTCTCTTGAGCAGCCCTTCTTATATATGGTCTTAGACTGTCAAATTTGGCCATTCATTCTGGTTAACCACCAGAACACAACACTATATTGCACCAGAAGATGCCTGGCTGCAGATTATGCAGCTGCATCATTGGGGGCATTCCCTCTCTCACTGTCTGTAATGCCTCTGCTGTGGGCTGGGCAATGTAGTACAGGAATTTCTGCAGGTAACTGCACTGATTCTGGTAAATTGTGTATTTCTTCTCCATTAAATACTGTTCCCTGCTAATGTGGAAAACCTACTCTTTCCATAGCATTCCGGTTGTATGACATACTCCAAACACTGCACGTTTCAAGGCTACTAGTTCTGCTTCTTGTGCACTCATCCTTGCTGGAAGTGGTTGTGTTTCCATTACCTGTCCCTGGCTCACCACAGCATACCCAGATCACTGCTGTCCTTGCAGGGTACTAGGATGAGCCACCTGCAAGCAGAACTAGGTCTGGGATACGTAAGGGCACATCCGTTAAATCTGTTTGTGGTTTACTTGAAATATGCAACACCAAAGGTCATCTTGGGTTGAGGTTAGAGTTGGCCACTTCTGGGTTTCTCCTTTCAGAAATCAATCCTGGCCCACAGGGAGAAAAAGTATTCCACAAAGCAGCTGTGAATGATATGGCTCTCTAGAACTGTATTCTCCTTTAAGTACCAGGGCAAAGCAGCAAATACCTTAAATGGGAATGTATATATGAATGGCATACCTGACACAGCTTCCTGCAAAGGGCATGCTCCCCAAGAGCTGTGTGCTCAAGTCAGAGCATGAGCAAAAAGTTTCCAAACCAATAGGGATTATGTCAGTATTTCTCTTGAGAGAAAACTCGGCCAGTACCACTTTGAACAAGTAATTTCCCTTGAAAAATGTGGTCAAAATACTCCTCAGTCTTGGAAGGGAACACCATTTATGTCATCACTTTGCTCTTCCTTTTATGATGCCGTTGGACTAAGATGTGCAATACTTGCATAACAAAAAGTAATGTTATAATTGGGTCTAAACTCACTTGACAGTTTCCTGCTGAGTAGTAGTGGCAAGATGCCTTAAAACAAGACTTCTTTACAAATCTAGACAAGTGTACTAAGTATAGCAGGTGTGCACACTTTTCTTTCCTGTATTAAATAAAAATCTTTAATAGTACATGGTTTCTGCTAAGTTTGACATCCCAAAACTTTGTGAATTCCTTTCTTCTGCAATGTTTGCCTTGTCAGCCAAGTGTTTTGTTTCTCTAAGCAGCTAAAGAATTGAAGAATACGAAGTTGTGGGGATCCAAGATATGCAGTTGAGTGTACGGGGTTTCCAACATAATGGAGATAAAAAGCAGCAAAAAAGCCTCTGAAGACTCATATGTTTGTCATGTTTTTGAAATGCGTATCTGGCAAACCACAAGGATGGCTAAAGAATACCCAACTCAAGACTGATAAATATCAGAAAGGCCGCTTTGACACTACACATGCGTAAGCATTTCAAGTTAGTCCTGCTTACTACATGACACCTTTACCAAGTTGTTGTATCTTACTATATAAGCAAGTTGCACAGGATTCTCTAGCCACTCCAGCTGCAGTTGTTTAATCTTTTGAGTGCAGAATCCCTACCTGTCAAAGCCTCCTGTTACACTTCCAGTTCCAAAAAAACTACTCTGGATACTTCTGTAAAATTACCAGTGCTGTCCTAGGAAATAAAGAGCAAGCTTGGCTTACCTTGCTTGGCATGTTCTCTGTTCTCATTGTTTACCATATCGCTGCAACAAGCTCTCTTGAGAACAGTGGTCTTTACCTCACCTCCCAGCACAAATAACTCTGTGCCCTGATGCACCACCAGTGCAGGAGAAGGCTCAGTATTTCCTTCAACTTAAGATTTCAAACTTGCATTTTAGAAAAAAAGGGAGGAAAAAAAAACTATTATACATTTAGCATTTTCATGGGCTGAAAATTACAAAAATTTTACTTATTTCAAGTTACTGCTTAAGAAAAAAAAATTAAAACAAAACAAACAAAGAAAACCAAACAAAAAACCCGGGTCCTTACAACACTTAAACCAAAGGGCTTGGCCTTTATTACAACTAAAAGAACCATGTTGCTTTTATTTTCACAGCAGGATTCAAGCATCATAGGATGGGACACAAAGCTCTAACAATACAGCAGGGGAAGAAATAAAATTAAATAAACCAAACCCAAAGCTTGCTGCAGACATTACAGCTTCTTCTACATGGAAACCACGGTTTTCAGGACAGCAGAGTGCAACGCATAGGCAGCAACAGAATCATTCTACGCTTAGAGAACTGGGGGCCTGTCACACCAAACGTGGTATCACCTAATTGTGTCCTAAGCCATAGTGAAAGGCAGAAGATAGAGAAGTGAACGTGGGTTATTTGTCTCACAGTCCTGCTCAGTTCCCTTCCTCTGGCACAGCAGGCAGTTGATTGCCTCCATTTGGACAATGGCTGCACAGTCATTGAGCCATCTGGGCCTCCATGGCCTGCGCTGTCCATTCCGGGGCTGTCTGACTTATCTTCTCCAGCAGGTTGTTGACTTGGAAACACAGTGACTGAATCTGTTTGTCCCAAGTTGGCAAAGCTTCACGAGCTGAGAAGAAAAAAAAACAACAAAACAGACCTATGTTAAACCAAGCAGGTCTTAGCAAAACCCTTGCCTTTTCAACTGCTACCTTTCCATTTGCCACTGCCCTTACATAATTCACAGAGAAAGTTTTCCTTGCAGCTACATCACGCTCATTTTTGTATTCAAAGGCTACAATTATTTTGGCTGTTACAAGCCTAACTCCTGCACTGAATGTAGATTTGAACAGAGAACTTCCTGGTGAGCCTGTTCCTACAAGGAGACTGATGGAATAAATCATCCTTATCTGTGGGTGAAGTGTTAAAGGTTCTCCGTTATGGCAAACCCTGCCACCTCCTGGCCACAGCAAGATGCAGCAGCAGGCTCACTTCACACCAGATATTAATAAACCGAATTTCCTTATCCTGTCAAGTACCATCTCAAAAAGCTCACTCTGAAAGGTGCTAAAAATATAAATTGCTTTGGTTGAACTTACTCTCAAAATGAACAATTCCGTCAATCTGATCAATAAATCCGTTCATGCGACCCTCAGTTATCATCTGAGAAGCTATCTTTTCAGCCTGGAATAATAAAGAAAGATGTTAGAAACTTCATCCATTCTGAAAGAAGTCAAAAATTATTAAGACTTAACAGTCTCACGGGTTTTTCAACATGTGCATAGATGGTGGGGAAGGCACTAATTATGGGGAAGGCACAACACTAATAATGATATGATTAGACGTGCTATCAGTGGCATTTAACTCCACTATTGCTCATTCCACATTGTGTATCTTCCATTCTCATAAGATGTGCTAGGTATTTAACCTTACCCCTAACATGCAATATTTAATTATTTCCCAATATTTACCACAGCTATTTTCTCATGTTGCTGATGCTCCCTGGTTTTAAAAAAATGTAGAAAATGGATACCTTAGCCGCAGGGATCTCTAGTAATGCTCCAAGCTCTTCAAAAGTAATGTTGTTGTAAAGCTTGCTCGCAGATAGTAAGTTGTGTTCAATAACAGCTCTGTCCAGGATACTGGAACCTTTAGGGTTAAGATGAGGAAAAAAAACCCAAAACGTTACTATACAATTTAAATACATTTCAATTGTAGAGCAAGTGAAAAACCACTTTTTTCCAAAGTGTTACATGTGCAGAAGGTCCAGAGGCATCTACCTCACAGGAGTGTTAAGCTACGCAGAGACAGTGAACAAAAAAGAAATGGATGGTATGTGGTTAATTTTAAGACAGCTTAAACCCTTTTATTTAATTTCTAGAATACTGAAGTGGAGCCCTTGCTACAAGACTCAATGCCTGAATAGGGGGAGTTTGACCTCCTGTGATCAGTTCCTAGCTTGCCAAATGGAAAGACTATCGCTTTGTTTTTTTATGATTTATTATGACTCTTAGGGGTACAATTAACTTCTCTCTTACTGTTCTTGTGATAGACCCTTATACCTAGTATCTCTTTTCTTGACTGAACAGTTTAACTCCTTTGCCCCTTAACCTCTTGCTGAAGATAAGCACGTTAGTAAATATCAACTAAGTTGCATTCTTTAACTTATAAGGACAAACAGTACAGGTTATAAATAAACAACAAACTGACCAAGGAAAGAACTGCAGGAGACTGCTAGCAAGTACCTTTAACACAGTTTTCACTTTTGCAATTACATGGTTATTTATTTGTCCTTAATCAACAATTATTGTTCACTAGGAAGATTTTCCTGGTTCAGAGATATTTCATACTTATGTATTTTCCTACTTCAATATTCTTCTAACATAGAAAACTAAGACCAGTCTACTTAGGATTCTAGTGATGTCATTACTTAACATTATTTCTCACTATTCAGTGGTTCCAGAGCTAATAAAATGACAGTGAGATGGTTGAGAAAACAAACCAGGTGAGGTCCAAATAATCCCCTCACTGTCTGTTACCTTCCTGTTCACTCAGGAAGCAGTTCAAAGAAATTCATCATCTGCACAAACCATTTATGGCCTACATGCATGTCACGTGTTTCTAGGCTCCCTATTTATAGCAGTGCCTTAGAACTGGAGAAGTTCAGGAGGACAGAGACTCAGTCAGAAATATTGTGAGGATGTCAGTGAAGAGGACAAAGAAAATCTGACAAGTTATCTTCCAGAAGAGTATTTCAAAAACCTTGATGGCAAATCAGAAAGATAAGAAGCTTTAATATACTCACAAGGATAGCATGCTGAAAAAAGAATTTAAAAAGAATGATATAAGCAACACTAAGTTCTTTTCCATCGTTGACTGAATTGGGCAAGTCTAACTCCCATGGATGAACACCTAACATTACAAGGTTTTAGAAAAAGATGTACCATCAGCTGTAGTTGCTTTCTGGTGGGGCATCAGCATAGCAGCAAACTCTTGCAGTTGATTTCCACGGATAATTCTGTCCAGATACATTTTCTCCAAGATCCCATAGGCTGCAAGCTGCTGGCATCTCTCATCCTTGAAGAGCGTGGCAAGCATGCGAGAACGCTGCTGTCCTGGGAAAGTCAGGAAGAATCCTCATAAATGATTACCACAGCATCAAGTATTTGGAGGTAAACAGCAAGAAGATATAGGTTTTTTTTCCTCAACACACACAACAGCCAATGAAGCTGTACTAGAGAAGGAATTTTGTTGTCTTCAGTTCTAAAACACCATTTATCACTCTCTTCTGCATTTTTAACCAAGATGCCACCTTATCACTGCCAAAGACACTGAACTAATCCAACTGTGAGCTAAGAGATGCCAACAGTCAATTCTGACACCATGTTCACAGTTCTGCATTCCTCAACAAATCTTAGTGCAAGAAACCTCCGCACAAGTAACACACAAGCTCACTTGCTTCAGGAGAAACACCTATGTTGGGTCCTTCATACAAAAATGTATTTTACCTGCTGATGCCAAAATAGTACAATGCAAAGCATGCTTCAATGCCTCCAGTCGCTCAGTTTCATGGACTATGCTCTTATAGGACAGCTCGTTGTACCTTTGGGCAGCTTCAATGAACTTCCTTCTGTAATCAAGAACTCGAGCATAGCAAACCTATAAAGGAAGGATGTTTCAGAAAAAGAAAACTAGAAGAGGTGGCTGCATAATACAGGTGTGTGAAAATTGCACACTATCAGGTGACAGCTCCCATAAATACTGCTCTTCTGCATCCTAGGAAATTCAGGTCTTCAAAGAATTAGCTTGACTTGAAAAGTCTTTGCTAAAGTATCATGGAAAGCAATTGAAAGGGCATTTCCCACCACTGTTCACATATTAAATACTTCAAATGTCTAAAGGCCAGAAACTTAAGTAAATGAAATTTTGCACAGCTGATACTGTACTTCGCTATTGACACTGACAGCTAGCACTTAGGTATATTTCAAGGGTTTGCTTTTCCCTTTAAGGACTGTAACAGCATCTGGTATTTGTTCCTCTGTGCTTTTCTACAATTTATAGAAAATATGTATATGTTCAATGAGTGCATACTTTAAAACACAGCATGGTGGGAGAAAAAAAATTGGAAAGGCAAACCCAACAGTTCAAAACCACCACCAAGTTACAGCTCATGGCACACCTGGTTTGTGTTGTAGAATTTTAAACACCATCACAATTGAACAGTACTGTTAAACTATAGTCATCACTGCTCATCAATTACTAAACTGGTTTGAGAAATTTGTGTATGAACTATGTACACAGTAAACCCACAAATAAGCAGAAAGGTCAGCATTCATTTAATTTACTGCTTAAAATTTAAAGTTCCTTTTATGGTTTAGAATTATTATTTAATTACAGGAGGAGCAGGGGGGTCTTCCATTGTCCCTAATATTGGATGCGATTTCTTCCCCCTCTCAAGATTTACAGAAATGGAGGCAATATTTTCAACAATTTGCGTGTTTTGAAGCCTAAGTTTTACTCTCAATCGGTAAAACCAGTACTTAAGGAACCTTTACAGACTTATGATCATAAGAAATGAGTTGTTTAATTATTTCTAATATGTGTCTCTCAAGCTCCCAAAACTATCTAGAAGCTTTTCCCTTTGTCTCTTTTCTCATTATGAAAGTTCTAGCAGCAGTACATAAAAAACATCTCAATGTGGAATCATCTACCTTTGGAAAGGGAAAGTGATAAAGCAAGTTAGACAACCTTGTAATGGATTTGCAGCTGTTCATTAGTTGATTCATTCTGCAGCAGGGATGCTCGATTAATATACGCTTCTGCCTGAACTGGGTCATCATCCTCCAGATACAGCCTGGCAATTTTCAGGTAGGTCTCCAGTTTATAATCTACATTGTACTGTCTGTAGAGAAAGAGAAAAACAAGTGCTCAGAGTTGCTCCAGAACTACCCTTGGTTCTACCTGTTCTAAACACATGACTCTCAAGCACTTGGTAACATTTGCTTTACGCTACTTTCATCTTCCCTAACACCAAAATTAGTGCTCTTTGTTCAGGGTAAGGAAATCTGAGATGCATGCTAGTATAGAACTGGCACCCACAAACACCAGTAGAAATAACACTGTCCACCAAGATACAAAGGTACACAATAATCTCATTTTTGTGGACTGGAAGTTTGCCACAAATGGTGAGCCACTTATGAAGCATACTTGCAGTGCAAAGTCTACAGCAATTCCTTTTGCATGCACAGAAAGAGGACAGAAAGGACAGCCAAAGAAAAGTAACAGCAAGGTTTCTAAACCCAAAAAACCAAAACCAAACAGAACAAAATCCACCCCACAAACAAACAAAAGAATCTTCAACTGCATTTGTTAATATCCACTTTCAAATTGCGTCTTCATTGCAAACTGAGACGGTGGACACATGGAAGAACTGCCATCTTTCAGGAACCATTCCATAACCTTAGAAGCATTTTTGCAAAGTATTACTAAAAAGACTGTTTATCAACAACTAATTAATAGTGCGTAACTGCTGGTGCAGTATTTTGACCCACTAAACTCTTACTGTAATGTACAGTCATTAAGCTATACTTTCATCATCAGACAGTAGTTCTGGCTTGAACTACTGGAACTCTGGGAAAACAAGCAACCTGAAAATTCTCACTCACTGCTCTAGTTAAGTACAAAGAGAGCAACCACATATAACACAGAACTGTGTCTAGCATACTTTTGCCCTGTTTCCAGAGGGATCCCCACCAATACTTGTGCTGCATTTCTCCAGTCTTCTTCTTTCTCATAGATTGATGCAAGATGTTGCCTTATTGAAGCGACCTAAAGAATAATAAAATCAATAGCAAAACCTGTAAGAGTTGAATGGTTCTGGATTACCTTTCACAGTATTTGTTCTCGCTCCTGAATTCCCTCAACCAATACCCCACTTTCACAGACACAGCAACTTGCAGACATGCAACCCTTCCCACACCAGGAGTCCTGTGTGGGACTCCTGCATCAACCTTTAATACCAAGCTTTTTATATAAGAGTGCTGGTTTGAAGCATTTCCACTTCAGTTTGTGACAATATAAAATGAGTTCATCATCAGGGAGAGATAAGTAGTAACTACTTCTAAAGCTTTTAAAAAGATGAAATGAATCTTTCAAGAACTGGAGCACCAAGATTCACAAGCCATTTATTGCAGCTACACCTCGTATCATGCCTGTGAGATATGAATGAGGTGAACTATGATTACACCTCAGTGCAGAAACTTCAACTTTGTAGAGCAGCTGTCATCAGCTAAAATGTCAGTGCTTACAGCCCAACCTTTAAGAAGTGGAAGTGTGGGTAAAAAAAAAGAAATCATCAGATGTCTTGCATTTATCTTATGCATAATAATGACAACATACAGGCAAGCATATTCAGCTCAAACTTAAGAGTAAAAGCCGCTTAAAAAGACAAAAGATATAGAGAAGAAACTATGTCATGATAGAAACTGCCTTGCCTTTCCTCTCAGTATTAGATCCTAAACGCTTTTTATATAAACAACCTCTCAGACAACGATGCACATTCGTACAACACAGAACAACTGAAAAAGAACTGCAGCATGTTCAGTAGTTAATTAGAACTGGGATTTCAAGAAAATGTTTTTTCCTGGTAAAATGACTATGGCTAAAATAAACACAGAGTTTACTTATTTTAAAACAAAAGCTATCCGTCAAGATGCATGCTCCTTACACCACCTGCCTGCTCCACTACTTGGGTCAAGGGCAATACAATGAGCACCAGTCTGTCTCTCCACTGTAACACCAAGCCCAAGTATTGTTCCATTGTAAGAAGCCATTTTCTGGTAGTGGAGGAATTACATGCCCAGCATCATGATGAAGTGACAGAGTCTGTATTCTTTGCACAGTCCTAAATACTCTCTGCATTTTACCTCAAGTTTTTCACGTATAGGGGTGCAAAACTGGACTTTAAATAGTCCAGTTATTAAAATAATCTGTTTTGAACAGCCTCTTGGAAGGCTTAAAAGAGTCAGCAGACATGTGGGGGGAAAACCAAAGCCGAACCCCCAAACCAAAACCCCCTCATCACTAATCTCTCACCTGCTCTTCAAAAGAAATAACTCTAGGCTGTATCTTTTCCAAGGTGAAGTGGTAGATTTCTTTGGCTGTGCTGTCAGGAAGACTTGGAAGATGGGTACAGAAATCTGTCAGCAGCTGACGCGAGATCACCAGACTGACATTCTCATTCACCACTGGTTCAGAGACACATAGGAGAAAAACACAAAACAGATGCAGTGCTTGTCAGTGCCTTCACTATAACTGATGATTTGCTTTTACAATAAATCTGAATATTTCAATTTTTAAAACTGTATCCAAGTGAAGCAGATTATTTGCTTTGTCTTTAAAAGTAATTTTTTGTCTTTCAGAATCTGTTTACACTAGAGGTCACCAGAGTTCTAACCCCTAACAGATAATTATGAATTTTTCACTACAATTTATAGCTTTGAGGGGTGTTTCGTTCTGAATCACTGCTCTCAGTGGCTGAAACATCTACGACAAAGTAAACCTCTACGCTGTCTCACTAAATTTATTCTCAACTTTAAAAGAATTACAACAGGTGTAATTTACAGAGGTGTTCAATAAGCCAAACACCCAAAAGAACACAAAAAAACCCTTAACAATTTCTTCTTGACAGTTTTACAAATGGAGGTTGTTAGTTTAAATATCACTTGGCATCCAGTATCAATTTTGGCATTCAACAGAGACTGTCTGTATTTTCCGACGCTGTCACACTGACAGGCTAGAAAACTGCAATAAGCTACAAAGCTTACAAATCCACTCCCTTCAAACTTCTGAATGTGGTCACGACAGCTCCTCCTCCTGTTGTGTTTGAGTTCCAACAAGACCAAAACTTCATGTATTTAGGTAGCCTCACCTAGAGCTTACAAACATGCAACCCCACAGACCTCTGGCTTTCTCTCAGTGTGTAACCAATTCTGCCAGATGCACTTACTTGCTTCTACAAAAGCTTTCAAAGCTTCAAGTTGTTCCACACCCGGCAGCTGAATGGCTTTTTCCAATATTTGACGATATCTGTCAACAAATTTAAAAAGTTAAAAATCACTCATAGGGCACATTTTTTCACTAAGAAGTTCTGCTTCTCTGATTATTTTGTTATGTCAGAGCTCTACTTTTCCTTACATTTTCTATGCCTTCAGGTAGCAGTTTTCTAAAGAGTTTGTTCTCAAAGGTCATGAACATTCACCTGGAATTGGCATCTGGCTCTTCTTAAATCCCAAGACTAGATTCTCAGATAACACGGCTCATCATTTTGTTATCTGAGAATATATATGCAATTTTGAAGGTTTCAGAAAAAAAGCCAAAAACATGTGCCTAGTATAGTGCACAGAAAAAGCAATGCAAACTATTATCCCTCATGGGTCCAGATTAATAAAGACAAAGTTGTTCAAAATGCCATATTCAATGAGACTGAGAAGTAGCACTGTGAGGGACAAACAGTACATTATATCCACCTGACAGGAGCACAGGTGCAGACTATGCGTTTCCCAAGCATTTATTCCTGCAAAAATGGCAACTCAGAGATAATTATACTTTGCCTCGGCATGTGCCATACCGATAAGGACTACGTCTGCGCTGAAGGAAGATTTTGAGGGGGAAAATTTCTAGGGTTTTACGCGAAAGTCCCAGAAGTGACTGAGCCCCGCTGGAACACAAGGAACTGGACCGGGACTCAGAGAATTCCAGGTGGCAGATGCGCATCTCTCGGGGGAGGGAAAACCGATGTGACACATCGCGCCGCGAGCAGCAAACCCCCCGAGGTTTGCCGCCCCAAATACCCACCTAATGAAAACAATAATAATTGATACTAATAGAGCCGTTGATAGATCTACGGCAGCCGGGCACAAAGAGCTCCCCGACCTTCCGCCGCGGCGCAGCCCCAGGGGCAGCAGCCCAGCCCTGAGGGGCCCGTAGACAAACGAAGACAAATTACAGAGCGGCGAGGCGAAACCTTTCCGTCTCCCTTTTTGCTTTAAAGAAGCGCTGCCGCCGGGCAAGCCCCGCCTCGCCCCTCGCAGGGCCCGGCGCCGTCGGGGCCCGCTCGGCTGGCAGTCAGCGGAGGTGCGGGGAGCGGCCGCGCCGCAGGAGGGGATGCTGCTGGTCCGTGGCGCGGGGCAGTCGGCTCCAGGCGGTGTCGCCCAGGCAGCCCCACACTTCTTTGTGGAAATCAAGCGGTTGAAACAAAATAAATGTGCAAAAACCCACACGGTGACAGATCTACGTGGGGAGAGACAGTAAGCGTGGGCTTCTGTAGCATGGATTGCCTGCAGAGCTGCTATATAGAATCCACTGAGACTGGGGCCCTCACCTCTGGTCCTGAGCAAGGATTCCGTACAGGGCTGGGCTCCAGTGCACCTAGCTTACCCCTGACCTGATCTGCTTGTCCCTGATCCTTGTGCCACAGGACCTCACAGATATATGATCCAACCAGGAAGGATGCCAGGCTCTCCAAGAGCTGCTGCTGGGACACACTTACCTGTCAGCTCCCTCATGTTTTCTCAGATACTTGGGGTTGAGGGTCAGACGCCAGCTGAGTGTGCCAGCTGGTGAGGAATGCTTGCCCAGGATTTCAACCCCTGTGGCACAGACCCACAGGCCTTCGGATAGCACAGCCTCCTCACCTGTTGGCATGGTGATCCTTGCAAGCCAGAATATAAAGGGGATGGCAGGAGGTCTTAGATGTGGGATTGAATGTGTGTACAGGTGTGGAGAGGGACGTGTGTGCATGGAATGGTGAGCATGTACAGGCACATGGGTGTGCAGTGGCACTGGTCGGGGGATTAGGAAGTGAATGAAAGTTTGTAGGTGTGCACTAACAGGTGAGTGTGCATAGAAACAAATGCCAGCACCCACAGGTGTGTGGCTGGACCCGAGGGTTTCAAGTGGGCACACAGGCAGAAATAGATGTTGGCAGATATGTGTGCAAAGAGGTAACGTGAATAGGTTCGCAGGTGCTGTGCATGGCTATGCAGCAGACCCTGCACATGTCTTGGTGTCTCCTGCCAGTTCTTTCAGAACTCTGGTCACCAGTGCACTCCTGAGTCCATGGGAAAAACTTTCCCAAAGCCCTCTTGACTGTTGCACAAATGGTGTTTAAGGGAGCAACGGGAGGTAGGAGGTATTCATTGTAGTGAAACACAGCTCTCTTGGAGATTTCCAACAAAGTTGCTTGAAGAAAAATCTGTGTTTATGATGATCGATTTCAAGACAGCAAACAAACCCCAGCCCTGGTTTCTAGCTAAACAGGGGAACCCAGAGTCACTGGCCACCTGTTTTGGTTTTTTTTGTAGCTTCCCAGCAATTTGGAAGGCAGCAAAATAAACTCTGGAGCTAGCAGGATAAACCATGAAGTGGCACTTGCTGAGGACCCACATGAGCGGTCCCAGTATCTGGATGCAGACATGTGGCAGTATTTCAAACCACATGCTTCAGACTTTGTGCCAAAAGAAAAATCAGCGTTCTGTACTGCCACCCATGTTCCTGAAGTACACAGAAGACTGCGGTCATCTTACCCTGTAGGAACCAAAAACCATACTCTGTCAGAGTGACAGGAGAGTAAAAAAGTTGCCTCCCCAGCAATGCTCTGCCTTCTGCCTCCTGCCTCATGGGAAGGTGTAGCTGGGAATGGATTTTCTTGTCAAATGTTCCAAAAGGCAGTCACCTCTGGGGCTGTGTCTCTCTGTGCCATGCCAATTCTGTGCCTCCAGAGGGCAAAGTCAGATCGTGCTTCGCTTTGCACTTGTAGAGGATGGGGAATGAAAGAAGTGTGTGCTGAGAAGGGATGGTGTGCTAAACAGCTGCCTTTGCCCTCCCTGCTGGTGATGAAAATCCTTTTCCAAGTAAGCCCTTTCCTTGGCAGGGCCCAAAGTGGAGTGAAATGGATACCCAAATAGCATGTGCTGGCTCTTGTTGCTTCTCATTTCCTCATCACGCAGCTTAAACTGTGGTGCCAGTATTTGTAAGTGAAGTGAGAGTTGTATAACATGGGGACCTGGAGACTATCCTCAATCTGACATTATCATAAGCTTATATAAAAATATTTTCAACTCTCCACTCCAGGGGCAGGAGCATGTCCCATTTTAAGCACTGGTGACTCTTTTGAGTACCAGTTCCCATGGGAAGGGAACTATAGAGAGCACAAAACTCAGACTCGCCCAGGTGGATCTTAGACTGCAGATCTCCACCTGTAAGTCAAGTGGTGCCTGTTGCTGGAGCAGAACAGTTGGTGCTTTTCATGTCTGTGAAGCATTATGTTTTCTCTTTTGATTCAGGAGTGCTGGAGGAGGGACAAAGATAAGTAACATGGAACATATACATTGATTAAAGTTTTGGAGTTTATAATGCAATAGAAAATGTATGATATCTACATACCCATACAAAAGCTATAGCTTGAATGTCCTTTGGGTCTCTGGGACAAAGGTTTAGAGTCAGCATTTTTTCTGTCTAAATTTCCTAGCTCAGATCCTGCCAACACTAAGATCTGCAGCCTTCAACTGAGCAAAGTGCTCATTGATTTAGATACCACTGCACTGCAAAGTGTATACTCTGCACAAGGGCACTGTGCCTTCGCCTCTCGAGAATGAAGTTAATACTGGTAGGTGCCAGAAAATTACTCCAACCAAAATTCCATCTGCCTGGATCTCCAAAAGCAATTTCTACCCATGGGAAAAAATTCAGTCCTTGAGGCTTTATTCCCCACTCAGTTGCTTCCATATTACAAACCACACCATTGAGAATCTCTCAAAAGTAAACTGCTGGGAAGCCCTGGTCTTCATTAGCCTTGTGACCTGAGCAGCTTCTCCCACTTCAAACATAGGACAGGAAGCAGACATTAAATGTGTGAAGAACCCCTTCCTGTGCAGCACATTCATAGTTTTGGTATCACCATCAGAATTCCTCTTATCTTTGAGGGGAGGAAATGTTTTGCCTCTGTGTCCCAGGAACAGCAAGGCTATATCTAATGTGCTCCAAGTCAAGAGTCCAGTAGAGTCAAAATCCCAGATCATATTGGCTGAATGAAAATCAAGTGAGAGCACATACCCATGGCACAGCCTGCACTCCAAGCTCAGCTGCCTCTGTGATAGGGCAGCAAGTTTGGGGTTTTTATTGGCTCTGTGTTTGGTGCAAGGACTTTGCTGTTAGAAGTGTAGAGAGAATCACAGCCAGACACTGCATGACACTTTGTGACAAAATGCGGTACCTTGCAGCTCATGGTTAAGATCTGAGAGGGGACTACAAGGCCAAGCCTTTGCAATTAGAAAGGTGATGGCATGACATCATTGTCTTTCAGTTCACATTCCACAAAGAAATTACCAAAATCACTTAGCTTAAGATATTTTGCACCTGACTGGAGTTAGTCGGAGACAAGAGCAGGGAGCTGATTGCGTGGATTTTGGAAACACTTTATAGCCAGCCTGTGGCATGGGGACCACGGTGAAACCTCTGAGGGGGAACTGATGTGCAGCTGCACAGGGAATATGGCCATATGGCAGAAGAGAGGCTGGAAAGCACCATAGTAATGGGATGTGTCCATTGCATATTTTTATCAGCCGTTCACTTGCCTTCTCTAGTGAGAGCAAGGTTTCTCTCTTCTTCGGCGGCCTGGTTGTTTATCATCAGTCCTGTTTTTCCAAACGGATGGACCTTCTCATCCCCTGGTTGAGTTTTCTGTGGGAATTTGGGGCTGCAGAGAAGAAAGAAATGCTTGCTGAGAGAATCACACGGGTGTAACCAGGTTCACGAGGGAGGCTGGAGTTAGCTGTTGTGGCCATTCTTCTGGAGACAAAACCATTATCATGGTTTTAAAATAGGCTATGTCTCAGGCCAGAGTTTGGGGCAAGAGGCATGGGGAGCCTTAGCCTCCATCCAGCATGGTTCCACATGGGTAGGCCACCAAGCACGCTTGCCTGACAGCCCAGCAGCTCCGTAGCTCTTGTAGGGCGAGCAGGACCCACAGAGGGTGAGCTGCGACACGTACAGGTGCAGGTGGTCAGGACAGGCTCCCTCAGAGTAGAACATCACCTCTGACCATTCCTGTGGAACCCTGCCCCATTTGGGGGAATTTCGTATGAGTGTAATGGCAAAAGGATTGGCATAGGTGATGTGCGTAGTTGGTGCTGTGAGGTAATAACACTGAACTGGACAGAGGGGATGACACAAGAAGAGGCATGGCCTCTATCTAGAGAGACCACCAGAAGTGGTAGCAATGGATTGCTAGAAAGCTTACAAAGCTCAGCAAAGGAAACATACTGCTGGGGCATCATAAGCCTGTGTGTCTATCCCAGCTGCGAAGTGGCTGGCCAAGGGGGTCCTGCTGCAGAGGATCTGGGGAACGCTGTGCATGAGGCTGAACATGGACCAGGACTGACTCATGCTGCAGATGAGGTACACTCCATACTGGACATCGTGAGGCACAGCTTGTCAGGCAAACCTGGGTCTGTGCCAGCACTGCCTAAATAGTTACATATGCAAACTTGCTGTGCACACTGGAAATGAGAGGCTCCTTTAGCTAAGACATGGAGCTACAAAACAAAGCAATAGAAAACAGCACATGCGATATAAGCAGCAAGGAGCAGACACCTTCTTCGTGGAAGCTGAGTGGATCCAGCCTGAGCTGGGTGGGCCATGACACATTCACTTGTCCTCCTGCTGAAGCAGATTTTAGAGTTGGTTTCCAAGAGAATAATCTGCCCATTCTTGCCTTTCACCACCAAGAAATCACTGGGAGTAGTGAAGATCTGTCAGATGCTT
Source organism: Dendrocincla tyrannina (assembly GCA_035047865.1). NCBI lineage: Eukaryota > Metazoa > Chordata > Aves > Passeriformes > Dendrocolaptidae > Dendrocincla > Dendrocincla tyrannina. The sequence goes on from JAWWMP010000132.1 coordinate 16,257,045, forward strand.
TAAAAAGGAGTAGCTGGCTTTTTCTAAAAGCATGCAAAGCAGAGTCAGGCTCTCTTCTGTAAGCTCAAAATCACTTGAGATTTTTTTTTCTTTTGTTTGGTTTTTTTTGGTTGTTGGGGGAGGTTTTTTTCCTGGTGTGCAGGTGTTACAGAGTTTGCATGGCTCTTCCTCCCCTGAAGCTTGTGAATTTCAGCACCTCATGAAAATCTTCCGGATGGGTATCTTTGAATAGCCATCAGACACTGTTGGCATGGAAATAAGTTGTATTTTGCCTATCAAATGCCCTATTTGGGCAGTCATTCAACAGTTTTGAGAGGTTTAATCTCTGGCAGGATGAACATCTACTCAGTGTTTCTCAGGTGCCCTGCTGGGACCTGTCTGCTCTGCGGGCTCACAACTGGTATTTGACAAAAGCT
>JAWWMP010000132.1:16257560-16306409 GCA_035047865.1 Dendrocincla tyrannina
CGACGCTCTTCCGATCTGGGCGGGAGCGGCGGTGACGGGCGGAAAATGGCGGATCTTTCGAAATACGGCGGCGGCCGCCGGCGCTGACGGGCCCGGGCCGCCCCCGCCAGGTGAGAGCCGGCCCGGGGGGCGCGGGGGCAGCCGCGCCGGCACCGACAGTGGCATCGCTCGGGGCCCGCGGCCGCAGGAGGGGAGGGCTCGCCGGGCCCGGGGCTGGCGCGGCCCGGCTGGCACGGCCCGCGGGACACCGAGCCCCGCCGGCTCCCCGACCCACCCCGGAGCTGCCGGGGCCGCGCCGCGTCGGGGCCCGAGGTGAGCTCGTCCCGCCCGTGTGTGTCAGCGAGGCGATGGCCCCGGCTCGCCCGCGGTGTCAGGGCGCACCTGTGCCCCGAGCACAGTGCTGTCCGGCCGGGAACAGCCCCCGGCAGCCGGGGAACCTGTCCCGTTCTGGGCTCCCTAGGACAAAGAGGGCGAAGAGCTACTGGAGAGGGTCCAGCAGAGGCCTCAAAGATGACGAGCAGTCTGGAGCATCTCTCTTATGAGGCGAGGCTGTGGGACCGGGGCCTGTTTAGTCTAGAGAACAGAATATATACGTATATATAAATATATCAGAGGCAGGTGCCAAGAGGATGGTGTCAGACTCTTCTTTCAGTGGTGCCCATCAACAGGATGAGGAGCAATATCTATAAACTAAAACACAAGAAGTTTCACCTCAACCTGGTAAAGAACTTCTTTATTTTGAGGTTGGCGGAGCACTGGAACAGACTGCCTGGGGAGGTTGTGGAATTTCCCTCACTGGAGACATTCCAAGCTCACCTGAATGTGTTTCTGTGTCACTTGCTCCAGATGACCCTGCCTTGTCAGTGGGGTTGGACTGGATGATCTGCAGAGGTCCCTTCCAACCCTAACAAGTCTGTGGTTCTGTGAATGTGACTGGACTGTGTTTTGGGATGGTCCCACCTTCTCGCATCAGCACTCTTGTTTATGATGAGGTTTTTGTGATTGTGTTCAGAAGGTATCGTTAATTATGCGTAATCTTGACTGTGAAGCATGTTATGTACTAATTATGTAATTCTTGGTATTGAGGTTTTGGGTTCTGGAAAGCACTGTGGCATCCAGAGCATGTGAAACTGTCCACTGGAATATTCTGTGAACAAGAGAAAGCTTTCATAGTTAAGATTTCCAGTGAAGAAGGAACAGATATTTAAATGATCTCACATTGGATTCATCCTTCTGAACAGTTGCTTTAAATACATTACAGCTATTGTAGGAAATACTGACTGTAGAAAAATAACCTCAAGTATTCTTTGCAATGTTTACATAAAGCTGGCAATAACAAACAAACAGGCTATGAATCCCTGTGCATGTGGTTAGCGTATTCACAATAGCTCTTGGCTTATTGGAGACAAGAAGAACAGTGAGTTATCAGCTGAAAACATTTCTTCTGCCAGTGGTATCCTTTGTAAAATAAAATGCATTATTAGTCTTTTTTTTTTTCATCAAGACATCCATTTTGTGTATCCATCAGCAAGCAGTAAGTGTTGGTTGTATACAATTGTATCAACCTGCTGAGGCGTGTGGCTGCATTGCTCTGTAGGCCAAGCATTCTTGAAGGCCCTTAGAGAGTGTGTTAGAAAATACAGCACAACTTCTCTAATGGGTTAAAAAAAAAAATTACTTCATGCTTGTTATAATGCTCCCACAGTTTTTATGCAAGGTTGGTTGTTCAAGTTACCTATTGAGAACTATCTGGTGGTGTTTGGTTTGCTTTAGAGGCCTGTGATGTGGAAGCTCAGATAGTTTGTAAATGAATGCTTTGAGCAGTTCAGCCAGTATTCTCAAAAAGGTTTAACTGCTTTCGGGTTCACTGCCTGCTAACTACAGGTCAATATGAAGTGTGATGAGGAGTGCAGTCAGATTTCAGCCTTTGAGATATTGTTATCTCATATGTTGGGATATCCTGTATTTTAGGTTTGGAAAAGCAGTCAAAGTCCCTTAGGTTCTTTTCACTTATGCTTTTTTGAAAAATACTTAATGGGTGAAAAAAAGGACTAAGGTAGATTGGGGGGTGTGTTGATTTCTGCTCCAGCAACAAGCCCTGCTTCCTTATCTGTCACTTGTGTATTTGTTCCTTTCCTGTGCTATAGAGGTGGTGCTTTCTTCTTCATATGCTGTTAGAAGCACATCCCAGTGTCCTACAGTTTGTATACTGTGACAGTAGGAAAGTATCATGGAATACTTCATAGCAAGTACCTAGGGGACAAGCTCATGACTGATTCTTTTAGGGCTTTTATTATTATTCTTGGTTTCAGGAGCTCACAGTGAGAAGAGGAAAACGTTTCTTGAATTCTTGATTCCAGGGTTTGTATTTTGCCAGGCCTTATATTTGAGTAGCTTGGTTTCCCTAGTTGTTTAGAAAGCTTATGAGCAGCATGTGGCTTTCAGTACAGCCTGTGACTAGGCTTGCTCACTTGACAGCATTAAAAGTCTGAAAAAAATTTTCTTGCACAAGAAAGAATGAGACTGATGGAATAATCCCTTGATCAGTCATGGGGCGCATGTGAGAGATTTGGGTTTGTCATGTACCAGATCCTAATGTAGATTAGTGGCTCCTTAACTGTTTCGGTTTGTGTGTCATTCCCCTTCACTGCTGGACATGTTGTTACCCACATGAGGGTTATGTCCTTAGTGGGCTCTGCTTTCATCTCTTGTATGAGTTCTAGATACATAGCCAATCCCCATCTCTACGGACTGGCTGTTTTAGGTGTTTTCTTCCTTTGGGGAAAAATTTCTCTTTCTGTTACAGACTTAGGAAGCCTATCTGGAAAATGCTTTAGAAGCTTCTTTAGATGAAATTATTGTTCATGTGAAAAGTCTTTCAGGTGTGATTCTTCTGTGCTATTCTGGTGCTTGTAGACTTTAGACTGAGCTACCTCAGCACACTGACTCACCAGAATTTACTTGCTACCTTGTAGAGAAGTTTTCTCCCTGGGTTGAACACCAGTGTCAGCAATGTGGAGAAAATGGGGCTGTGCCAGCCCACAGGTTAGTTTGGATGGCTAGCTTTGTTCCAGCCTGGCTCCTTCATCTGTGCTGCTCTTGCAGCACAAGATGCTCAATATATTGTGCTTTGGTAGCACAAGAAGTAGGGAAAGTGTATGGAAATGAATGGGCAGATGCCAGAGGTGGATAGGAGACATATAGCATTAGTGCTGGCTTAATATGCACATGGAATAGAAATACAAGGAAAGCAACGCTACTGACCATGTATACACAGTGGTCAAAGTAGCAAATGATGTAATTTGAAATAACAGTGCATAAAAGGTACTGCTAGGATGTTTCTCACACTAAATCCTATAAAATTCTATCATGTGCTTGTTTTTATTAGTGTATAATTAGCAGTTTGTTGACATATAAGGTTTTTTAGCTTTTGCTTTTCCTTTTAAAATAATAATGGAAGCATAAATTACTCAGAACTTGCCAATGGAATAAGGATGTGCTCATAACTCCTATGTGGAGAAGTGGTTAGTTTGTTGCCTTTTTTTTTCTCTGTCCCTTCTTAAAAAGAAAGGAACTAGCTAGCACCTCTGTTGTAAAGGCAGCAAAGGTAACATGAGCTTAATCAATCGTTCAATGAAAAAAACCAACCAAATGAAGGGGAAAACAAAGCCAAAAACCTTAGCTGTATAATACAAAATTCTCATATACATATCACTTGATAACTGCCAGTTTGAATGTGTAGGAGTTGCTAATTTGTGTACCTTGCCCATTCTTCTGAACTGCTGCACACAGTTGTTTGTATGGTGTGTCAGGTGGGGAGCATTCACTTACCAGAATGGAGAGTAATGGGAAGGGAATGGTGTGCGTTGGTTGAGTGAATTATGGTTGCCTTGGGAACTACTTTATAAGTATAGATGGTTAATTTGTAGTAGAAGAACACCTGATACTTTCTTAAATATTCCTTGCAACTGTTGAAAAAAAGACTGGGTACTTACACTAGTTTTGTACCCCGTGTTTTTTAAGGACTAAGGCTGGAGTTTTTTCCTTGCCATTGGTATTGTATTTGATAACTCTAGAATCATGTTCCTCTGAAAAGGGTGCAGACAAACTGCTTACATGTCTTATGTAGAGAATGTGGAAGAGAATAGAAATTATTTTGTCTGTGTGCCACTTACATATTTTGTTACATATTTTGCATTAAAATGATTTGCTTTCAGTCTGCTGGTACATGTGCAAATGTGGTGAGTTTGCAGTCTTAGATGATTAATTTTTCCACTTACCTTTGCTAATCATAGCATCCTTATGAATTAATATTTTTCTGGTTTCATAACCTGCATTTTTTTAAAGCAATCCCTAGCACAGGAAGCTTAAATAGAAGAGACTGTTGAAAAAACACAGCACTGAGTGATTTTGTAATTCTTTGCTTTACAACAAAACAAACCTTTCAATTTTAGAGACAAAATGTAAAGTGTCAGAGAGAGTAAGAAAACGGGGAATGCATAAAATGAATGACACTATTTTACCCCTTATTGAAATGATAGCAAAATTGAAGAGTGGCAGTTAATCAGGAGAACTGTAGTATACCAAAATCACCTGTGTGCAGTTGTGCTCTTTCATTTGATAAAATGCCAGCAGTACAGGCTGAGTCTTGGGTATACATGTGCTTCTGTGGAGGTTTTTCTGACAAATGAATTGAAACATGTCCAGTGTCAAGAGTTCCTTAATAATGGATTCCCTCTCTTTTTGTGCCATTGCTCTTTTTGAATTTCAGTTGCCTGGAATAGTTGATGCATACTTGTTTGTATTTATCAGAAAGGGATGGGAGAACACAGCAAACTAGTAAATTTACTAGCACATTGGTTTTGGTTTTTTCTTCTAAAACAACTTGATGAAAATATTTGTTTCTCTAAGATTTGTTTTCCCCTTGAAAACAACTTAGGCAAACAAGTGACCTTCATTTACTTAATTGTAGCTTGTTTCTGTTTTGCATAGGTAGGTGTTCTAAATCACTTGCACTAGCAAGCACTCAAGAATCTCTGGGGACCACAAGGCTTATGTTTTTATGTGGTACATTCAATTTTTTTTCTTAAAATAGGTTTTATTTGTTTGCTGGGTTAGTGTCTGAAACCTTAAATGAAGAGAGGGTTTTTGTCCACTTGCAAAGATCTGTTCTGATACCAGTGCTGTGAACTGGCCACACTGGAAGACCTATGAGGCTATAGTCAATTTTGCACCTACAGTGATATTAGCAAAGTTTGTCACTTCTGTGGGAGAAAATGTGTATGAGCTATGGATTTTGCCAGAAGAGAAACAGAAAACATGCAGGAGGGAGGCTACTCTTGTATTTTTACTGCTGCTACTGGAATGAGTGCGAAATATAAGAGCTCATTTTTCTGTTGAACAGGAAGGTGAGTTTTGGTGTTATTTCAGCAAAAAGAAATAGGTTGAATAAAAGATTTTGACAAGTTGGATAGCCTGGATTCTTGAAAAAAAATCCTTAAGGACATTGGTATCATTAGTTGTTGCATTTGCTTCTGTTTCTACTGTTTATTGCTGCAATATAAGGTCCTAGTTGTCTGGATCATAAGAACCTCAACAGTGCAGATTCTTTTTGCACAAAGATCCCATAGTTACTTACAAGTTATATTGCTGCTGCTCAGTTGGTTTTGACAGACTGTAGTTTGACAAAGGGCTGCTTGGGTGCATGTCCTGAGCTGGATTCTGGAGGAATTTAGGGAGGTGCCGTGACACCCTCTGGTTCAGGTGTATCCAGCTCTTTGTGGATATGTGGTGCTTTTAACTTGTGTGGTGATGAATTAGGGCAGCTGAGTCACAGCAAACCTGCCAAGCTGCAGGTCGGCTTCAGTGTCCCATCACAGATAACACTGTTAATCTCCAGTCTTCCAAATTATGAATTGACAGTTGGCAAAAGCTTTTGTGCATGCAGAGTTGTCTTAGAAGTAGTAAAGAGGGAAAGGGTGAGCTAGAACTTGCTACACAGAAAAAGAAAGGCAAACAACTTTTTTCTATAGAAAAATATAATTAAGACTTTGCATATAATTATTTCTTCTCTTATTGATTCTGAGAATGAGATGAACATTCTGGATCTGTATCAACTCAGACACTGTAGTGGTGACTTGTCCGACTGGTGGGTGAGAGTGTTTGCCATAGAAGTCAAATTTGGAATGGTGTCCTTTAGGGACAGAAAGGGATATATTGAGCAGCATGGAGGGTGCATGCAAAGAATTCTTTCTAGGTGACCTTGGTATGCTGTCTGGAATAAAGCGTCTCCTGGGATAGAATAAGATAGAGTGTCAATATCTCACTGTGTCACTTTCAGCATATTGAAAGCAAAGGTTATGAGAGATATTGTGTCATCCTAGTCACTGAAGTGCTTCTCTCTGGCTAGTCTTTTCTCTAAGTTTTTGGGGGTTTTTGAAGTGTTTATCCAAAACTGTTGGTTTTCTTACCCACACCTAATGAAACCTACCAGTTTGTGTCTCAGAAGCTCTTCAGCCTTTTATGTTATGTCACATGAGACTTCAGAGATCTGAGAAGCCTGCATTTGAAGTGACCCATGTAGTCCTGGAGCAGAGATGAAGATTGCACTAAAATTCCCACTTCTCCTATTGTATTAATTTCCTGAGTCAAAATCCTAATTTGAAATTTAATTCCACAAAAGTCAGGCAGTTATTGCGCAGTCCTGGTTATTTAAATAAGTTTTCCCAAATATAACACAGAGGTGCTTTATCTAGGGATTAAAGTGGGCAGGAGGGGGTCAGTGTTTTTTGGCATCTGAATGAAGTCACAGTTTGCCTGCAGGTGAGTTATTTATCTTCAGCTCAGCCCTTCTGCAAGTAAATATATTCTGTACTTGTGAAGTATTGTCGTGTTTAAAACTGGTGGAGCTGCTGAGATCTGCAGCTTGAAGCATGTTTTCTCACAAATCACTGCAGTATAACTGAGCTATTTTTGCTTTTCTTTTAATGCTCCACTGGACTCAAAAATGAAAGGAGCCAACTTTGTTTTCTAGGATAAGTTTGAAAAGCAGCAGTGGCCATAGCAACTTTCACTGCTATGAAACTGTTCAGATCTTGACATCACTACCTTGAAAGCACTGAGGTTTATGGTCTTAAGATTTTTACCTGGTTTTCATCTCTTTGTTCTACTAACTTTGAAAAGAGTCATGTAATTGCATGAGACACATAAGGAATTAAGTTTTTAGGATAAAATGCTTTTTGATACCGTATTTGAAATACCCCACTGAAATTAGTGTTATGTATAGGTTTTTTGTTTCAGTTAGAATGAACCTGATGTATCATACCTTCAACTGGGCAGTCCTGGTGTAGTATAGATGTGATGCACTGCATGATCTTTGTGCTTCCCAACTCGCAAAGTGTCAATAAAACTGGTAGGTTACAATTCTGGGGCAATGAACCCTTGCTCATAAATACATGCGAAAATGTGCTCTTGCTCAAATTGCTGGCAGCAAGCCTAATCTTAAAGGTGCACAATGTGATAACACCTGCTAAAAGTCTGTGGGGAGCTTGATATCAAGCCTGATGGCAGTTTTCGTGCTTCTTGTTTTTAGAGTGTTCTTGGTGTGATATCACTGTGTGTTCTGAATTACTCTGTAGCCTTGCATTCAGGAGGTGTTTGAAATTTGGAAAGCAAGACCATTATTTCAAGCTATACTTCAAAGACTGAAATCTGTGGTATTTGGGCCTGGTGATAAGTACTCTTAATGTTTCAAGTTTGGGGCTATTTTTATTTTTTATTTTTTTTGTCAAAGGAGGTTCACTATATGTTAATTCAATTTAACTTTAGATTCTTAATGCCTCAATATTGGCCTCCTAAAATTAAGTACAGAAAATTTAAATAGTTTTTAGTTTTCTTGTTGTTTTTTTTTCTTTTGGTCTCACCACAAAGTTTGCATAGGGTTAGAAATGCTTCATTAGATGTAAAGGTCCTGAAATCTACAAACCCAGGTTTTGGATTGTTCGTGGCAGAGAATGTGTTCAGAATGTGTGTAATGGTAACATCTCTGCAGTTCTGTCTTTTAGCTTTTGCTCTGCTGTATGTTGTGAAAATGACTGAAACTGGCATGCAAGCCAAGGGAATGGTGAAGGGAAATGTTCTGATTTTTAGTTTCTATTTTATTTTTAGTTTGTTGAAAGCTCTACTTGAAAGTAGAACATTGTTTCCAGTTACAAAAAGCAAACTGAACTGCTTTGAAGTATTCTACTGCATTGAATGTTATTTCCAGTTCTTTCCTGGAAAGTTGCTATAAGTATTGTGTGTGGTAAATAAGCAGTGTTTAAAACTTTAACCTTGCCATGCATGGTAAGGTGATGTGATAAAGAGAAAAGGAGTATGTACAGATGTGTGTGGAATCTCTTTCTGTGGCTGAAAGCATGCATTTGTTAGTAATCAGAACGTAAGTGGCTATCGTAATTCTCTGTCTTTGCATTCTTAGCTTGGACTTGCCACTGATCTGAAAAACATACACATGTTGGTGTTATTTTGCTCCTGCGGAAGGTTGCGTTGTGAGATGAGGGGGCAGCGTCTGGGTAGTAGTTAATGCCTTTGCTCTTCAGTGCATTCCAGAATTTAGTTAGCACTGGTGAGGATTAGACCCTTCATGGGCACTAAGTAGTTTTTGGGAAGCAGATTTATCATAATTTTGCTGATTCTGCTGCATCTTCAGAGTGACATGGAAGTCTTAAGTTTTCTACTTGCTGTGAACCACTAGCAACAAATGCTGAAAGTGTCAATGGGTGATTATGAGAGAGACAGATAGATAGACAGATAGATAGATAATCTCTGCAAGTCTGAAACATAGGCATGGCTTGAAATGCAGACTAATATTAGTAAATGGTATGGTTCTGCCCTTTTCTTAGTGGATGTTTAACCAGCATGTGAGAGCAAAGGAACAGCTATGAGCCATGCATGGGAAAGTAATTTGACCTTTAAGTGGTTTGGTTTTCTAGATACTAATTATTCTGAGCATGATGTTTTGTTGGGTTTTGTTCAGTAATGCTGCTCAGTACCTCACAATGGCTGGAATGTTCTTCCTTAATAATCTTCTTTTGTAATAGATGGTACATTTGGGCAATGTAATGTTTTCTTGTGGTGAAAAGGGAGTTGTCCAATCCAGAGCTAGATATCTCAGTGTTTTAAAATGCTGGTTTTCTAAGACGCAATGCACTACTATGATACATAATGTAATTCAATCATTTGCAGTTTGAATGACATGCTGCTTTTATCAAAAACTTAGTTGTAGCTTTTCCCCTCTTTCTCCCTACCTTCCATTTTGCCTGAAAGACTCTGACTTGTGGGGATTTTTGGTTATATACTTTATCTAAGGTCCTTGTTAGTTTAATTGCAAAAATTGCTTTTGTATTTGATGTGTGTAATTTCTGTGGTAGCATGCTGTGATTCCTGGTGTGTGAGAAATAATTCTGATGTGCAGAAAACAGCTATAGGTCATAGGACAGCTGAGTCTTAAAGTATATTTATAGCAGCTGTTGTGGTGAAAGAAGACGCAGTCATGTAAAACATTTCCATTTTTAAGGCTGTAAGACATGAATTTTGAAAACTTTAATAAAATGTCTTCTTTTTTTTTTTCATCATGTCTGCAAAGAACATCTTTTCTTCCTCTGTGGGTTGTTTTTTGGGAGGGACGGGGCACTCGTTGTCTTTTAACTATCTTTGTCAATATTTTAGAGTAATATATGTCAATTATAGCAGCATGGACAGCCTAGTAGCTGTTTCATGGTTGAGTAATTGCAACATGCCTTTTTTTTTTCCCCCTCCATCCCAAGAACTGGAAGATAAGGAAGAAGAATGGGAGTAAGTGAATCAATTGCTGCTGCAGTGCAGTCTTTCCACTGGATTGTATTTAAATTTCTCTGTTGTTACAGCTTCCAACTGCTCACAGAATCACAGAATGGAAGGGCCCTTTAGAGATGATCTAGTCCAACCTGCCTGCCAAACCTAGAGCAGTTTGCACGTGTTGGTGTCCAGGTGGGTTTCTACAGAGAAGGATACTCCAAAACCTCTCTGGGCAGCTGTTCTAGATAGTGACCACATTGTTCCTAACACACCCCAAGACACCATTGGTCTTCTTGTCCATAAGGACATGCTGCTGGTTTGTGGTGAACTTGTTCACTGGAACTCCCAGGTCCTTCTCTGCAGAGCTGCTTTCCAGCAGGTTAGCTCCCAAGCCTGTGCCAGTGTTTGGGGTTATTCCTCCCCAGGTGCAGAACCCTGCACTTGCCTTTGTTGAATTTCATTATGTTCCTCTCTGCCCAGCTCTCCAACCTGTCTTAAGTTTAACTGAATGGCAGCACAGCCTCTTGGTGTATCAGCCACTCCTCCCAGTTCTGTATCATCAACAAACCTGCTGAGAGTGCACTCTGTCCCTTCATTCAGGTCATTTAGCAAGTTGAACAAGACCTATCTAGTACTGATGCCTGGGGAGCACTGTGAGCTACAGGCTCAAACCAGAATCCCTGCCACTGATCACAGCTCCATGAGCTATGCTGTTCAGCCAGTTTTCAATCCACCTCACTGTCCACTCATCCAACCTGCACTTGCTGGGCTTGCCTGTGTAGGTATTTTGGGAGACAGTGTCAAAAACCTTACTGAGGTCAAGATAGACAGCAGGCACTTCTGTTTCCTCATCTACCTAGTCAGTCATTTATTCATAGAAGACTGTCAGATTGGTCAAGCGTGATTACCCCTTGGTGAATCTATGATCACTACTCCTGCTAACCTTCTTCTACATGTTTAGAGATGATGGCCAGGGTGAGTTGTTTAATCCCCTTTCCAGGGACTGAGGAGGGATTGACTGGCCTGTAGTTTCCTGGGTCTTTTTTGAAGAGTGGAGTAACACTGGCTTTCCTCCAGTCCATGAGTGTGTTCATTACCTTTCAAAGTAGTGGAAAGTGGCTTAGCACTAATATCTGCCAGCAGATCCCTCAACACTTGTAGGTGCAACCCCATCAGGACCCATGGATTTGTGTTAGGTTTGCCTAAGTAATCTCTAGCCCTGTCCTCTTCAACGAAGGACATTTTTTTTGTTTCAGACTTTCTTTCTTTGCTCCAGGGTCAGGGATTCCTGAGGGCTGGCCTTAGCACTAAAGACTCAAGCAAAGAAGGCATTCGGTAACTGTCTTATGTGTCTTTTGTTGCCAGGGTAGCTGTCTCATTCAGCAGCAGTCCTACAATTTCCCTAGTCTTCCTTTTGCCACTCATGTACTTGAAGAAGCCCTTCTTGTCCTTGACAACTCTTGCCAGATTTAATTCCAAATGGACCTTAGCCTTCCGTGTCACATCCCTGTATAATCTGACAATGTACCTATATTCCTCCCAAGTGGCCTGCCCCTTTTTCCACAGTCTTTAACCTTCCTTCATCTGAGTTTTGCCAGAAGCTCTTGCTCATCTGTGCAGGTCTCCCACCCTCTTTGCTTGGTTTCTTACTCTTAGGGATGTACTAGTCTTGATCTTGGAGGAAGTGATGCTTCAATATTAACCAGCTTTATTGGGCCCTTCCAGGGCTTTGTTTCATGGTACTCTACTAAGCAGATGCCTGAAGAAGCTCAAAGTCTGCGCTCCTAAAGTCAAGAGCAGTGAGGTTGCTGTGTGCCCTCCTCACTGCCCTGAGGATCTTGAACTTCACCATTTCACGGCCACTACAACCAAGACTGCCCTAGAGCTTTATGTTCCCCTCCAGGCCCTCCTTGTCTGTGAGCACAAGGTCTAGCATTGTAGCTCTCCTCATTGGTTTTTCTTATCTCTTGGAGAAGGAAGTGACCAGCACATTCCGGGAACCTTGTGGATTGCTTATGCCCTACTGTATTGTCTCTCCAACAGATATTGGGATAGTTGAAGTTCCCTGTGACGACCAGGACTTGTGAATGTGAGGATGCTCCTCTCTGTCTATAGAAGGCTTCATTAGCTTGGTCTTCCTGGTTGGATGGCCTGTCTATACAGGTGACTCCTACTGTAATGTCACTTGTCCCTGGCCTTCTTTTAATCCTGACCCTTAGGCTCTCGGTCCCCTCCTCACCCATCGCCAGGCAGAGCTCCATGTCACTGACCACACAGAGGATAACGCCGCTTCTAGTCTCTTGTGCCTGTCCTTCCTGAGGAGCCTGTATCCTTTTATTCCATTGCTTCAGTCATAGAAGCCATCCCACCATGTCTCCATGATGCCAAGGAGATCAATATTCCTGCAGGTGTGCAGACACTTCTTACTCCTTTTGTTTATTCCCCATGCTAAATGTATGGGGAAGATGGGGCCCTGATGAAGCCGATTTATTGGCTGGAATTCTTTTGTGCTGCTCTTCACGTTTTCTCTTGCTGACTTGTGATCCATTTCCACGCTCTGGGCATCTCTTGCTGGCCCTGACATCAAAGGAGTGGAATGGACTGAGGTTCCCCTCCCCTGACAACTTTAGTTTAAAGCCCTTCTCACCATCTGGGCAAGTCTGTGAATGAAGATGCTCCTCCCCTTCTCTGACAGGTGGCCTCCATCAGCCTCTAACACATCAGGTTTCTCAAACTGAGTCCCATGTCAGGACCCTGGGCTGTGGCACCAGTCCTGTAACCATTTGTTGATTTACCAGATTTGACTGTCCCTTTCAAGCCCCTTCTCTTTGTCCGGAAAGATTGATGAAAAAAACACCTGCACTTTAGAATTCTTTACTGCTGCTTCTGGGGCTCTGTAGTCTTTCTTGATTCTCCTCAAGCTGCTCTTGGCTGTATCGCTGGTCCCACATGAAACAACAGCAGTGGGTACTGGTCAGTTAACTTTACAAGGCCTGGTAGTTTCTTAGTGACATCCTTGAAATGAACCCCTGGAAAGCAGGACACCTCCAGGGAGCGTGTCAGATTAGAAAATGGGTGCCTCCGTGTGTTTCAAAGGACTCCCCTACGACTACTGCCTTTCTTTAGTCCTGGTTGTTACACAGAGAGTGGGTGAGGCTGCCTTAGCTCCAGCATCTTTCCTTGTGTGATTGGTTTTTCCTCTTCAGCCGCAGAGTGGCAAAGTGGTTTGGCAAGGGCACCTCAGCCTTTAGGGGAATTTTCTTCTTCCTGCTGGTCCTTACCATTGCAAGCTTCCCTTCTTCTGCATTATCACCCCTCTCCCTTCTGTGTGTGCCCATGGGGGAGTTTTTGGCTCTCTGTGGACTGTGAGTCCACTGCAGACTGTGCTTGGAACCAGCCATCTAACTCCTTCTCACCACCTGCTGCAGGAAGTCCAACACCTGGGCATACCTTTTGCAGACAGGTCTGCTGCCTGTCTTTGTCCCAGGAGAAAGGTCTAGGCACTGGTGCTTGAGGTCTGGTAATTTTAAACTGCTTAATACTGAAAGATTAAGACCCAAAAAATCAGATTTTTCCAGCTCAGCAGCCTTTGGGAGTTTGCATATCTGCCACTATTGGAAATGCCAGATATGCAGAAGCTGAAAAATTTGAAAAGCCTATAAACACCTAAATTTTGATTGAATGTTGTTGACAGCATCTCACGCTTCTCAGTTAAATCATCAAGGATCCATTCTGTGTTTTCCCTTCTTGCTACTGTTCTTGCCTTTTTTCTAATGAACAGCTTAAGGATTGAAATAAATGACTAGTTAATGTTTAAACATGCCAATTTATTTATGAATGTAATCATACAAATATTGTGGGATTTTTGAGTTTTAAAACCCTCAAACCTGAGCCATAAGCTGCTGACAGTTCTCCGCTCCACCTTGGTTGGCAAGAGGAGGAATGGTGTAGGCACATTTGTCTCAGCAGTGGAAATGCCAAATGTTACCCCTTTTGTACTGACTACTTGGTGATACTGCATCCTTTGTATTCATTTTCATTTACAGTCCATTTTACCTGCAGTGGACAATTAGTTGTTAGGTTGTCCACTATTACTTCTCTGCCATTCATCAGACCCAAGTTTTCAGCCTCATTCTCCCCTTTCTTGAGGGCAGGCTTCCTTTGTCCTTCATGCTTCTCTTTAAGGGCTTTTGCAGTTTCTAGCTTGGGAAGTTGAAAATACTTGTACTTGCTGGTGCTTAATAGCGCTACACTAAATTGTGTCTATCTGTCCCAGCTTTACAGAATTGCTAACAGATACTACAGTATCTGGCAAAGATACTTGGTTTCAATTAGCATTTGCTTAGCATGTGGCAACAGTTTTTCTGATACCAAGCAAATCCCTGCTATTTTAGGGGTTACATTTGACGAAATGCATTTGTGAAGCTTTCGTGTTTGGGTGGTGTGGGTTTGGTTTGCACTTTGAGGTATTTGCACAAAAGCTGTTTCTGATTTGATTTTCTTATTTTCTGGTGAAAGTGACATTTGAGAATTTAGCTTAAAAAATGACCATTGCCAGACCTGCAGGCAGGTCTGGCCAGTGTTTTTAAATCTGTCAAGTTAAACCTTGTGCTCCCATGGCTGAGCACCACCAGCTCTGTGTGCTGTGCACTGAGAATGGGAAGGGTCTGCTAAATCAGCCACAAATGGTGATGAGTCCCATGGTCTGCTGCTTCATTGTGGTGAACGTGAAGCACCTTCCTAGGACATCCTGTAGAGCTGGTCTCAGCAGCCTTATTTCTGTGTAATCTGAATTTATGAACAATTTTACTTGCAGTACATAGCCTCGCTGATGGGTTTGTGACATATCACTGTCCTAGAACTGGTCGTGGTTGCAGGCTGGAAGGTTAGCTTATCTTAGTGAAATGGAGACGTTTCTGGCTCTAACAAAATGCAGTAACTGTAAAATACCAGGGTAGTTATATCTTGCATTTTGTTTACTTGCTTTCAGATCACTGTGTTTTGATATTGATTTCTTGATATTTGTTTTCAGTGTGGCAGCTTTGGTGTTTTATCAACAGAGGTGTTGATAAAATTGATCTCAACACTTTTAACAGAGTTTCTTAGATTCTGCAGTGATGTGCTAGTGACAAAAAGAGAAAAAAGATCAAAGTTCACAGGTACCTGCCAGATACTATTCTGTATTTTTGCCAACAATCCTGGCATTCTTTATCCTCTTCTTTACATCACATGTATATTATTCTTTGTCAATATCGAGAACAGAAATCTATTCTATGAGTAGGATGATCACAGGTGGTTCAGTCAGGTTGAGAAATTGTCCCTCTCTTCTTCCTAGCAATATCTGTCATTTTTCAAAGTTGTTGGTCCAAGGCTTTGCTGACAATATGCTTTAGTCCCTAATTTTTCATATGTGTTTGGCTGATTGGGTGTCCTGAGCTGAGCTCTGTTTACAAATCGTCATTATGTTAATTTCTTCTTGAACTTTTAATGTATTTGTATTTTGTAGGCTAAAATTATCTGTTTAGTAATCTGATGCTATGATTTTTGTAGAGTTCCCCAGTCTGATAGTGTACTCATACACTTCCTTGATCTAGATTTTTTTTTTTCTTCAGGTTTTGATCTAAGTTCAGTGTAAACACTGATGCATCTTTGTGAGGGGTAGTAGGTACAGTTCTTGCATTATCAAGTACTCAGCGTGTAACTGCTGAAGTGAAGGAAGCTTTCAAAGGTTTTAAATTGTTAAAATAATTCTCTACACTTTCTTGAAGACCTAAGCTGTTAGAATCTTAAAAGAGGTTGGCATGCTTTTACTGTTGGTAATCGCTTTAGTAGAGGAGCTGGGAAAATGGAAACAGTATAAAAGCATTAGTGAAAAAATAAACAGCTAAACTGTTGAGAAATTCTGGCTAAATACCAAGAAGTAAAAATCTGCAGGGATGTCGAAGCCGCCTTTGATGACAGTAGCCTCTGGTATAGCTAGGGTGAGATTTTCATTGTTGCCTTTCATTTATCTATTTCAGTCATATCCAATATGCAATGAAGAAATAGAACAAGTGGGTTGCGTGTGCTTCTTTTTTGCTGTTATTGGTGACACAAGCCTGAACACTTTAATGGAAGCTAACTGTGAAATGGTGAGACCTGGTTACTGCAAAATCTTCCAGTGTGATCACCGTAAGGTGTTAATCCAGTAACCATGAGAAATGTTTCTTTTCACTTGTCAGCTTGTGATTCCAGACTTGATGTGATATATTTCTTTGTCTTCTGCATTCTGTTTTCCAAGTGGTTGATTTGGAGTCAGAATGTTGTTTAAAATCCTGACTCTATGTAATATAAATATACCTTCAACTAGATGTATTTAATAATACATCTAGGTATCAATCAGGTATTTAATAATCATTTACTGCTTTGTAACATAACTACATGTCAAGAATAAAGATTGCAAATAACTGTTGCACTTTAGAACTACTTAAATATATGTTAGTACTTTATGGTCATACTGTTAAAAAAATACTAAGAATAACCTTTCTTCTAGGGAATAACATGTACAAATGTAAACCAGGAGTTATTTAAAATTATTTATAATTACTGAATATGTGATTTTTTTCACTGCCTGATTTAGATGATTCTCTCCTTTTCAGACTTGGTGGCAATCATTATTTGGATTGTGGTTGATCTTAGGAGTCTAACTTCTGGATCCAAGCCCTTTGTACTTACCAATATAGAGCACGAGGATGGTTTGGTTGTGGCTTTGGGTTTTTTTTATGTCTGAAATAGTTTGAAGTTGTAATATCTAAGACACAAGCTTTTGCATGTTGCTGAGGAGACAGTAAAGTGACACAGCTCAGAAGAAGAGCTAGTGGCCTTAACATATGCTGAAGCAGTCTACTTTAAGCAGTCTACTTTTACTATTCCTATTTTGGTGTAATCTCGTATGCAGTTAGCCAATTTGACTTTAAGGCAGCAATGTGATATTATTACTACTGTGTCCTTAGGAGTGAGCTGTTTTGTCTGGGACTAGTTACCAGGGCTGGCATCATTGCAAGTCGGGCAGGCTTTACTTTGGGAGAAATGCTTTCCAAAGGAGGTATTCCTGGCGCTGATGTCAGATAACTTTGTATCTTTAAATGTCTGCCAATAAGTGAGCTGTGAGTTTGACCATCGGTCATCTGAATGAGTTCTTTCACCGCTCAGGCGTCTTGAGTGTCATGGCAGTTGGATCTGGCTTGTGCTCGGAGGTGAGGGGGATCGGTGTGGCAACCTTTGCAATCTGAGGGCTGTTCCAGCACAGCCTCCAGGGCTCGACATGGAAACTGCGTAATTACAGCAGGTTTTTTCCCCCATGTCCTTTCACCTTGTGGGTAGAATGCAGCTGTTCTGTAGTTAACTGGCATACAAAATGGACCCACGATGACTCGAGAAGGAAGCAATGTCACCTTGGCATTTGGTCAGTGTTTTTATTGGCAGAGTTCCTTATGAATTAGTATTAATAACTCAGCTCTGCTTTTGCTAGCAAGTAGGAAACAGAATTTGCAAGGATTTTATCCTCTTGAGCTTATAATGAGTACTTGGGAGCATGTACACGTACCCATGTGGTATGATCATGCACCCAGTGCACAAGTGTGCTCGTGGGATCAGCAAGTGGGGAAAATGCCTTATTAAGCTGATCTGTTTTCAGACTCTGACACTGATGCCGCTTTAGGGGCAATGGTAGATGTGGCCATTTCCAGCAGCGTCTTTAAGGTTTTTCAAGTGGGAAGTTATTCTGGCCTTGAATCTCACTGTAGTTTTTCTTTTCACTCTTATCAGTCAGCTTAAAAAACTCCACTTTCTTTCATATGGAGTGTTCCTTGTTTTGTGTTTAGAACGCCTTTCAAATTAGTCATGAATTTGGGCGTTATGTTTCCTGGTAAGTATTGAAGAAAAAAAAAAAATCACTGAGCTGCTCTTTTCATAGTGAGTATTGTGGAATTATCTGTCCATCTTGAAAGTGCAGGGCTTTGGCTTGGTCTTGGGGTAGGTGGGCTTCTGATTGAGCTGGTCATATTGTTAAAGCCCGTCACTAAAGAACTGTTTGTTTTTTTGAGATTTCCAAAATGAAAATTTGGCAAAAATGTTACATCCGGTATGGATAACAAGTCACTTGAGGCAAGGTAACTTGCTAATCAATGATGACACTATGAGAAAAGACATCATCTGTTAGAATTTTTAAAGCTGTTTACCTCTTGCTTTTTAGTTCAGTAAGTTTAAATGTCTGTGTCTATATATTCTTGTTTGTGTGCTGTTGTCAAGAGTGGACTGGTAATCCACACCAAGTCAGTACCTTGATTTTACTTCAGTGAATGATGTTGTAAATGTTTGATCTAAGTTATTACTGAGAGTAAATTCAGCTTAATATGTTACATTTTGATAACAATTTCTTTCCACAGTATCCCTCCTGTGCATGCACAATACTTTCAGTCTAAAAAAATCCTATTGTATTTTCTTCTTTGGTAACATTATTTATAAAGCTTTGAAAATGTATGTTTTCTGGAAGCCAATAACTTTTTAAAATATTTCAGTACCTGCTCCGGTCATCACTGCCACTGCTACTAAAATGGAGGTGGTTTCAGCAGAAGTCAACAGCTTGCTCCCTGAGGAAATAATGGACACCGGCATAACTCTGGTGGAAGATGACGGCATCGAGGCAGTCATCGTGTCATCGCCAATTGGAGACTCTATTCCCATGGAAACAGAACTGGAAGAAATAGTGAGCATAAGCTCCACCAGCGACTCCTCAGCTACAACTACAGCCACAGTCACCACAGAATCAGTCACTGCCCCCAGCAGCCACGCAGGTGACGCGACAGCGAACACCACGACCCCAGCACCTGATGTGAACACAGCTGCAAAGCCCACCTTTCCCAGTGGCCTCCATAAACTTGGTTCTCAGACCCCCGTCACTCTATCAGCCAATCAAATTATTCTGAATAAGACCACCGACATTAAAATAGGCAATCAGAGTATTAAACCGGATGGGCAAAAGCTTATTGTAACAACTTTGGGCAAGTCTGGCCAACCTATTGTTTTAGCATTACCCCACAGCCAACTCCCGCAGTCGCAGAAGACCGTGTCCCAGGGCCAAGGTGGAGACTCCAAGGTCCAAGGCCAGCAGATCAAAGTTGTTATTGGAGGTCGGTCGGAAGTGAAACCTGTTGTTGGTGTCTCAGCTTTGACGCAGGGAAGTCAGCTGATAAACACTGCCGCCCAGCCCTCTGTCTTGCAGTCCCAGCAAGTAAAAACAGTACAGGTAAAGTGAGTTATGCTGATGAAACGTCTTAAAACCAGTTTTGCTGCTGCAATTGTTGTCTGTTTCCTGCACTGTTTGACACACTGTTGTTTTCAGCCCTTGCATTTATTCTTTGTATTAAAAAAATACAATGCTGCTCTTAGCCCATGCTTTCATCTGTGGATGCATTTACCATTTTATGCTGTTTGCCTCTAGCTACTGTCTAGAAATTTAGGATTTGCCTCAGAGAAAGTGAACTATTCAGTAAATTGAAGATAATTTTCTCATTGTTTTCATTTTATAAAAATAAATTCTACATACTTTCAGGAAGACTGAGTTGAACTCTATATGCATGTTTTTCTTTATTCAAAGTGTACATTTCTTGTGAAAGATTAGCTTCTACCTATCACATTTAGTTTGCTTAAATAAACTCTGAAAAAAACTTCCATCATATGAAAAAGAACAGAAAGGTGTATTTTGTCTGCCTCACATCTAGTTAAGCTTGTTAGTAGATTATGATGGACTAGACACTATCATAAGATGAACACTTCAAGGTCTTGTTCCCAGTCTCTGGCATGGATCCTGAGATATTTGAAACCATAGAGAATCTGCTTGGATCTGTAAATGTGCTAGAAAGACTTGGGTTATGACCCAAAGGGTCTGATTTTCATCTGGTGTAAAGCAGAACTAAATGTGAATCCCTTTGTTCTAGTTGACAGTGAGATAGAAATAAGACCTCTTGAAGTGAAGGAAAAGTAGAACTCAATGCAGGTTATGTTGGAAAAGTATTTTTCTCTTGAAGAAGTTAAAATCCAAGTATTCTAATAAAAATATTCAACTGCACATAAAAAATGACAGTTTAAAGTGTTTTATTAGCTGAATGTTCCCTGACTAGTATTTTGTGGCAAGCAAATGTTAGCAACTCTCAAGATTTTTTTTTAAAGCTGCAGGTGATTTTTGCATCAATTTCTTTGTCTGCTTTTGTTGCTACATCGTACCTGTGGAAAGATGTTTAATAATGGCTGTTTGAAACAAAAATTTTTTCAAGGGACTTATAATTAATGTACCAGGTACATAAATGGTTGTCACTGTAGCCTCCATAAAAGTCTCTGCTCTCAACTCAGCATAGCAACATTTATGAGTCAGTCAGTTCCTGCTACTTGCCTTCAGTTATTCACTGCTAAGTGACAGATACAGGAAACGGAGGAGAATGATGTAGCTGTGATGTGGTTTCTCTTGCATGAGGTGATCTGTGCTGTCAGTGACTGAGATACAGTGACTTGGCCATTGACCTCTGCCACTTGCCATTAGGAATTCTACAGGTTCCTTGACAAAAGCTCTTATGAGTAGACTTGCATCCACTTACAAATCTAGTTAATTGCAGTTTGAGTAAATTTGTTTTGTTGGGATCTCTTTTTATCAAACCATTTCTTCCATTTGAGAAACAGGTTGAATTGTTAGCACCTGACATTCCTTTTTTCCTATAAGGAGAGTGGGAAGTAGAAATGAAGAGCAAGAAGACAATGTGAGTACTGCAGGGAAGATGAATACTTTAGCACTTCACAGACAGTGCATTTCCCTGTAGAAAATTGCTAAGTATCAGAGTCGTAAATGAGAGTGGGTGAGACATTCTTGGTCCCTTCTACCATAATGACAGGGAGGTAACCTGGACCCCAGGTCCCTGGCTTAGAAAATGCAGCCCTGCATTTATCCCGTCATCCTGAACGAGCCCCTTAACTTTTCAGTGAGTGAGAAAAGGAGGCTGCTAATGCCTCCTGCCTTCCCAAGGGTCTTGTGTAACTTATGTCTTGTGGCTTTGTGCATCAGGTATTTCAGATGGAAGGCAGTGTAGTAGTTTGGCTTGGTGCTGAAAAGTGGATCGGTAAAACATTAGATGACAAAGAGCTCTCATCAGTTTTTGTTACATTGTCACTGTCATAAGGGCTTTGCATATCATTAGAGAAACTCAATTGTAATCTAATTGTGACAGTTGAGATCTCAGCACTTCAGGCATAATTGGTAGAGTTCAGCAAAATGTTTCTTGGAATTTCACTCCTCCTCTGATTACAGTTCTAGAATCTGTGAGGTTTAAAGTGTGGCAGGACCTTTGGCCTCATCTGTATTCAGAGGTTAATACACAAGAGAGTAGTTCTCTTGGGAACTTGTCCTGGTTTAGTTGTAACTACTGCCTTGGGATATGTGGAAAAAACTACTGGACAAGTGCATCTGCTTTCAGCCTGTGGCTCCTGCCTCCATAGAGGCTTAAAAGCAGTGATGTGCCTGCTGGTGTACTACTTTAGCCTGAGTGCACTAAGCTGGAGTTTAGCCTTGCACATGACTCTGAACTAGATGTCCAAACACATCACCACAGCTGTCATTAAGCTGGTCTAACTTGAACTTGGCTTGATGTAGTAACTGGCTCTGGCTTTGGCAGTTACATCGATGTGTCCATAGCATCTTTGCTGCCGTGGCAAGGGAACTGCTAAAGCCATTGTTGTGACTTCCTCTCGTCGTGGAAAAGTGACCTTGTGCATTCCCTAACCTCAATCTCCTATTTCTAGCTCAGCTTCTTCATCTTCTCTGAAGTATGCTGTTCTCCTTTTCTATTTCTGAAGTCCGTTATTTTTTGTATTTTGCCAAATATAAATTACATAGAGGGTATGCTCCTAGGAGGTCATCTAGGGAGTGGATTTATAGTATGTTAGCTCCTTTGTGGTAGCTGACCATGCAGATATCCAGCAGTAAATGCGAGGTATGGTTGTGCCTTTTTCTGTATGAATAGAACACAGTTTGACAACTGGAAACAGAGTCCAGCCATGTAATTAACTTGCTAGTTCATCTTCAGTGGAGAGTGCTTAGGAAGACATAAACTGACCACTTAAGTTGCCTGCAGATAAATCTCTTTACTTCTCTAGGGGAAAGAAGGTTGGTATGTGCTTCTAAATATAATCTTATTCTTACAGAAGAGCTTGTTGCCCTGGGAAATTTTCTGCAGTTTTAATTCACAGTAACTTGGGGAGGCCATGCTTAGTTTACATAGGCAGGGGAATAATGTTAAGCTTCTTGTCATTAGTACAGGCAATGGCAGAGGGCTTCAGATAACTTGCCTGTTCTGAAGTATCAAAGGGGCAGTCTTGTCACCTTGATTATTTCCTTTGGTTTCTCCACTCTACTGAAATGGGTAGTGAGTTTCCCACTGATGCCTAGAAGCTTCTCACAGGTGGCTGGGATTATCAGCTCCAGAAGCAAAACCTCCAAAAGGCTTGCTTGGCAGCAGGAAGGGGCCAGGAGTGCTGTTCCTGCCCTGTAACCAAACATGTTTGAGTCTTGCTGTGTTTCCTAAGCCCTGAGGGGATTCACTCATTTATTAGACCTTCTTTGTAGACAAACAGTTCACCCAAAAAGCTGGGGGCAGTTTATCTGAGGAAGACACTGCAAATTGAGTACGAGAGAAGAAGGGCTACTTGTGTTGACCAGATATTTGGAATTAAGTTTTTGCTGAAATACTTCATGCTAATGGTAGCTAGTATTTTGCACATAATATGGAAGTTAAACACGTTTATTGACTGTTACTGGGAAACAACTGCTGTTGTCCAGAGCTGGCTCTTCCTGCTTCATGTTGATCATGTTCTGAGACAGACTTTGCTCTCACTTCAGAGTAAAAGCAATAGCAGTTAAGTTGCAATAATACCTTATGGCAGGGTAAGATTAATTTAAGCAGACTAGAAATCTCAACTCAAGCAGATGAAATGTATGGAATTTACCAGAAATGAAAATGTGTGCAAATTAAAAATTAAAAAAAATTACTGATAAAATGCCTGCTCATCTATCAGCTGTGTGTGCTAAGAGAACTCAATCCTTGAAATTTTAAAATGGCTTTGAGTTAAATTTGTGAACTGGGCTGTGAATGAAGCTTCCTTCTTCAAATAACTCATGTTTTAAAGTTTTACTTAGTATAACTTCAGAAAGAGCATGTTTGTTTCTTATGTTTCATTTGAAACCTCAGTAGTTGTATGTCATGTATAGAGCAGCTGATGTACCCTGGAAACAGCATATGTGGTCTGAGGTGGAGGTTTATTATGAGGAATGTGTACTGTAACTGTGGAACATCACATGGCCTCCTTTAAATGAGGTCTGTTCTCTGCCCATGCCTGGTGTCAGAGTTGCTCTTTGCAGGATTCTCTTGGCTGAGGCCTCAGGCACGCAGAGGTTGCCATTGCAGGCTGGAGGGCTCCAGTGCCATAGCAGAGGGGTAGCTCTGGCTTCTCTGGTTGTGCCATGAGTGTGCTGCTGGGAGCTGAAGCAGCCTCATGTTGTGGAGCAGCTGAGGAATTTGTTATGTGCTACTGAATACTTTGAATCTCTTGACGTTACTTGACTGTAAAAAAGGTATTTTCAGTCAACAAATTCTATAGATAGGGTTATGTGTAGGAAACCATAACATCCAGCCTACTCAATTGCTTCATTTAGGCGTTCCTAACTTTCTCAGTCTGTTAAAAGTAGCTGTCATCTCTGTACCTTTGCACGTCAATGAGATCTCTCCAGTTACCTACTTGAGTAATGAAGGTGGTTCTGCGCCTTTGAAAGGCTGCTCCCCACATGGATGCCAATGTCATGCTTCTCTGATATTGCTGGAGTTGGTGGCTGGTGCCCACAGGATGTGCCCAGGGATATGTGGTGGATGAGAGGCAGGATTTACCTGCTTCAGTAATGCTTTCCAGTGTGGTCAGGTGGACTCAGGGAAGATCCTAGCAATAGTCCACATCTGTAGGCGAGGCTCTGCGGTCAGCAGGTTAGAAGTCTTTGAAAGAAAGTCAACTTCTAATTTGAACTATTCACCAGCTGAGTCCCTGTGTATAAAAGCTATTAGAATAAATGCATCAGGTAGTCATTAGAATAAATGCATCACTGACATCACTTCTGTCAGTGTGAAAAGAGGAAAAAGTCATCTTTAGCGCTTTTAAGACTTCAAGTTGAAGTGATCTGTCATCAAGTTGCATGTACATGTTCTTGGTCCAGCTGTGTTTCAGGAGACTGGATCACAACAGTTAAAAAAGACCCCCTTGTACCTGGAGGTAGCCAACTGATTTGTTTTTGGCTGGTGCCTACTGAAAACTTTCAGGGACTCATGAGCCATGTACTTTGGGGAATCATTCCAGAAAATCACAAATAAAAGTGTGCTGCTATGTCAAAATAGGCCAAGAGATGTTTCAGAGTAGTTCTCGTATTTAAGTCACTGGAGGACAAGTTTGTCCTGGTTGGCTGAGAAACAAGTAACTTCATGTAAAACTTCAAATACTGAGAGTTGTGCATTTAATGGTAATATTTTTATGTAGACCAACAGCATGTAAGAAATCATTTCAGCATCTTGAAGATGAGGTATGTTTGCGTAGAGAGATCTTACGAAAAAGCTGTAAGGGATTGGGATTTGACTATCCTAATTTGGTAGCTGGCGTTCTGAAGTGTCATGGATGGTATCTTAGCTCTTCCCATAGGGAGAAATGGAGATGAAATGCGAGATGAGCAGTTAACTCTTCTAATTATGCGTGCGAGTATTGCCCTTTTAATTTTTTGATGTAATTAACAAAACAATAATTTAGATCCAAAATGCTCAAGTTACTTTAGATCTTTTTTCCTCCATCTTTTAGATTGCGAAGAAGACCCGAACCCCAACTTCTGGCCCGGTGATCACCAAGCTGATATTTGCAAAACCAATCAATAGCAAAGCTGTTACAGGGCAGACCACTCAAGTGTCACCAGTCATTGCAGGTTGTACTACTTTGACTTGTTTTGCTTTACCTTTTTTTAAAGGCTGTTCAAAAAGACGGTGATTGTAGAAATTTTTTTTGTCTCAACAATTTTACTGTAGTTTGTCAAAGTACCTCAAGCAATGGAAAAAAGAGATCAGAGCATTTTGTGGGTAGAAGCAGATAAATGCAGTTGTTGATACCTTTATACTTAGGTCATTCAGAATAATCTTTGTAATTGAAGAGTTGCTTTTACTGCAAGATGCTTTTACTTTATGGATTTTGGGGAGGAGAAAAAAATACCCCAAAGCCACAGAAAAGACTACTCGATAAACAGAAAGTATTTGTAGAAACATTATATAAACACACAGGGGGAAAAGGAGAGTTGTGCTGTTGTATTACTTTAATCTGCTTATAGTTAGATTTAAATGTGATACACACAAGTAACAGGAAAAAATGTTTGAGTGGAAGAAGTGAATAAAGCTGTGTTGTTTCTGTTAAGTTGCTCACTTAGCTATAAAACAACCATTGCAGTTGTGTCTAAGAAAGTGATTCAGGCAAATAAGAAATGGTTTTTCTTTTTGGAAAACAAATCCATATACCCTTAAAGAAAGCAAAAAAAGAAACACAGAAACAAAACCACATAAGAGCTTAACCAACCACAGAACAATAACAAAAGCACCACCAAAATGAAAGAAAAAAACAACAGTATAATCATTTGTTTATTATGGCAGTTGGACTAATGTATCTGTTGCTAAATGCTTCACAGCATGTATGCAAGTAGCATCTTAGACACGTAAATTATGCGAAAAGGACAAATGTAGGAAGCCAGAGTTGTCTTCAGAGCTTTGAAGGATGTCTTTAACTGCTTCCAGATTGACCAACCCAAGTAGGCCTAAAATTTTTTCCACATATTTCAGCAAATTTGTGAAGTCTTTACAGAACTGGGACTTGAGCTGGTTTTAAAAAGTATGCAACTGTCTCCTGTATTCAAAACTCTGATAAATACAAGTGAATGGCCCGTAGCTGAAACATAATCTTTTTCTTGAGTCGTCGGGCTGCCTGCAGTCCTACCTGTGTTTCAAGTGAAAGAGGGATTCCCCATCCCACTACCTTTCTCAAATAATTCCCTGCCAAACATACAGACCTGTGAATAAGAAGATTGCTGTGTTTATAAATATTTGAATTAAGCTGTCTGAAATAATTTTGTTTGTTAAACAAAACAAAATCCAAACAAATAAAAGTCCAACCCAAAACTATTAAAAACAACTTGCAGTCTTTATATCAATATTTTGGAAAATCAAGAGTACCTGTACCTGAGCCTGGGAGAAAAGCATCATTGAGAGGTGAAGATGCTTCACTATTAGAGAGGGAATTCTTTTTAAACATCTGCCTTTCCTCTCACCATTTCAAACAGCCAGCACGGCTTGCCAGCTTTGAGAGGCTGGCATCATTTTAGAGAAGGTGTAACATTTGTGTTTTGATTTTGTTTCCATGTTTTCATGAACCTGTTAAATATTTTTAATTGCCTAGGAATTCCTACAAACTGAGGTGGAAGTTGTAAATTTGAAAGACTTGTCAATATAAGCAACCAGATTCTGTTCAGGAAGCTGATGCCAAGGGGTGCAGAGGAGATGTAGTGCAGCAAAGCTGTCACCAGGAAAATAAAGCATTGAAAGCTGTAGATAGTAAAATTCCCACTTACTGTAACATTATTCAGGTTTTTTTGGCTTTAGCAGCTGCTGGCAACTCTGTGCTGTTAGTTAGACTGCACAAAAGTGGTTAGAGTACACAGACCTCAGAGGAAATCAGTTTTCCATGAGGACAGTGCTTTTTCTTGTTAGTTCCAGTTGACTTTAATTGTTATGCCACTTGGTTTTGATGGTAAAGTTATGCTGATGTGTGTTTGTTTCTTACATTTATAAATGTAGCACAAGAGAATGGATGACAGAGAAATTTTGACAGAAGTGAGTCTGAACCAAGTGCAACAGAGGAAAGCTCAGTGCTTGACCACTTTGGAAAGAAACATAGAAAGAAACATAGAAAGGGGGGGGAAAAAAAATCTGTTTTCCATTATGGGAGTTGCACAATATTCCTGAGACTGATTTCATGATTTAGCGTTGCTGGTTTTGATGTTTACTGTTCTTTGGCATTATAAAAACAGTTTGTAGTGCCACAGTACCATCCTTGTTCTCATGTGTGTGTCATATATTCTGTTGGGCAGTGAAAGAAACAACCATCAACACAGAGAAGTTAAAAACCAAAAACCTTAGAGATCAGTGTGGACAGACCAAACACCTTTTTCTTGGTCACTGTAACATAGCTTGTTTTTGATGTCTGAGGTTTCTAAAGGAAGTAGTCCCCCACACATGCTCAGTTTCTCTGCACATTGGCAGCAGCCCAGGGACTTCCTAAGAAACTGCCAGCTGGCTGAGTGTTTGTGTGCAGTGGAGGGGTATTGGAGCTCAGGATGCTGTCCTGGCTATAAAGAATTTTCTTCTGAATGTCACAGAACTGTACATCCTGTCACTTTTTAAACCCAAATGAACTGTCTTTTTATTTGCAATAATGCCAATTATTTTCTCCTTTGTTGCTACATATAACTTTAAAGAACACCGGTGTCCTTCGTACCACATTGTACACTCTCAGAAGTAGGGATCAATTCATGATATGCAGAGGAAACTTTGCTTTAAAAGTTAATGTGAACAGGGATAACTGGAGCTGATGGTATCTTCATTGTTTGTAGGTAGGGTTTTTTCCCAGTCTGCTCCAGGGACACCACCAAAGACAATAACGATCTCTGAAAGCGGAGTCATTGGATCAACTTTGAGTACAACACAACAGACACCGAATAAAATAGCTATCTCACCACTCAAATCCCCTAATAAGGTAAGGACCTGTTCCGGCTGCAGCCTTCTATCCCTCCTGCACAGTGGTCTGAATGGAGCTCTCTGTGTCTTTGCTACAAGGTGTTTATTATCCTTGCAGTGATAATAAACTTATCTCCAGAGCCCATAAAAGTATCTCCAGAGTCCCCATCGTGCATCACAATGCTCTGTGGTAACGTTAGATTTTTTTGCAATTGGCTGCCGTACTCCGGTTTTAAGTAAATATGCATTACTGTGTTAGTTCCCCATTCCTGCCATTTTTTGCCATTCCCTAAGTATCCATTCTGAGAACAGCTGTTCCCTCTCAGCCAAGTGCTCAAAGTACTTTTAATGCATTCATAAAATGTCAACAGGCTATTTAAGAGGAGACCTTAATAATATTAATGGGTCAGCACTTATTAACCACTGCCTGCTACTGCACAGGTAATTTAGTCTTCCCTGGTCACTTTTGAAGTAAATGAGATTTGCAGTGGTCCTGGACAGATACAGAGCTAGAGACTGGCAGAGACCAAGGCAACACTTGTGGTTTAGATTTGATAAAATTGTCTTGAGAAGAGACATATTGCTGCAAAAAGGAAGGGAAGAAGACAAGATGCATAGTGAATGCTAACTAGATATCATGTCTGAAAAATAGAGTAAGAAGAAAGAATTCTTTTGGTTTGGCTGTGCTTTCATGATGTAATGTTGTACAAATGGAGTGAAAGACTTGTTTTTGACAATTATTAGTAAGGGAAGCAATATGAAGAAGTTAAAAAATCCCCCAGACTCTAGAATCAAAATTAACAAGTGTGAAAATACTCCTTGGGGTTACATTTTGAATTTACCATAGATAAGTAATTCTAAATGTCTTTTAAAAGCAAACGCTTTCAAAAACCAGGATTTTTCCTAAAACACAAAGAAGCTTGGAACAAAAAGTAGAAAATCAGCCTTTAAAGGGGGGTGTCTATGTAGAATAGAGTATTCGAGCACTGCACTCCACAGAAATGCAGTCAGAAGACTGGATCTTTATGCGAATCTGGAAAGTAGCTTTGAAAATACTGGTGTTCTTGTAGTTTGACTGAATCAGTAATATAAGGTGAGATTTTTTTTCCTTCCTTTCCACACCTCTTTAAAATTTCTATTTATTAGCTACCGATTATAAAGCTGTTATTTAGAAAATCCATCCTGACAGTGCTCAGGCTTCAGTGGGCTAGTTTCCTAAAAAACCCAAACTAAACAAAAAGATAACCCCTCACTCCCACCCAGACACTGTGGTAGGTTTCTGCAGGAGCCTTTTGGTGCTGGAAACCAGCACTGCCTTCAAGTTTCTAAGGGGCCTATTTGCAGTTGTTGCAGTTGGACCAATGCGATTCAAGGTTAAATACAGCACCCTTGTTCACAGAAGGAACTCTCTGAACTGATGGAGAGCTGTACTTTCATGATGAGGGGAATGTATATGTACAGGGTCCTGTATCCTGCGCAGAGGTTTAAACTGCTTCTTTGTTTTGCCAAGCAGCTAACAGTGGTGTCAGTGGCCTCCCAGCCTCCCAACTCCCCCCAGAAGACGGTGGGCGTCCCACTGAATGTAGCGTTAGGACAGCAGATCCTCACAGTGCAGCAGTCAGCACCCTCCTCCCCTGGGAAGGCTATAGTCAACCACACAACCACCCAGGTACACCCTGACTTTCCTTTGTCTTCTAGTGTGTCTGTGCCATTGCTTGCTGGAAGCTGGAGTGTTGGATGGCAGATTGGCAGTGGTCAGTCTGAAGGTGTTCTTGTAATGGTGTTTGCTTAAGAAGTGGCAAAAGAATTGCCCTAGGGAGCTCATACTTCTTCAATTGAGGGGTGCAAACCACTGCAAGCCTATACAGGGGCATGCTGGTGGGAAGCTGCTTTCTAACCTGGAAAGCCCCACTTGGTGTAAGTTCTTGTGTCTATATGCTGAATCTCCCAAGTCATCTGAAAAACTTCCTATGACATGAGCAGGAGTTCTTTGGGTGGTTCTCTCTCTTCTGCCAGTGTTTCTGGGCCACTAACTAGGGCTGCTTTCCAGGTGTTTCTGAGGTTTGCAAAAATGGGCGTTTATTCATGTGGTAGAGGTCTGCGTAAGAAGACACCATGATCTGAAACCTACAGAACTAGAAATTATTCATTTCCTTTGTCTTGTTTCTGGAAAAATAGTTTTCCATAATAGCTTTCGTAAACTGATTTGCATTAATAAATCAAAAGACTAAACTGACCTTTCCTACAACTACAGTTGTTACTGTTTTCCTGTTTTGTAATCTTAGGTGAATTATTTTTTTATATAAATATCTGTATTACTGTTTTGGTAAACATGAAGGAGTGTGTATGTCTGTAAATAACCAGAGTGTGGGTATAGCAGGGCATGGACACAGTTGCATGTACAGCACAAGACCAGAGACTCAGACAGATTTTGTCAGTCTCATGTTACTGGTACAGATGACAATTGGAATGCTGATATGGGGATGTGGACACCGTTGAGATTTGAATTTTACTTTTTTCCTCCTGAGTAAAACTGGCAAAACTGTCTTTTGATATAGTCCTTAAAAGGTTGTCACTCTAATGCGAGCACCCTAAGTGGACATTATTTGTGGGGTCTACATCCGGAGTTCTGATCCAAAGCTATCTGATACAACACAAGGGTTTCATCTGTCTGCACTAGGCTTAAGAACATGCCTTTAGAAGAACCATCACTTGAGTTTTACATTTTTCCCAGTTGTCTTTGGATGGCAGCCTCTAATTTGTGTGCTAGAGAGAGCTTTGCCCATACTGGTCTCCCTTTGAAAATGCTTTGTCTATGAATGTACATACAGTTAGTGCTTACTTTGAATTGCTCTGGCTTGTGAGGTTTCAATGTGTTAAAAACAAAAAAATCCCAAGAAAACATCTCTTGAAAGACCGGGCTTGTATTTCCAGTGAAATGTGTGCAAATTGAGATTTCATTTGTGTAGTTGTTGGCAGCTGGGAAGAATTCACAAGAATTCACATCATACTATCAACCAAACTTAATAGTCAACCTTAAGGACAATATGTTTAATATCAATATTAAAAGATACTAAGAATAAAAATCTGAGCTCCAGAAGAAGTTAGATGGAAGGAGAAAAGGGAGGAATAAATCAAGGTTTGAGGTCGAGCAAGGATGGAAAAAGAGGCTGTTATCAAACCAGCAGGCTTAGGAAGATGTATAAATAAAATAAAAACTTGCTTTTTATTAGTTTTTAGCTTGAAAAAAATTGGAAAGATGAAGTCTCAAATTCCAGGTATACCAATACTCCAGCCATAAGGTTGCACAAGTCTGCTGAGCTCCCTTTTTTTCACCATTTTGCCTTTTTTCTTAGTGAATTTGTTTTGCTACTCGTCATTGTTTCTGCTTCTTTCATTTCTCAGCTTGTACTCTCTTTCTGATGTCTGCCAGTTTATGGATTCTGTTCCATTTTCTTCTCAAGGGTTGCACAGTGATTTCTGTGTATTAATTGCAAACTATCTTAACAGAATTTATCTGTACACACAGAGATTAATCGTGCTGCAGTCCAGCACAAAGACTTCTGCAAGATCTTACCATGTGCTTTAATTAGTAGGAATATTTTTAGGTTTGGTTGTTACTTGATTTTTGGATACAAACTGAGCAATGTTCTCTGTAGTCACCTGAAATAGTTTTGGCAGACATTGTATCTGGGGAAGTGGACTGAGTCACCCTACTCATGTAAATCTTAGTTTACTCTGGTGTTTGGTGTAGAACATTGAAAATGGAACTGAGTTTGCTCTGAGCTGTTGAGAGACATTTAATCTCTTTGTATCTGTTCTACTTCTGAAAGCAAAAATGGGGGTAACTGACTTCCCTCTTAAGGATACAAATGTTATGGTAGAGTTACTCACTAACGAATTGAGGAATAAACATGCTGATGTTCTTTCTGCCTTTGTACAAGTAATTTCGTGCTGTCTGTGTTGCCTTAACAGGCTGTGAAATCAGCAGTGCAGACCATTACTGTAGGAGGAGTGGGTACATCACAATTTAAGACAATTATTCCTTTGGCAACTGCACCCAATGTTCAGCAGATTCAGGTACCTGGAAGCAAGTTCCATTATGTCAGACTGGTTACTGCCACAACAGCCAGTAGTTCGACCCAATCAGCCAGTCAAAATCCCAGTACCAGTACTCAGCCTCTTCAACAGGGTAAGTGCTCATGTTAATGTATTGTCTGAAGCTTTTACTGGGCTTTTTTCATGTTTGTTTTGTAACGATTAAAGTGAATACATAATAGAAATCTATGAAGACTGCCAGATATGATTGGGTTTGTGGTAAGACTCCTAAAAATTTCATATTTTGCTGTTACTTCTGGTTTGTATGTGGAAATGCTCCTTTGTGTCACATTGCTTTGTAGTTGGCCCTGAATTCTTGGAGTATTTTAAGTTGCTTTTCCCTAGTCTACAAAATTGTGGGTTACTCATGGCAACTCCAAGATCCTCTGTATGAAAAGTGTGAAAGTGGGAGAGCCCACAAACTTATTGCCAAAAGTCCTGTAACATGAAGATCCTTTTATATAAATTGCTTTAGAAATGCCAGATGTTTCTGCTGGTTTCTATCCCTGCTTTCTAGAGCTGTGAAAGAATAAAAGATTTCAAAGGGAAAAGAGATGTAAGGGGAATCCAGTGTCTGCACCCAGGCTGTTTTTTTAAGCCATTGCTGTGAAATGTGTGTGCAGGCTCTTGTGCCAAATACCTGTTTACAGGGGGTATCCTTCAGACCCAAGTGTTGTATGCCATGAGTCTGGGCACTGCATTGTTACTGAATTAAATACCTCTGCACTATGCACATATGAAAGTCTGAATGACTGAACTGTGGACTTGAAGTAAATAATATGTGTTAATGTGATATTGTTTCTTGACACTAGCAAAGCCAGTGGTGGTGAATGCAACCCCAGTGCGTATGTCAGTTCCCATAGTACCAGCACAGACTGTGAAACAGGTGAGCTAAATGTTAAAAAGCATATTCCTGACTTGTTTTAGCTGGGTGGAAAAGAAGTCTGGTTCCAGCTCTGTAATGAAATGTTCTATTAATAGAAGTGCATTCTGAATCATTGAAACACTGATTTCATAAAGACCTCTGTTCTCTCCAGGTGGTGCCCAAACCCATCAACTCAACTTCACAGATAGTTACTACTAGTCAGCCCCAACAGAGACTAATTATGCCAGCCACTCCACTGCCACAGATACAGCCCAACCTCACCAACCTCCCACCAGGCACTGTGCTGGCACCAGCACCTGGTGCGGGAAACGTTGGGTATGCCGTCCTTCCAGCTCAGTATGTCACACAGGTATGGTGTTACCCAGGGATGTACTGCTGCTGTGGGACATACTGCCTTCCTCTTAAAGGTTCTTGCTCCCTGACACTAAGGCAACAGTTTATTTCAGGGGCCCTTGACAGAATGATGATAGCACTAAATCATAGCTACAATTAAAGTTCTATTTTCTCAACAGGGGTTTTTTATTAGCATGGCATAGAATTTATAATAAGAATAGCACAGGATTTCTGTAAGCAGAATCAGTGCAGTACAATTTGGAGTAGTGTAGTACAGAATTTATAATACAAAGTTATAATACAACTTACTGTTTTAATCACCTAGATCTCAGTTTATAATTTCGAATCACCCAGACCCTCTGCACGTTGGGCCAGCTCTTGATACGCAGCTTGCTTCCTGAATTTAATAATCATCATCTAGAACTGAAAATCATACAAAAGAATATGAGTCACTCAGCCCTCAGAAGAAGCAGATATCAGTGCAAGTGATCCTGGCCAGTGGGGATCACAGGTCTCACTGTTCAGCAGCAGTTCCCATCCAAATTCCTCACTTAGGACTTGTAATTGCTTGATTTTATAAACTGCTCTGTTGCTCTTATACTTCTTTGTTCTGTGACAGTCATCACCACCACCTGGTTGTCTGGGCGCCTGAGACATTCAGAGCTAAAAAGGAAAAGAGTTACTGGCTGGGTGCCCAGGCATCCTAAGATCTGTAGTGAAGGGAAGAAGAAATCCTATTGGCTTGTGTACTTGGTTCACAGGACCTTCAGGGCCTGACAATGAGGAGAAAGGAAGCATGTATGTGACCCACTTGGTCACAACGAGTGGCTGCTTCCCTTATAAAATGGTGTTAGTTAATGCTAACCACATTGGCAGGGGTCAGAAACAGGTGGGACCAGTCACACCAGCACAGGTCTAGGGATTAGATTTTGCTCTTTGTCAGCATCTGACCAACATTCAGGATGAAAAGGACAGTAAATGAAATGTTCTGCTGAAGGGTGATGAGCCAGTTTGTAGAAAGAAGGACCCTGATAGCTCATGGCATTACTGGTACCAGCCTCTTTTTTGAGTCCCTTCTGGTTTTGTCACAGTGACAGTGTGACCCTGAAGCCTGTTACTGCGTCCTTCCAGTCTACTTCCACAAATGTTACTTGAACTAATAGCATTTTTTGGACCTCTCCTCTGAGGTTTTGTGTTCCAGTCCCAATCAGTCCCCTTTTGCCTGGCCCCAGAAGGTCTGTATCTGTCTCTAGAAACTGTCCCACCAGGAGAAAACAGCTGCATGTAGGTAGTGCAAAAGAAGGTAGCCCAGAACAGTGTCATTTGGAAAGTTGTTATAAGCTTTTGGTTTTGTAATATGAAAAATAAACTGGGTTCAGGTATGCAGAGAAGTTGGAATGCAAACCATCTGACTCACTTTTATTTAGTTCTGTATTAAGTGGCTTGTATATAAAGGAAGCTACTAAAGTAATTTGTGCAGGAAATGATCCTACTCTATTAGGAGCAGGGTTGCTTGGGAGGAGAAGGGGGAAAATTAACGTTTTTACAAGCAGGAACTTGTGGTCTGAACATTTCTGTGGGTTATCTGTGTCATCTATATGGCTCTGTGTGTATGACACTCTAACTGAGAACAAAAATACAATCTAAAATGATATTTTGATGCTAAGTTTGGAGTCAGGAGGTTGCCACGTGGTCCAAGTAATTAATTGTCTAAAACTGTACTTACAAGCAACTTATTTTGATAACAATATCTGGAAAGCTAATTAAAATACTAGCCACATATCCTCTTATGTATACTTTAATGTCTTTCATGTCACACATTAACCTTTTTGTTTTGTTAGCTACAGCAATCATCGTATGTATCTATAGCAAGCAACACCGGCTTCACAGGGACCTCTAGCATCCAGTCCCAAGCACGGCTGCCATTTAATGGGTAAGTGCTTTGAAAAACAACCCCAAACCTGTAGAATAGGCTGCTTGAATGAGTATCTTCTTCCATTCCTATTAGAAGGAAGGGTGGGAAGTGAGGTGTTGGATTTTCCAAGACGCTCAAGTATACTGTGGTGTGGCTATTTACCTCTGACTAAAGGGCACGGATCTGTCTAACAATTGGGCCAGTCTCTCTTGATCAAAGCTGTGTTTTCCTTTTGGGATTTTTTGAACTCATGTAGCAGGAAGTTGACCTGAAAGCTCCCCGTTGCTCATTTTTTTTATTTTGCGTCAGCATCTGGGAGCTAGAGGCCTCAACTATTTCTCAACGTTTCTGGAAAGAGGTACTGGGCAACATATGAGCTGGATGCTTAGCACATGCAGAAATTCAGCCAAACAGCAAAATGGATCCTGATAGAAGGCTTTGGTTTTTATCAATCTTGCATTTTTCCTATAAGGATGAAAATAACAGCTAACATGTATTATTTTCCTTTTGCCAATCCAGCAGGCTTAGCTGTTCTGCACAGGCCTTTTGTGTTATTGTTTGCTGGAAATTGTGAACATGAAGGTGCTTTTTGTTGCTGCAACCTCAACTGATGCAAACTAATCCCAAATCCAGATGCAGCTATTCAAATGAACGGGTTTGATTTAATCTCCGTGGTAATACGTGCAGAAATTGCTGGATAGGGATGGAACAAATCTCATCAGAAGCGATTAGTGTCACAAAATCTGAGTTTTAAGAGCAGTTAAAGACTGTGTGTAATATAAAATCTATAGATAAACTGTATACAGGTTTTCTGCTTGCTTTCCCATTATTCCATAGTTTTTTTGTTTGGTGATTTTTTTGTTGTTGTGTTTATTGGGGTTTTTTTCCCATCTAGAACAAATGAAAAGACATGATCATGTTGTGCAAACCTTGGTTGAATCTAGTCCCAGTACATTAAGAGGGGTTCTGGGAAAGGTTTCCCTGACTCCAGTTTTTAGTTATGATGCTTCCTCTATCTTTAAGCGTAATTTCTGCTTTAGGCATGCATCCAGATTTGCAGCAAATAATCCAGCTTTTTCTGGGTTGGAAAGGCACTGTATAAAGAACTGTAGAGAATAGTTACCTAATTGCAGTCAGCCTAAAACATAATCCAAGGGGAATATGAAGATTTTTTCAAAGTTTACATTATGAGCTATTTATTTGAATTTGAAATAGGAAGAAACTGATAAAACAGTGTGTGTGTATAAATGTATAATGCACTTTTTCCCTCCCCACAGAATAATTTCTTCTGAATCTGCAAACCGCCCCAGGAAGCCTTGCAATTGTACTAAGTCGCTGTGTTTGAAATTGTAAGTACACTTGGTAATGGGGGCTTTCTTAAGCCTTAATTTTTACATCACAAACGTATGCCAAGGATCAAAATACAATGTTTTTAAGTATGTCAGAAATTTTATGTCTAGGTGCTAATTTAAGGTTACTCTTTATAGCAGTGGAGATGCTGCAGAGCCTGTGTAATTCTGCAGTTCCTGTGGGCTACACAGACCCTAACATTTTAGAAAGTTGTAACTTTGCAGCCTTCTTGCATGGTGCAGCCAATTCCACTCAGCAACTCTAGTTGCTTTGTTGTTACCTTGAGGAAAGTGGCATCCAGTGCTATCATTAGTGGGCATTTGCTATACTTTGGTGGAGCACATCAGTAATACCATGCTGGGCCAGTACTTCAGAAAAATTGGGCTTTGTATCTCTAATTACAGAACTGAGTAGACAAGTGATTCTTCACTGATAGGTCTGAGTCTTGCCTATCCTTATGAGGTATTTTGCTGTTTCATTCAATGTATTTGAAAGAATTTGACATGAAAGCATTTTAAGCTGAGGAGAGTGAGGAGAGTTTCCTTCCTTATCTTGACGCCAAGTCAGTTTACCGATATTTTTGGGGCAGTAATGGTAGAAGATACTGATAATCTGTGGTTCCCTGAATCCTAGACAATGAATAGGAAATCAGGGGTGTGGTACTCAAACGGAAGTGATGAGATAGTATCTGAACCCAAGTTAAGAAATGTGTTTAAACTTTTAAGCTTGTGTTTCCCTTTGTGTAGTGAACCCCACCACTATGTGGGGAGGTATGCCCTGTGCTTCCAGTCTTTTGCTTAAGAAGACATGGTAAACAGGAAGATGTGTAGCTGTTTTTACAGATATTTTACATATACGACTGACCTCATAATGCCCAATGTCAGTTAGATGTGTAGGGTTTTCAGCTTGTTTTAGTTTTTGGTGCCTGTGTGCCTAGAAATCGTGGGATAATAATGGTATTTCTGGTGATACTTTGAACCTTCAGAATGCTATTTGGAAACAAACTTTTCTTGTAAATTACTGTCATTATATCTCTAAGTGGCTAGGCATTGGTGGAGAATGAACAGTTAATTCATTCTGACAAAGGTGCTTTCTTACTAGTAAAACCTTTTCCTGTCTGAAAGGGGAGTTGCTTTTTCTCAAGTGCATGTTGAAGGTAGACACATAGCACATTCTGTGAAGAAGTAAACTCAGTTATTTGCTCACTGGTGTTCTGGGTTTATGCTGGCACTGTTTTTTTGGAAACCAGGACCATTCCACTACTGAATTTTAGAGAGGACGGACTAGAGAGCTGTTACAAGTTGTAAAAGCATTTGCTGTAGTTTGTTCCTGGGACCATTCAAGATGCTAAAAATCACCAAAATGCAATTCATGCAGATGAAAGGTTGTAGTTGACTCTAGGGCAACCCTAATCCAGTTCTTGTAGTGTTAGGCTGGGCAAGCCACATAAAGCCAGTTTTGCGAGAGGTTTAGTCTCCTAAAAATGAACATATGCTCCCAGCAGGATTTGAAAAGCAAGTGAAGAGGATCAGTAGTTTTTAGCTATCGCTGGAGGTGGTACTGGAAGCATGGAAACGTGACGGTTTGTTTTGGCCTGAAGCCATGTTTGAGCTGGGGATGAATGTGGTACAGATTTGTGGGATTGGTGAGATCTTGTTTTTGGTGGAAGGCGCCAGAAGTACATAAGAGGCATGACAATGTGATTGGCTTTCCCTGTCCGTGTTTTGCTGCTTTTTATTCATATATTTGTCCCTTTAAGAAGTCTCTGATAACTACAGCCTTATCCTCATTCAGATCCTTCCCCTAGTCACCTGTGCTTCAAAGCCTCCAAGATGTACCAATTGTTATACCTTTTCTATTCTCCATCGCTGTTTTTATGAGCTGTCCCATTTCAGAGCTGCAAACAGCATATGGGCAAAACTGAAAAAAAGGCTTGTTGCTGTGTTAGTCAGTTTGCCTGTTACTTGGACTCCAATTGTTTGCCTTTTGTTTTGGCTGTATGAGAGCTCCTGAGGGCTGACTTGGACGGGCTGGGCCAGGAGCTGGCTGTGAGGTGGCTGCAGCAGGATTGCCCTCAGTATGTGGGTGACGCAGGAGTCACCCTAGAAAAAAGTCTCCTTAT
This sequence comes from Dendrocincla tyrannina, assembly GCA_035047865.1. NCBI lineage: Eukaryota > Metazoa > Chordata > Aves > Passeriformes > Dendrocolaptidae > Dendrocincla > Dendrocincla tyrannina. Next base: position 16,295,981 of record JAWWMP010000132.1, read on the forward strand.
CTTCTCTTGCTGCTGTGGGGACCTGTGCTATGTGAACAGCAGCTCCGATGGACACCCTCAGTTATACCTGTGTCTTTAGACAGCAACTAGACCTGTACTAGAAGATTTTGGTTCCGCAATGAACCTGTTACTGCTTGTACACGTGGAGTTAAGTATAGGGTGACCCTTACCCTTATTGGTGCATATTGCCAGAGTAGGAACTTCTGCTGCTGCCATCAGTACTAATACCAGTGTAACGAGCGTGTTTACAAACACCTTCTGCATCTTCTGTTTCAGATATTGTGATTGTTTTGCAAACGGTGAATTCTGCAATAACTGCAACTGTACAAATTGTTACAACAACCTGGACCATGAAAATGATAGGCAAAAAGCAATAAAGGTGAGAGGCCTCTTCCCCACAATGAAAGCTATCTAGCTTATGTCTCCTGAAGCTACAGAGCGGGGCAGAGTGGGTGTATAATGCCCTGATCTCCTCCCACATGTGCGAGGCTTAAGTTCTTTTATTGCACCTCTAAGTTCTGCTCCCTGCATGCAATGACTGACCCTTTGGGTCTGCATTGACAGGCCTGCCTCGACAGAAACCCTGAAGCCTTCAAGCCCAAAATAGGGAAAGGAAAGGAAGGAGAATCAGATCGGAGACACAGCAAGGGGTGCAATTGTAAACGCTCGGGATGTCTCAAGAACTACTGTGAATGTTATGAGGTACGAAGCATTGTCTCATTTTAAAGATACTAGCTTTTTCCCTTCATTGCAATGACTTCTCTGAGTTGCTTTGTCTCTTCTTTATATTGCTATAATGGTTTTTCTTTTTTTCTATTGCTATAATGTTACCTCTTCTCCCAGCAGTTTGCACATGGAAAACCATGTATATGGCAAAGTTGGTCACTTCTGTTGTGTCATTTTAATTTTAAACTATGTAGCAACTTTGAACTTAGGCTTGGGTTTGTTTTTTACTGAAAAGCACTATTTCCTAAAGAAATCTACTGCACCAGATCCCTAGGGGGAGTTGAATCAGCATGCCACAGATGCTCAGGGGTAGAATGTGTCTGTGTAAGTCAAAAGCAAAAGTTGTTACTTCATCTGCTAACAATCAGTCTGTGGATGTAGAGGCAGTTGCAGACTGACTTCTCTCATAGCTCAACCATCTAAATCCCAATGGAAGCTGAAGGTTGGTGAAGAAAGGGATGAGTGGGAAACCATTGATTTACATTTTATGCTCTGTGATTTGATTCAAGTACACATTTTGGGAAGGCATCTCAGCTTGTGGTAAGAATTTAGAGAAAATTACTGCTTGGGAGTTCCTTCTACTGGTTAATTGGTAAGAGATTAAAACTATCTCCTTTTTGTTGTGGCTTGTCATAAAAGGAGTCAAGGCTGTAACAGGTCTCTTACTTTTTGTTTGTTTCTTTCAGGCAAAAATCATGTGTTCTTCCATATGCAAATGCATTGGCTGTAAAAATTTTGAAGAAAGCCCAGAGCGGAAGACATTGATGCATTTAGCAGATGCTGCAGAAGTTAGAGTGCAGCAGCAGACTGCTGCAAAGACCAAGTTATCTTCCCAGATCTCAGATTTGCTGACAAGGCCAACACCAGCACTCAGCAGTGGTGGTGGGAAGTAAGTTAATGCTGCAACTGTTTGTTATTGTGAGGTTTTGATGCACGTGACGGTTGTGTCCCTGTCATCTTTGAATCTTGCCTGTGTAATGTGACATCAGTGGGGGTAGGCACCAAAGCATAAAGGCCCACGAGTTCACTTGGGATTGTTTACTCCCTGTAGGTTGTCTAAAGGCTCTTGGAAGCAATGGGACAAATGAGGTCTCATCCATCCTTGTACTAAGACATTGTCCAGCCCCAGAATTAGGTGCCGTGTGTGTGTTTTTGGAGAAACTAAGGGGATCTTTCTTTGTTTCAGGCTGCCCTTTACGTTTGTAACCAAGGAGGTGGCTGATGCAACCTGCGAATGCCTTCTTGCACAGGCAGAGCAAGCGGAGAAGACGGGCAAGTCGAAAGCTGCAGCAGAGCGCATGATCCTGGAGGAGTTTGGACGCTGTTTGATGAGGGTTATTAGCTCTGCAGGGAAGTCCAAAGGTGACCCTTGTGCCATGAACTGCTGACTCGTGCACATGAGCCACAATGAAGCGGACTGAAACAGAACACTTAAGGCACAGGGACACTTTGGTGTAGCATAAAGGATTTAATAATATTTGTTAATTTGGTGCTTGTTGTAAATTGACCTGTGTAAGATTGAAACAAGAAAATCTTTTATAACAAGATTTAAATCTTGGCTAAATCCTCTCCTACTTAAGGCAATGCCTAAAGGTCAATTTTTCTTCCCAATGTACAGCTTTTACCCTGGGTTTCTTAAAAATTAGATGTGTTCTCCCCTTTCCCCCAGAATAATTGTCTGAAGGGCATATATAAATTATTATAATATATATTATTTACAGTGCATGAATTTGCATCACTTCGTGCATACAGGAAAACACAGGTGATGTCAACAGCTGGGTCATGCCTTTGGTGACAGCCTGTAATAAGGAGGTACCAGTGTATCCAAGATAATTCTGAAAAGTATGTAAAAATGAGCATCCGAATGGAAGGTAGTACTTGTATTTAGGACCTGACACAGCATGCTCCTTTAGTGCATGGAGCACTGTGAAATACCTAGGCAATAATACAGAGGGGTTGCTTGCAGATTTAGCACTGAGCAAGTTGTGGAGAATCTTGCTGGAGTGGGGCCCAAGGAGTTTAGAGATGAATGGAATTAATGGGAATTTTTGATAGGAATATGGCTGAGAGCTCAGATGTTTCTTAAGCTGGAACTTGAAGGCTGAGACAGTGGCCTGTTGTCAGAAGTGATGCCATCTGGCAGCCATGCCAGAATGTCAGGCTGTCTGCCCAGTGTAGTGTTACCTACGTGTGCAGCAGGTGGATGCCGTTGCTTAGGTGAAGACTGGATTTTCAGAGGCCTGCAGCAGTCTAATCCCTTGCTGGAAGTAGGGCTGTGCAGTCCGTTGTGTTTTCTAGGATCAAGCTGTAGCCCTGGGAAAGTTTAAGCCTGAGAAGCTGGAGTCATGGGAGATGACAATCTGCATCTGAATGGACTTGCAAATGCAGGCAGGGATCATGTTCAGCCTCGCTGTGGGTATTCAGGATGCTGCTTCTCTGTATGTTGGCAATTTTCTTGGCATAAGGGCGTTTTTAGTGTTGTTTTAGAATAAATGTGAGAGCTGTGATCAGAGAAGATACAAGCACAGAATCAGGATTGCTACAAAAACAGACACACAGACCCTTTTACACACTAAACAGGGGGCAATAAACTATAGCTGGGTATATACTAAGGCAGGGGATTTTTTCAGTATTTGTTACAGGCAATCTCAGATCACATTTTTGATAGTGGAACACATTTGCAAAATTAACCTGGTAGGTTACTTACCTATCGTGAACATCCATTAACCATGTTTAATCATAGGCGTTTTTATTACCTGTCTCACTGCAGCCTGAACTAGCTACATTTTTCCAAAAGCTATTTTGTATTCCTTCTGTTAAAACTGTAAATAGAGAAATGCAGCAGAGCTCTTTCTCCAGGTTTTCCAGCAGGGGAAAAAGTAGGGCCTAGGCAAACCAGCAGCAGAGATACGTGCCTACACGTGTGAAGGCAATAAGATGGGAGGATGCTTCACCTCACAGCCTTGTGCACTTGAGCAGAAGGTCCTTGACCCTTGGCCGGTGCCTCCTCAAAATTCCTGGGAGGCAGGAAAGGGCCTGGGAAGCATCCAGCAGCAGTGCTGGGCCCACTGAGTGGCCACTGCAGACAAGGCTTGGCCTGCCAGTCATTGTCTGCAGGGCTCTGTCTGCCATTAACATCTCCCTGAGAATAAATAACGAGTATATTTGTGCATATCTCTGAAAAGGGAATCCACCTCTTGTGTAAGTAAATGTCATTTTTTTCATGATTAGGACTTGGATTTACTAAAAAATCAGTGCAGTAACTTTACCTGTAGATAGTGCGGATATTCTGTTTACTTCTAGTGACCTAATATAGTATGTCCAGTAAAATTTGTATAAATGTAAATTAGTGTAAGTGAATAAAGTAATACCTACTTACGTTATTTTTAAAACAGATTGCAATATGCCTTTTGGTTAGACTTCAATCCATGTTAATTTTGTATATATTCCGTGTCTTACTCTAAATTGCACCTTTTGTGATGTGTATTTATATATACAGTGTGCAAAAGCACTTGTGAAATTTAGATTACAGTTGTAATTATGTATGATGGCATTGCTGGAGAATATTTTGCTTGTAAAGACTTTGAAGGTGCAATCAAATGCTCTTAGTTCTTCTATTTTGTTTTGAACAAGCTTTCTCAAATATTAAGCTTGGATTCCTCTCTCCCCTCTCCCTGGTGTAGAGCGTATGAATTTTTTTGTACCTCCTTAGCCATTTGCATCAAACTGCAGGACAAGATTTACAGTCAAGTTCATCCAGTTAAATAAAAATAATTGGGAATGGGGCAAGGGTTCATTTTATAGTTCTGTTTACATCCAGAAGTAGAAAAATGGAATTTATATTTACAAGACCTATTCAAAAAGTACACTTTTCTATATTGTACAAATAAAGCAGTCAGATAAATCACAAAAAATAAACATTTATACTATTCTGTAAATACGATTTTTTTGCACTCTTTTCCTTCAGCACTGACAAATACACACAGAAGGTTTTTCAGGGAAACACCAAAATAAATTGTTAACAGGACGTCCACTTCTGATGCAAGTACTGATTTGCATTTTCAGTAGGAGACCAAATCCTACAAAAGATAAATATCCCTTGGTTACTGGTGGATTGTCATGCACAGCAATCCCAACTCATAACTACTCATTGGGACTGGAGGTTTAGACAATGCAAATGCTACAACATTCCATGATTGCAACCAAGGTACCACTGTGATTTCAGCAGCATTTTGCCAGTTGTCCTAAAAATTATATATATATGGGAGGGACAAAGTCTCTCGTAGCTGGAATTGACTCCCTGACAGTGATGGCTTCAACATGGCTTTTTGCACAGGTAATTGGAGTGGAAAAAAACCAGTCTAGATGCTTTGGTGGTTCCTTCCAGCAGTGACTGCATGAAGTTCTGTGGGGCTGCTGCTCTCAAAGCAAAGCTTGAGTGCAGTTTTGCTCCCAGCAGGCAGGGTGAGGGGAGGAGGAACCCAAACCAACCAGGGACAGTTTTGTCAAGTCACTGGTAGGCAGAATGGTACCTTTAATTATTATAGCTGTCCTTGGACACAGTGGATCACCATTTTTCATTTCATCTCCATCATGGAGCCTGAAAGTAACTGAACAGCAACTTTTGTGAGAATTAGCTGCCTTCCATCTCTATGGATGCACCTGCTGTTCTGCATGGCAAAGGGGTGCCATTTGCCAAACTCTGCTATTCCCAGTAAAGCACTGGAGGCAGCTTCCTTCCCACAGAAATGAACTAACTGAAGAAGCCTGTCCTACTTGGTGCTATCAAAGCTATGCCTTGGGCAATCAGTGGAAACATCAAAAGGAGACTCCCTTGTGCCCTGGGCTGCAGGACACAGGCCAGCCCTGGCAGGATGGGGCCACGTGGCACAGTTGAGAAGGTGAGCTGATAGGGCCACAAAATGGGACCTGAAACGCTTGCTCTGCTGCAGCACAACCATGTACTGATGCCTGGAGCTCCTGCCCAGAGTCAGTGCCCCTGGACACATCTGGTCACAGAGTCAGCACTGATCTAAGGGTAGAGGATCTAGACTTAAACAGCTTGTTTAGCTGTTTGATGAGACATGTAGGAATAGAGATCAGAGCTTGTGTACAACTTGAGTGCTACCTTTTCATGTCTTTATTTTCCTTTTCAAGCTTTCTTGCCTGCAGCTTTTATAAAACAGACCTGTTTCAGTGAAATCAAATTCCCAGCACACATGATCTCCCCCAACCTCATGGAATATGCATCAGTTTTCTCCTGGCAAGAGCACTCACAGCACTAAGCCACACAGAACCTCCAGGGGACACTGCAGCATCTCCTACCACCGTCCCAGACACCTCAAGCTCATCCTGACCTGCCACACAAGTTCTTGTGTGGCAGCGTGTGGCTGCTTTGCAGGAGTGCTAGAAGGAACACAGAATCAGATAAACTTCCTTGCTTTGCTTAGTCAGACTCTTGATCATTTGGCTTGCCATGGTCCAGCACATCACCACTCATCAACACCAGTTTTGCTGGCCGAATCATGGGAAGACACCACATTGTTTCCTGGCATATGTTGTCTAGATCTGGCCATTACTGAGCCTCAGCAGGGCAGGGCTGTCCTTGGAACAGCAGAGTATTCATGACCCCATGTGGGTACAGCTCAACTGACAGCTATCCCGTGGGGACGGAAACAAAGGTTTTGACTTCAGTCTTTTCAATCTGTGCCTTCCACAAGGGTATTTCAAGTTCAGGTGTTGAACAGAGTTTGTTCTGATGTTTAAGTAACATCTTGTTATTTCCTTTACTAAAACTGTGTAGTGGTTGCTGATGCTCAACCCCCCATCAAATAAATGCTTTGTGAGGGTGGGGAAGAGAGGGCTTTCTCCCAGAAGCTCCTGGAAGACTTTCTGTTCTAGAGACAAATGCCATAGCTTGGTATTTTTGTTGCCATTCCCTGCTTTGCCACACCACTTTAGGACTCGTTCCGCAATGCTTGTTATGTGGTGCACGCTTGCCGAGGGCAGACTCACTCCACCTAACTTTTTTATGCAGAGCACTGACCCGCATCCTAGCCTGCTCTCATCCGACTCAAAGAGGGAAGCGAGACAAGCCTCGCATTGCAAGTCACAGGCCAACTGCTCAGCAACACAGCCGGCAGCGCAGGTGATGCTCCATGTGTGGAGCGACACGTCAGTCAGCGCGTTGCTCAGTGCAGAGCTGTGCAGAAGAAGGCCTGCACAGAAGGGGTACTCTCTTGCCAGTGTCCTGCCATGAGCTGGGTTATACTGAGCACAAATGCTGCCAAGGGTCAGATCTCTCCTACGAGACAGGGATATGTCCAAGAGGCTCGTGTTGCCCGAGGCACTGCTGTGTGGTGATCCCGGTGACAGGGTGGAGCTGGCCAGCAGTTTGTGATAAGCAGCCTGGAACACAGCACAAGTGGGGCTCCCACTGGTGCCACAGGCTTGCTGGATGGCCCTGAGAAACAGCTCCAGTGGGTCGAGACTGAAGGCACAGGTCTGGAGGTGGTGGAAAGTAGTGCCTTCTGCACACAGGTACTTGGAGTAAAGCCACTTGAGGCTTTCAGCATTGAGCAAGAAACTCAGAAATCCTAGTTTGCGTTTGCTCTTAATAATGTATCTCCCCATAGAGTCTGTTAAGGTGACAAAGAAGCTCTTGGCCTCATTGAAGAGGTTGCTTATTTTAGTATAATTTCCCGCTAGCAAAGGCTTGTTCAGTCCCTTTCCATAGGGACCTCTGCCATAAAACACATTGCACAGATTGCTCATCAAACGCACAAACTTGACAGTGCCACTGCAGTTCTGAAATGAGGCCAGGCCCAGATTCTGGAGGTGTTCCAGCCCATCAGCAACACCCTCACTGAACAACAGTGTAGCAAGGTTGACCTTCAGGTGGTAACTCTCTTTGCTCCCAGATCTGTCTGACTTGGGACTGCATTGCTCCAATACCCTCTGCTCCGGCAAAGCTGCCAGCTCCACCACGTGCTGCCACCACATGGTGTCACTGAGCCACTCTACCTTCTGGAAGCACTGCAGAGCATTCCTTATCAGCTGGAGTGCATGACAAACATCAAAGAAATATGTGATGCCTTGAGCAGATCCGGGTGGATGATGGAAAGTGCACTGAATCCTTTCGGGATCTATCCTGATCCCCAAAGCCCTGGCAGTCTCAGCACCGTGAGCAGAGGCACCCGATGTCACAGCCAGGACCATGATCCCAATGTTGTTCAGCTTACTGATGGCCTGACGGAAGAGCTGAGCAAGTAAGTGGCCGGTCGTGCTGTTCACAAAGAAGTAGCCAAGTGGAGCTGTCCAGGGACTTGAGATGCCGACTGCCATGAGGATTATCACTTCTGAGGCCAGCGGAGCCTCATCAGCATCAAGGATGCCTGCTCCCAGGTCAACAAAGCCTGTCAGACGCCTGGTCTGTGGGTCCCACTGCTGCTGCTTCTGCAGGGACATGTCCTGTACCATTACAGTGCAGTAGCGGTAGGCCCGATTCTCTCTCTTCACCTTTTCCTGAAGCCGGAGGAAAATGTCATTGCTGAATCCTGCAGCAGCCTCATTGTTAGACAGCCAACTGGAAAAAAAGGGAGGATGCAATTAGGAGACGTTATTCTGAAGAAGCTGAAGCAACACTCAGCACCTTTTGCCACCCAGGACATGGTCAGTTATGCCTGGAGCTGTAGAGCAGGCCAACACAGAATGCAAAGCTGGTAGTCCTGCCTTTCTTGATAGTATGAGTTTCTCTTCTCACACTCTAGTGATGGGAAGCCAAAGAAAGTACTTCATATAAGATCTCATGATAACGGGGAAAAAATTAAACAGAAGTGCAAGTTAGGCTATGCAGAGGGCCAGCAGCACCAGTCTGCTCTCCTTCCCAACCGGCTTTCTCCACAGCAGACATCATAATCCAGTGTGGAAGATGTGAGACGCTCAACAGTCCATGCAGAACGCTACTCTTTCCAATACACTACACCCTAACCACTATCTCCTGCCACCCCTTTGAGCAAATTCCTTGGAGGAAGCTGTGTAAAACCCCTCCAGGCTGGCATGGACAATGTGTGTATCCCTTGGGCATCCTCCAACTGCCCTACAGGAGTCTGAGACTCTAAACCTGTTGGGGGAGAGTTTCTTCAGCCTTTGTTTTGTCTGTCATTACAACCTGTTGCTGAAGGGTCTGACAGCACTTCAGGTAGTAAGTTCTGATAAGCAGCCTGGAACACAGTGCAGGTGTGTTATTCTTGTGCTGTGACCCACATGCAGGAACACATTCCAGCTTTCTGAGATGAGAGCCACCAACATTCCTTGACATCTGCTTTCCACTCTGCTACTGTTACTAAAAACAAAGCAGGGAAAATTACTACTGCTGAATTACTACTCTTCAGGACAGATCTGTTACACCTAATGTACATGGAAATACATTCAGAATGAAGGAATGAATAAAAACTTGCTTTGTCAGGCTGCAAGGATGAGGGAGGGGAAAAATCTTCTGTAGATAATCATAGGACTCAGTATGGTAGAGGTAGAGAATACAAGCAAATTGCCTCATTTCTGGTGAGTATTCTGCCATCTGCCTCCAACTGTGCAACTCGCAAGGCAAATCTGCTTGAAAAGAAATCACAAGAGGTCAGCTTTAGTGAAGTAAATAAATGTCTCATAACAGAAGGATGCATGATATAAATACACTGCAGAATACAAGGCAAAGGGGTGGCCTCTAGAACCACTCGGTCCTGAAGTCTGGAATGAAGTGTATGGTTTGGTAATGCTATCGCTGTGCCTCACCACTTCCCAGGGGTGAGCGATGGCCAGGAAGCGTGTATCCCAACCCCCTGAGGCCAAGTTCCCAGTACAGCTTTCCCCTCTTTTCCTACCTAATGTTATTCCACAGTTTCGCATAAAGACTGTGAATCTTACCTGTGGGTGCTGCTTAAAACCTGACACAGCAAAAAAGAAGCCAGTAACTTACAGCTGACCTCTGTGTGATTTGAAAGTTCTTCTCCAGGTTCACCATCATTTACAGAACTTGCTTCTGGGCAGCACAAAAGACAAGGTTTTCCTAGTTAAATACACTAATCTGACAGCTGAATGGTGGCACAGTTTGATTTAACAGCCTTAGTTACAGGTCTAAACACTGCAGCCACCCTCAGAGCAGCTGAATTTTGGGTGGGAGATTTAAATTCTCTGCAGGACGGGTTGTGGCATTCGGGATGTGGCAGTCACAGAGCTAGGAGCACCTAGGAGTCTAAGCGCCAGCGGTTACCAGCACCACAAAGTTAAGCAAAGACGTGACACCGTGGTGAGGGGGGGAGCACACAGACACTGTGCCCTGCGGTACCTGCGAACTGCGCCCGCAGCAGGCTCAGCACCTGCTCGGGGAGGTGCCGCCTCTCCGCCAGCTGCCCGAGGACGCCCGGCGCGGCGCGGGGCCGGGGGGCGGCGCTGCCCCCGCCGGCGCTGGGGCTGTCCGTGCGCTGCCCCCGCAGGCTGTAGTTGTGGTCGCCGCCGGGGGGCTGCGGGGCGGCCCCTTCAGCGCCCGCACGGGAGGCCTGTCCCTGTCCCTGTCCCTGTCGGTGCGGCGCGGGGCCTGGCGGGGCCCCGGCGGGAAGCGGGACGGCACGGCGCCCCGCCGCAGCTTCCGCCGCAGCCCGTAGCTCTCGAAGTCGTCCTCGGCGAAGTGCCGGGAGCAGAGGATGGC
>JAWWMP010000132.1:16306777-16355734 GCA_035047865.1 Dendrocincla tyrannina
GGGCACCGCGGGGCGCCCGGGGCCCGTCTGCCAGCGGGGCTGGGGGTGTTGTGCCGGAGCCCAGAATGGGCTGCCGGGGGTGCGTGGCGGAGGGGGGGCTCGGGAGCGGGTGTGTGTGGGGAGGGTTGGGGCAGGCAGCTGCTGGAGGGCGGTCGATGCCCTGGTGCTGCTCGAAGCGGGTATTTCGCAGGGACTGAAGGTTTGCCCACGTTTCCCTGTGTTGTGGTGGGGAACCATCAGTTTCCTCTACGTGTCGGTGTTACTCTGCCAGCGGAGAGGTGTCCTTCCCTTCCCCCCATGGTGTGCTCCGAGGAAGGATGGCTTAGGCGCCTGTCTGTGGAATATCTTTAGGAGAACGGCGCCTCTGGCAGCCCCTGCCAAGTTCTGATGCAGCAGCGGAATCCGTGGCAGTGCAGCCTCCCCGTGCTGCCTTTAAGCACCACTTTTCTTGGTCTTTCTTTTTCAGCAAAATGAAGCTGAAGGAAATAGATCGTACTGCCATGCAGGCATGGAGCCCTGCCCAGCAGCACCCTATTTACCTGGCCACAGGTGAGTTTTTTGGGAAGCATGTGCTAGCAAACCTCTGGCTATATGTGGTGGCTGCCATTAAGTGGCCATTGTTGAAAGTTGTAGGACTTACTTTGTGTCCAGAAGGCTGGAGCAGGATTCATGTTGTGGTGCCTTGAGTAGAGTTCTCTAGTTCTGCCAGCATGAAAAAGTGTTTAGCATTCTGCAAGTGACAAGCAAACATCCTCCTCTTTCTTCCAGGGGAAGGTGACAGCAGTCTGAACTGCTAGTCACTTGTGACTCGTTTGTAATTTTTGATCATTTTCTGTGCATCGTCAGGGTACTTGCCCAAAGCTTTTCCTGCTCATCTTGGTTAAGAAACACACAAAGGGTGTACCATGGGGAGAAGAGTTATGTAGAACTGCATCTAAATAACAGAAACAGAAACCTGACCCCATCTCAGGGTCATTTTTGCAAGGATGATGTTTTTATGGTCCTCCTTTTGCTGCTTTTGCAGATAGTATTTTGTGTTTTGTGACACAGGTACATCAGCTCAGCAGCTAGATGCCACCTTCAGCACAAATGCTTCTCTGGAAATATTTGAGTTGGACTTATCAGATCCTTCACTGGATATGAAGACCTGTGCCACGTTTTCCTCCTCCCACAGGTAGGCAGTGTTGTAAGGGAAAAGTAATGTCTGTGGAACTGTTCTACATGGTGTGTGTGGAAAGGTCACTTCATGTGGTTTGTCTGCATTTGTTGAGGAGAGGAGCAGAAGTTCAGGACTGAAAGAAAGTGGTACACAAGTGCCACTGATGTTGTAGGGCAATGATGACTTTTCCTATTGCCCTATCCTGTTTGTATTTAGGCATTTCAGGGAGTCTCGTGCAACAGAAATAATTTGGGTCATGTTGTGTGTGTTCTCACAGCTGGGAAACAGAGTTTGACTCTACAGCTCCACAGTTTCTTACTGTATGGTTTATCCAGAGAAATGCTGTTAGCATCAGAGGATCCAATTTCCATCTCCACAGGAGTTGTGGCTCTTTGGTAGCTGATCCAATGGCTACTGCTCCTTGTGGGTGAAACGTCTACAGTCTCCGTTTAATGCCCTGCACTGTGGGCAAAGCTGATGTTAAGATGTCCTGCTGACCTGCTCAGAGTCGGATGAGATGTTTGATCGTTGATAAATCCATTGTTCTATCTTGTTTTAACTATGACTGAGATTTTTCAAGACTTGCCATTTGTTTATTGAGTTTCAAAAAGCACTCCTTAAAGCCAGGATGCAGTGCTCCTAGGAAGGTACCTCCCTTGATGAGCAACACAACAACTTGACTTTGCCCCAGAAAATGCATTACAAAGGAGGGTGAGAGTTGGGTGGTTTTTTTTATTTATTCAGGATAAGATAGTGGTTTATACATCAGGCTTTATTTTGGTTTGCAGCAAATGAAAATACAGAGGTGATTAGACCCACGAAAGATAAATCCTTTCCAAGTTAAGTTTTGCACTGCTCGTACTTTATCTTGGAAAGAACAAAGGGCAAGAGGAAAGTTATTGCACAGCTAACCCAGGGTTTTTGTTGCTCACTGTTTTCTGCTTTCCTTTTGGATTATCTTAAGTCCTGTTCAGTCTTGCATATCCTGCCTGAACAACCCTGTCAGTCACTCCATCTCCTGGCAACTTTAATAGTTAGGTGCAGAAGTATAAAAATCATACCGAGGGAATGGGACTGTCTGGTATCACAGACCAATTTCCTTTTGTAGCATCATTCTTTGGTGAACCCCCACTGTAATCTGAACAGTGGGAGACTCAGTACTTGGCTGTTACAGCATTTCTCACCCAGCATAGGCTCTTTGTGTAGCTTCCTGCAGTATGTATTTTATCATGCTGAAATTGCTGTGATTTAAATAAACTACTTGAAGACTTCCCAGAGATAACAAAGATATTAATAATAATATTGTGAATGCTAAAGTAGCATCTTGCCACCTTCCAGTTGGTGTGGGTTTGCTTTCTGCTTGTGTAAGAGCACATAGGTAGCTATGTCATTTTATGGAGAAGAAATTCATTCTTTTCATGGCTAAATGCACAGGAATGCTGTTTTGCTTATGTAGCAAGTTCATTGAGTTGAAGGAAATTTGCATATTGACAGGTGGACACAGTGATGTGAAAATTCTTAATTTCTGGAAGTAGGTTTAATTCCTTGTGATTTAGCCTGGAAAATAAACTGTGTCTGTGGTGTGATTAAACCACTTGCTGAGCCCCTGGTGTGTCAGATGAAACGTTTGCACATCCAAAAGCACAGATATGGAAAATGATGTGGAATTTTTCTAGTTCCACCTTTTTTTTTTTTTCCCCTTTGTATGAAACTGTACACAAATAGCAGAGGTTTTTCTCCAGGCTGCAGTTGGATGTGTTTACAGTCCTTACTTTGATTACTCCTATTGTTTTGCAGAGGTGAGATGAAAATCATGTGCAGCTGGGAGCACTTACTGATTTTGCAGCCGAGAGATTAGAGATTTTACCAGTTTCCAGGTTTTTGGTTGTGCATGTTGTGACCCTTCGTCTTATTTACGAGCAGAACTGGGGCATGTGTTTGACAGAGGGAATTGTAAATATAGAGACTCATCCTTAAGGAGAAATGCAGGCAATGCTTTTCTCTGACATATCTGTGCTGTCAGTTTGCAGCAGAGGTTTTTCTGGGCTGAGCAAAAAGGGATTCATCGTTAAGTGGGGAGCTGGTGGTGGATGGTTGTAGACTGTGGGGCCCTCTGTGCATTACAGGTACCACAAGCTGATCTGGGGCCCGCACAGCATGACCTCGGGTGAGAGAGTCTCTGGAGTCCTGATTGCTGGGGGTGAAAATGGAAATGTCATTCTGTATGACCCAGCCAAAATCATAGATGGAGATGCCGAAGTAATCATTGCCCAGAAAGACAAGCACACGGGACCAGTAAGAGCCCTGGATGTCAACATGTTCCAGGTTGGTTTTCTGCTGTTCTTCATAACATACCATCATAGAGGAGCGGCCTATCTTCACTTGTAACCTAAAATGTTTCTCTTGCTTCCTCTCCCATGAAAAGTGTGAGTTTGAGTGTCTGTATTTAGTAGGGAACTCCTGTCCTGTTACTGTCATTTCAGGATGGGATATGAAAGTGTCTAAGGTTATCTGCTTCATTCCTTCCCATTGTCAGTTTACATGGTCAATTTAGTGGGTCTTTGTAGCTCAGCTTATGGAAAAAGTAGAGGTGTCTTCCTGTGATTCTTTTTTTAGCCAGTCTCCTTTTTTTTAGCTCCTGTGCACTGTGCCAATATTGTTCTCAACAACACAGGAAGTAACTATGTGCTTTCACTCATATTTATGGAAAGATCAGATTTCAGGTATCTCCTGTGGGGATTAGGTAGGATCCATCTTCAAGATCTCTAAGTATTGTTGCTTGGAAAGAGGAGACAGCAAAACATAGCCATGTGGCCTTTTTAGCAGAAGGGCTCTTAAAACCAGCAAGCTTCCCCACATCACTAAAGAACATTTACTTCCCTTTAGATACAGTGTGTTGGTTTTTCCTTGTCCCCACCAGCTGTGTGAGAATTGAGTTGAATTTGTTTCCTAAATAACACTTCTGTCCCTGCGCTCTTGCTTTCAGAAAACAAGGCTGTCCTGTGTTCATTGTATCCTCTCTAAATTGCTCCCTTTCCCTTTCTGCCTGTTATGAAGTCAGGACTTGCTTGTCATCAGCCATGAGATGTGGTCAAAGGGCACTTGGTGGCCTTGGCTCATGTTGCCCTGCCTGGACTTTTGCATCACAGGTGCAAGATTGCTCTGGGTGGTGACACTCGCTGTGGGCTGGGTGCTGTCCACTGGAGGCACAAATGCCATGCTCTGTCTGGAGCAAAGCTCTGTGGTGGCCGTGGCTGCAGCACTGCTTCCTCCTCTGCCTCTTCACACAAGTGTCACTACTTTCCCCTTGCCCGTGTGGCTGTGCCCCTGAAGCCTCTTCCTGAGTGTTTGCTGTGCACTGGAGGAGCACTCCACAAATTCTGGTCTTAGCATACCAGTGTAGTGTGTGGATGTTTTTTAATTAACTCAATCTTACCTGCAATCTCAAAAACCCTTGCTTTTTTCCCCTAAGCTTCTCTATGTGAGCCAAAAGCTATATCCTGAGCTGATGGGGAAATCGACAGAGTCCTGTGGATCTGATACCTCCCAGCAGCTAAGTCTGTGAAAGCTGATGCTGAAAATACCCTTAATATCTGTTAATGTGTCTTACAGACTAATCTGGTGGCCTCTGGTGCTAATGAGTCTGAAATCTATATCTGGGACTTGAACAACTTTGCTACACCAATGACACCAGGAGTGAAGACACAGGTACCAGATTTGTATTTATTAAATTTTGCAGAGCAGACTAGTGAAAAATATGTATGCCAATTAAGTGGAGAGCTCATTGAAACTGTTTTAAAGCTGTCCCAAGAGGGGTGAGGGAAAACCTTTTGAACCTAGCTTGGGTAGTAGCTAGTAGTAGTTAGCCATGAGCTGCATTTCTGTCAAGGTTTGCTACAGTCCTTAAGGTCTCTCAGGTTACACCACTCTTCAAATATCCATAACTGTTGCATGTGTTAGTCTTCCTCTGCATGTTTCACACTTTGCATCAATCTGAAGATTGTGAAGGTGCACAGAGGAAAATAGGAGGAAGATAAAAAGCAGCTACTGAGAAGTCAGATGAGGAAGTCAGGTTATGCAGTTACCTTAGTGGGTTTCAAGGGATGGTTTAATTGCTATACTCAAGGTCCAGTGTTTAGCCTGTGTCTCTTAAAGAAGATCTGTGGGGAAAAACAATAGTGTTTTGTGCTTTGTGCCTTGTGAAGGAAATAGTAGAATGAGAGGAAGTTGTTTCAAATCATGTGTGTTTCTGTAGTTGTTACAAAATTTGCACAAAAAGTTTGTGGTTACTGGAACATGAGTTTATTACTGTATGATAATTTGGGGTCAACAGAGTGAGCAAACAGGATGAAAAGTAATCCTCACTTTAAAGATCTTTAGTTTAAACTCTCTAGGTTTTGAAACTTCGTTTAGTTCAAGTCATTTATTAACATGTAGGCATTTGGGAGGCTGCTCACCTTAAAGATCCCTGTAAGAGGGTTTTTTGCCTAATAGTAATTTTTTAGGCTGGGACATCTTTTAGTCCATATGCTTAATGACAGCTGGAAATAGTAGGGGCAGCAAGGACTGGCCTAATGGTGGGTTTAGTTCTCAGTCTAAAAATAAGCATTGGAGGAATAAAAAACCTCCACAGAATTCCACCAAGCAAACTTTTTTTTTTGTTAAATCAAAACCTAATAATTCAAGACAAATGGGCAGTTCATATACCCTGATATACTTCCATGGAGTAATAATCTGTTCTTGGAAGATAGTTGTGCTTAGTCTTGTTTCAGTAATTAATGTATGGTGTAAAGCAGAAAATAACTTTGTAGAGAGATGCCAGCAGTTTATAAACCAGGCTTTTCAGGCAGTATGCCCTACATCATGTGTAGAAAGGAAGCTGGAACATCCAGCATGTGGGACCAGTCTCTGAGCAGATTTCTCAGTTAGCAAGTCCTGAAACTAACAGGGTTTGAGTCTCCAGTTTGTAGAGGTTGTGACAGGCTGTTCTGTGTGTGCAACAGCCTCTTGAGGACATCAGCTGCATTGCATGGAACAGGCAAGTCCAGCACATCCTGGCATCTGCCAGTCCCAGTGGCCGAGCTACCGTGTGGGATCTCAGGAAGAACGAGCCCATCATCAAAGTCAGTGACCACAACAACCGGGTGAGTTTTCTCTCATGCAGCTGCAAAGGTGCTTGCAGAGGGGTGTGGGGTGCCGCTTGGTATGTGGGGACAGGTCATAGCACCCCTTGTCACGTGGCAGAGATACTGGTGCCTGGCCCAATTTTCCATTAAAATGCCGTGTTTATGCAAAGGGATTGTCAGCATTATAAATGAAAATAGAAGATGCAGATTAAAGCAAGACAAGGCACTCAGATGTCCTAGCGGAGTGGTGAGTTAGCTTTGAGAAAGCCTTTACTGATCTGTTTGGGTTTACCACAGGAAGATTTTATTCACTTACTCAGAAATCACGTTTTATGTGCTGAAGAGATGAGGCTACAGCTGATGTGCTCTGTGTGAGCACACTTTTTTTTTCACAGAGCAGGTGACATCATGGTTTGGTGCTCAGGCAAAGAGGGCTTCCTCCCTTGGCATCATGTGTAGGATGAGCACAAGGGCTGAGCCCTGGCAGGACTTTGGTGACTGGAGCTGGGATCTGCTTCTGCTGGTCTGGATGTGAAAATGGGAGCAGGCTGCAGCTGAGCTGAGAGAGGGCAGGGTCTAACACAGAGGAGTGTGGCATTGAGCAGGTTACAGGAAGGCTGCCTTGTGTAGTTGTAACCACCATGCCTGCTCCTCAGGCAGTGTAAATGTAAAAAAGAGATGGCTGAATTTGTGGAGAGATTGTATCATTTGTAGATTTCTGTATTTTAAATGAAATATTACGGTAAAAAAAACTTTGACAATATAACAAGGATTTAAAATGAAACTTAGAAATGGGTGCTTGTGAAGTAGCTGTTTGGTCACTCCACAGCTGCTTGATCACTGCACTCTTATTTTGATAAACTTTATAACTCTGGTTGTTTTATGTATTTGTTGCCTAACATAACAGCAGCACAGTAGGCTATCATCTTCATGTGGTTGTAGTCCTCTGATACAATGTTCTCATGACAATAACCTCTGCCTAGTTATGTTTCTTTTTAAAATAAAATAAAAATAGTAGAGAAAAAGGTTTGTACAGTGGTCTTTACAGTTTCGTCACATTAAGACATAGGACTGTGGAAAAAAAAATCAGCACAGCATCATCTCTTTGAGATGACCTTGGGAAACTGACTGCAAGTCTCCTCACTCATGGGAATGAGGAGAATATCCCAATCTGAATGCAGTCAGAAACAATGCCCAGAAACAGAGCTGCACGTGATGTTTTGCCATGCACATAGACCTATTTGGTCTAGTTTTCTTTTTTCCTGTAGTGCTGCTTAGTTATTTGATGCTTTGGCCCAATGTTGTCCCTCAGATGCACTGCTCAGGCTTGGCGTGGCACCCTGATGTTGCTACCCAGATGGTTTTGGCCTCGGAGGATGACAGGTTGCCTGTTATTCAGATGTGGGACCTAAGATTTGCCTCCTCACCACTTCGGGTTCTAGAAAGTCATACCAGGTATGAGCCTTATATAGCCTGCTGCTCCGTGGCGTAAGCACTGTTGGTGACTGCCCCAGTTTGTACATCTCGCTCCCTGCTCAGTTCTCTGTGAAGGCTCACTTAGCTGGACGTGGTGGTTCCAGCAGCAGGCAGTGCTGTATGCTGGCTTACTGACTAGCCAGCCCTGTGCCCTGAAAGACCTGCCCTTTTGGATCCTGACGCTGTGAAGGGAAAAGGCCCCAACCTAAAATAAAAAAAATAAACCCACCATGCTGCTGAAACACTGAAGCTGCTAGTTTGTTTCTATGCTTATTGAGAAGAGGGAGCTGAGATGAAAAGAGTTAGTAGTAGCTGATTTTGCCTGAAATCATGTACTGAAGGTGCACTTAGACGCATCCTCATGTGTAGACCTGCACAGATTCTCTTCAGTCCCCTAAATGCCTCATATTTGGGTACAACAGAAGATTTTGTTAAATTCTTATCCCTTCACAATTGTTAGTGAAACTTTTCATATTGCCCCAAAGCCACTGCTTGATTTAAGAAGTGAGAGCAGCAGTAACAAAACGGCTGCCAGTGGTTCTGCTGACTTGACTCTCCTGCTAGTGAAAAGGAGCTGACAACCTTCATAGTCACTGACCATACCTATGGGTTTACATACTGTATGTTAATCATACAGGCAAACCATTTTGTTTCATGGGTGTCCAGGTTCTCCTGTATGACTATTGCATTTAATTTTCAGATACAATGGCTGCATCTTTATACCTTTTCATGCAGAAACTAGAAAACGTGTATTTCAACAAATAAAGTGTTGACAGCATTGGAAAGTTTCTCCTTCTGTAAGAGGAAGGAGTGGTCAGATGGGATGCTCAGCTAATGTCGAAACTCATAAATATGCTTTATTTATCACTGGTTTGCACTTATATTAAACTTTTCTTCATTGTGACTTTTCATGCAGGGGTATATTGGCCATTGCTTGGAGTATGGCAGATCCAGAGCTGCTGCTTAGCTGTGGGAAGGATGCTAAAATCCTCTGCTCCAACCCTAACACTGGAGAGGTATTGTATGCTCACCTCTTAAAAAAAATTAAAAATCTCTGTTCAGAGGTGGCACGTGCAAAGCACATGTTGCTTCTCTTGCATTCCTAGGAATGATGCTTCTGTGGGATGTTTCTCCCTATCCTGAGTACTTGTGCTTGCTGTGTGTCTTCTGAGCTTGTTCTGGTTGTGCAGGATTCCTTCCTAGTATTGTCACTATTACACATCTGTCCTTGCTGCTTCTCTCCTGCTGAGTAGTAATGTCACTCTTCATTACAAGAGATGGGAATGGCTCCACTTAAACTTCCAAATATGCCTTTTACTCTTCTGGTTTGGGCCCAGTGTGGCTGGATCATTGTTGCAATTGCCTTTTTCCTTCTGTAAGAAGTTTTATCCAGACAGGAGGGATTTTGTAGCTTACCACAGTAGTGGTAGATCAGGGAAGGCCACTCAAGCATGTTACCACCCAACCTTTCTGGGCCTGGGGATACCTTTCAAAGGGGGTGAAGATCTGTTTATCAGACAGCTTGAGTGTTTGTCTCTAGACTATGAGAAGTGCTTCATTCATGCTGGAGGGCTCCTTGCCTGCGGTGGGCCATAATCCTGGAGTGAAAATGACAAGTGTTTCTAAAATTCAGGCGTTGGCCCAAAAGTGCAAAAGCTCTAGGGTGGTAAATGAGTTATCGAAGCTGGACCTTGTGCTGTTGTGAAGTTTTTGCATGTAGATGAATCATACTAGCTGTTTTTATTTAAAAAAGAACATTTTCCTGGGGGACAGCATTTTGCTGACAGTTAACATTTTGTTCTATGAGTATCTTCTAGTTTATGGTTGAATGTCTGCTGTAAGGGGACACTTTTGTGTTCTGAGGCACAAGAGGTTGTCTGCCCAGAGTGCAAATTTTACCTTTTCCAATTTTCCTGTGGAAACAGAGTTACTTTAGAGCCTGAACATCTCTCTGTGCAGTGTGTTGGGATACCAAAATTAGCTCACAATAAGGTAGAATGGATGTCAGCAGCACACAGCTTGTCATGGGACAGCACAAACATAGCCCACCTGCATAATTTGTCCTGTGTGGGTTAAACATAAGATTTAACGGGAGAAGGAAATGAAACAGAGGTGTGTGATAATCTGCTCTTTGGGGATTGTTAGGGTTTGCCCACTGTTAGTGTGTGTGTTTATGTGAAGGCTGCTGAGAAGCAAGAAGACCAGAGCAGTCTCAGGGCAGGCAGGCAGAATTGTTGCTATTGGACATGGTGATCCATAAAAGCTCTGATTTGTCTGACTTGGGTTTTGCTTGCCAGGTGCTGTACGAGCTGCCCACAAACACGCAGTGGTGCTTTGATATCCAATGGTGTCCAAGGAACCCTGCTGTCCTGTCTGCGGCTTCGTTCGACGGGCGGATCAGTATTTACTCCATCATGGGAGGCAGCACAGATGGCTTGAGGCAGAAGCAAGTTGACCAGGTGTTGAAAAATGTTCGGCTCAGAAAAGGGGCAGAAAGAGGGGGAACAAAACATGGGCTCATGGGAAGTCTTCAGGGGCTGCAGCCCTACTTGCAGAAGTACTAATTGGGCGCAAATAAATGCTTATGTTTAGTTTAATGGAGTGATACCAGTTCTGGTTTTTTCCCCTTTGTGTTATCAAAGCTTTCATCATCTTTTGGGAACCTTGATCCGTTTGGTACAGGACAGCCCCTCCCGCCGCTGCAGCTGCCCCAGCAGACTGCACCACAGAGTGTTGTTCTGCCTCTGAAGAAACCACCCAAATGGATCCGACGACCCATGGGAGCGTCCTTCTCGGTAAGGATGAGATGGGGCTGGGCATGCTTAGCCAGGCAGGTTGGGTAGAGGTGGCATCTGCTAAACACTGCCAACAGACCTTTGTTTCTGTTTTGGCATTAGGGTTTCGCTTTTATTTACGTGCAGTGCTTGCTTTGAAATAAACAAATATGCATTGGGAGGGGGAACGTAACCAAACTGGGCAAGTATCTGAGACTTAAGTGCAGTTTGATGATATTGTGAGTCAATGTGGTGGAGAATACTTAGACCAGCTTTGTTCAAAGTATTGGGAGTTGCTGGAGCAGCACATGGCTCTGTCCCTCTGTGGCTCGTTGATTTGCAGAGGAGCCAGATGAGGGGATGGCAAGGCCCTGCTTTTTTGTGAGAGCAGAGTCATCTGCTCTTTGGTTCCACTTTTGGCTTATTTTCTAAACCACAGGCCATTTCTTTGGGATCTTCTGGAGATTTTAGCCTAGCTACTTGAAATGGATTTCTTTGCTGAAATACTTCTCAGCTTTCAGCATCATATGTCTGCTTATTCACAATCTGGTGAAAAAATCAAATGCAATTTTCTCCTGTCAAAGAGAAGTGATGTTGCTTAGCCGCTGTCTGATGTGTCATTTCATAATCGTGTTTATGGACTTATTCGTCCTGGTTTTCAAGAATCCAACTGTCAGTGTTTTTCCTGGCTAAAGTTTTGGGTTTTGTAATGCAGATTGTTTCCATTATTGGACTGGACTGTTAATTCACTTTTTGCTATTGAGTGAAACAACATTATAAGCCCCTCCTAATATTTTTCCTATGTTGAGTTTACAACTTACTGCTTGTTTCTCAGTAGACTTTTAACTGGTAAACAGTCTGGCAAGACTAGGCCAGACATCATGCTTGAACATTTATTTAATGATACATGGGTTTCTTTGGTAATTGCATTGCAGTATCATGAGATACTCCATTTATGCTGGGCACTGTAGAGACCCACAGCTCTGGTTCTCAGTTTCTGGTCAGTCTTTTGTCTGAAAGAAAACAGGTACAGAATAGCTGTGCTCATAAATCTTATTGAATGTGCACCTACTTATCCAGCAAGTTCCCTACATGTATAAAAATGTAGAATGGTGGGGGGAAAAAGAGTTGATGGCAGGAGTATTCAGATATTGGATGATAAGCATATATGTTATATAGAATCATTTGGGTACCTGTGTGACAGCTCATACCTTTTCATATATGCTCCCCTGTATATACTTGTATTTAAAAGTACTGCACTTGTGCTTCAATTCCAGTTTGGAGGCAAGCTGGTTACATTTGAGAATCCCAAGTCTCAGCAGCAGCCAGGCATGGAGCAGCAGCAGCAGCATCACCATGTCTACGTGAGCCAGGTTGTTACAGAGAAGGAGTTCCTGGCCCGCTCCAGCCAGCTGCAGGAGGCTGTGCAGTCTGAAGGCTTTGTCAGCTACTGCCAGAAGAAGATTGATATGGCCCTGGCTGACTTTGAGAAGAATGTATGGGCCTTCTTAAAGGTAAAAGCTGTTCAGGAGTTTCCCGGGGACTAGGAAAGCCAGTGTGGAAGTGGTTGCCTCTGCATATCATGGTGTTTTAGCAGAAGAGACGCTAGGAACCAAGAGATGTAGGGTTTGGGAATAGTACCTGTAAGCCATGTCATTGGGGGTGGCCCACCAGAAGAGGGAGGGCCTCAGGGCCGGGGAGGGTTGTGAGAAATCATAGCAGAAGCAAAGGCTTGAGTAAAGGTATCCTGTGTTTTTTGATATCCCCCATGAGTACATATCTCTCCAGGGAGCTAGTGAGAAAGAGTAAAGCTTTGGGATAGCTTTACATGGGCTTTTCATGGCTCACTATGAGCATTTAGAGTTTTCCAGGTGAACCAGATAACCAACAACCGGATTGAAGCCTTGCCCGCCTGCTTAGGTGCCCAAGTCACTGAAGAATTTTGGGGTTCTCCTTATAACTTTGTTTACTCAGTCACTGGCTCTGACTTGGTGATTCGTGCCAGTCAAGTAAAAAGCTAGTGAGGGAGAAAATGAAGAATTGTGAATTGCAATACATCCTTTGTCTTTTTTGAAGGTGAACTTTGAAGAAGATTCACGTGCTAAATACCTTGAGCTCTTAGGATACAGGAAGGATGATCTAAGGAAGAAGGTAAATATGCCTGGAAGTTGCACTTGTGTTAAAAGCTTTACTTAGAAATTTATCTAGAGAATACAGCCTAAAATGTTGACAATGCCCTGTATGATTAAGAGCTCATGGAAGTACCAAAGCAGGCAGCAGACTTTGGAGGCATGTCTGCATCTGACTATCCAATGCTGATCTGAAATTCTCACCCATCAAGAAGCTTTGATATTTATTGGTTCAATCTGTTCATATAACTTTTTTGACATCCTTCTACTGTAGCATCATGCAATGTGATCTCATTTTAGGCTTTCTGGTTGAAGAACATGTATGCAATTTTCAGGGTATCATTAACTACCTCGGAAAACTGGGATAGCCCTTTTTTTTTCCCAGAAAGAAAACAGACAAAGAAAAAAACCCCTAAATATCAACATCAACTGGTTACATTTAGAAAGGCAAAATTTGGATTACCCGGAAGCAATTTGCACATCTTTAAAGATGTTTGTTCCCAGTTTTAAGGAGGTTCTTACTCAGTGTTACAGGGAGATATCTGTTGTGCCTTTTAGCTCTGTTGCTTTTGGTTTTCTACCCAGGAACTATCTCATTTTCTTCAGTTCTGTTTCAGTGGATTTGAATGTTTGATTTATTTTCATTATATAAATCTAATGTTTTATTTTCAATGACTGGCTCCATTAAAGTGTCATTATGCTTACAAATTAAATATCCTTCAGGGCAAACAATATGATGACAGGAGAAAAAAGTCATGTTTTTACTAACAGTCTGTCCTCAGCTTCAAAATTTTTGTGCATGACTCCAAGGAAAACATAGCAAGGGAAATCCTGCTTTTGAAAAACAGCTCTCAATTAGAAAGTCCAGTTGAAATTTAGTAGTGGTCTTGCAGAATGGCCTCACGAGACTAGAGCCTACTGCTGCTCTAGGTTTGATATGCCCTGTGCATGGGGGAAAGCTGAGAAAATGGGCTTCGCTTAACTGAGTGGCCTGAAGTGCTGGGTCTCCCCCATTACTTCAGTATTTGAGAAACAGACGATAGGAGCTGCAAGGCCAGGATTTTGTGTAGCTGGTTCTCAACAGAACATTCCACAGTGAAATTGAATCCATGTTTTTTAGTGTCAAGAAACACAGGACAGCTCATCTGAAAGTTTGTGTTAGCCAGATGATGATAAACTCACTAAATCACAACTGGTTTTTCATTTTATTGGTAGCATAAGGAAAGTAAAAGGGGATCACGAATTTCAGCTTCTTAGAATAAGCTATTAAGAGTATAGGAGGAGGGTTTTCTTAAAACCTGTGATTCCCATGCAAACCAAGTGCTGTATTTCTCATTTTTATTGTAAACCAATGATTAAAAGAGAAAGAAAACTGTCCCCAGCAATTTTAGCTCAGCTTTCTGTGCAAACCAGCTTACAAAGGTAAAATAAAGCCTACAGTACTAAAAGAAGTAGGTAACATGAGCAGCAACAGGAAATCCAGGCTCCCCGAAGCTGAACTAATATATAAACTCAATACATTATAAATTGGTAGTTTTGAGGGCCCTAGTTAAATCTGGAGTCATGGTTTGCTTTGCTAATCAGTAAAAGTTGGGCACTTTAACTCTTTAGTACCCTGGAAAATCCTGTCCCTCAGCCGTCTGCCTGATGTGCTTGAAACCACAGCTTTCTGTGGATTGTCCACAAGGATTGTCACTGCTTCATTTTTCCCTGACTGGAGCAGACAGACGGTTTTGTGCTTCGTGTTCAGATACTCTGTTTGTTACTGTGGTTTCCAGCAGCTCTGGTGAGGTTTAAGGCCCTTGAGTTAACAATTAAAGGTTTAAAAGCACAGAGCAGCTGTTGTTTCCATCAGAGCTTGGCGTGCAGGGCTCTTTAGCAGTAAATCCATCACCTGGAAAAGGAAATGGCTTTAGTTTCATGTTAACTGTTCTGCAGGCAACATAGTAACTACATGTGCCAGTTTTGCAGTCTGAGAAACCAAGAGGTCTGCCTCTCTATAAGGGTACTTAAATCTTTGTTTTCTAGATAACATCTGCTCTGAATAAAGAAGGGGTTGCAGATGGTGTCTTGGGAGAGGTAAGCAAGCACATGTATATAACTTTGTGATTAGTTTTATAATGTAATGGTAATGTGAAAAGTAAGAATTTTTCTTTCCACTTGATAACTGTCCCAGAGTAAGTCACAAATAGTCCAGCATGTGGCATGTTCCTACATTCAGTAGGATGAAGATACTTATTTTTTAAAAAAACCCACTTTTCCTCTCAGGTGGATTTCATTCAGGATCTCATTGGTGTTCCTCCACCTTTCCTTTTTACTGCCTGTGTCTTGCTCACTGTGACACTTTGTACTGCCTGTGAGGTAGGGCAGAGTCTTGCTACCTGACAGCTGATTTCAAGTGCAGCACTGTCAATAGGCTTTAAAAAAAGCAGAATTCAGAGTATGGACCCATAATGCTTCCTACAAGAGTGATAACTACAGTTCAGGCGTTGCCTTTTGCAATTGCAGTGGCCTGAGTCTACAACAGGAGTTGTTGCATTGCTTTTGTGCAGCAGACAGTTCAAATCCCATTTGTGGTTGCCTAATGGGGAAGAAAAGTTTTGTTGCATGTTTTCAGGCAGCTAAGATGAAAACAGCATAAGGTACTGTGTAATGACAAGGGAAATAGAGGGCCTTTGCCATGTTTGTGATAGCCAAGCATAGATGGCCAATGCATTTCTGTGATCTGCAATCTGGTTCTAACTGTTGTTGGTGGGAAGGTGGCTGTACTCTGCAGGGAAAAGTATTTTTTCCTCTTTTGCTGGCTTTTTTTTATGGCATCTTCTCTCTGCTGAAGGCTCCTGCAGAATCTGATGAATCTGTGCCAAGTGAGGGGGATGAAGGCCGGGCTACAGAGGAACAGTTCTTGGGAGAGGTATCTGTTTCCCTCTAGACTAACCTGCTGACCTGCCCTGTATTTACTTTGTTACTGTTAAGAACATTTTACTTCCTTAGCTTTATCTAGTGTTGAGGGTATACGGAAATACAAAGAATTATTTAGAATGATAAAAGTGATCTCTTGTTAAGTTGCTTGAGGTTTTTCTCATTAGCTTCAGTCATCATGTGAATAGATTTTGTTGGCAATGAAGAACAAACTTGTTTTATAAGAGTCCAGTTGGCACCAGAGTCAAGGACTTTATTCTGCCATAATTTTCACACTGACATCTCCCTAACACGTATTTAATTATCTGCTGCCTCAACTCTTAATGCTTTTCTCTTTTTTTTCCCTTATTTTCCTCATTGCTTTCTTTCCTCCCTCTAGTTGATTATGACCAAGCAGACAGCTTATTACTGCCCTATTTCAGGGTATAACCCTTTTCAACAATGATGTGCTATTGCAGGAGAGGTAGAATGTCCCTTCTCTGCATTGCTCCCTCCAAAGTCACAGTGCCATCCATCCCCTTGGCATCTGAGCAGTGAGTATCAGGGCTCTGGCAGCCAGCTGCCTTATATGAGTGCTTGTTACAACACTTCAGACAGGTTTATTGCAGGCAGTTTGGGCTCAACCATGTCTGCTCTCGAGATCCTACAACTACTGTTCATTTCTGTCCATTTGAACAGCATTGTTTTCAGCCCTGTGTTTGCAGTATAGGGGCAGATCTATAATTAGCACTAAGGACCAGCCTCTGCCTTGTGAAGTCATAGCACTGAAAATACTGTGTCACTGCATGAACAGGCCAATTTCATTTTTCCCTATTCCTTCAGTCTCTTTTGGGTTCAAATTTGAGCTGTTAGGACAAAACTAGCTGTGTTCCCTGTGATTGTCTGCAGTTGTCTGTGAAGGTGAGGGCTGGTTTAAGGCTCATATAGGTTGGAGTGGTGCACTTGACCCCATATAACAAACAGCCTGTTAAGGACACTAAAACCAGAATGTTCTCCTTGGGCTGGGTGCTGGATTGCTTGTTAATTCTTTAGGCACTGTAGTGACAGACATGGGTGTCTGACTGTGTAAGGATTTTGCTGTATGCAGTCCTGAAGATATTATATGTCTCATTACAAATGTTTGTTCTAAGAGAATTCACAGCCAAACATGACCCTAGCCTTCCAGCATGGATGGTAAATATTTGTGAGACTGGCCTGAAGCCACTGATGATGTATCAGTGTGTGCTGTCACATCCATAAAGTAACTGGATGGGCACATTATTCCTGTGATAGTCACAATATGCTTTCAACTGATACCAAACACACATCATCTGTTATCTGACAGCAAAATAATTTTCCAGATGCTGCCTCCTTTCATGAGTCAAACATGAAGGCTGTTTCAGATTTGCTTCCCCATCCAAATGCATGGTTTTGGTTGACTTTGTGCTTCACCCTCTGAAGTGCAATTTCCCTGATCAGCCCTCACAAGCAGGGTGTTCTCAGCAGACTTGTGAACTCCCGCTGCCTGATGAGCAATGGCTGATGACAGGAGGCAGTTTGTGGGTCAATTTCTGCCCTCTTCTTAAGCTGTGCTGTGAAAATGAATGATGGAGAAAGACTTCCCTCTTGGTATTATTTTTTGTTATTGAAAGGTTTTGTTTGAAATCCCAAAATCCAAGTACCTGCACAAAACGTTCTATCTATCTTGGGTGAGTTTTATTAAAAAAAAGGCAACTTCTGCGCACTGAGCATTCCTGTGCTGAGTGCAAAGTCTGTTTTTCGTTTCTCTTAGGTGCTGAAGGACCGTAAACAAGAAACTGAAGGTTTAGGATCTGCAAAGACTACATTTAACATTTCTGTTAGTGGAGGTAAAAAAACCCCTTGATATTGATTTAATTGTATGTGCTGATATTTATAAATGCTGGTGTTAATATTGGTGTTCCAGTGAGAAGGCAATTTCTACAGAGATTGTCAAGGATTGTAATGACTTGCCTGTAACTGCATTTGTTTCACAGCAATCTCAAGGCACTCGAAAATGCACCTTCTTTAAGGAAGGAAAGAAAGCACACAGCATTTGTATACCGCATTGCTGAAAAGCAGCTGCTCTGGGTGGTATCTGATATAAAGGAAGACACGCCTGATCAGGCATGAAGTGCTAGCAGAAAGTCCCAGGGGATCTTGAGTAACACAGAAGCCACTGACCCCTGTCTAGGTTTCACTTTTTCTGCCACTGTATGCATGGTAGTTGTTTCAGAGGCCATTTAGACCTCCAGCATTGTTCTGCTGCAAGGTAGGTGTTGCTTGACAGTGCCCCCCATGCTGTGGCTTGGCACCATGTGTGTTTGAGGCTGTAGGACTGGAGCATCCCTGTAAGCACTGCCTGGAAGCAGGCTGGTTTGGAGGCAGCATAGTACGGTGTTGTACTGTCGGAGTCACAGTCCCCTGCTGCTGCATCTCTAAGTGGCCTTTGTGCCAGCATTTGAAAATGCACCCCTCTGTCTCTGCAGATGTGGATGGTCTGATCACACAGGCTCTGCTGACGGGTGACTTCGGGAGCGCGGTGGATCTCTGCCTGCATGACAACCGCATGGCTGATGCCATCATCTTGGCCATCGCGGGCGGACAAGAGCTGCTCTCCAGGACGCAGGAAAAGTACTTCGCTAAGATGCAGAGCAAAATTACCAGGGTATGGTTTTATCAGCTAAGAACTAACATGTTTGCGTGCCTTTGGCAACTCCCTTTTTCACCTTAAAAGTTTTCTTGCCATTTTATAGGTTTATTTCTGGAGAAGTTAAGTGTTCAAATCATCTTTAAGATCTCAGAGCAGAAGGATTTCTGTTGTTCTTTTTCAATGCATTGATAAGGAGAGAAGTCTTGCATACTACCTGGATATAAGTACACAAGAGTATTATTTATCTCCTTGCTTGTGTCTGAGTTGTGTATACACTAATAGATTCTCACCAGTAGATAAATAGCATAATCAGGGCACATTCCAGTCTGTTATTTTGTCACATTTTTTTCAAGAGTCACACATGCTCAGGGCCAGCAGCATTAAGTTGATTTCTGTGTTCATTCTTAACAGATTTTGCTGATGCTTTGTTCCACTGCCTGCACAGGAGAGAGCAAAGTATGCCCAGGGTAGATCAGTCACCCTTTGTCAAGGAGACAGCATGTTATGGCCAGCTGGTTATTGTTGTCTTCAGCTTTTTGCACTGCTAGGGGTTGCTGATGCTGCTTGTTCAAGTTTTTCTTCTTTATTACTGACATGAGAAAATAGCAACAGGAAGATAAAATGGGAGAAGTGGCTTTAAAAGAACGCAGAACAACTGCACTGCTAATACTGGAGAAATGAAAAGGGGAAAATCTCAAGTATTAACACTCTGCAGGATTGAAAGGAGAATTTGTAGTGTATGAGAAATTTCTTCACTGTAGTTAATCCTTTGGGAAAAGGATTGGAGAGCTGACCAGTTATCTGTACCTGTGCTAACAAGCGGGTGTTGACCTTGTAGTTAGGATCTTGCATTTGTTGTTTGTGTTTTTTATTTTCTGGTCCCAAACTGCATACTTACTCCTTGTTCAGCAGTTTCTGAGCTTGAAATCTTGGCATGACAAGGGCTTTGTTCACTAAAGAGCAGCTCAGCTGCCAAGTCTGTCTTTTGTCCAAAGCAAAGTAACTGGAGGCAGAGTTTGAGAAAAAAGAAGCTGGAGTTTTATTCTGAGGGCTTGTGGACAGACAGCCTGTGTGTGTGTGTGGGAAGGGTAGGGACACTGCAGCCAGCTCAGGCTGATATTGTTGCTTCCTTTAGGCAGCCTTTTCAGCTTGGCCTCAGGTCAGCCTGAGGCCAAGAGCTTAAAGCTGAATGAAACAATTTGACAAACAAAATTCATACCCCTTCCTAGGCATTGTGCAGAAGACTTACAGCTAAATATTTAGTATATTATCTTTCTCTGCAAAAACTGCTGGAAAACCATTTTCAGCGATCATAGCTTGTGGAGATTAGTGTATTCTTTTCTTGCACATTTTGTAGCAAGAATAATTGTCCTCTGTGTTATCTGAGCTTGTTTTGTTCATTTTTCACTACTCTGTTTGCAGTAAAATGTACTGTTGTACTGCAGCTGTTGAACTGCAGTGCAGTGTCTGCTGTGACCCTGAATACAGTGGGGATGAGTACACTTGAACAGATACAAATTATACTGTATATTATACAAAGGAAATCCTACCAAGATGTTAATTGTGCTTTCTCTCCTTCTGGTCTAGCTCATCACTGCAGTGGTAACGAAGAACTGGAAAGAAATTGTGCAGTCTTGTGATCTGCAGAATTGGAGAGAGGCTTTGGCTGCTGTGCTCACTTACGCCAGGCCAGATGAGTTTGCAGCGCTTTGTGGTAAGGACACTTTACAGGCTTGATGTCATTTATTCCACTTACAGCAAAACTACACTTTGCCAGGGTTGTCTTCCTTCCAGTATAGTGCTGCAATGCCTTGCTAGCTTCTTTCATGGGTAATACAGTTCCTCAGTCATGTTGCAGAGAAGAGGAACCTCTGGGGTGCTGTTTTACCAGTGCGTTCCCTGATCTATCTGGGCACAAAACTCAGACCCTTGTGAGCAGCTGTGTCCTGGTATTGCCTGTGTAGTGCACAGCTGGTGGTCTTGTACCATTTTCTAGATGGATATCCATTATGCTGATGTGATGGGTGTTTCAGCCAAAGGACCTATCTTGGAGTGTTTGTGCATGGGGCAGAAGTAGAAATGTTCCAAGGAAAAACTTCACTCTTCTTTCCCAAGATCAATCATGACTTCATGGAAGGAGTCCTCTCTCACAGACAGCACGCCTGCCCTTGTGTGCTCTATGACAGACAGGTGGCTGGGTTTAACCCACAGGGAAGTTATGTTACCAGTAGCTGTGAGGCTGACAATCCTGTGTCCCTCAGACACCAGCCATGGAGTCTGGAGAGGTGTATGACTCCCTTCAGCACACATCAGCATCATGGCCAGTTGCACACTGGGGTCACACTCCTGAAATGAAGGACTGCAGAAGTGGGTGAACCCTGGCCTCTTGTCCTTTGACATGTCAGCAGGTGGACTGTCTCTTCTGCTGTGTCTTGTGTTTGCAGTCATTTGACAGGTTCCTGCTGTCATGACATTAACTGCCTCTGAAGTGCCCTGGGCTCCCATGGGATAATCTGTGCTGGACACCAGAATATGTCCTTACCAACCAAACCCAGAGGCAATATCCCTTCTCTTTGTGCTGAGCAGAGACATGGCAGACATTGTAGGCTTCCCCAGCTCCAGCAGTGATGGGGAGGGATCACCAAAGTGATTCACCAGTGTCTTTGCTCATATTTCATCTAGATCTCCTGGGCAGCAGGCTGGAGAATGAAGGGGACAGCATTCTGCAGACACAAGCCTGTCTCTGTTACATTTGTGCTGGCAACGTTGATAAACTCGTAGCTTGTTGGACCAAAGTTCAGGATGGAAGCAGCCCCTTGTCCCTTCAGGTTTGTAATTATTTTAAGAAAGCTGTTGGAAGTAACACACTGCAGTCATTTAGCACTTAGATCAAATGATCTAGTGTAGAACTTTGCTGTCTGATAGTTGCACGTGCATCAGAAAGCAAGCCTTTTCCTTCTACAATGAGTGGCTTTCATAAAAATAACACGTAAATATGATACTGGAAAATGAATTGTAAAGGACAGTGGCCCTTGTGCTTGCCCTGGTCTTTGGGTAGTCATTCTAACACACTTATGTAAATGTGTAATTGTACAGCTTGAGTGTTTTGGTAAAGAAAGGTCTTCAAATGCTTGCATCTTTGGCAGTTAGGGACTACTTGAGCACGTCTACTTTTGGATGCTCAGGAGAAGAAATCTAAAGAATTATAATTAAATTTAGAGAGAAAACTAGGAAGGTTTCTCATGAGAGTTTTCTCCAGGAGTCTGCACATACAAGGCTTGATTTTTCAGCAGTGAAATATATTGTATGTAGCAAATATCTTGGGGGAATAGGGTTGATGAGTGGAATAATTTCTATTTAATAGTACAATCTTAGTTTCTTCCATCTGTTCAGGGCCTTTAACAGACCAGTTTTAGAAAGTACTTAAAGTAACATTATCTGGCAGTGCCGCAAGTCTCTTGTTTGGTTAATTGAAGAAACTGGAGTGTATGAGTTTTGCTTTGCATTATTAACTCTCTCCAGTTTTGAATTATCAAAAAGGGCTTGATCTTGAGGGCTTTATTTACAGATTTACCTTCAGTTTGAAGTAAATTACAGTTTGAATTTGTATTTTGTTTGCATGGCTTTGCTCTCTTGGACACTAAAATTGAAAAATATTGTTGGAGTTAAAATTAGGCTGCTCATTTACTATGATGTGGAATTGCCAAAACTGATAGAAGCTGTTGGTTATCTTGATTTATTTGTTGGGGTTTTTTTCCTTTCTTGAAGTGCTGATTTGTTGGGAAAAATGAAAATGTTTTATCAAACAGTCAGAAAGCAATCCTTGTTAGTGATGTATCGTTGCAATCTGGGGTGTGGTACACTTATTAAATCTCTTGTGAGGTTTTAAAAAGGGATTGAATGTTAAAATTGGCAAATTAATATTTGTGGTATCTTTCAATATAAATATAGTGAGAGGAAGAAAATCAGGAGAACTGACCAGAAAACATTCCTATAATTTAGGACTGGGAGAAAACCCAACCAAAACTGGCTCTGGTGTTTGGGGATGTGCAAGAAAGGCAAGATATGGAGTATTCCTGGTGAATATCAGGAAAGCCATTTTTTCTATGGCAACCAGAAAACAATGGACCACTCTCCCAGGGGAGTTATTAGATCCTTTTAGGATCTTTAAAAACTGACTTACTAGAATACTGTAAATGAATGTGCAGCAGCCCAGCACTGTTGGTGGTGATGGGCATGATGTTTCCTGTTTACTGTGATGCTGTCACCAGATAATTTTATGAAAGCATACTCTTGGTGGACATGCACAGTGCTGTTAGAAGCTACTTGGTGTGTGGTTGCTGTTCTGATGTCTCACATGCTGGGAAAGCTGTGCCTTTGGTGCAGCTGTGGCTGTCTGGGAAACCTGCACTTGGTTTGGGCTTCTCATTGAGTGAGAGGGGTTTTGCAAGGCTGCCCTGAGGAACAGCCCTCCATGACAGACATTAGCCTGTCACTAGTTAGTCGTTCACTTTGTTCTTCTCACATGTGGGTGTTTTTTCTTTTTCCTGATCTTTCAGGATTTAATAGAAAAAGTTGTAATCCTGCGCAAGGCTGTGCAGCTTACCCAGGCTGTGGACCCTAATGCTGTGGGGGCCCTTTTGGCTGATAAGATGAGCCAGTATGCCAACCTCCTGGCTGCTCAGGGAAGCCTGGCTGCAGCTCTGACCTTCCTCCCTGCGAACACCAACCAGGTAATGGGCCTTCAGGCTCTTCACTCCCTCTCTCTGTGTGAACAGGTATGCTTGGAGCAAAGGTCTCTGCATGGTACAGTCAGCCATCAGGACTGCCATTTGACAGTCAGGCTGTTTCCCCTCTGCCTTTGTTGACCTTGATGACCTGGCAGAAATGCACAGCCGCTTTCTGCTCCCTCTTCACACCCTTTTCCTTGCAGCCAGTGACTGCCAAAGGGTGTCCCTCCCTCACCAGACATGGTGAATGAAGTATGTACCTTGGCATTTGGTTGCTTTCTTTTGACTTCTCATTTTCCATCAGCTGGTATTTGTACGTAGGCTGGCTTGGGAATGCGGCAGGCATGTGTAAGGCAGTTCCAATGGCCCCATGTCTCATGCATGATCATGTCTCGTTCCAATCAAACAAAGCAGAGCAGGCTTCTGAGCGAGAGCTCATCATTGGGTGGCCAGTCAGCCTCTTGGTGTGATGCACTGGGTGAGGAGCAGTGCAGTTCACCTTCCTTCACTGTCCTTTTCTCATTGCAGCCAAACATCATACAGCTACGGGACAGGCTTTGCAGAGCCCAAGGGGAGCTCCCAGTGGGACAGGACGGCCTCAAGGGACCATATGAGAGAGAGCCCATGCCCAAAGGACGAGCTGGCCCTGTGGCTGGACGGATGCAAGCACCCCAGGCTCCAGCTCAGCAGTATTACCAGCAGGTAAATGGGTTTTGGCAGTAAAGGAGGGACGTGGTGCTTGAATTCCTGAGAGTAATGGATATAATAATTTTTATTCTTTTCTCTTGGTCTGAGGCTGTACGACATGTATCTAATGAGAGCCTTGTGGTGAAGGTCATTGGTGCTTCCTTTCAGTCAGTACAGATACCTCTTTTATTCCTCGTCTGGAAACATCCATTAAACACCTTGTCCAGTAGCTTGCTTCGGAGGATTTGGTGTTTGCTCCCTTAGTCTGAACATGGGCTTCCATGCCAAGAATAGCTGCATGGGAGAGCACTGCAGGAGTTCTCTGTGCTTCCTCTTGTAGTCCCTGATGTCCCATCCCTGCAGGCCTTGGGGCTTGCTCACCAGACCCTTCTGGGGCTGATTGTTCCTGCCCCCAGCTCTGATGTTGACCGCAGAAGCTGCTGAGCAGTGGCATAGCAAACTGAGGGCATGTTTCAGGAGCTGTGGGTACAGCCTGCTGTGAAAACACTTACCCAGATGGGCGTAAGGGTGAGGAGGCAAGTGGTTTAACTTCCTGGACTGAGAGTGAGCTGTACTAGAAGAAAGACCTGGTGAGTATGAGACTAATAAGGGAGCTGTGCAGGAAGGAAGAGGACAAATGCAGGAAGCAAATTCCCTGGTTTTATCTCTAACCTGAGGACAACACTGCAACAGAACTCCCAGGCCATTGCTGCAGTGTGGTGTGTTGGGCAGCCCTGGCTGTGTGATGCTTGGAGAGCACTGCCAAGTCTCTAATCCCTCAGCACAGCACTGCAGCTCCTCTGGCCCTTCTCTACCTAGAGCATCTGGGCTGGGCTTTTCTGAGAGCAGTGCTGTGGGTGTTCTCCTTACACAGAGGAGACTGGCACAAGCAGAGGTGTGTCTCTGCTGCCTTCAAGTACTGCCTGCCAGAAAAATGGGGCAGGAAGGAGGAAGGGCTGAAGGGTTGAATGGGGAATTGGGAGTTCTTGATGTCAATAGTGTGTGCCTCTGCCCTCTTTCCAGAGTGTTAGCAAGGTAGATTTCAGGAGGGACAAAGCCTTCATCCAAGATTACCTTGCTAACACCATTGCATATGATTTTAAATGCATCGTCATCAATAATCAACTCTACTATTCTGTCTGTCTTGGCCTCCCTCCTTGTAACCAATGAGTTGCCTTGAGAAGTGATTCTGTGTGCTTCCTGTTTGGCTGTGGGGAATAGCAGCTTTTCTCTACATGGCAAGATCTTAGCAATGCTTTTTTTTAAACCAGAGTTCCCTCTTTCTCCCACTGTTTCAGGAATGTCTCAAACTATTATTTCAGCAAGCCCTGCTCATTAATAAAAGGCTGTGTGTATCACAGCCCCTTGAGCACACTGTGAGGGAGTTATCCCTGTGTGTTCTTGCCTTTTAAAGGGAGTTCGTGCTCAACAGGAAGGTCTTGAAGAGGTGTCATGTCAGAAAGGTGCCCAGCAGGATGCTGATGAACCAGAATGGAGAAAAATTACATATTTGAGTCTTAGGATACTTATTTTGACTTCCTTTTAAGAAAGTGTGTATGTGGAACTTGTTCAAGCTTGAGACAGTCTTTGTTTAGTTGCTGTCCCAAATAGGAACACGTACTTTAAACTTGGATTCCTTTCAGCATAGGCTTTTTGTACCCTCTTTTTCAACTGGATAACCGAGGCATGAAAGGAAATGAAAAAGTCTTTTAGATGACTTCAGTGATGAATTATGCAGACACTAACAGTGGTTATTGTACAGCTGACTGCACCATTAGCCTAGCACTGTGTGGGGTTAGAGATGCATAGCCTGAAGCCAGCTGAGCCACCCAGGACTTCAGGGTCACAGCTTTCCCTCTGCCTATGCTCAGATGGGATGTTGAACTCTTGAACCCTGGTCATGCGTCCCACTGTTGGGCAGCACACCCAGTCCTTGCTCAGGGATGTCACAGATACAGGAGGTTTATGGTTCC
Source organism: Dendrocincla tyrannina (assembly GCA_035047865.1). Taxonomy (NCBI): domain Eukaryota; kingdom Metazoa; phylum Chordata; class Aves; order Passeriformes; family Dendrocolaptidae; genus Dendrocincla; species Dendrocincla tyrannina. The sequence goes on from JAWWMP010000132.1 coordinate 16,332,404, forward strand.
TGTCCCATCAGAAAGGTAGAAGTAGTCATATGGAATTAAAGAGCTTTGTAGTGGCAAAGAAGGAAGATATTGGAAAGGAGCTATGGGAGACTGGCTGGTTAGCAATTACCATTAAGATGTGTATTTGCGCATGTGCAAGAGCTGAATATCAGATTTTAACCTTTTTTAATTCATGTTGAACTCAATTTAAACAGACTTCGTTTGTGTGAGGGAGTATGCTCAAATTTAACATGGAACTTGGTACTTGCAGCTACGGTTAGTGATGCTTGGTGTCATGGACTAATTGCGGGGGGTGGGGGGCCTTCTGCAGTAGGAAAATGTGATGAAAGAGGGAGACCTGGCTCACTGGCACATGTAACACTGCACTTGCTCCACAGCCTAATGTAGCTGCAATTCCACTGTGCTTCATTTTCACTCTGCAATTCACTTTGGCTCCAGTACACAGTGATTTTTATCTGTCTTGAATGCACTTTTCCTTCTTCCTCTGAGATTTTATGGCTGTTACGAGTGCCAGCATGCAAACCTGCTTGCATCTTGTTTTGTGAAACCCTTTAGACTTTTTTTTATTGTTTTGTTTTCCATGATTGGTATTTCTTTGTTCGATTCAGGTTAGAATTGCCCCTACTGTCACTACCTGGAGTAACAAAACTCCTACTGCCCTTCCCAGCCATCCTCCTGCAGGCTGTTTCTCTGACACACAGGTATAACCTTCATTATTCCTCTCTGAGCCCCTGCTCCACCCCAGTATGTCGTCTGGTATAGTCTGTGTGCTTGACATGGTCTGGTACAGATAGACAGAAGGAGCAGCTCTGGTGCTCTGGTTTTACTATTCCTTTGCATCTCATTACCTTTTTTTTCCACCAATGCCCAGATGAGTAGCTCTGGAAAGCCTTTAGTGGGAGCTCAGTGTGATCTGAGCCTCCCCAGCCCTTGCCCCACACTGGAATATTTGAAATATGATGGTATTTTTCCTTTCCCCTCTTTCCATGAAAATCAGAAGCTTCAGAGTTAATATTTATTTGGTGGAGAGATGGCAGGGTGCTCTGAGACTGCCTGAATAACAGGCAGCACTAGCAGGGACCTCTTCCTTGTGCAGGAAGGTGTGTGCTGCTCTGCTTGCTGCTGAAGTCACTGCACATACAGGCTGTGCTTTCAGTGCTAGGCTGGGCACCCTCAGGCACTGGGCTGGTTGGAGGTATTTGCCCCAGTGCTGGTGGTTCTTCCAGGGAATGTGGTTTCAGGTGTTGAGATGTTACCTGATAATTTTGTTACAGTTCAGCACTGCATTGATGTTGCTGACTAAATCCTGTCTCTCCCAACCTGAAATTTCATTTTTCCTGAAATCTTTTTTCTACAGGGAGACAACCCACCTCCTCCAGGGTTTATCATGCCGGGTGCTGTTAACCCCAACATGCCGCCCCAGCAAGGCACATCTTCCAATTACAGCATGTACTCACAAGCAGGGACAAGGCCGACGTACCCACAAAGTGAGTAGCAGCAGCTTCCCCCTCTCTCCCTCCCACCCAGATGGGCCAGCCACATTTACTTGGGGATAACCAGTCCTTTCCTTGTGGTTGGCAGTGTTCAGACCAAGCCAGTCCCATGTTTCTTGTGGGGTGGGGAAAAAGGCTCCTGAGATGACATCTGAGGGTTGTCATTTCATGGTGGGGTTCAGACATTAGACACTCTGTCAGGCACTCTGCTGAGAGGGTGTCTACCCACAGCTCTTAGTCTCACTCCTCAGCTGGCCCTTCCCAAGGGTGTGCTGGGGACAAAAACTCCCAAGTCTGAGTCCTAGAAAAGCCTGGTAAAGAGAGACACGACTCATCTGTGTGCAGCTGGTCCATCCAGTTCTCATTGGGACTCTGTGAAGATGAGAAAGGGGATGAGGAAATGAGGGCAGGAGTAGAGGTGAGTGAGGCAGGGGACAGAGCACTGACACTCAAGGCAGGGACTGAAAGTACAGATGTGAGGGAGGAAAAATGGGCTTAGATGGGCAGGACAGATAGAGAAATGAAGCTGCAGGGCCCACAGTGAAAGGCTGTGAACTTACACTCCCAGAGTCTGTTCATTTCCTTGGCCTAGCATTTTGGTTTGTGCAAACCTGGGGCAGGCCTTTCCCTTCCCTGAGAGACACTGTGAGGATTGCACTGGTCCACCAGACAGCAGTGTCCGTGTGCCCCAGCCCCACCCCAGGTGGCATGGTGGCTCTGGGCCAGAGAGTGTGTGGGAGAACAAGAATCCTTGCAGCTGAGGCCCTCCTTTCTGTGCCTCCCTGCTCCCAGTGGCAGGCTGGGATTTTGAGCAGTCCTACAAGTGCAGGCAGAGTTGTGGGAGCCAGAATTCAACTGGGCAGGTAAGTGGTTTGAGGGGGTAGGGGCATGAAGAGAGTCAGGTAAAAAAGGAAGCAGAAGCAGATGAAACCTGTTGCTCTGTTATGAACTCACTGACTGAATGTTTTCTCTCCCTGTTTGTAGCTTATCAGGCCACACAGCAGTACTCCTCTGGAACAGGGGGACCAGCTCTCTATCAGCCTCAGCAGCCTATTGCTGTCCCTGCTTCAGCCCCTTACCCGAACCCCGCCCCTAACACCACCCCTCCCTACCTGCCCTCTGCCCCTGCCCACTCCATGCCTTCCCCAATGTACCCCGGGCAGCCTCAGCCTTCCCCAACAAGCCTGAATCCCATCTCCTCCTTTCCTGTTCCTCCTTCTGGCACATCCTTTCAGCATGGCAGGCCAGGACCTCCAGCAACTTCTGTGGCTTATGCATTACCTACTGGACCAACAGGTACTCTGCCTGCAACCAGTGACCTTCCTGCATCCCAGAGAACAGGTCTGCGCTTGGACAGGGGGGCAGGCAGGGAAGGGGGGAGGGGTTTGGGCTTGATTCGCTCAGTTCAATATGCACCTTTTACTTGTGAATGCTTTGCATGGAGTTTGCTTTTGCTTAGAGATCAATTCAAAGCATTTCTAAAGCACCTCATCAGCCCTGTGCATCTGGCAGTGGCATGACTGTGTTGCTGCAATGAGCACTTGCTGAGCAAGTCAGGCTTTGCCACAGTCACAGAGCTTTTGTCTTGTCCAAGACAAGATGGTACAGCAGTCTTGTTATAAAGTTGTCATATGCCATGGATGGATAGTGGCACAGCTGTAATCTTGTGAGGCTGGTGTCAAAACCTGTTCTGTGACTGGAGAGCTCAATAGAAAAACAGGCAGGTTTTCCAGATTGCTGCAGACAAAATGATCCCATTTCTTCTCACAGAATGATTTTGCAAATATGATTTGTCCCTGTTTCCCTGGCATTTTGAGCAGCATTTCAAGCCCTGGGATTGCCAGCATATTTAATTTAAACAGCGTTTCCTGTGGCATCAACTCACTTGCCTTATTTTGTTCCTACCCACTTAGCGCAGTGGGAGTTCCTCTACCTGCAAAAGCCTTAAAAGATAATCAGGACTGATTTAGAAATGCTTTTACATGTCTCTTTCTTGAGTGTCAATTAAAAGCATGTGTGTGTGGCTGATACCTAAAAGCATGTTTGAGCATGCCTGGTGAGAGAGCACTCGCTGAGGTGGGGCTTCATGTCTGCCTGTGGCTGCCTGGATGTCACTGTTTGCTGTGGGACAGTGACCCCGCTTGCCACAACAAACCTGTCTCTTCACTTAGCAGCCTGTGAAACAGCAGCTTCACATACATCAGACAGTGCAGGAAGCATGAGCAGTCCTTCTCTAAACTTGGTCATAGACACACTTCACATCCAGCTGGTCCAGCTGAAATGTCAAGGACCGGATCTTGGAAGCAGAGAGTGAAGGGAATATTAAGGAAGATTTGAGGAATGTTTTGGAGATGTTGACTCTGCTGACAGGCTCTGAGCCCATTGTGATTTCCCCTTCTTATTTTAAAAGTCTGTTAGTGGTGAGGCAGTGCAGAAAAGGCATTTTGCCTTGAGCTTGGCAACATGAGTCCTAAGAGTAGCTGCTCCTGGTGTCCTCTAGGCTGGCAGGTTGCACCTCTCATGGCATTGCCTTCACACACCCCCTCATGTTTCGGGGAGAAATGGTCTTTCACTCTGTCAAAAAATAGGACTGGTGTAGAGCTGCCAGAGTTGCAAGGGGAGAACAGACCTTTTCCTTGCATTGTGCAGCCAGATCTGATGTCCTCTCTGTCCTTAGCGATGCTGTGCTGTGACCTCTCCAGGAACGCATGTTACAGGGCGTGTCAACATTGAATCTGTGAGCCAGAGAAATTATTAAATTGGACAAGAGAAAGAGGTATTGGATAGGGTTTCTAGGCCTGGGATGTTAAGCAGCACATTATAATGCAGACAGCATAGTTCCTGCACTTCCAAATAAATGCCAGGAATAACAAAATTATTCTTTCTTACCCATTTTACTACTCAACTTGTGCCACTGGCAGTCATTTCAGATCTACCATTTGCAAAGTTTCTTGCCGTGAGTGACATAGTCCATGTAGTGTGTTCAGAATGGATGAGGCTCTGTACTCTGAACAACAGAAATTAGGAACATTATTGACAGTATCAGTTGGTTTGTAAAATGGTGTAATCCACACAGACAGTAGTCTAACACATCCTACCTGTGTCACTTTAATATAAGGGGAATTGCAACAGTCATTATCTGCATTGCCTGGCCAAATCTCCTTTTGAAATTAAACCAGGCTTTTTATAAAACTTTCTGAGAACTATCAATGCTGCTTATGTTTTTCCCAGCAGCTGTGGTGAGAAGGTAGCCAGTATGAAGTGTCAAGTGCTCAGGAACCCAGACTTGGGCATCTTCTCTGATTTCTGGCAAACAGCAGCCTTAGGCTGGAATGCAGAGGTGGACTTCAGAGCATGGCCAGGTGCTGAGGTCAGGATGGCTCATGAATGCGGACTGCTGGCACACAAGTGCTGCCTGCAGCTGGAGAGCTATGATAAAAGGAAAGAGGGTGTCTGAAAAGCACACTCTGTTCTCTTCCATGTTTAGATTATGCCTTTCAAAAAGCATACAAACAAGAAGGAAAAAACCCCCTTGTTTTGTAAGTGCAGAAATGATGGTGTGCATGCTTAATATGCTTAACCACCAGGATATTTTCTGAGCAGCTGCATTGCTTAGTGAAGGATGCCTTGGCATGAGGTCCTGTAGAACCACAGAAATCTGCAGCTAGAAGCAGATCTCACCTGTAACTCAGTGTTCTAGTGCAGAGCATATAGCGATGCTCATCTTGGCATTGAAGTGGTGTGCTTTTGTGTGAGGTGATAATCTAATCTGGGAACATCAGGTTTCAACTGTGACTCGTTTAAAAGGAGGGGTAAGGGAGGAAGGAAATAGATCTCAAATTTTAAGTCTTGAAAAGCACCTGACCTTTAAACTGGCTTGGATTTAAAGATGCACTCAGAGAAACAATTTTATAAATATTTTCTAGTTTTTTGCAAATGCATATAGCGTCAATATGTTAATCTATGCTTGGAGTTTCAGTAGGGAAGGAAAGCCCACACTTAGTTTCATTTTCAACTTCTCTCACTTTGTTTTGTGATAGATCTTTGAACCTGCTTTCAAGGGAGATTTAATTTTTGGCATCTTGAATGCTGTTTTAAAATGTGACAGACCAATTCTCAGCTAAAGGAAGGGTTTGCACTAGAACTATAAGCACATCAGACCAGCCTTAGGGACAGGAGTTATCCCCAGAATTCCCTTTGTTTTGAAATAGTGAAGGTTTTATTGGCTGTTTGTCATTTGGATTTATTGCTCAGTCTGAGCAGGCAGCGTTTCATTTTGTGTGAGTGTAAAGCTGCTGTGTGGGCATACTTTTGTTGCTGGGCTGCGTGCAGTTGAGAGTGTGCCTTGATTTGAGAAAATACTTGGATATCCACCTTAAAGTACTTCAAGCATCTCTTGAAAAGCTTTCTGGAACAGTAAAACTGTGTTGAGAAGATTACTGCTAAGAGTAATGGTGCGTCGGCTGCACTGGAATAGAAAATGAGAACACCAGGGATAAGAAAATGAGCCAGAACTCTGCAAAATTTGTTAAAACCACTAGAAACGGTGATTTACTGCATGAAAAGAGCAAGGCTTGTTTTTGGGAAACGTGGACAAAAGCAGCTCCATGGTGCGGTTTGAACAAATGATTTGTCTCTAAACTGACATTGTAATTAGTTTAGGTGTTTTTTCTCGTGACTTCTCGTGCTTATTGAAACTAAATTGCTAATCAAAAATTGCAGACCAATTGTTCTATTATTTTTTGAGAAAATCTTTTTTTAGTTCTCTTTGCATTTTATCTGCAGAAAGCCTACCAACTCAAGACCAGGCCTCTCCCTTCGCAGGTGAACTAGGTACCACCTAACCTGAAAATAATTACAGCTACTACATGAAATTAATTGAGGAGACATCAATTATGCATATGTTCTTCAGAGAACATTGTGTGATGCTGTTTGCCAATTAGATTTTAATCAAATCAATTTTTAATCCCTTAATTAAAACCAATAACAACATATCTGGAATTTTTAACCACAGAAACAAATTCTGGTTTTCCTTTTTTAATGCCAATTATTCCAGGAAATGAACAGTGGTGTTACCCATATCACACTGCAGCAGTTAGGCTCCCTGTATCTGAAATACTCTGGGATTTTATGGATAGGGAGGAATAGAAGAGCCCTGGGGGCACATGGCTGCCAGGAGATGGCACTGCCTTTGGTAAAAGAGAAAGCAGATGTGAAAGGCTTGTTAAATTGTTCTTCATTTAGCCCTTTACCATACTCTGGATGTGGAACTTGTTTAACAAAAGATTGGGAGCAAATTCTGCAGTGACGTTAAGCTCTGCTGTGTAAGGTTGATTCATCATCTGCTAAGTGAAAAACACTGTGGTGAAAAAGTCCATTGAGCAGGGATTTGGTTTTGTTGGCTTTTTGTGGCTTTGTGCAATAAATCCTGATTACTCGAAGAGGCCACGGTAATGCTGGGATGTAATGCTGTATTCCTGATTACACGTGCTCCGGGATGAGATGGGGGGCTGTCTCTAATGCACTGGTGTGAGCTTTGGTGTACAAATCTTGCAGCTGCAGAGCACCTGCTTTCTTGGAAGATCACAAGGTTTGGTAAAGAGCAACACCCCAGACTTGGAGTGAATCTGCTCAGACATCCTCTGTGCTTCTTCCAGTTTCAAACAAATTGCCCTTGGTGCAGAAAGCTAGATTTATTTTTTTTTTTCACCTTGCTCAAGCAGCTCTGCTCTGATTTTTGGGATACAAAGCACCCAAAAACATGCTGTAGCTGGCAGGGGAAACCTGGGATTTTGTCTCTTTTGTGTCTCCAGGGTGGCTGGGTGAGTCTGGCCTGGAATGTTTAAGGCTCATGTTGCCTCTTACAACTCTTCTTTCTGTATGGTGTTGCTGGGGAACATGTCTTAACTCTCATGTATAAATGTCCCATATAAGCTCTCTTCATATATACACTCTGTGTAGCAGAGCTGTGTTTTGGGCATGGTAGGTCCCTTTCAAAGGGCATGTCTGCTCAAAGCTTTTTCTTTCCTGCGAGAGAATAAAAAAAGTTAATAATTAACAATTTGAGAACAGTTGGTTAAGATCCCAAGCATTCATAGTGGGTGCAGAGCCCAAAGGGTCTGAGGGCTGGGGTGTTGGGAAGCTTGGCTGGCACAGCAGCTGTTCCAGCCCTCAGGGAAGGGCAGAAGAGCAGGCAGGAGAGGGCACGGCTCTGCCAAGGCCCTGCCAGTAGAGCCATGGCAGGGAGCTGGCCCAGCTGAACTCAAGAAGGCATCGCTGCCCTCCTCCAAGGTACTTACAGTCTGGTTTCTATCTGTCCTAGGGCCTCAGAATGGCTGGAATGACCCTCCCACCCTGAACAGAGCTGCCAAGAAGAAGAAGGTACTCTGGGAAATGCTACCTCAACACAATTGAGTTCTGGTCACCTGAAAAACAGCAATTTAAGCTGCTCCTGGGAAATTTGTTGGCAGGAGAAGGAAAGAGATGGGTTACCAAAGGAAAGCTGCACCTCCTGAGCAGAAATGGCATTTATGATTCTCCAATATGCATTATCTCTCTCAAAATATTTAGGCCTATAAAGAGACGGTGTTTTTTGTTTTCAAAAGTTATGGTTGTTAATAACAACACTGATCCTGGTTTGAGGGAAATGCTCCTGAATGTTTCCATCTGCAGTAAAGCAGCTGAGTTTTGCAGGAGATGACACTTATGCAAAATTATGAGGCTGTGCAAATTGTTATAGATTATTGACTTTGCTGGAGCTGAAAGCAATTTATCCTGATTAAGGGTCTGACCCTGAGAGATCAGTTGAGAGTAAGACAATTTTCATGATGGAGATAATGTAGTTTTGTAAAACGGATTTAGGTTGCAGCAGGGCAGAATAACTGGGGACACTTGGCACAGAGCAGAGAGAGCTTTTTCCTGCCCTGGTGCTGCTTGTGGCCTGCAATATCTCCACAGCAGTCAGTGCCACCCACTGCTCTCTGACTCTGGTGCATTTGAGAAGCAAGAGTTACTCTGGAGCATGTAAAGTGTGGGGAGAAGAAAAAAAGTTAGAACAGCCAAGAGAAGGTCTGGGTGAAGGTGAAAGCAGAAGTCTTCCTTACCCTTTGGATTTTAGTCTCTGCAGTTCAAGATTAAGAAGCTTTTGGAGGCTAGATTGGGGATCCTTTCTGTGTTCCTGACTGCTCCAGTGATGGGACGTTTGTCACGCTGCAGCCTGCATGCTGCCTTCGGGGCTTCAGGCTCTGAAGTAGAAGGAAGACAGTTATTAGGATAACTGCTGGACCTGAAAGCTCAAGAAGCAGGCTTCTGCAAACAGGATTTTGTATGTGTGTCACAGCCGGAATTTCTGCCATAGCCAAAGCTTGTGAGGGCTGGCTCCCTTCTAAGTGAGGAGTCATTCTCGTTCCCTGTTGGGTATTTAACAAATCTGTCAGTTGTGTTTCTGTGTTTGTTTCCCTTCTGTCCGCTGTCTGAGGGGTGGTTTAGGTTATTATAAGATGACTCACCACATGGACTATTATAAAATTGAAGAGATGTCTGGCATTTTAAGCCATAATTTTAAACTGTTTTCTTCCTAAGAACTGCTCACCATTCAGAAGTTTATTGCTCTGATTCATTGCATTTATAACTGACATTGGTGCTGGATTTGGAATATTTTGTTTTTGCTGTCCCAAACCACTAGCATCATTCATTCAGGGTTCTGTAATCTTTCCTTTTTTTCCATGTGCACCCAAAGAAATGTGCACATTCCCATGGAACCCCTTTCTTTTGTTTGCATTTCTGTATGATGTGTAGCACAGGCCAGCAGCTCATTTTGTTGTTTCCTCCCTTTACCAAATGTTTCTGAAACACCCCTGTGTAAAGACTGGCAGATGCTTAGGGATGAGTCTGTAATGCACCCGTAATCTGTCTTAGCACAAACCTGTGTGCCAGAGGCTTGAAAGGCTTTCAGAAGCTTTATTGGAGCATGTTGCTAGCTGTGACCTCTGTACTACATGGACAAAAACACACCCTTGAAAGTGAGACAAAAATCTAAATATAATGACCCAACAGTAAGAATAGATCTAGGTGTGGGTTAGTTTTCTCATCTAATAGTGCTGGTTTGCCAAACCTCTGTTTTGTGCCTTTGGCAGAGGGAGAGTGGTTCTGATCTGAGGTGGCTGCACCCAGTTCTTGTGGCCAGGGGCAGGCTGGACTGCCCCAAGGTACTTCTTACTGTGCATCCAGAGGAATGGGTTTGTTTAGCCAAAGTGAAATCCTGTTATTTCTATATCCAGAGCTGTCAATTACTGTGGGTGGGGAAGTCTGTAAGAGCTGGGCGTTGTGCTTTGCCTGTGGCAGCCACATCACCATAAATGCACTGTTGGTTTTTTGGTTCTGTTTTTGTTGGTTTTTTTTCCCCAGGTCCCTGACAACTTCCTGCCCCCCGTTCCCATCACTTCCCCCATCATGAACCCGCTGGCAGATCCGCAGTCTCAGATGCAGCAGCCTCCAGCTCCAGCACCTCCCGCCGGTGCCTCCAGCTTCCAGCCTCCACACCTCCCCGCGGGGCCGCTGCTGCAGGCTGGCTACCAGCCACCTTCCCAGCCCCTGGGGCCATCCATCCTGCCACCTGCTGCTTCCAAACCCAGCATGGAGGGGGCTCCTGGGGCCCCAATTGGCAACGCTATCCAGGTAACAGCCCCAGCACTGCCTGGGTTTGGTTTGTCCATCAGCAGAGCCTGGGATCCTTGGCCAGGCATTTCCTGTACCTGCAAAATGTACTGGGGAGTTTTTAGTCACTAGCTTTGCACAGTGCTGGCATTTTGCTACTGCAGTCTTCACTCAGGTGCCACCTTTTTGCAGTTAATTCTGTAGTCAGTATGGGCCAACAAGCTGCTTCCTTCTGCAGCTTCACAGTTTCCCAGAGGGAGCTGATAATGTCACCTCCACATACCCACAGGAAGAAATAGGAGTTGTGCCAAGCTAACTAATGATGCCACTTGGTTTGGTCAAAAAACAACGTGTGGGCACAGTGACCTGCAAAAGCCTCACCTGTTCTGTTTCTCAGCATGTGCAGGCACTGCCAACAGAGAAGATTACCAAGAAGCCCATCCCTGAGGAGCACATTATTCTGAAGACAACATTTGAAGCTCTTATCCAGCGGTGTCTGCTGTCTGCCTCCGATCCGGTAGGTCCCCGTGGTGTTCCCAGAGCACCCCTGTGTTTGGGTGAACACGCTGCTACCTGCAGCAGCAGGTAGTGACCATCACAGCCTCTCCTAAAGGCTGCTTTGAGCAGCCACAAGCAATGTGTAGGAAAGCCATTTGCACATAGGGTGTGGAAATCTGAGGTCTAAGCACAGCCCAGCTGCCCCCGAGCACTTTGGCTCCAGTCCTTACAGCCCTCAGCATGGGCAGAGCCTGATGATGCGGTTTATGGGCAGGAAATTAACCCACTGCAGCCCCCTATGCTGCTCTCTTCAAGAGAGGAGGGTTGGAATTGGTTACAGTTAAGGTTTTGATGTTGATGGTTAAAAAATTAATTAAAAATTCTAAAACCTTCAGAGCGAGCTGTCTGTCTTTCTGTCAAGTGATCCCTGTGGAGGCATGCCCAGTACATTTGCTTAACTGCTGCTTATAAGTCAGAGCAGGAAGCAGCTGGTATTATGCCAGCTCTGAGCTGAGGCTCACATACATGAATACATGCCTCAGATTTTGATCTGTGATCTGTAATTTCCAATATCAAACTCATTTCAAAAGGAAAAAATTACTAGCAGAGAAGTGGAAGGCTAACGTCTTTAACACAACCACTGGAGCTGGATAGGAAAAACATTTCCTGTGCCAGCCAGCACTTTATAAATGAGCCATCCTTTTAGAAGCTTCTCATTTATTTCTGGTGGTCAGTAAATAACATGCCACCCCAAAGCCCACATGCTGACTGTGCAGCCCGTGCCTGCCATGTGCTAAAAGGTGGTGCTGGTGGTGTGCAGAGGGCTTTGTGCACTGAATTTGCTTGGTTAGCAGCACAGACTCATGCACGCTCTGATCTTTTCTTCCTCTGAGTACCCCTTCTCCCAGGCAAACAAAGAAGGCCAAAGCATTCTGCTCACATCTGCACCTGGGGATTGCTTTGCTGCTCTGCCAACACACTTTGCTTGCTTCTTGTTAAGTCTCTCAGATTTTCTTAGGCAGAGCAAGTGTTTCAGCACACAGAGATGAGACACCACCCTGACTGTACACATCAGTTATTGTCAGAACAAATGCAGACACTACTCATTACATTCTAAAGGGGAAAATGGGATCAGGAAGCAAAGAGTGAGGAGACAACCAGTTTGCACTTTCATCTCATTTCTCTGGCTGGAGAGATGTCTTGCTGTTTACTAGGCACAATTTATTCTTCTTTGTCCTAGTTGACCGTCTGTAAAATGAAAATAGAATGTTCTCCTGTTTGCAGATTTTGAAACAAATGCTCTGAAGTCATGTATCTGAGTTAGCCAGTCCAAAAGAACTAGTTTCTTACCTGCTCCTCCTGGGCTACTTTTTCCTTACCTATCTCAGTTTCTTGACAGCAAAACTGGTGCTGAGGAGTTTTCCACACATGGCCCGAGATCCATGTGCTGTGTTCTCCTTTATGTCCTCTGCCATCTGAACAGCTTTCCCTAATTTCTAGCACAGCAGGCAGCCAGCAGCCTGTCTTTGCCCTTGAGCCTAGAGCATTCCCATAGGCTTTGGTATTTTCTTTCTGGGCAATTTTTAATCCAGAGAAGTGTTTCCAGTTGCCAGGGAAAATGGCACTATTCTAAGTGAAGGTGGATTGATGTGCATACTCATTTAGGAGGAAGTTCCATTACTCTTGTGCACTGATGCCATTTCTGCTGCTGTTGTCCACCAGCTTTTTTTTGTGCTCCTGCAGTTGTAATCCTGATGCTTTATCACTCTTTTATTACTCTGGATTAAAATCTACAATTTCTGTGAATGTTGTTTTTTTTTTTTAAAAATGCATTGCTTCTGCAGCTGCTGCTGCAGGTAGAATATACTGGTGTTATTTTAAGAGTCTTTGGTGGCAAAATAATTCCTAGTACATCACTGGGTGGTTTAGTCTCTAAAAGTCATGGAAGCACAGAAGATCTATAAGGACATCTTGGGTTAGGCTGGTAGTTTTTCTGTTGACACAAAAAACTTACAAACTCCTGGCATTACTAATCACATGAGTGAAAATATAATTAGGATTTGCCATAAATGATGACTGAGTTGTACTTACTTAGACTTGAGTATCTGCATGTGCCCTTAAGCTCTCATTGACATTGCTGGATACTTGATTCCAGTAAGAATTTTATCCAGTTATTATGCTTTGCCAGTGAACTACAGAAAAAAAATTGTGCTGCAGCTCAGAAGTCTTTCACTTTTTTATCAGCTCTACCAGTGGGTTTTGCAAATGACCACTGGCTTTTGAGATGCACTTCTATGGTTTATTATTCTCTGTAGCAACCTAGAGTGGTTACATGTGGAGAACTGCAGTCATATCACGTGGCCTTTCCTAGCAAAATTGGGGAGGGGGGAAGTACAGAGCAAAGAATGCAAATGATGTATTATGAAGATATGCCGTTGAGAAAGGAATTTGATGTGCTCCGTGGACCTCTTTGCAGTGATAACAGATCAGTATGGTGTTCTTAAAATCCCCGTGTTGTAATGTCTTTATTTCTTTTGCAGCAAACCAAGAGGAAACTGGATGATGCAAATAAACGCCTGGAGTTTCTGTATGACAAACTTAGGGAACAGACAGTAAGTTCCGTTTTACTTCCCTCCACCCCCCAATCAAATACTGCCAATGACATCTTGGGTGTGGACCCCCCTGCAATATATAGCAGGTGCTTGTTCTTTATTTGAAAAAGTATGCTTCAAATCCTTTCATTGGATGTTTGCATGGGTTTCTTAGAAAACAGCTAGTGTGCTTGGCCCCAAATGCCTGTGCAGGCTTTACAGTGTTTTGGGGTCATGTCATGAGTTTTATGGTGCTGTGCAGAGACTGTGCTGATCCAAATAGCAGAGCTCCTTGCAGCTGGCACTGTTTCTCTGCTCCCAGCGGGAAGTGAGACAAACAGCCTGAGGTCAAAAAAGAACTCAGGGGACTTAAATGTTTGAGTCTCACTGCTTCACTAGAAGGCAGATGTGCAAGTGCTTTTGAAGATCTGGTAATTTTTCCAAAGCCTTCCAGGAGGCTTTGGCAGAATAAAGGGCTGTGCTTAGATGTCTTAGTACCTTAGGATTAGAGTGATCTAATCCTGTTATTGTCAGGCCTTGTTTGCTGAGCAATTAACTTTAGCCCAAAGGCATAAAAGCCCAGTAGGTTTTTCACAGTGCCACAGTTTGTCACAGCAGGTCTCCCACACCAGAGAATTGTATCCAGGGGCAGGCAGTGAAGGCTTACAGGGCTCAGCAATGCTGCAGAGAAGGTATGTTGTGGTTGAAGTCTGTTGTTAGCCTTCCCAGTGACTGTTCCCAGTGTGAAGATGGCTGTCCCTAAAGAAAAGAACTTAATTGCTTTACTTTCCTGAGGGCCAAACATTACCCTCAGAATTTCTGTTTTTCTGGCACCAGTGTATGGAGCTGTTTTTCCTTTCTGCTGACCTGCCTTGCCTGGCTTCCTTGCAGCTCTCTCCAACCATCATCAGTGGTTTGCACAACATTGTGAAGAGCATTGAAACCCGCAACTACCAGGAAGGACTGAACATCCACACACACATCGTCAGCACCAGCAACTTCAGCGAGACCTCTGCTTTCATGCCAGTTCTGAAAGTTGTCCTCACCCAGGCCAATAAGCTGGGTGTGTGAAGTATCCCTGCACTTGCAAAGCCTTGATGGTTGCTTTTCCAAAGAAGTGCATTTCTACAGCAAACATGCAGGAAAGGGACCAAATGCTCGTCCTCACAGCATGTCGCGGTAGAGCGCTGACAAATGGCATTACACTCTCCCTGCAGAATACTTTGCTCTAGAAGGGCTCTGGAGCCCTGGTGCTTTTGTTTTTATTTTAATCCTTTTCCCATCCCTAATGACTCTCATCTACAAATAGTATATTTAATGGATGATGTCCCATATTGTCAATTTTTAAATGCATGTTACACTGATAAACAGTGGCTTTTAATAACAGATGTATGTGGTAAAGCAACAGGATAGGTTGTGTATCAGACCCTGAAACAGATTATTCCCTTCCACCCCACCGTTCCTTATTCACTGGATTAAAAACAGCCTGATCATGTTATAAGTGTATTTGGTCTTTCATTTTATGAAGCTCCTTGCAGTCCTGTTCTTACAACTTACATGTTAAATAGCTTAATTGTTCACTGGGGCAAATGAGCAAAATAAAGGCTAATGTGATATTTTCAATAAATGTAAATTTATTAAAATGTGTCTTTATGAAGTGCAATGTAGAGACTTTGAACTTGGAGTACAGTGGGGTGGCTTTCTGTTGTGTCCTTGGCACAAGGATATTTTTTTTATTCCATGCCTATCACTGAAAGCTCTGTGTGGGACACAAAGAACAGCAGTTGAAAGAAACATCTGGGTTTGGGAAAAGAAGAAAAAAAAAAAAAAGGAATTTGCATGAAAACTACCTAAGATATTGATGCCTGTGGATTTGGCAGTACATGCTTCAAGAAATATTATAAATAACAATGTAATCACTGCTTCCTCCTCTGACTTCAACAGATTTGTCAGGCAAAACAATTATTTTTTTCCTTTCCAGCATTTTCTTACCTCATATGCATTTATAATTGGTTAACATAAAGCATCAGTTTTGAGTTGCCTTGTTTCAGGTGTTTAAAAAACAATTGGAGTAATTTTTTTCCCTTTGATCTAGGTTATAGGTTTCTAAGTACTGTGTTCAGCTCCTGTAAATTGGAAGACTTGCAGGTATCCTTTGTTCATTGTGCCCTTGATAAAAACTCTGGTGTTGGCTGAATCACATCAGAAACATGAGGTATTTTAATGCTTCCAGAAACTGATAATAAGGAAGTGGCAGTCTACCTCCATGGGGAGAAACATTCAGGTCACCAGCCCCACACCTGATTGCTGGGACAGTGTTATTTAGTGAATACTTTGCCATATGAGAATGATAACAGCTTGGTGTGCTCCACCTTCCTTCCCTGCAAACATGGAATGAAATGCTGGGGCTCTGGTAATAGGGAAGGCTGGGAGGGAAGGGGCTGCACAGAAGCAAAAATCATGACATCTGCAGCTAAAGCAGAATTTGGACAGCACAGTACCCCAGAATCTCTGCACATGTGGAGAAGACTGCTGCACTGAACTTCAGGGTTGATGCCTCCCTCAGGGTAACTGGCCACGGTCTGGCCAGAGAAACACCTTTGTGTTGTGATTCAAGGTGGAAAAGAACAATTTTGGAAGAAAGAATACATTCAAAGGTAAAGAGGAGAAATAAAAAAAACCTCAGTAGGGTGGAAAGCAGGTGTGCCTGGCTGACCTGGGGTTTCTGCAATGCACTGTTCAGCAAGGAAAATAAAAGAGAATCTTGGTATGTCAGGACCAAACAAGCAGGTAGGAGGTAACACTAGGGGAATTCAGGAGCTGGTTGTGCATGAGCTCTCACTGAGTGTTTTTGGGAGTACTCAGACAAGAAGTAGGAGTGGTGGCAAGCATTGTTTTGTGAAGCTGGCTATTCCTGGCAGTAACAACTGGGGAGACTTGGTGGTGGCAGCAGAAGTGGGATGCATTCTGTGGTGCATGTGCAGGGCTGTGGGCAAAAGCAGGGATGTAAATTGGAAGCTCCTAAACTGGGAATAAGAAAAGCAGCAGGACCCAAGAGGATTAGTGGGAAAAGCTTCTCTGTATGATATGGCTTTGTAAAAGCCAAGGAAAGTTTAATGGCATCTCACAAGCCTTTATGAGACTTCCATCCATGCAAAAAAATGCCAAACGAGAAGGGATTCAGCAAGGTGCACAGATGTGAGGAACTGAAGAGTTTATTTAACAGGAAGATATTAAATAAACTTTGCTTGTTCAGCTTGTGAAGAGCACAAGGGAATCAGGTTGAATGAAACTAAAGAACAGTGTTAGCATGAGAACAAACGTGGTATAAACTGGCCATGCATAGGTTTGATCTGGAAAGTGAAGTAGTGAAGAATGAGAACACCAGACCAGAGAGAAACACTGCAGGGTTTTGAGATGATAGTATATTAGAGTACTGTGATGTTGCACCACTGGCCTGGATGCTCTGTCAGCAATAGAATAATCCTGCTCTCCTTGCTGAAAGGAAAGAGCTGTCTTCTGCCTCAGCACTTGTCAGGAGCTCAGGACTGGAAAACTGCACTGACCGAGTCCATTACAGGAGTGGATGCAAAAATCTGCTACTTCTCTCCTGAGAGCAGCTGAGATGAATTATCAGTTATGCTGCCGTCTGTTCATATCTTCAAGGAATGCCAAGCAATTAGCCACCCATCTGATATAAATGCAAACGGCCATCTTTGCTTACAGAAGGCAATGAAATCCTGCCAAGTTATGCTGGTAAAAGAACTTGTCCCCAAATAGCCTAATTTTGATCTCACTGAGTGAGAAGAGATTTATACCATGGCATTAACAGCAACCAAGCTACTCCTCTTTGTGACCTCCCCTGCAAGGCTGCAGAATTACAAGAAAAAGGGATGAAAGGAAATTCAAAGATGTAATCTGGGCAGCATGGGTGTTGTCTGATGGCAGCTGACATGAGGAGGTACCTTGCTACTTCAACAGTCACTGTCCAGGCAAAAGGACCAGCAGGATAGTCTGTGGGAAAGGGCAGCATTAATGGAGTTGTCTCCTATTTGCTGGCAAACAGGTGAGGACATAACAGGAGCAGTACTGCAGAGAGCTGACTACAGGCAGGACATTTAAGTTAAGTACTTGAATGAAAACCTTTTTCTGCTTGTAAAGCTCTCTAATGGATTTACCTTGGATTTGCTGGCAGAAATCCAAGGTCAGCATTAAACATGAATGTTGCAGATTGTCTTCTAATTGCTGCTGCATTTCTAGCCTGCGCAATGTTCGCATCAGAGTTGTCCTGTGTTGTGCCTTTTGGATAACACAGCTCTCCAGTGTACAGATTGGGAATGTGGGTTTACTGTTTAGTAACTGTGTTTTCTTTGTCGAGAAGGAAGCATATGCCAGACTGACTGGGCTATAGAGAGAGAAGAGAGGAGGGTCTTGCTGCCTAGCTGTTTTCACCAAAAACTATGCAGGGGAGGGGCCATATTTTGGGAAGCATTGCAGGGACAGAGTGGGACCACTCCCCAGAGTTCTGCAGGCTCCCCTCAGCTTCATCCTCACCCCCACCACCATGCTGTTACCTGGCTCCAGCAACACAAACCACACTGCATCGGAGTTATGCCTGAGAGGGGAAATAAATTAGACCTTGAATCAGATATTTCCCTCCCTCCCCACTCTCTGCAATCCCACATGGCTCCATACCCCTAAGGGTTCACCGTTCTGACCTGCTTTAAGCATCCATTGCAAAGGCAGAGTAGCATGTATAGAGCCAGGCAGGGCTCAAAGCTTCAGGGGAAAACAGACTTACACAGGCAAACATCTGCCACCAGCTGACAACACCTCCCCTGCAGGAGATGCTGAGCATCCCATTGCCTGGTGCTGAGCTGAGTCGTTCAGCCTTGAACAAGGGCCAAGGCCACTGTCAGAGTACGCTGAGGAATGTAAGAAATAATGTACTGATACCAGGAACAGCTTCAACACTTCCAATCTTAAATGGGTAATCTCCCAGCCTTAACTTGCTGTATGGTGGGTTGATCATCCTCATGTTTTCTCTGTGGGTCCTGCAGATCAAACAGATACATCACCAAATGACCAGTCAGGATGGATGTATGGATACATTTAATGCAATCCTCAATCAAAAGAGGCTAAAGTGATTAAAATTCCTGTGAGTATTAGAGCAGCAAGTTAGCCAGAAGAGCATCTAATTAAGAGAGGATTTATTAAGAAGCACTCAAAAAAGGTAAGGGCAGCCGGCCTGTTCAATATGTCCGTGCCTGCCTGGACAGTGCATAGAGGATTTCTTGGGAACCTGTTGCCCAAATTCTTTGTCAAGTACACAGGAAGCACTTCAATTCACAAACATTTAGAACCTATTTCTTGCCCCTCTGATGTTTTAGACTTTGTTTCCTTCTTTACCACTTAAAGTGTTCATTTGAACAATTCTTTGGCATCTTTAGTTCGTTTTTCATGGCAAGAGAAAATAATAAAAAAAAAGGCCACTCTTGTCAACATTAAATAACTCTGTGCTGAAATGTGATGGTAGCAGGCAGGACTGAGTAGCATTAAAATGATGCTCAGTGGTCACATGAACCATTTGCTACCTTTCATTGTCACTGCCCTCTTTCTTTCTTTCATGTGGAGAATTCTAGAAGAACATTTAAAATATATCAAAAACAATCTTGGCTTTAATTATATGCTCTCTGCTGATTCACTTGTCTCAGGAGGTGTAGTTAGTAATTAATTAGCACAGCAGACTAATGTGCTTTGTACCAATATCACTCATAAAGCTACTCTCTGCTGGGTCCAGGCCTGCATCCCTAGCAATTGTCCATTGGGAGTTGAGGCCAGTGCTGTGTCAGGAGCCATTTGGGATGGAGGTGAGCTGATGTTCGCCTGCCTCCCTGTGCTACACCACTCTCAAGCCCTGGCAAGAGCCTCCCGCTGAACTCCTTTGGGCAGAAAAGGGGCAGGTCAGATAGCTGAAGAAGGACAACTAAATTCTGGAGCTGTGCAACATTAAGACTCGGTTTTTGCTGTTTCTTAAACCTTTGTGAAAACACAGAATGTAAAACTCTTTGTCTAAGACATTGCAAAGCATTTTGAGCCCTTTGCAGCCTCAGCTCCATAGTACCGTCCCAGCCTGACTCACCTCAGTAAAGCAGAGAGTCTCTAAGTCTCCTGTTACTTGGCAGCAAGGACTTTTGGTGGCACAGACATCACCCTGACAAGCTGCTGCTGCCCACCCCTGTGCTGCCACGCAGAGCACAGCACAACAGGCAGGTGCCATTTGCATGTTTAAATGGATACCCCCGTACTGCTCTTTGCAAAGTGAGAAAAGAAAACACAATTTCTCTGAAGGGAAGTACCTAATTCCAGCAGCAGTGCTGGACCCTTGTAAGTCCACCATGTTTTCTGCTGGAATAGGAAGCTCCACAAGATTTAGGTCTTTGTCCTTTGTTCTTGCATGGGTTGTCTGACATTCAGTTGTGCTGGCAGAGGGTAACCTGTAATCTCTTTCCCTCCAGCAAGACAAAAGGATCTGTAGCACAGAAATGCCTGCCCCCACCAGCAGTAGGAATCTGCCAGTGAGGGATTCCCAGGTTTGTGTCATGGGCAGCATTTCTCACCTCAGTGCAGATGACGGATGAGCCCTCTCTTGCTGGCAAGGCTGCAGAGGATGTGCAATCACTTGCAGGGTGCACTGAAGCACTACGGAGAGCCCGTGCCTATCTGTCAAGCAACATGGTGCAGCATTTCAGCCAGGTTCAGAAAGGCATGCTCTGTCCCAGGGGGAATCACACGCTTGGATGGTGCCTGCAAGTGGATTTGAGTCTGCAGCCCAGTCCTCTGGCCCATAAGTGAGGTGTGAACAAGAGTTGTGCTGAGACAGACAACACAGTAAGACTCTGAGGTTAATGCACAAGACAGCACCAAGAGCTACATACAGGTCACTGGGCCACAGCTAAATGTCAGGTGCCTCTTTTACCTGCACAGAAGAGGCATTATTGCAGCACAGAAGGCCAAACTCAGCGAGCAGACAGACAGGCATGACAACAGAAAGTCCAGCTGGGATTGCCAGCAAAGGCATGATGTACAGAGGAGACAGAGGCTGACACCTTTCTCTCAAAATGCTGCCTTGAGTTCTCATTTCCAGCATGTCTGCAATCATTATACCTTCACCATTAAGTGCAGGACACAAAACTGAGTAATTTCCAGTTCTCTAAACTACACTCAGGCATTTTCCTTTTTCAGACTTGCACATCCTTTGCTTTTAAAAATATGAACCCTGAAGTGTTTATTGAGAAAATCTCTTATTGCCTTTTTTACTGTTTTGGTTGCAGCTCCTCAGGTTTCTTCTCTAGGCAATTCTGGCTCACTGAATATTTTCCAATATTATTTTTTACCAAGGGAAATAGGAGGCAGATTTGCAGTCTTTTCTTTGCATTTCTGGGTCCTAGCAAGACCTTGATCTGACAGTCCAGACCTCCATCTGTGGCATGTATTCCTAATATCATAATCTATGCAGACAGGTAGCTTTCTAAAACAGAAGATGTTTTCACAGCATCATGTCCCCAAAACATGCTGCTTCCCACAGCCACTGTGGGGACCCTGGGACAAATGTTGATGCTGCCACTGAGGCGCCACTGCTTGAGCAGTGATTTTTGGGATCAGGGTAACAGTGATGGACTCCACTCCCAAGGAATGACACTGTGCAACAACACTCACAAAGGGGATACTTTGGTCTGGGTTGGGCCTCCTCTGCTCCTCCATCAGGATGAGCAACTCTGTGAGCAGTAGGGACCACTCTGGAGCCAGGTGGGCTGGGTACAAGACAATGCTTCCCTTCCAGTTTTGCTGCTGCGCTTGACAAGCTTTCTCTGCATGTGGTCAGCTTGGCCTGGAAGGGGCTTGAGGACTCTTCCTTCACAGAAGTTACACAATAATGTCACCCTAAGCATCAGCACTCCCTGAACCCAGAGGACCTATGGCCACAACAGAGCATTTGGCATGTCATCTTTGTTCACCTGCTTTCCCTGCTGTGTTGGCTATTCTGTAAGCAAACTGCTATGAACTGGAGATAAATGTGGGTAATGAAACTCACAGTATTGTGTGCAAAGCCTCACTGCAATAGCCTTCACGGATGTATTCATCAGTGACTCAAATGAGTTTGAAATCTTGCAAAGCAATTTGTTTGTGTTTGCCTCTTGCCAGGGTGTTTGTGGGCTGTTTGTGGGAGGCACCTGCGAGGTTTCAGTGCCACTTGCATCTACACAAGTGTACAAGACTAATATCTATCCTGTGCCATGCTTTAATAGCCTGCAAAATCCAGGTCAGGATGAATGGTTTCATCCTGCATTTTCAAAGAGATGTGCTCTCCGGTTCCCATATTTCCTTTCTGCCTGGCAGCATGCCCATTTCACTCACCCTGAGCCCCGACCTTCCTCTTCTAAACACTCAGGGCAGCATATCTGTATGAGCTGCGGTGTGCAGGGGTGAGCTCGGGCTGTGCAGTTTACTTCTGTTAAGCCCAAGAGTCACTCACAGCATGGTGTGCCCAGCAGCAGCCGGGGAGCAACTGGTGTGTAAGGGATGAGGGCTTCTTTCTACTCCTGGACAGTGAGAGATGGAAAAATCATTAAAGGATGGAGTCTTGTCTCCTGTCTGCCCCCAACATCACGCTGCAGAATCCAAAAAGGAAAATGAATATCACATATCAAAATGGTAGGAAGTACACTTGAAGTTAGCCTAACAATGGCGCTTGGGCACCCAGAGTAGCTCAGGGCAGAAAACCACAGTGCAAGTTAAATCACCCACTTGTGGTCTTGGCACAGCAATGGAAAGACACCGCACCGTAAATCACAGAGGATCCAGTCCCAGACAGGGTGGAGGGCTGCTGGCACTCCTGGGCCGCTCCCTCTTTCCCTCCAGTCCTCCCGGAAACATTCAAAACTTAACAAAAATGCATCACAGGCAAACATTTTATCTGGACTTCGTCTCTGGTTCCCACCTAAGGACTGACACCCTCGGTACGCTGGCTGTGCAGGATGTTCCCGGCTCCACAGCAGGTGAAGTGCCTGGCTAATTAACACTGAATTCCCTTCTGCCTGCCACTCCTCGGGGTCATCCTTCTGCCTCGGCTGAACTGGCCATTGACAACACCCATCCCACCCTGGCATCCCCGCTAACCTGGGCTCGGTCCTTCCTCTCCCGTAGCAGCTGGCAGCGGGAGGTCGTGGCAGGACAGGGAGGTGGAAATAGGTGGACGGGAGCCCCCCAAAACACCACCTGAGCACCAAAACAACACTCTCCGCGGTTGGGACGGAGCAAACACGTGTGGCAGCTCCGGTGTGCGCTGCTGCCAACGTGCTGTCTGTCTGTCTGATTTCAGCGCCCACCTCGCCGCTCCCAGCCGGATGAACTTTACTGGCCACCTCCTGAACACCTGCCCCTGCACCGCCTGCGCCAGGGGCGACTTTCAGCTCTGCTTTCGCGGGGTTCCGTCATTAAACGCCACTGAAACCCTGCTGTCCCGGGAGCGCTGGCCTCGCCACGCCCGAGGGCAGCCCGCAGGAGAGGAGCGGGGAGGAGAGGTGCGGGGAGGAGGGGTGCGGGAAGGAGGGGTGCGGGAAGGAGAGGAGTGGGCAGGAGAGGAGTGGGCAGGAGAGGAGTGGGCAGGAGAGATGGGGGTAGGGAGAGGAGCGGACAGCAGAGGCGCGGGTGGCAGAGGTGCCGGCAGCAGATATGCGGGAAGGAGAGGAATGAGCAGGAGAGATGCCGGGCAGGAGAGGTGCGGGCAGCAGATGTGCGGGAAGGAGAGGAATGAGCAGGAGAGATGGGGATAGGAGAGGTGCGGGCAGCAGATGTGCGGGAAGGAGCTCGCTGCCGCGGGGCGGTGCCGGTGCCGGTATTGGTGGTGTGGCCGTGCCGGTAATGGTGCCGGTGCCTGTGGCCGTGCCTGTGTTTGTGGCCGTGCCGGTGCCGGTACTGGGGGCGGTGCCGGTGCCGGTACTGGGGGCGGTGCCGGTGCCTGTGGCGGTGCCGGTGCCGGTACTGGGGGCGGTGCCGGTGCCTGTGGCGGTGCCGGTGCCGTGGGCAGTGCC
>JAWWMP010000132.1:16355834-16394854 GCA_035047865.1 Dendrocincla tyrannina
CCGCCGCCGGCCCTGCTGGCGCCCCTGGGCGGCATGGCCGGGCCGCGGCGGGCGGGCGGCGGAGAGGCGGCGGCGGCGGGAGCAGGGCAGGCCATCGTCTGGAGAAACGTGGTGCTGATGGCGCTGCTGCACCTGGGCGCCGTGTACGCGCTCAGCCTGGTGCCGCGGGCACAGGTCCTCACCCTGCTCTGGGGTGAGTGCGGGCAATGCGCTACAGGTGGGGCGGCGGCCAGGGGGGCAGCGAGCCGGGGGGCCGAGTGTCCGTGTGTCCCGGTGTCCGTGTGTCCCGGTGTCCGTGTGTCCCGGTGTCCGAGTGTCCCGGTGTCCGTGTGTCCCGGTGTCCGAGTGTCCGTGCCCCGTGTACCGACGCGGTCCCTTTTGTCCCCGAGCCCCCCCCGGCCGCTCCCGGGATGCCACTGCCATTGCCACTGCCACTGCCTTTGCCACTGCCACTGCCGGCGCTGGGCCCTCGGTTGCTGTAGAAACAGGAGGCGCTCTCCCTCCGGTTGCATTTATCAGGTTTCAAAGGTATAAAAAAACCCCAAAAAACAGTCAAGAGGCTGATGTTTCGGTTTTAAAGGTCTGATAGGGAATGTCTGCTCTAAATCCTGGGTCTTCCCTTTTTCTGTTTCACCTTGTGACTTTCCGAGCGCCCGTGTTTTTCTGCTCCGGTTTGCAGTAGAAAAATCACCTCGTTGTTTGTTTCTTGGGGAAGGTGATGCATCTTCTCATTAGGGTAGATTTAAAAGTCGAGGAACAGCTTTAAGATGCTGGCACAGAGAAGGTAAGTCTGGTGGTGCTTTCTGAGGTGAGATGGCTTGCTGTGTCTGTCCTCTTGCTAGCTGTAAAACGCCAAGGATTCGGTTTGGGGAAGAGAATATGAAGTACAGCATCTTTTCTTCCATCCTGTGGTGAGGTCCTCTGTTTTTCACAAAAGAATGATGCTAGGAGATGAGCTACGTAGAAGCACTGCAGGTTTGTCAGGGTTTGTGAGACTAAATAGATGGTGAATGTCAGCATCATCCTTCACCAGGGAGATTTGTGTACCGAGTCTCATAAATCTCAGTGGCCAGGAGGATAAAAACTTCAGTGCTGCTTACAGCTGGTGCAATTTTATGCATAAAAGACCTGCTTTGGGAAGCTTTTGAGTGAGCAAGGAACATAACAGCCCAGGACTCTTATAAAAATAGAGGACACAATGGACTCTGCTGCAGGAACTCAGAAACACAGAATTTGGATTGTTAGGCTGCCATCATTAGTGTTGAGGTGAGACTTCAGGAGCCCCAGCCAAATGCTTTAGAAGTCAGGCTTATTTCTTCTGACTGAAGGAGCCCTGTATCTGTTTTTCACTAGTTCAGCTTTTGATATTCAGCCTGTCTTAACCGCCTGGAAATAGCCACCATTGCTGTTTGCAGTTGGGAAATGAACCTTTCTGTCAGTTTCTGTGCTCTGTTTCTGGAGGGGACCTGGATTTGACTATATCTGTGTGGTTTGCACAATCCATGACCTGGCTTGCTCGTGACCAGAAGAGGTTTGGTGGGTGGTTTTGTTTTGCATAGTTTCCTTCTGTGAGCACTACTCCTTTTGCCTCCCTATTCCTGGTTGTGCTCAGTCTGATTTCATCATTTACCTTGGCTGTAGCTCGATGGTCAGGGAGACCAGGAGAGCCTGTGGGAGCTGTGTGGTCGGAACGCACAGCCTGTGGTCTGCTTTCAACCCTTTTAGGTTCTGTAGTGTGCAGGCAGGTGGGCTTTCTTTTTCTGTTTTGCCTTTCCAAGAAGACAAGTTGAAATCATCTCTGATTTCACTTTGCTAAATTACAGAAATCCCTGAGGCTGGAGCCCAAGCACAGAATTGCCAATTCAGCCCTCCATTCTCTGAGGTGTTTTATCCTAGTTGAGATAAAACAGATGCTAAATGATAAACAGATCTTAATGACTTTGCAACTTAATGCCTTTCTTGCTGAAAGTGAGAGCCTCTCTTTTCTTGACATCGTTATTTTTAACAGCCACTCTAAAGCAGACCACAAAGTTTTTACAGGAGTTTGGTGGGTGGTTTTTACTGGGTCTCCACAGCAGGGAGTGAGTGCATTGGCTCCAGCTATGCTGGGCAGCTGGACACTGCATGCTACTCTTGCATCTGGCTGTTGTAAGGTCTGTTCCCCCTCAGAGGTGGTGACCAAGGTGAAAATAAAGGCTCTCCTGCAGAATACATCAGATAAAAGTAGCTTTCAATCAGGGTGGAGACCTGTTTCTGAGGTCCCTCTGAGAGACTCAGGGTAGATTAAAAAAAGGGTGGCTGTTGCTTTAGTTAACAAACCCACCTCACTTCACTGTGGAAGGAGCCAGCCAGTAAAGTTGTGTTGGAAGGAAAAAGTGTCGATCAGATGTTTCCCTCTCCCTCCCCAGTTCTCCATATCTCCTTCCCTGTGCAAATCAGCTGTGAGACTGCCTTTTTGTGGGTGGTGGCTGCCAGCCAGCCTTTGGAGCAGGGCTGGTATGCCGGCGAAGTTGGATGGCAGGTATAAGTGTAGTGTCAGGTAGTGCAGAGATGTGTATACGCTGAAGGGTGCAGATGGAGGAGCTGCGGTGTTCCATGCATCCCTTTGTGGTTTTCTTTTTTGTCCTGAGCTTCCCTGGGACTTGGGAACCTTCCCGGTGATCCTTTGCAGGGCCTTGCACTGCTCCCTCCTGTGTTCCCCACCGCTGCTCCCCCAGGGGTAAGCTGAAGGAACGAGTGGGGAAAGTGGCATGCCAGGTCTGGCTGTGACCTCCGTGGTGTCTGGCAGGAAGCAGGCAGCTTCCCATGACTCACCACTGTCTGCTTGGCTTTTCACTTTCTCCTCCCCCAAGATATCCACCTCTCGGTGTGTTCTCCCCTGGGGACACTGGCTACAAAGGCTCCTTCTGTGCAGGGTTTGCTTTCCTCCTTCTCACCTCTGAAGGCAGTTGATTCACCACGGAAAGTGGAGCTGAAATGCCACTGTGCCACCTAGAAAACAGCTGTTCAAGCCAAACTGCCTGCTCAGCAGGGCTCATTTCCATTGGTAATTTATTGACATTTGTCCAGCTGTACATAATAGACAATGGAAAAACGCTGCCAAGTGAAGGCTGAGCTGGTTGTTTACTCAGGATTATCTGTGCTCCTCTGTTCCCATTGCCTCCCACGCTAACACCTTGAGGCCCATTTTACAGCTTCCTGCACCCCACATGGAGCTAGAGTTGCACAAGGGATCCCAAACAGCATTCTGGGTGGTGCACAACTGGGGATTTGAATTACTGCAGAAATGGGAATTGGGTTATCCTTCAAGGGATGTACAGATAAACTGGTTAAAACATAGGCTTTCAGGGCCATCTCAGTGCCTCTATGGAATTTGATTTCAGTCCAAGCTGAACAAAAACAATAAAATTACTCATGTCAAAATTTTCCATGAGCTGGGAGCTGCTTTGACCCAAGAGGCAGCAGATGGTATGTGCAAGGCATCGAGCTGCCCTGGGCTGTGCCCATGGGATAGCCATGTAACCAGCCTAGCAGATTTGGAATGTCTCCTGCTGTGGCAACCCAACCTGGCTCACTGGGACCTCTCTTGCCTTGCTCTTTTCCAGCCTGACTTGTTGTTTGGTGCAAGGGTGTGTGGAGAAGACTCCATTGCCTTTTCCTTCCTAGTTGAGAACCAGGCAGCTTGCGATCTGTGGTCCCTCCTTCTTGGTGCTTTGCTGTCTTTGTCCATGCTGTTTTGTAGCTGACAGCTGCTGCTTTGGGGCATCTCTGTACTCCAGGAGTTGTTGGGAAAATGTACCTTGAGTCTTGTCCGTGCCCCTGTCCCACCAGTGGGTTTGCTGGGTGTGGCCAGCAGGTTTGCCAGAGTTCACTGACGGTTCTCCAAAGACCAGAGCATGGTGCAGCCCAGGCCTCAGGTAACTGGCACATGGATGTTCCCCTTCAGTCTGTCCTTGCCCACCTACTTTTGCGAGGCTTGGGGCTCCTGGTCCCTCACACCAGAGAGGTTTGAAGGGGAGGCATCACCATCCTTTGCAGACTTGCACAGGGAACCAAAGCAGGGTGGGAGCACCTCCCTGGTAGTGGAGCAGAGACCAGGGAGGGGTGTGATAGGTCTTCTGGCTGGGCCAAGCATGCAGGTTCCTCAGGGGTGAACTTATGCAAAGGGGTCCTTGTGGTCACCTGGGGCTGTGGATGAGGCTGTGGTTTGCTGATGTCCTCTTTTGGGCTGGATGTGCTGCACCACCTTCCACAGGCCACTTGGTAAGAAACTCTGCATGGCTCATCCCCTAAGTTAGTAACAAGCTATTAAATGATGCTTCTGAACCAGGAACCTCCTTGCCTCAGCCAGGTCCACCCTGTTACAGTCCCAGTGAGGTCATCTATTCAGTTTAGGGAAGCAAAGCAAAAAGCTCTGAAATCCATGTACAGATGGAAGGACCCAGTAGCTCCTAGCAGTTTCTTTTGGTGGGCTTATGATGACTTCTTAAAGACTCCATTCTGGGGGACCACATGATATGTAAGGGTCTCAGATTTTGTTTGGAAAAAGGTTCTTTTTGGTCTTCACAGAGGACTTGTAGAAGGAAAGTAGCCAAATGCATTTTAGGAAATGGAACTCCCCCGCCCCAAAAAAAAAAGATTAAGCTGTTACCTGCTTTGAAGCCTTTTTTCAGGCTGCTGAGCATTAGTAGTGCTAACAACCTTGAAAACTGATGCAGGCACAGCCACCCAGAAACCCCATATCACCTGGGTGTGTTTGGCATTGCTGCCTGAAGGACAAGTGCATGTCAGTTCTCACGCTGATGTGCCTTGCCAGAGCCTGGTGCTGGGGAGGAGGCTGGCCTTGCTCTAATGGTGCTCATATGGGAGGGGAGCCTTGTTGCTATTATTTCAGCAGTGTTTAGGAGGTGTTTTAGTGCTCTTGAGAATGGCAGATTGTTCATGTTCCGCTGTGGCGGGCCCTGTGCCATGCTTACCCACAGCTTTCCCTGCGCACGAGCATGGCTGTCTGGGAGCACAGACGGAGCAGTGGTGCTGCCCAGCTGCACCTCCACCAAGGCACAATCTGCTCCCAGACAAGGGTCTGGATCCTGCTGCCTGGATCCCTTAAGTAAAAGAGATTCAATCAATCGTGGTCCTAGCGTTTTGGGTTATCCTGGTGCCTGGAGGGCACCGCCAAGATCATCGCCTCTTTCTCAGGCCTTCTGGTAGGTAACATGTCTGTGTAATGAGGCACATGTTGCTGTTGTACACTGCAGATGCAAGTTTTACTGGTTTTGCACATTTTAAAAGTCTTGGATGTTCTTGAGTGCCACCTGGTGGCTTTCTGGTTATTGACTGGTTTTAGTCCTTATGCATTTCTATGCACAGTATTAGAAACTCTGCACAGCCAGCTGTAAATAAAAAATCCTGGCTTCAAGGAAGTTCCACTTGATACCTCTGAGACCTCTATGGATGAAGAATACTGTCTCTGTTTCACAGACGTGAAATGGTTGGTGAAAACTTCTCTGTCACTCCTGCTGCTGCCCTGGCAGGAAGCCCACTGTGTCCTGGTAAGTGGTGTTGCTCAGGTGATTTCTGTAGGCAAGGTTTTGGATCAGAAAACAGGTAGCAAATGCGTTCTTCCTGGATATCTCTTGGACACCTCTGTGAAAGTGTCTGCAGCCACCTTGGTTGGAAGGACTTAATGAACAAACAGATCTTTCCTCACCTTACTCCCAGAAGAGATCTGTCTGCTAGCTCCTGACTGTGAGCAGGGAGCAGCTCCAGGATGCTTCTGTGGAATACAGGAGGCTGGCCATCAGCCTCTAGTTCCACCATGCTTTCAACAGTTCAAGACAGCAGCTGGTCCACTAAATGATGAGTGGAGAAGAGGTGGAGCATCAGAATGGTAATTGCGTCTCTGAGGGGCACATCTGCAGCAGGGGCTATCCCTGCTTATCTCTTGAAAAGTTTTGGACTGGCTTTTCCTTCCTTCACCCATTTGAAACCATTGTTTTATAGCTGTCAGTCTTAGTAATCAAGTTCTTGTCATGTTCCTTCCCTCCTAGCATTAAGAGCTGATCTCCCATCAGCTCTGACAGGAACAGAGTCTTTTCTCAAACAGTGCTTCTCTCCTTAATAATCCCCCTGGAGCTGGGGATGGCTGTAACATGCTGTTCCCTCACCTTTCACTCCTGGGAATAGTCTGAGTTTCGTGTCTGTGGTAGAACTGGGGAACATGCCCTCCACCTAGCAGTGCACAGACAGAATAGCATCACAGAACCACTTAGGTTGGAAAAGACCTCTAAAATCGTCAAAACCAACCATTAGCCTAGGCTGCCAAGTTCACTACTAAACCATGTCCCTAAGCACCACATCTACACGTCTTCTAAATACCTCCAGGGATGGTGACTCCACCTTTTCCCTGGGCAGCCTGTTCATGGAGCAGGAGTGAATCAACAAGGTCACACGAGAGTGTCTGTTCCAGATCCTGCTCTGAGGTGCTCTAGTAGAGGACAATCCTACCTGTCAGATGTTTTGCCTTCCCCCGTGTTCACTCTTGTTTTAGCTATTGCTGGAGGTGATTCCTTAAGGACTTGTCTGTGAACTTCACAATGTTCAGCTCTAAGTATGTATTTTTGTTTCCCATCTTGATTTCATGCCCAGTGCATTGGTGGTGGTCTGTTTTGTATTACGTGGTCACTGTGAGCATGATAAAAGAACGGAGAAAAAAACTCTGCATGAGTGCTGAGCCCTGGATGCATGTGATGGTCCTTTGGTCCTGTTGCTCTCAGGGGGTGGGTTCAAGGCACTCCTGACGAGTTCCTGCAGTTGGACAGTGTGAATGGCTGAGTGAGCACTGAAGCTGTTCATGTTTGGACAGTGGAATGTTCACAAAGCACTGCTGGGCCCTTGACTGCTCTGACCCATGCTCCAGGCAAACCAGAAGAACCTCAGGAGTTCTTTCCCCTTGACCTGTGCTATGAGAACAGAGATGACAGCTGGGTCTAGCAAAGATAGAAATCCACTGTGTCTTCCTAATGAATTTGGCAGAATTGTTGGCATCTGGGCTGCCCTCTGACATCATGGGCTTGGGAGAGGCATCCCTCTGAAGCAGCCCTTTGAAGGAAAGGCCTGCAAAAGCATGAGGTGCCTTCTTTAGCCATGGCCCACCAGCCCCTGAGCTGGTGCAGCAGGCTCTGGAGAGTCATCAGAGATAAGTGGCTCTAGCTTTTTATCTTTGGTCACATGTGCTTGAGGGAATGGCAGTATACAGCTCTGAGGAGTGTCTGTGGGTGAGTCAGGACGGACTTTTCTGCAGGTAAAGGAAGTGCATCAATTGGAGGAAGTCTCAAGGGTCTGGGAGCAGATCAGTTGCCTCTTCAGGAGATAACACCAGGCGGAGCAGTGTGACCCACGTGGACCTGCTGGTCTGGTATTGCTGCAACAGCTGTCAAGGAGGCAAAAGTGTTGCTTTCTTCCCTGGGAGGCTTGGGCGGCGAAATGTCATCTCACCAGAATTTAGTATGCATCCTCATCTCTGCCTCCATCTTCCCTCCCTGCCATCACCATTGCACTTGTAACTAACACTGATGTTATAATTGAAGCCAAGCAATTTCTTGTAATCAGATTTTATTTTTACCATGTAGGCTAGCAATAAAATGTGCTGCCCCACTGGAGAGCTGAAACATTAACAATTACTGTTTTAAGTAAAGCAAAGATGATGTGAAAAAGAGAAGACTGTCAGATTCTGGTGTCAGGAATCCTGTATGCCATCCCTCTTGTGCAGGAGCCTCAGCACCAGGGGGATGGGGATTTCTGAAGGGAGACTGAAATAAGGATCTTTCTCAACCCATTTTTGAACACTGGCTTCTCAGGTTCTCACTGGCTGAGCAGGCTCAGAATTAAATAACCTGCCTTTGGCAAATGAGGGGGGGCTCTTCTTGACTGGACTCTTTCTTATACCTGGCTTTTTGTCTCTTCTTTGGCTGACTTTGTATTTTTGATTGTTTCCTATCTTCCCCAAGCCAGTCTCACTTTGGTGCCTTTTGTGTCCAAGGGTTCCTGTTGTGTCAGCGGAAGGGATTGAAGTGTTGGCCTGCTGCTACCCTACCCTCTGCATTTGGAGTAGTCCACAGGATGTCTCCTATTATGGCCACACAGTTGAATCTTAGATGGCATTTCAGAAGCAAGGGAAAAGGCGCCTGGAAAGGGTTTGTGCTGATCTATCCAGTAGTTACTGCAGTCCAGGGCTGGTGTGGACATAAAAGCTCACTCTGCCATCCTGAACACCTGAGAGCTTGGAGAGAAGTTGGAGGCCAGGGTGAGACAGGGTGTTTCTGAGGCTTGTTTCATGTTCTTCATAAATGGAGGGGAAGGAATTCAGATGCAGAAGGGCTGCAGCTCATGTGGAGAAAAGCTTGGGCTGAGCAGCAAAAACAGGTCATGCTGAGGACTGGAAATAGCTCTCTGAGCCCAGGCAGCACATGGGGCAGAGGAAGAGCAGTCCTGGGCTCCTGCTTGGTGCCTGTTGCTGTCTTTGGGTGACCTTTCAGTCAAAACCTATCAGGACACTGGGTGTTGGGTGGCAGCACAAGTTGGAAATGGCAACTTGTCTTCTGAAAATGTCAGAAACTATGTGTTTTACGGGAGACTGAGGGTATGAAGAGAGATTTTTGCCTTTTAATATTTTTATTTTGGCCAGCATCATGACATTATAACTTTTTTCCAGAACACTGAAAGATGTAGAAAATTGGACTGTAGGTAGAAAATAGGTGTAGAAAATAACTGCAGAGGTGAAAAATAAGTTCTTTATAGTCAGCTGAAGGAATCAATTGTAATGGTGGTCATAGGTGATTATTTTTGTTCTTAGCTGCTCCTTTCCTTGCTGCAGTTGGTTGGACTCAGCTGCAGTGAGGCAGGCATGCAAGTGTGACCAGACCTTTTTGCAGGAGCCATAGCAAGGCAGTCCTTATTTTGCATTGGCTTTGGCTCCTGCCTTTGCAGAGAGATAGACTTGTGTGCTTGAGTTGGCTGAAAACTGCCTGGCCACTGTGCAACAGGCAGATGAAAGCTGACCTCCTTACGCAGTGTATACACTGGTGGTGGGGAAGTGTAGGGGGGAAATATGAAACATCTTGCTGGGTTGGTGGAGGCAGAGACCCACCCAATGTGTGAGCCTTCTTCCTGTACTAGAGCTCATTATGGGAGCAGAGCTGGACTGGGATGGGGCCGTTCGCACTGGAGGGGTGCAGTGAGTTGTCATTTGGGAAGCATGGTGAGCAATCAGTCATCTGGTGAGTGGCCCTGAAGAGCTGACAGCATCAGCCTGCCCACCACACTGGAGACAAAGGTCTCCTCCGCTCCCCTGGCCCCATCCTTGAATCCAGGAAACTGACCTGGATGCCACATGTTCAGCTGGATGCCTGGGGCCTGTGCCTTCTAATTTTAATGAGGTTTAGTGCTTCCAGCCCAACCCTGAGGCTCAAACTGCTGGGAGAGAAAGTTGGAAGAGGCCATTCTTTGCAACACGTTTTTCTCTGAGCTCCATTTGGTTTTGGAAGGGGTAGGAAAAGATGTAGCAGCTGATAGCATACAAGTGAAGCAGACACAAAGCATCTAGGCAAGATGCATGATAGAGAAGGATGGAAACATCATCCAGAGTCTTAAGTCCTGAGAAGTGAAAACCATCAGATACCTGCTTCGGCAGTCACTGGGAGGGCACTGGGTCAGAGCAGGGTCTGTCCTGTGCAATGAATCTTGTTCAGCGGAGAGCTGGGACAAAGGTGCTGCTACCTTCCCAGGGAATTGTGCTTGGAGGCCCAGCACTTCAGAAGGGGATTGCTTCCTGCTCAGCCTTGCTCCTTTCCTGTGCCCATGCTAAACATCATACAAGGTGGAAGCTTTCAGTTTGCCCGAGTCACAGGTACAGAGTATGCCATGTCTTTGTTTCTAACAGCTGAGAAGCTGCTGTTCCCTGGTTCTGTGCTGGGGGTGGTCTCACCAGTGTGCACAGCACAAGTGGCAGGATGAAGCCATTCCCCTGTCTTGTACCTGGTTCTATACAGGGCAAGCTTTTGCTGGTGATAGGCATGCTAAATAACTAAACCTTCTTCCTTGAGGCAAAGCTGCCTGTTGGTTGCAAGGCTCTGGGGTGCCATGCTAATGTCAATGCTAATGGCTCATCCATACCATTTCTTTATGCTGTCCTTGGAAAAAGAGACAAAATTGGCATTAATTCTTTCTTGGCATTTATAGAGCACTTAAAATCCACCAGAGCCCTAGCCAGTGTGCGGATTGAGGACAGCAGTGAGGTCACTGGGAGAGAAGTGAAATCTGCCCATGGTTTTGTGATGACGCAGGATTCAGCTGAGCTGAGACAGGCTACACATAAGCATCAGAAATTTCAGAGAAACCAAAGCATCTTCCAGCCTTCTCTTTTGATCTAAAAATATCCATAAACTGTTTGACATCTTAAGGCGATCTTCAGTTGCTGGTGAGTTCAGGGAATCTGTATTTGCTTCCTAGGGGAATTTTAGCATTTGCTGGAATAATTGCTGTCAGCCACGATTTCCATTGCTCTATTGGCTTTATTTGTGTCACATTGGCTGCAGTTGTCAATATGAACATTTCTGCTATTCCAGCCAGAATAAAGTCTTTTGTATACTCAGCCAAAAGTGCTGGCTCTGGGGAATGTTCCTGAAAATGCATATGTAGGCATGTGCATCCAGACAGAGTCAGCCTGGATTTCATGAGCTGGTGATGGCAGGGCCAAAGGGATGTGACAGATGGCTTCTCCCTGAGCTCCTCCACATGGTACAGAGGGGCAGGAGCCCAGCCTTGCCAGAAATCATCTTCTCTGCAGCTCTAAAACTCTGCTTCCCCTTTGCCTTTGATGTGCTTCCTCTTATCTCTTTCTCTCTTGGCTCAATTTAGAGTAGCTCAGAGAATGTCTAGATCTAATTTTAGATGAACCTGTTTCTGGCCTGCAATTTCACATGTTTGGTCTCCACAGGAATGCACAGCTCCCTGTGAGAGCTGGCATGACCTGTGCAGTGGGCAGCCCGGGGAATTGGTGCTGCTGTGCACTAGTGCTTTTTAATTCTCATTTGCTTGTTTGAATCCAGCCCAAGGAGCTTTTGATGCCAGCCTTTGATAGTTAGCAGGGCTCAGTGAACAGTGTGTTGGCCAGCAGAGCAGTGTTTCCTTCCCAGAGACTCCAGGGCCAGAGCAGTAATTCAGCAAATCTCCTTGGTAGCAATTTAGGGACTAAAGTGAAAATTTCTTCCTCCTTAGTAGATGTAGTTCCAGGTCAGGAGGAAGGCTTTTGTAGTAGAATGCTAATCCTACCAAAAAATATGACTAAATTAGAATTAAATCTCGTGTTACTGCTCCTTGGTGTCTCTTGACTGTGCAGGAAGAGATCTCCAAGTTTCCCTGGCGTTTGATAGTAGAGATATGTACTGGAGACTTGACATCTAACCTAGATCTAATAATGCTGCGTGTTTGCTCTGGCCCTCCCACCAATGCAGTGTGTGACATCAACGAGTGTTTTTAACTGAGATGTTTGGATAGACTGTTGGTATGATTTAGTGTAGAAGAACTTTCCATTCTGGCATTTTAAGGAAACGTATCCCCAAACTTGGTGTTATCTAATGAAAACACAAAAAAGGGTACCAGGCACCATGAAATTATTGTCTGTGTTTCTGGTCTGAGCCAGAGGAGAATCTTCCCCTGCTGTCTGTGCATAGTGGAGCGGAGGATCTCTGAGGAGTTCAGACAACACCAAAGTGTGGGGCAGCTACTGAAATGGGTGGCAGTGCTGCCCTGAATTTCGGTGGGAATGGAGTTAGGCACCACTCAACGCTACTGGAAGTGCTTTCTCTGATTTGGTCGGATTAGCTGATGTGGTTCGTTAGTCCTAAATCTGCCACAGAGTAACAGCAAAAACCCACAAGTGAGGAAAAGAAGGCAGATAAAATTTAATTTTTAGAAAGGAAAAAACTACCACCTTAAATTAAAGGAGTGTTACATATTTGTGGTGGTCAGTCAGCTTTCCAGTATTTGTTTTCTGCTTGAGCAACTTGCTTTTTGTATTTCTCATGCAGTTCTTGTAGCCTTATGGAAGACCTTGAGTTTGACTCATTTGGTTAGTAAAATTCCATAACAAACAATTTTTATCTGACTGAAAAGCACAGGATGGTAGTGTGAAAATGGACAAATGTTTCATGTCCATCCCTGCTGTTTTTAATCTTCAAATAGTTACTTATACAGATAAGTCAAGTTTTGGTATCCTTTTGTATACAAGGAAGAAACAAATGAAAATTTCTCAGAAGCTTGCTTGAGACTTTGCTGGATACTGTGGAGAGAGTTTTTCTACCCAGTGGTGTCATGTCACAAGATGCCTTCATCATGCATGCGCATTTTAAGGTCAGCTCTTTTCAGCTGCCCTCTTCTTGAAGAGGCAACAGATGTCTACAGGTGAAGCACAGCCCTTGCATTTGTTATTTTTTTCTTCCCCAAGCAAAAGATGTGTTTTCTTTGCCATTAGTGTGATTAGAATTCACATCTTAAGAAATTACTCCCTCCATGGGACGATCTTTGAGATCTTGCCTCCTGATTCTCGAGCTGCTAGGGACACAGTGTTTGTGTAAAAATGTACAAGCCTTTGCTGAATATAACTTCAAGCACTCCCACCTGGGGCTGGGAATATGTCAGATCTTATAGGATAAACAGTGTTGGGAATGTTATCTCCCAGCAGTGAGACCTTCTGAAGCTGTTCGCAAAATGATGGCAGTAGAAGAAGAGCTGAGGTTTTTCCTCAATAGCAGTGGGAAGCTGAGGACACCACTTAAGGAATAGCTCTGTGAGCACATACAAAGTAATGCTCTGGGCTAGTTGTGAGCAGGGTTTTGCATCAGCAGGTTGGCAGGAGGTGGCTGTAAGCAGAAGCTGTGACACGGAGCCACAGAGAAAGGCGACCACAACCAGAAATCAGATGGACTCTGACAGGAAGTTCAAACAGGATGTGTTTTTGTGGCTAAGTACAGATTTCTTCTACCCTGTTTCTCACCACAACCAGCACACTGGATGTTTTTCTGGTCTGTGTTTCATTGTTGGTGCTTCTGACTTTCTTTGCTTCTGGCTTCTGACCTTTCCATCTGCCTGAGCCCCCAAGGGGGTGCCAGAGGAGAAGCACTGAGCAGTCTGAAGGGTATCTGGCAGCCCCAGCTGAGGGTCTCCTACCTGCACTCTTGGGGCCATGGGAACAGCACCTGTTAGGGCTAAACTGCCAGTAAGGCTGGACATTCCTAGGAGAGAGTGGTGCTTGTGCGTCTTGTTCTGAGCTCACTGTGCTGGGCTTTGCACCAGCACAGAAGTAAATGGGGCTGATCTCCTTGGAACAAGATGTAGAACCAAGGCCCTGACCTGTGGTGACTATTTTGACCCAAGATCTGTTACCTTCCTGCTAAGAGCAAGTGTGATTACAACTCTGGTGACAGCCTCCAGCCTTGGTAATTACATTGCACATACTCTCTGTGCAAAATGCCACATCTTGAAGTCCACATCACTTGAAGTGTCCAGGCACTGCTAATGCAACAGTAACTGGGGTGTGTTGTCTTTTTTCTCTTTTTAATTTTTTTTTTCTGCTTTTTGTCTTCTCTAAATAACAACTCCCCTTGCCCCTGTTGGAAGAAAGTATTGGGCTAGGTGAGCCACTGTTCTGGTCTCACAAGGCATGTCCTCTGTCTTGTTTGAAGTGGCGAGAACTTTCCCCCATGTTTTTTTCCCCATTGCTGGCAGTGATGAGACAAAGAGCTCCGGGAGTTTCTGTCCTGCTTCCTGGCACAGGATATTGGACATCCCCATGCTCACTGAGGTAGGGTTTGTTAATCGCTTGACCAAGTCAGTGAGTGGCTGCATTAGGACCAAAAAACCATTTGTTACGTTTTGTAACATGCAAAAAAGCTCAAAGGTTCACAAAACTTACCCAGTCCGAAAGTGTGTTTGGAAAACAGTGCTGTGGTGGGATCTGTGTTTGGAACAACTTGCATAGGCCAAACTGTGAGGATGCTCTGCAGGCATGTGTCAGGTTCAAAGTAGTCCTCTTGCTGTGGTTGGATGCAGTGTTCAGATCCCCTATTTCTGCAGGGGACTGTGAGGTGTTTAGCCACGTGAGAGAGATGCCAGCAGTGGGACTGACAAGGGCTGATTCCCTTCCCTGCTCCCGGCCCTGCTATCCCTCCTCTCCCTGCCACCCATGCACAGGCACGGATTGCAGGCACTGGGTGTGAGTTGGTGCCAGGCTCTGTGTGTTGCTACCCTGTGGGAACAGTCATGTGACATTATTCTGTATGTTAAGAATGGTTTGTGTATTGACAGTAGTGCCATTGTGAATGTGCAATTGATTTTGTATCACTGCTACTATTTTCATGTCTGGTGTATTGTCCCTTGACATAATTGCGATTTGCTCCATCTAACTAGATTATGTTTGACATTGGTAATGTGTGGATAGTTGCTCTCCCACAGTGTCTCCTTGTAATCTGTGCTGAAGAAGGATGTCCAATCATCTCATCGCTTTCAGGAGCCAGCATTGTGTGTTCAGATACGCAGAGTGAACCCAGTGCTTGTTGAGCATCTTGTTTTGGTTGATGTGCTTCTTTTATAACCAAATAAAAGTCAAAATCAGTCTGGAATATGCTGGATTTGCAAACAGTGAATACATATCATGGTTCTAATGTGGTCCCAGGTTTCAGAAACAGGAGGAGTTCTAATTTTGATATTCAGAATACAATAGAATTGAAGCTTTTTGGGGGGTCAGATCTGCTTCAATTTAAGCAACCATTTAGAGCAGAAGATGATTTGCTGATGCCTGGGAAGTAGATACAGACTGTGGCAAAATCTCCCCATGTCTTCATAAGAGGCCAGCCCCTGGACACTGAGGTTTCCAGGAGTTTGACACTGGGCTTAGTAAAGGTTTTCTGGATATCCAGCCATGGGGATAATGAGTTGTTCTGAAAAAGATGGCTCAGATGTTCTTTGCTGTTGATCTTCCATCCCATACATTTTTAAACAGTTTGCATGGTATAGTTTTCATTGCTTCTCTCTGATAGTGAGATGACACCTTTGTGCCTGATGTTCAAAATCACACTGATGTCTTGCTGCCTTATCATATTGCACGCTGAGAATATTTTATGAGCTGTTGGTGATCCTCCTTGCAGGCTCCTGCTTCCCCAGGCTTCTCATCCTCATTGCAGATCTTTGTCTGCAGCTATCATTCCCTGAACTACATTACCTTGCTTTGTCTATCCAGGCAGATCTTTACTTTGGGCCTTAATTTCCCTGTTTCTGCATGGATCATTTTGTGTTTCTTAGCGCTCTTCTTGCTGCTCCAAATTTAGCATCATCCGCAGTTGTAATTAATATGCTGTTTGCCTTTGTTTCAGGTCATTAATAAGGATGTTGAATAAAAATCTTCTGCCTATTGATTCTGGCATATTCCCATAAATAGCATCTGTGCACAGGCACAGTGTA
Source organism: Dendrocincla tyrannina (assembly GCA_035047865.1). NCBI lineage: Eukaryota > Metazoa > Chordata > Aves > Passeriformes > Dendrocolaptidae > Dendrocincla > Dendrocincla tyrannina. The sequence goes on from JAWWMP010000132.1 coordinate 16,371,351, forward strand.
CTCGGAAGCCTAGAAACCCGCCAGCTCCCTGCTTGCACCGTGGTTTAACCTCATGTGTCTTGTCTCTCTTGCATCCTCTTCCTGTCCCTGTGCACTGGTTCTCTCTTTTGTCCTCTTGCACAGGCTGACTTATTGTTTTCTCTTCCCCCTCTTCCTCATTGTTCCCTCTTAAGTGCTTCTCGCACTGCTCCAGTTCAGAAGCATTTTGCTCATGCTGTGCTCTATTGAGTGAGCTCACAGTTGGAAATGCTCCTGTCAGACCTTATCGTTCTGCGGGGCTCCAGAGGGGGAGAGTGTGCTACCTGCCCAGGGGATTAATGTATTGGAATCCCCTCACCATGGGGTATTTCACATCTGTTTACTCCATTAACCTCTGGTTTGTGTATTGGAGAGCTTGCAGGGAGGGTGTCAGGAAGAAGGAAGTAAAATTCCTGTGTTTGAGAGTAACTCTGCCATGAGGCCTTGGGAAAGAGTAGGGAGAAACAAGGAGAAACCCACTTAAAGCCTCTGTTCTTCTGGATTAAATCATTCTTCTTTGAAAGAATCCTGGTTTAGGAACCAGATCCTGGTTTGCCTTCTAGTCAAAGGCATCTTAGGGCTTGGTGTCTGAGTTATTTGGAGCCCAGAGCTCTTGGCACAGGCTCTGCTGTTTCAGGTACTTGCACCCAGGTCTCAGCCTTTTCCCGGATCTGCAGCAAGTCATAAACCCCCCTGCAGAGTTTTGGGCCTTCCTTGGCATGGCAGTTGGAGCTGTTGGCTGGGGAAAATTGTTCTGAAGCCAGCATGTTCAAGTAAATGGGTGAAAAATGGGCTTGAACAAAGCTAAAGCTACTGTAAGTATTGCTTTGAGTGATTCAAAGCAAACCATAGCCTGCTGAAAGCCTCAAAAACTATGTAAACTCAGGGCTTCACCACCTCTCCAGGCCAAGCTAGCCACTGCTTTGGGGAGCTGCAGACATGGCACACAGCATTCCCACACCATCCTAAGGGCTAGGGAAGATCAGCTCTTGTTCCAAGTAAATGCTCAAAAGTAACAATTTTACAGTAGCAGAAGTAGGCCCAAGAAGGCCCTGCAGACCTGTTGGGTCAGATCCTTGTCACAATATTCAGAATGTGCAGAGGTGTGTGAGGGTGACACGTACCTTATAACATGTTAATTCCTTGTGAGTGTGATTTTGATTTGCTAGGTCGGCCTGGTTGCAGAGTTAGCTAATTAAAACATACAGAAGATTAATCTGGCTATTTTAGCAGCTTCTTCTTTATACATTAGCTACCTCACTAAATTAAAAAGAAATATAGCATTAATTGTTTGGATTCCAGGTTGTTTGTTGGTACTTTTCTCTTGGCTTTTTTTCTTGCCTTTTTCTGCAATAATTATTTACCCTTTATTACTGAGGAGATCTGTTTAGTTACAGGTCTAAGAGGGAGTTTTTTAGTGTAAGCTGTTAACTGAGCTGCTTTGCTTCGCATTGTAATCCTTTTGTGTTTCATGGAGATGTTCACACCCCATACACCTTCCCCACCCCCCAAAAATGAGACAGGTAGGTAGGTAGTGGCTCTGTTTTCATGTAGGTACTGTAGCTATGCATGATTAATGTAAAATCAAATGATGGAGAGTCTGATCTTTGGTTTGAGATCATAATTTATTCTGCAAAGGCAAGTGTGAGACCTATTTTTGTATGGCAAATATTTGTCATCTTGGCTATTTATACATTGGGAATTAGTGGTTGAGTAATACTTTTGGGCACCCTTATTGCTGTAAGAATCACAGAAACTTGCTATCACCAAACAATGCACTTGTCTGACAAGATTTGTTTCTGCTTTGGTCTCTAAACTCCTGAGCAGTTTTATTTATTTGTTTCTGGGGACGTTTCAGCCCTCAGGATTTATATTACAAAAATCCCTGCTCTTATGATTCCTCCTCTGCAAAGCCAAAAAATAGGCATGTTGCGTGGGTATAAGCCCCAGCGGCTTTTGCTTGATTGCTGCAGTATTGGGTTGGGGCTGGGAAGTCCCTGGAAGGGCTGGAGAGGGTTGTGGCTCAGGGAAGCCCAGGGAATGATGAGGACAGCATGTTCCTGGGAGGCTCTGAGAGTATTTCCTCAGTCTGGCACTCATTCTTGTTGGCCTTTCTGCCTCACTGCTTCCCGAGCCATGCAGGTTAGAGCTGGCTTATTCCCAGCTCTGGCCTTGGGGAGAGTCCGGAGTTCTGTCTGCCCTCTGGGAAACAGGGTCCCCCTCCTTTTGTGGGGCACAGCACGGGTTAGTCCCTGGCCTGAAGTGCAGCTGAGCTCACCTGGTCTTGGTCCATGGCTGGGGATCTGCTGCCTGTGCAGCAGCAGCACTCCTTCCCCTGTACCCCAGGGATTCCTGGGAAGTGTGAATTGGGAATGGTGCTGGGACAGGGCCTGGACTAAGAGGTACTGCTCAAAGGTACAGACTCAGAGAGACGTTTAGACCCTAGGGCAGCCCCTAGACTCCCAAAATGTTGTTGCGCATTCTGTTGCAGTGCTGGTGGTGTGGAGTGGGCTGAATGAAAGGGTCTCTGAAGCTGAGCTCTGTAAGAGCTGAATCATCAAGCAGCAAAAATCACTTGTATTCAATGCAGCTATTCCACGTGGTCCGTGTATTGCCTACACTCAGCCTCTTTCTTGCACTGGGCAGGGAAGGGAAGCGAAATCAACCTTAATGTTGCACAGATCTCGTTCTACCCATTTATCTTTAATTCTGGGTTTAAGCAATCATTCACTATTAAGATGGATGGATGCCTTGAGAAGCACTTGATCAATTAAATGATCAGTTGCTTTGAAGCAGGAGAAAAGTCCTTCTGTGCTTTAAGGAAGCACGAAACTGCTGAACGTGGAAGATTTCAGCCCATGACTAGCATGAGGTTAACCAGTTATAAAGCCCACAGACAATATGTTCTTGTAATGATTCAGGACTCTAACCTTAATATTTTTATGTTAGCTGGATAATGTCAGTATTCTATGTCACAGATCTGTTCCTACAATTACAGTCATTTGAGTGATTTGGAAGGCCTTATTTAGCGATGGTTCTGCACAGCTCAACATGACATACAGAAAATGGCAGGATAGGTTTTCCCTAATTTCATAGAAGTCTAAATCCTTGCTCTGACAAGGCATGTGCAAGAGCTGCAAGACTGGAGTGGAGACTGGAGTGTGAGCAGTTGGGGTGTCAGCATTTTTACTGATCAGAGAGTAATCTGTAAATTCAATAAAATCTGTAAATCATGTGATGAGAGACTGCATGATGTTAGTTAATTTCTCTATCTTCCTTCAGCCAGGTAAAAATTTTAATTTGGTGATAGACTTCAGTGCACAACTGTACAAATTAGCTTTTTCTGGGAGCAGCATAAGCACTGCAGCCTGCTGAAAAGGAGAATTGTCTCTTGATGATGACATGTAAAGCAGGTTTTAGAGTGGCATCATCTTTACTGGGACCATTCTGATGCCAGTTGCCTGTTGTGAGAAAGGCTTTAGTTTGCTGTACAGATGCCAGGAAGATGACAGGAATTTGGGCCATGTACATAATGTGAAGCAGTTTGGGTAAGTCTGTTTTTGACAGATCCATCATTGGAGTGGATAAGGTCCATGTGCTTCTTCATTCTGCAGGGGTGACAACATGAAATATGGTTGCTGTTATTTAACCAAATATCTTTCAATTATATTTGCCCTCAGATGCTGTAATTTCAGGCACTGAGAGTTGGGAGTTGATAGAGGGACACAGGAGACATCCACCTACATATACAGATTTTTGTTTTCTCTTTGCAAAGACAGATTTTTTTACATTACATACTGGGAAAAGGTGATTGTGAATTCCTTTCTAGCCACTGCATGTCTAACAGTGTTCCCTGCTAGACAGACTCCTGTGCAGACACAAGTAGAAGGGATCATATTTTCCCTTTTTGTTCTAGTAACTCTATTTAGGTATTTGAAATAGACTGTTTTAACCAAAACATTTCTGTGTGTGTAGGGTGGCAGGGAGCCCTGGCTAAACAACACATTGCTGCAGAAGGTGTAAACTCATTTGAAGTTGTCCTGTAGTACTCGTACTGTTTGAATCTACTCTTGGTTTCATTTCACACTTGTAAAATGAGCCTGTCCTCTTTAGGCACAGCATGAGAAATCAACACCTATGGGAGGGAGACATAAGAGTCTACATATTATGACAGCTGGGTAGCTTGAATGCGAGCAGTTGTAAGTGGTCCAGTTTATTTGGGGCTTGCATAATACTTTCCTCCTAACTGTTCTTGTTTTCCCTCTGGTCTCTCTCCAAAAGGAGGAGCGGCTTTAATGTGCTGTTCTTCCAACCCTTTCCCCATAGTCTCTTCTTTTGTTACAAGTCAGAACAAGTCAAGTTATGGATCGTCCATCACATGGGAATTCAAAGACACCAGAGGCATAAACATTGGGCACTTCAAAGGAGAAGCAGTCAGTGTGCAGATGTGGGGCTGGGTCCACTGCCTCACTCTGCTGTCCCAGGCAGCCATTCCCCCTGCCCTTGGAAACATGAGGTTAACTGGCTGGAGCATGTGGGAGCAGGGCCCTCACTGAAAGGGGAACCAGGGATGTTCCTGTGCTGTGATGGTGGATGGTGAGGGTGTTACCTTCAGCACGGGGGTACACTGCAGGACACACGTTTGAGCTATGAGTTCAGCACGGAGCCAGTGGGATGAGTGAGGAGCAGGCCTGCTCTTGTGCTGTCTTGGCCATCTGAAAAAATGCTCAAGGCAAGTTTACTTGGCCAATTTTTTAATTAAGGGAAGGAAAAGTACTTCCTGAAACTAAGGGATATGTTGAATGTTCAGCTTCCTGGCGCATTTTTAATACCAAGTCATGAGCTCCTGATGATGAGAGAAGGTTTTATTGTGGAAACTCTGGCACAGTTTGCATCTTTAGGGGTGGGATGTGATGCTGTTAAACTAGCTGACAGATCAGACTCAAGCAAGGACCTGTCTGGAGGAGGCTGGCAGTTTTCTGTTAGGAAAGTGGCTGCTACTATTCTGACATGAGTGGTGAACTTCCACTCCATTGTGCTTGGCAAAGGTGCACTGTATAAACATGGCATGGCATGGTGCTTCAGTGCTGGCAAACACTCTGAGCAAGCACTGGCTAAATGAAGAGGGTTGGAAAGTAGAATGATGTGTCCCTGGGTCTGTGAGGAAGAGGTGGGCTGAGAACCTGACCTCCTGTCTGCCCAGCCTCATCTGCCGAGTGACATTGCAGGTGTTAGTAGGCAGGGGCAAGGACTGTCTTTACATCAGAGAAAGCAAAAACAATGGCAGTTGGCCCCTGGCACACCCTGTGTTTTGTTTTTGTGTCTTCCAGCATATTTCTGCTTCCTGATGACGGCTCTGGGCGTGACAGCGGGTGCACATCGCCTCTGGAGCCACCGTTCCTACAAAGCCAAGCTGCCTTTGAGGATCTTTCTGGCTGCAGCTAACTCCATGGCTTTCCAGGTGGGGTTGTGGTTGCCCATTCAGATTCTTGGCCTCCATGCAGCTTTCTCTCCTGTGCAGAGATTCCCTCAGCTTAGAGACAGCAAAAGAAATTTAGAAAAAAAAACTGACAGAAAGGCATTTGTTTGCTGTAACACATTCTGCTGGCTCAGGGCATGCAGAGCCCCTCTCACTACCCACGTAACAGTATGCATTAGACAGTCTAGGAGCAATAATTATTTAAAGACCACATTGAATGTGCCCAAATCAGAGGCTCAGCACCCCAGCAGCCTATCTGTGGCACAGGTCAGGCCCCACACTTCAAAGGACAACATGGAAACTTTTGAAAGGGTCAACTTGATGCAAATATGTCTGCTTAATCAAGTGACTTTGTTCATCCAGGCAGCTGGAGACCTTGTGCCCAGAAAGGAGAGCAGGCAGCCTTTCACAATCTTAATTTATCTCTGTTTTATGCAGCATTTTTCACCAGCAAAGTTCAAATACATTTGCAAAGGAGTGTGTTACTAGCTCTGTGCTTACTGATAGGCAATCTTAGACCACAGAAGTATTTGTGTGACACCCAGCTGGTTGTAGGAGTTAGACCTGAACCAGTGTGAATTTGTTTACTTCCCTGGCTGGTGAGGATAGAGAAATGAACCTGTAATAATATTAAACTTACTGAGCTTGCCTGCCATAACCCCTTGTGGCACCATGTACCATGTATGTGTTGTGCCTTGAGTTTTGAGCTTTTTCCCTTCAGCCTGATTTGTTGACTTTTTGTTCATGTACCTTGACAGAGGATGAAAAGAGTCCCTTTATCCACCTCTGTACTGTTCATTTATCATCTTTGATTTTTTTTTTAAGGTGAAAAGAATGAATTTTATTAATCCCCTCTAGGCACTACAAAGAGCACAATGTTTTTGCTTGAATGTGGTAATGTGTCCATTTTGACCATAACCTTTCTTTATTCTGAACCGTATTCCAGCTGCTGCTCAGTTCCTTGTAGAGCTTTACAATCCCTTTGTTCAATGTGTTAAACAACTGTTTTGAATTTTGAGAACCCCCTGGTACTCTGCTCCTGTTACACAGCTGATCTTATCTTTCATAAGTAATTTAAATTAATGTGTTGAGCTGGTTACAGTGAGCCTGCACACTGGGATTTCATTGCGTTCTGCTCCCCTGTTGCCATGGATTTTGCTCTCAGCCGCATTGGCCTCATCGCTGCTTTTGTCTGAGGACATGGTGTGATTCTGAGGCAGGGAAGTACTTCAAAGTAGCTTCAAGCCACCTTTGTGCCCTTCATATCAGAAAGAAAATAAAAGGCCAAATTGCCTACTCAGAGTTTTAAGTAGTCTGAAGCCTGCTCTTAATTACCGTGACATCCGTTGCCTGGTAAAGGCTGTTTACACCACAACAAGCAGACAGTGAGTGATGAGTTTTCAGGTCCATCTCCTTCATGTTGGCTGTGGGAGGAAGAGGTAGCATTGGAAATACCTCCAGCATCCCTGGATGCTAAATATTGAGGAAATATTCAGACTTCTTGAAGGGCAGAGGAAAGAAACTCCGCTGTTTAAACTTGATGCTGCGTGGGCTGTGACACACTGTACTTCCTCTGAAATGCCATCAGATGCAGCCATTTTTGCCTCGTGGCCTGGTGCATTTTTTGTCATTGCAGCATGCTGAGCTGTGTTTCTTCTCTCCATCTACAATGAAGCTCTCACAATTTTGAAAGACTGTGCTTCTTGCTGTCACATGTCTGTTTCACACATAGGTAATACCTGACTTACCGATCTCCTGATCTTTAAGTTCCAGCATCTCAGCTGGGACGTGCTGGTGTCTCCACTGCTCACTGTGGTGTGCTGATGCCATTGCTGTCACACAAGGTGTGTTGTTCAGCTGAGGTTGTGCTGGGTGCATTTGTACACAGCAGGAGTGGCTGTATGGAAATTTGTGTCAGCACACTGAGGCTGTTTCATAGCCTGGTCGATTGACATGTTTCGGTCTGCAGGTTCATTAAGGGAATGCTCAATGAAACCTGATGTCTGCATGACTGTCACAGCATGATACTGTTGCTCTCTGCTTTGGAAGGGATTTCGCCCCTGTGCTTACCTGAAACTTGATCAAAAGTGATGTATTCTGAAAAACTGGTTGCTATTAATATGCTTGGAGCATATTTAACATAGGCTGTGCTCCAGTTCTTGGTGTATTTATTGTCAACAGTTCTGGCCTCTGGCCTTTATTTCCTCTTAGCCTTTGTGGTTTTTAATTAGATTCAATTCAGTTATTTCAGAGTTTTCTGACCCTTTCATCTGGGGAATCATGTCTTTTGCTAGCCCTACAGGTGTTTGCACTGGTATGAAAAGCCAAGTTAATTTCTCACAGTATCATTGTTTTGCCTGCTTATCTGCTGTCCCACAAATAATTTTATCAAGTGCTCTTGTGACAAACTGATCAATAGTCTCACTTGAATAGTTATTTCTGGTTAAGAAAAAGGACCTTTTCTAAGTGTGCTTCTTGCATAACTCTGTTTTGTTTTTAAATTACTTAATCATGGCATTTTCCAGTCATATGGATATTCCCACTGAAGCCACTTGAAGCACTGTAGAGATTTTCATTCCCTTTGATTTCTCCAAGGAGGTAAAGGTCTCCCTGTGTTTTCACTGAGGACTTTGGTGGCTTCCTTTGCTTCACTCAGTTTGCTTTGTTTTCTCATGCAATGGGGTAGTTAAGATGCAATATACTGGAGCTCTGGCAAGGGGCTGATCTTTGCTGCCTCCTCTCAATGGCTTAGATGAGTCAGTGCTGCAGAAAAGTGTTCCCCTCATCCCCAGCCCACTCCCAGCATCATTGCGTTCCTGACATGACAACAGTACAGGGCTGAGCAAAATTGAGTGCAGTGAAGCTGAGGTCTCTCTGAGGTTTTTATTCCTCACTTGTCCCTTGTGTGCTCTTGCAGGCAGAAAGCATATTTGCAAAGCTGAAATTGAACATGGAGGCATTTGAGGTGGATTCTTTAAGCTGCTCTTTGCAGTTGTTCCTGGAGTCCCCCCAGTGCTTTCTCTTAAATGTTAGTAGCTGAGAGAAAGTAATGATTTCTGCAATGCTTTCAGCATAGGGCTTTTGTCTCACAAAATACAGATGCTCACAGTTGCCATCAGCCCGTGCTTGGTAAGTCCTGTGGTATATTCAGTGCCACGATGGCTGGTGCCCCTCTCTTCAAACACACCGCAAATGGTTTGCTCAGTTCTGCTGGAAGCAGAGCTGCTGTGGTTGGTGGTTGTGGGTGCTGTTCCTAAAAGTAACCCAAGCCTTTCCTTCTTCTGGGTATTACTGCTTGGGTAGCTCCCTGACTGTGCAAAGATGGAAATAAAGGAAACCACACTCTGTTGAGAACTCTCTGATTAAAGTTCAGACTCTTGTGGATCTGGACATTAACATTTCTGTGTTATGGCACTGGTATTGAGCAATTCAGTTCATAGATGAGTATGTGGCCTGAGGTTTGCAATTACTTGCTTACAATGCCCTGCACTAATAGCTTGGCACCACTGCAAAAGCCACCAGTTTAGTCCAGTGCATTCAGCCAGTGAATCCTGCAGACCAAATTGGGATGCTCAAATCCGTTCTGCACAGTAAACTCAGAAAGTCTCTCTTTATGGATCCAAGTGTGAAATTTTACAGCCATAAAGCATTTCAGTGTAATGTTGTACACTACAGTAGTTGTAGTGATCCACAAGCTTTGTCCCATTTTCAGCACTGTGTTTGTGCCTGGAGGGCATCAGTGGTAACCAGCTGCAACCAGCTTAGGAAAAGGATGCCAGAACTGAGAGCCTCTGCACAGTAGTCCCCTGAAAATAAAGGTCCCCCATGGCAGGGTCTTAAAATAACAATGTAAACATGTATGTACCCTGTCCCTTCAGCGGAGTGTCCATCCTCAGACAGTGAACACCCAGGGCAGACTGATGATGGTAACTCGGACGGCAAATACCCAGGGAGGACACAGGACCAGGGCAGACTGATGATGGAGCTCCCAAGAGGCTGTTGGCTTCCAGCCATCTCCAGCCCTGGGACATGTCCAGTCTGTGTCACCAGTTCCCGGAGCAGGTCCCATTCTGTGTGGGGACTGACAGGAGCAGTGTGGTGAGCTGGCTGTCTGCAAAGCTGGGGTCCCTTGAGATGTTTTTAGTCAATAACCCTTTTTGAGAAGCATCAGAGAGGGGCTTGATGCTGTCACTGTGTGGGGAAGGAGCTAGAGGTTGTGGTGCTTGGCCTCTCTCCTCTCACCCTCCCACGCTGTCTGTGCAGAACGACATCTACGAGTGGAGCCGTGACCACCGCGTGCACCACAAGTACTCGGAGACGGACGCGGACCCGCACAACGCCCGCCGGGGCTTCTTCTTCTCCCACATCGGCTGGCTGTTCGTGCGCAAGCACCGGGACGTCATAGAGAAGGGCAGGAAACTGGATTTCACTGACCTGCTGGATGACCCTGTCGTCAGGTTCCAAAGAAAGTAAGTGAGAGTGCTGGGCCCTGATGTGAGGTGGGGTTGGAGAGGTCCTTCTGCCTGGTTGTCTAGTTGTGGCTCATTCCTTGTTTTTATTTCTCCCTTTTCTCCCCCAAGATATCCCTGCCACCTTGAGTGCAGGTGTTAGGACTGCCTTCCCTCTGGCCCCCACTGTTGCCACGTGGCTGACATGTGCTGATTGTCCTCATGGGCTCTGCTGCACAAGCAGTGAGTTCTGTCCTTGTCCCTCTGCTTTTCCAAAAAGCCAGGGCTGGTTCTGAACACAGCTGTAGCAAAAGTTGCTCAGATCTCGGCGTTCTGCTTTGATCATAGGAGCAAACGCTGTAATCACTAACTGCCTTAAATGCAGAAGTGCGCATTTTGCTCTTCAAGGTTGTCTTTGGGACCTGTAGTCCAGTGCAGGCCAAGTGCTTCCTCTCCCAAGACTGCCGCTCTGCACAGGATTAATTATCTCCCTTGAGAATTAGCACAGACCTAGTTCAGTTTGCCACACTCTATGAGAGGTGGGAATTGAGACCAATTCTTTGTCCTCTATGTGAGTACCTTGGCTTTAGGCACAAGAAGACTGTTTCTGCCTGCAAGCGTTTCATCTGGGCACTTTGAAAAATTGCATGAGGCCATTTCTGTGTATTTTCTGGGTGAGAAGGGCAGTCAGTTGAGTCCAGAATCAGGGTTTTTCTTCTAGTGCACTGACTTCTCTCATGCAAAAATTTACCTTTTATTGGAAACGCTCCAGGAGTGAGGAATACTGCCCTCCACGTATGGTTGCTTTTACTGGTTCCTCAGCTGGCAGTGCCTATTTGCAACAGCCTCCATGGAGTTTGCTGCAGCTGCAGTTTGGTCATAACCTTTTCCAAGACAACAGCATCCCATGAGAAGTAGGCTCTGCTGCTTTGGTTTTGCTGCAAAGGTTGTGTAGCGAAGAAGTATGTTTTCTGCAGGGAAGTTATATTTTAGCAGATGTCTTTGCTCTGGATTGGAATTTAGGACTTTGGAGTTTACCTTCCCTTATCCAGGAATCAGAATTTGGGTTTCTCCTTTCTCCAAGGCTGAAATGTTGGGGTTTTTGACAGCATGGAAAACCTGGCAGGTCAGGTCAGTAAGAATTATAATAAATCCTTTTTGTCACATTTTGTTTTAAGGCCAAATTGTTAGCTTTGCTGAATTTAGTGGTGCTGCTGAGTTGTGGATGAGGACTCAATCAGTTTAAAAACCACATCATTTCAGCTGAAATCTCAGCACTGCTCCAGGCATGACTGACAGCACAGTTTACCCTCTGTGAATAACAGAGCATTAATCCTGCATGTGATGTGAGAGAGAAGCTCACAGGTGAAGTGTCTTCATGACAAAGTTTTCATGTGTTGAAAGCCAGTGCTGTTCCCCAAGCGTGTATTGAGGCATTGGTACCCTCGAACTCCAGGTAAGGAGGTTTCTCATTCCAGGGTGGACATTTCTGTCAAAGGGAGACAATGTAGGCAGGTGCTCATTCAGATGTGAGATTTCATGTCTTCATCAAAGACTTCAGTTTGGGATTCTTGCAACTCACAGACTAGTTTTAATTGGTGCCTGATAACCTGTTTTCATATATTATTTTATTTTCCCAGAGTAGTAGAGGCTTTGAACTTTGAAGGAGTTTTCTGGACTGGAAAGTATTTTTCTCCTCAAGCTCTACTTAAATCCTGGCCTTGGATTAATGAGGTTTGCAAACCTTATGAGAAGTCAGTCATATGAGTGGGGAAATTATTTGTTATCTTTGGTGGAGCAAAGAATGGGGATTTGTTTCTTTGGAGGGCCTTGGCTCAGGTAAGTGAAGACAGAGTTCTGTGAGAGAGCTGAGGAGATGCTCTCTTTTCACCATGGCTGGTGTTGCTGGAGAACTGCAGATCTTCTGGAACCCAGCATATGAGGCACAACCTCCAAACAACAGCAAAAAATATCAAACAAAGAACTTACAAGGCAAGAAGTTGATTTATTTCATATAATAGTGATCAAAACTAGCTGGTATGTTACAGATGATAACTATGTTCATGAAAACTTTCTTCCTTTCAAAAATACTAATTATACTAACATTTTTCCAATCCTCTATGGGTTTTAATTGAAAATGGTTGTTTTTTTGTCAAACCAAGGCGACAGTTCTTCCTATCTGAAAAACTTTCAGCAAATGCAAAGTTTTAGTAACTGTCTAATAAATCCAAACTCTGTTCTTCCTCATCGCTTCCAGAAAACTCAACAAAAGCAGAGATCTATTTTGAATCTGTCATATGGGCACAAATAAGATGGGTCTTACTTTGCAATTCCCTTGTTTCTGCACCCTTCAAAGTCCTGTCACTGCAGCCTGCCACTCTAGTTTCATGTGGCAGCTTGCTTTGGTGATGATACCCCAGGGTCATTGTAGTAAATCTGGGCTGCAGGGAGGTATAAGGGCTCAGTGGGGAAGGCAGACCTTGTTTTCCCTGGAGCTGGGGACACCATAGGTGGCTCCCAAGCTGCACTGTCTTGCTGCTCTCTGCTTCTGAGCACTGTTAGCCCATTCTCCATTTAGAGCCATTTACTTCCTATCTTGATTTTGGCTTTGCCTCCCCATTTCTTGCTGAGCTTCTCTTTGTCTCCATTTGACTTGGATTAATTTACCCAGCATGACTTTTCTCTGTGTTTCTCCTGCTCTTCACCTCTGTGCTCCATGCATTCTACACTCTCTCTTCCCTGCCCTATCTGGGTGTGTGGCTTTAGCTGTACTGTGAAGTTTTCCTGTTTGTTCTCAGGCTGTTCAGTTCCCTCTCTCCTCCCTTTTGCCCTGAACACTGATTTTGTCCAGTACATGGAGGAGTGTCAGGGCTTGTGCCAGCCAATCCTTCTGGTCCCCAGGCTGAGATGCATCTTTCCCCTCACCCTTGGTAGGGTTTGCCAGTGGTCTCTCAGCAGGTGCTTTGGGTCTATTCCCACTGTTGGAGCTCACACAGCAGCAATGGTATAGAAAGGAGCTGCTCCTGCCCTGTGCTGCAGGTTCCCTTCTGATCTGAGCACAGGGAAAGTCTTTGCTGGCAGTTAGCAGTGAATGTGTTTCTAACACAGCTGTGCCAAGCCCTGGGCTTTTACAGTCCCAGAGATGAACTCTAGGCCCTGAGTGTGCAGCCAGCTCTGCACTTCCCTGGGTTTAAAGGTGCTCAAATTGGGAGGTTTGCTTTGTGACTGGATCTCAGCTGTTCAGCTTCAGTGTTACCTGCTGCTTTGGTTGTTTTGGGTTGTCTTGGCATTTTGAATTGCTCTTGGAAAAATTATGTCAAGATTGTGGATGTCTGAAATGTTCTCTGTTGCTCCAGTTACAGGGCCAGCCCAGGCTGTGCCAGGTGTTTCTGGCAGAGCCGTGTCTCCAGAGATCCAGCCCCACTCACTCCACCACCTCATTCCCACCACGGTAATGGTGTCCCTTTCTTTCCCTGTCTTTTTTCTCTCTTGTCTTGTAACGCTGGCAGGTATTACAAGAGTTCAGTCTTGCTGATGTGCTTTGTGATCCCTACCTTTGTGCCGTGGTACCTCTGGGGTGAGAGTCTGTGGAATGCCTACTTCCTTGCCTCCATCCTCCGGTACACCATCTCCCTCAACGTCACCTGGCTGGTCAACAGCGCTGCCCACATGTACGGCAACCGCCCCTACGACAAGTACATCAACCCCAGGCAGAACACCCTGGTCACTCTGGGAGCCATCGGTGAGTGCTGTAGCCCTGGGCAGAGCTTTGCAAACTCAGAGTGACATCCCATCCTGTTTCACCCTGGCTGGGGCTTTGAGTACCTGCAAGTGGACACTGCTTGGAGCCAGGGCTTGGAGGAGGCTGGGGTTTGTGCATCCTAGAGGAAGGCTCCCTTGTTTTACGTTGAATAAGGCCATGTAGTCTCTGGGAAGAGGTGTTAGCACGCAGTAGCAATGCTTTCCTCAGCAGCTGTCTGGGGATAGTGCAGCAGAAGTGACCCCGCTTCTTACTTGGTTGTGCCTCCCTTCTTGAAGCACTTACGGTTTTCTTTCCTGAGTGTAAGGGGTGGGACATGCTGCTTCCTTCTCGGGAGGAAAGTGCAGAGTACTGAAGTGGAGTCTGGTTTGGGTCTGCCCCAGAGGTCTCCCATAGCTGGGGTGCACCACTAGATGCAAGACTTGGGACATGGGTGTTGGGATGTCCCACCTCAGTGTGTTCCTGAGTCAACAGAAGTGCCAGCCATGTGGTCTTTAAATTCCCTCTCTGTTTTTCAGGTGAGGGCTTCCACAACTACCACCACACCTTCCCATTTGACTACTCAGCCAGTGAGCTGGGCCTGAAGTTCAACCCCACCACCTGGTTCATTGACTTCATGTTTTGGTTGGGGTTGGTCACTGATCGCAAGCAGGCTCCGAAGGAGATGATCCAGGCTCGCAAGGAAAGGACTGGAGATGGCAGTGCCTGAAGAGTAATGCTTTGCTGTGCCAGCACTGCTGTACACATGGGTGGGTGGGTGTGAGTGCAACCCTGTGCCTGTGGTGGATTTACCTCTCGGTACAATTATTTTTTCAGATCAGTTGGGCAGAATCAATTCCCCAGGAACAGATTCAGCCGCAGCTTTTTTTGGTTTTTTCCTTATTAGCTGTCTTATGTCCAAACTTAAGACTACTAAGTGTAAAAATGTTATATATTATTTAATATTGCAGTTAAACAGGAGAGAGATTTGATTTTAGTCACTGTAGTTCATGTCTGAGATTTGTTGTAATTTGCTTGTTCATGGTAAACGTTGGCAGGTTGAAGGAACTAACTGTCCTTTCCAAGTGCAGTTAGGAGAAGTTTTTGTTTCTACTGTTAAACAAATATGCTTTTGGGATGCATCTTTCGAGGGGATGGGGCAGGGCCCAATGTGCTGTGTCAGCTACATACTAATGGAAAGGACAGTAACAGCACCGATGAAGAAACAGTATGTCCAAGGGGAAAAATCACCCTAAATTTAGTTAAATGTTAGTTTGAAAACCTGCTTTCTTCTTTTTGTTAGCCCTGTTAGCCAGCCCAGTGCACTGCTGTCTTTGCTAAATATGAAAACCATTTATTGCTGAGCAGGCTTTTGTGTTGAAGATTAGTCTCTATACAGGCCAAAATACCAACTGATGCTATATTGAGATGATTCCTTTGTTGTCACATATACATTGTGATTGTAAATGTATGGAGCTCAACCATGTCTTAAGCCAAATAAAGCTTTGGTTTCAATGTTTGGAGACCTAAGTTATATTCTAATCAGTCATGGCCATCGATGCATGCATATTTTAGCTCCTTTTGCACAAGAGGCCTCTTACTTTCTTTTTCTGCCTTTGACTAGTGGGTCTTAGGAAACTGACCTCCATCTAAGTCAGAGTCTGTACTAATATTTCAGCTGCATGCAACATCCATTGGTTTCTGAGCAAAATATAAAGACAGTTGTGTAGCTTCTGAATTTTAACAGTTGCCTTGCTTAACCAAAAAATAAAATAAGAAAAAAAAAAAAAAGAAAAAAAGGAAAAAATATTAAAAAAAAAAAAGGCATGCGGATTTAATGGGACATATAGCCCTTTGTGTTAGATGTTAGCCAGTGCAGGAGAGAGGCTTTGTACTGTCAGCACTGGAGCACTTTTGAAGATAGAGGGCATGATTTTCATTTATAAGGAAGGTCACTGCCTTGCCCCTTGGAGAGGGAGTGCCTGTTTCCCAGCCACATGGCCCCATGCCCTGGGCAAGGCAAGGATCTCAAGATAACTGAGACTCAGGCCCAGATATTTTCAGGAAAGATGCAAAAGTGGGGAAAAAAAATAAAATGGTTTCTTTTTTGTTCTGTTATCTGTTTTTCAAATGATACCATATAATATAAAAGAGTTGTCTTTATTCTGTCTTTCATCCAGCAGGTGTTTTAAAAGTGTTATTTTGTCATTAATGATGTGTAAACTCTTGAGTGATTTACAATAAACAGTTACGAGTTAGACTGGCCACTGTGTTTTATTTTGAAACATCTCCCAAAGCAAAGGGCTTTGTGCATCACACGTCAGAATTACAGCAAGGTTTTGCTTGGCATTTCCAGCTATTCATTTGGTGCCGTGTTTTCAAAATACCTACCCCTCAGCATTTCTGAATGTCAGTGGAAGAGGAGGTTGTCAAATGGAAGGGCACCAAGAGATTTGATTACTTTGGGCTTAGTGGCCAAGCTGATAGAGGGGAAAAGAAAATTGAAGCTGACATAAGCTTGAAAGGAGACTGTGGCAAGTTCTTGCATGTGAAAATCCCTCTTTTTAACAGAAAAACATCAGTCCAATGTGGCTGCAGGACCAAAAAACGGGCTCCCAGAGCTCATTAGAAAGGTAAGTGCTGTTGCTCCCATATTTGTGCAACCAACAGGCCACTGGAGAGTGGCAAAAACCACAGGAAAGCTGCCTTCAGAGTGATGCAGGTAGTGGGTTTGGACTTGGTGTTTGGGTGTAGGAGCGAAGCTTGGGAGATGTGCAAATGCCTGATCTCACTGATGCTCCCATCGTTTCATTTGTGCAATTTCCTGACCAGAGAACTGCAGTGAATGCACTTTAAGGGCAAGAAAATACACAACTTCCTGTTGATCTTTATCGTTTTTCTTTTGTGCTGCTATTACTTGGACTTCCTTAAGCTGATTCCTGTCAAGGACATGGTGTAAGAAGAATAACTGGCCTTGCAAAGAGGTACATGATGTTCTGAACCTCTCTGACTACCTGAAAGCACAGGTTAATATTCCCCCCCACCCTCCCCAGGTGTAAGACTTCAGAAGCAACAGCAGTTCCCATGGGCATGAGGGATCTGAGATTGATACTGAAACCATCGGCAAGTTACCTGTTTTGAAAAACTGAAAAATAATATGTTAAGAAATATCATTCAGAATAGGAAAAGCTCTTTCAATCAAATGTCTTACCTTGAAGCGTACACTACTTGAATTTCTGTAGATGAACTTTTCCATGTGGTGGAGTTGGTAAAAAATGTCAGGATTCCTCAAATTTTGGTAAAGCAAGGAATACTTTTTTTGCTTATTTGTTTGGCTTTTTTGTAGGGATTTTGTGTTTGTTTTGTACTTTTTGCTCATTTATTTTGATTTTTTTTTAAAATGATTTTGGTCATGTTCTCTAGCACGTTCTCCCCTTCCTCAGGAAGATGTAGGCAGGAAAGCCCCAGCCACTTCCCAGGGTAGCTGCTGGGTCAATGCACAGGTGCATGCAGTGATGTGGGGAAGTCGTGAAGCCTCGGTAAGGTGGGTACCAAGGCATGAGCTGCTGTTATTTCTGTGACTTTGGCACCTCTCCTGCAGATCTGGCAGTTAAGGACCCCGCTGGTGCCTTCTGAGCAGGGCAGAAGTGTCCAAGGACTGCCGGTGGGTTAGTAGCTGGCTGTAGGCTGCTCTTAACCAAGGATACAGTGACTGCCATCTAAGACCTCGTGGTCCGAGAGTGCCTGATTTTCCATTGTCTTTAACTCTGTTCTTGGCACATTGAGCCATCTGGAATAATACCACGTAGGACTGGGAACAAGGTATTTGTACTTTGTCCTATGCAGTGTTGCACTGAGTGTTTCCAGACTCTCATCTTTGGCACAAAGCAAGGACTAGATCTGTTTTACCTCTTTTCCCAGAACTGGTGTGGCCCTTAGGAAATGTGGTGTTGGCTCTGGAGCTGTGTGCTCCTTCCACAGCGGAAACCCCTGAGCAGGTCACCTGCTTTCTGTCATAGGTTGGCCCCGGGCCTTGGCACGATTGCTAAAGGAGAATTTAATCTGTAACTTACAGGGTGTACTCTGCTATGCAAGCAGTGCTGAAACCCGCCCCCCCATCAGGCCTGTGTACAAACACAACTACCAAGGTGTGGGGTGAGATCAAGGTTGTGGGGGCTGACTACACAGAGGAACATCCAGGCTCTCTCTAACCCCATGTCTACTACCGCTGAACACATGGGCTGGGCTGCGTCGGGGTAATCCTTGGAGCAGGAGGCAAGTGTGAGCAAAACCTGCCGGCGCTGAAGTTACACCTTGACAGAGGTGCTGCGGTGACAGGGTGAGTACTGGTGCTGGAGAAATGCGTCAGGGTTTGCAGTCCCTGAAAAGCAGCCAAGTGGAGCAGGCACCTCCTGTGGTATCCCCTGCCTGACAGCCCCTGCTGCCATGCCCCGGAGAGCTAGTGGCAGTCCTGCTCTGCACCACTGGGCTGGGTGCTGCGCCAGAGTCCTGTGCAGCAGCACCAAATCTTCATTTGGCACTTGCATGTGGAGCTGTAGCACAGGGACCTGGGGTGGGGGAAATGGTGGGAGGTCAGCCCTGGGCTGGTAAGCATATTCCTGAGCGAGTTTAAACATACCTGGTGGAAGTGGGGGCTTGCTGGGGGTGGGGGAGAGGTGTGCAGGGATGCAGAGGAGGCTGCTCTTGAGGCACGAAGGGTGGATTTCTGCACAAGTGGCTCTGCTGTCCTCTTGTAAGCCCTGGTGATGTCTGCATCCCTATCTCTGCAGCTTCCAAGTGCAAGGCAACTGCTGTCCTCTGGCTGGCAGCCAGAACACAGCTTTCTAGAAATAAGCCCAGCAGATGGGAAATGTGGCCTGACTTCAGGTATCACGTTCAGCTGTTGGTGTGGGAGGCTCCTAGGAAAAAAGGTCCACACGAGCCTGAAAGTCCATACCATGCTGGAAATGTGGTGACTGACGTGTGGGCTGTGGTTAGCCACTATTTGGGTTATTTGCAGCTGGGAGGTCTCTCATTTTGGAGAGATTTTTATCAGTTGACAATATATCAGCTCCCACATTGTGGCCTCAAAGGCATGGCCAGGTTGGATTTGTAGTACCTTGACATTTTACTCCTAGGCTGTTTTGTAGCTGTACCCTTATGTAGAAAGGATCTCATGGATGTTAGAGGGCTTCTTTTCACCCTCTGGGGGATTTCTGGGAATTGTGGTGCAATTTCTCTTAAGATCTTCCTTTAAAAAAAAAGAACAAAAAACAAAACTGAAAGCCAACATGTGCCCACGTGCCCTGCAATGGCTCTGACTCAGCTGTGCCCAGCCCAGGAGCAGAAACCTCTGGCATCCAGGGCTCATACTCAGCAATACTAGCCCCACTAAACAGGGGAGAGCAAGCAGAAAAGAAATCAAAACTCCTGGGGTGCCCCTGCATGGGCAGAGTTGCCCAATAGATGGTTTGGAGGCTTTTGCTTATTAAATCACCCCTTGCACATGGGGTGCATTGCTTTTACTGAGTGCATCTCCTGCTGTCCCGCTCCCAGGAGAGTTAAACACTGACTTAGGCTTTTTCTGAGAAAATGCTAAAAGAATTCCCACCCTGGTTTTGCAGTCAAATGACCCTGGCAGGTCTATCCAACCACTGTGTGTCCCATCTGTCACCGTGACCAGCCCGACCTGCTCGCTTTGGTACAGCCACACTTATGAGTGCCAGAGAGGTGAATGGTCTGCACCTTTGTGCCAGGAGCTCTGCCACTGCCCCTCCCTTCCTACACGAGCCATGGCCAGGCTGTGGCTAAAGCCAAAATGGCAAGGAGCAAAAAAAAATATCCACTTTTGCAGGCCTTGGAAAATGCCTGGGGGAAAAGCACCAATGAGCAGCACAGATTAAAAATGTAGGTGACATGATGTCTACCATCTCTGTGCAGTATACCTAACCTCGCTGTTAACTGGGGGTGCTAAAAATTCTCCTGACTGACACAATTCCATTAGTGTTTATAGTATCATAACAGGAAATAATTATTTTACACAATCTCCTTACTCTTATATATATATATATAATTTTTTTTCCACAACATTTTCTGTGCTTCATGTAGGACTGTTCTGCCAGGTCAGAACATGTACCTCTTGGGGCCAGGGCATGCCAGTCTGCAGCTCTCATCTGCACACACTGGCACTTCAAGGTTTCCTCCCCAGAGATCACACCCTGGGTGTAAGTCCTCTTTATTCCATGTATTTGCTATCACAGCAGTGATATTTGTTTAATTATCTTTTAATGTTAAAACCCCAATAATTGCAATTTGTTTCTGTTTTCTCTGTTTCCTTTCTTAACATTTAAACAGTGTCACTTTGTTGCAGTTAGATGGAGTGGGTCTCTTCAGTTTGCTGCTCCATTCCCAAGTCCATGTGAATTTTTCTCAGTTGGGATTACGTGGGTGAGCTGGGAAGAAGGAGCAATTCATCTTGGAGGGCTGGGATCTGGGGATATTTCTTAGGAGGAGAGAGTGCACTTTGCAAGCAATGGCCTCTTCAGCAACCCTGGGCACACCTTGTCGACGCCAAGCCAAGGGTGTGTGTGCTCAGATGGCATCTGTTTATCAGCAGGGCATTTGGAGATATGAAAGCTATCACAATATTTAAAAAGCTGGATAAAAGAACAGATGGCTTTGGTAAGAGATGGTTTCACTAATGGAATGAGGGTTAACGCTTAAAACTGAGAAGCAGTTTTAACTGGTTTCTGACCGTTTTAACTGTATTTAACCCATGCATCAGGGCATGGAGCAGCTCCAACAGCTGCCAATCCCTAGGCCCTTTTCCATCGCTGCTCCTGTTTCTGGGTGGGTGATGTTTCTCGCCAGGTGTCACTCCAGCTTTGGAGCAGAAAGGAGCAGGACACAAAAAACAGGCAGTAAATGTATTTTCAGAAGACACGTATTTCCCAGGGATGAGAGCAAACTCAAAGCAATTCTCTTTTTGTTTTCCTCATCTCTGTGTACCTTTTCCTCCCAAAAAAACCAGCCCAGGATAACTGTAGCCAGCCTTCAGTGGTAATATCACTCTGGGAAGGACTGCAGCTAGGGGGGCATGAGGTTGCTTTGCTTCTTCCTGGGCTGCAAGTGAGGTCTGCAAGGGCAGGGGTTAGCTCTGTAGTAGTCCTCTCTTTTACATGAAAAACAAAATACCTCCAAGCCCTGATCCTGCTACTTGATGTCAAGGCTCAGAATTCCCGCTTCTCTGTCCCTGGAAGAAAGCCGATGTGAGTCCCTGTGAAGAGCACTTGATGTGGTGAAATTTGGACAGGGAATGTGCTGTAATGCATCAGGGAGAGGAAATGCTAATGAACAGACAGCAAAGCAAAGCCATAATTGTGAACATTTACTTGTCCTGGAGCAGGCTGGCTTTCCAGGGCAGGCAAATTGCCAGGCAGATCCCCAGTGGGTCTCAGTGTCCCAGCAGGAAAACTCCGTGTAGACTGGGACAGAAGTTGTGTGCTGCTTACTGCATCCCGGGAGCGTTGTCACATCTGCCCACAGGTGTCTTTGAAATCATGGGCTTAGCAGGGAGGGACACCAGTGTCAGTCTCTGGCACGCCACCCCCTGGGAAAGCCAGGTGGTGGGCAACCCCAAACAAGAGGAAGGAATGTATTTATGTCTACTTGGCTTTCCCAAGGTAGTGTTGGTGGACATGTGGGAGGAAAGACTCTTTCCACAGGTCAATGTGAGCTTGCAGTGGGCTTTGGAATGTGCAATGTTCCTGTGAGGGAGGCAGGTGATGCGTTCAAAAGCAACATGCTCATGTGCCCTACCTCACTTTGCACCCTCACCCCCCTTGACAGGGGGATGCTGCAGGATTAGTTTCACAGGAGAACTGAAACTGCTGCCCCATGAAGAATGGATTGTAGGAAATGTCTCAATGGACTCACATAACACCATCCCTTGATGCGGATATCTCTCTGCTTCTCTCTTGCCTTCTGCACTGGGTGGGCTCCAGCACATGGTTGTTGTCCCCAGGCTGCACCCTTTTTTTAAGTTGTGATTTTTTAATTTGTGAGAGGTTTTTGGTGGGCCTGTCAGCATCGTGCAATTTCCAGCACTCACAGGGACACCATCTGCTCAAAAAAAGCTGCGAACAAAATGTCTCAGACGCTCAGAGTTTACCAAAAACGAAATTGCTTTAAAATCCCATATGGTGCATTGTTTTCCTTCCAGCTTTGGCTGACAGCAGAGGTGAAGTGACTAAGGCAGTTTCTGATTAGTTGCTGCATTTTCCTTTCTGACCAAAATCACTGGGGCTGAGCATTGTCACTTCTCCCCTGTTTGACAGAAGGTTTTCTTCAGCTGCAGCTGCTGAAAGCCCAGGGATACTGGGACTCAAAGAACTCCCCTCTGTTACTTTTAAAGGGAGCTTCCTTGACTTTTGCTATCACAGGAAGACTTGCAGTCAGGGAAGTGGCTAATGCTGATACTTCAAGCATACTTTTTTCCAGGCACCTGATTTTAGGGTCTCCTTGCTAACATGGGGGTGATAGCACCTCCTTGCCCAAGGAATGGCATGCCTGGCAGTCACTTGTAGTGGCTCCTGAGTGCAGCAGTGCCATGGGACAGTGTCAGATGCATGCAGAGGGAAAACCTGGCCAAGATCTCTGGATTTTGCGGGATTGCAAAACAGCAAATGCTGCAAGGAACCATTTATTAGCCCACGATAACACACGACTTGAAATACCAGAGCAGGAAAAATGTTATTTCAGCTCTAAAAATAGCTATCTCAGCCTTTAAAACACCAAGAAGCACATATAGCATGCCTTTCAGTGAGAGTGTCTGTCCTTTCCCTTGATGATGCAGCCACTTTGGTAAGGGCTCAAGGGGCCTTCTGGTGCAGTGCTTGCTCTGAGAATCAGCCTTTTTAGGGGTTTCCAATCCCTGGGGATCAAAGAGATGCAATCTCCATAGGGTGTGCCATGAGGGCCAATGCTTTAGGGTGAAGGAGTGTTGCTTGGTTGCCAGAAGGGCAGTATATGAAAGACTGATAACTGCTGGTGTATAACTCAGCTCACTTCTGGGGGCTGGCATGGATTTGGGCATCTGTTTTGTGTTGGTTCGTGACAGCTCCAGGACAAAACTTTCAGTAAGTGCTACCTTGTTTGGATTTTAGGAGAAGAAACAAGACCTCCAATAAATAACATCGATCATCCTGTCAGAAGGAGAGGGGTGGGAGAGGAAAAAAACGTGGTAGCATTCAGGTTGACTTAATCCCATGAAGGTCCAACAGTGAAGGGATCTCTTCACCCCAGGAAACAGTCCCAAATGGTTATCACTGAGCTGTCCTGCTCTCAAAATTCCAACTACAGACATAAAAAATAGCTCACAACCAGAGAGATCATAAAGCCTACCATCTGGTCGTGAAAGGAAAAAGGGTGGAAGGAGACAACTTGTCCCAGGCTGTTCCAGGGGTTTCTTGCTGCTGGGCGGCTTTTTCTTTCAGGCCTTTCAAAACACTCATCCAAATGGGCACCGCTTCCCGGGAAGGCTGCAAGATGGGCTTGTGAGTTCTCCTCAGTGCCCCTGTGGCTTGGAGCGGAGGGCACGGCCAGAGCCGCAGGCTGGGCAGGTGCTGCAGGGGCTAGGGAAGGAAGGGGACAGCGCAGGGATCACCGCACCAGGCCATGCCCGGGACAGCCCGCGGGCAGCGGGACCGCGCTCGGTGCCGCTCTGCCCGTGCCCCAGGGATGCGCCGGGGTACCGGGGCGGCTCTGCCCGTGCCCCAGGGATGCTCCGGGGTACCGGGGCGGCTCTGCCCGTGCCCCAGGG
>JAWWMP010000132.1:16394954-16429116 GCA_035047865.1 Dendrocincla tyrannina
CCAGCGCGGCCCCCGCTCGCCGCCGCCGCCGCCGCCGTCGGAGCCGCCCGCAGGTAGGAGCTGCTCCCGGGAGCCGCCCTTGGGAGCCTCCCCTGGGAGCGCCAGGCATCCCCCCGCTCCCTCCTTGTCGCGAATCGCCACCCCCTGCACAGCCGCCCCCTCCCGGGGTGCCCCGGCGGTGGGGAGCGGGGCAGGGATGCGCTGGGATGGGTTGGGATGCGCTGGGATGCGCTTGGTTTCGCTGGGATGGGTTGGGATGCGCTGGGATGCGCTTGGTTTCGCTGGGATGGGTTGGGATGGGTTGGGATGCGCTGGGATGGGTTGGGATGCGCTGGGATGCGGTGGAGGGCGGGAGCGGCCGCAGGTGCTGCGGGGCGCGGGAGGAGCGGCGATCGCGGCGCTGCCTGTCCTGGAGCTTCCTGCTGGGGTACGGGAGGTAGGCGTGGGAGAGCTAAGAGGATTGGAGCCGCTCCGCCCAGGGCCTGGAGGACATGGCTGTGAAACAGATCTCCCAGGTCATGATCCCCCCTTCCCTCTCCGCCGTGAATCCGTCCGTGGCATCCCTTCGGGGCTAAGGGATGTGGTGGCGGCAGAGCCCGGCAGGGTCCTCTGCCAGGGTTGCTGCACAGGGGGCTGCAGAGAAGCTCACCTGGTTGTGGGGTGGGACAGGTCCTGCCTTCCCCCAGATCCTGTCGGGATGTCCTGTCAGGACATGCAGGCTGTGTCCGGTTAGATTCCCGGGAGGGGAGGAGGTTTGAGAAAGGCCACTGGGCTCTGCTGTGGTCCCACAGGGAGGAAGGGTGAGGTCCTGTCTCTGAGCAATACAAAGATGCTGGGTGCTGATGTCCCAGGGTGATGATGGGGTTGCTTGGGTTTTTAGTCCTAGCTTTTCCTTACAGCAGCATGCTTGTGCCATACCTTTGATTTCAGAGCCCTTGAGCTATAAAGGTTGCAGAAATTATGAGCTAACCTTTCCTTCTGCCTTTTTTTTTCCCTTTTTAAACAAAGCTTCTTGTGAAAGTGACCTTAAGGATTGTCTGATTAACATTCACACAATACTTATGCCACAGCAATGTACACACGTATGGTTAATTATAAATAGCAACTCAATATGGAGGATGGCAGTGTGTGAATGGTATATCCTGACACGCTGCCTGTTGTGTCTTACTCAAATAAATGTCACTGTCTAAAAGAAAGGAACTTGATTATTGAAAGTCAAATTATTTTCTTGTGGTTCTTCATGCCCAGTGGTCAGCATTTTCTGAGCCTGGGTGCTGAAAGTCAGTGCAGTTGTTTCATTTCCCCTTTTAAGATTCTTTGTGCTGCAGTGTTTGCTTTTCGGATGCAGAGCAGGGATGTGTGCTTGTATGAACACCAACATTTTCAATTGTTTTTCCTTGGAAGAAATGTCATGTCCATGGTTTCCTCTCCTCCCCCAGCCATTTCCGGGCAGCCTGACATTGCAAGATTGTGGTTTGGCCCAACAGAGACACTCTAAGGTCCTGATCCTGTAGTCCAAGCTGAAACAATGAGCTATGATTGCAGGTTAAGTGGGAGCGAAGAAATGGAGAAAGGTCTGTGAGGAACAAGAGACACGATCCTAAGCAATATTTTGGGAAGGATACACTGGGACAGGGGGTGGCTGGCAGGTGAGGAGGCTGCTGCTGTGGTGGAATGCTTGGACCAGGACTCTGAGTGCGCATTCCTCCATGTCACTGATTCCTCTCAGTGAGCCACTCACTGGCCCTGTTGCCTAAAATGTGAATAATGGTATTTTTTGCTGCCTCAAGAAGAATTGCAAAGGTCTGTAGGTGCCTGGCTGCCCTTGCAGGTCCCTGCAGGTTGCAGAAGTGGTCACCTGAGGTTCAGGGATGAAGGCAGGATGAGAGTGAAAAGGAAGCAAAACACATTGAAAACAAGCGGGGAGAGAAAGGTGGAATGAATGGGAGGAGGAAAAGAAGACTGATGAAGCTTCAAAAACCATGAAAGGAGCTGTTAAAATGTCTATAGATTACCTTGGATGGGGTTTAATGCAAATTTTTAGAGCTGAGGTTACCTCTGGACAGTCATGCCTGCAGGGGAGAGGCGCCTCCTAGAGCAGCAGTCTCTCTGTATGAGTGCTGTTTGCTCAGTTGAGAAGTGTTTGCCTTTGGCAGGCATGCAGACCTGGCTCCCTCAGGTAGGGCTGCTCCCTGTGCAGGGCAGGATGGAAGCCCTCTTTCCACCCTGCCGGCCACACAAGAGCAGAGGCTTCATCTTCTCCCCAGCATACAGGAGCTGCTGAGATGTGCTCACCTGTCCCTGTGGAACTGGTGGCATACTGGGCAAGTCTGGTGGGAGGGGAGGCTGAGGTGCTCCCTGGTGCCATTAGGAGAGGTCTGGGCTGCCTCTCTGTGGGGTAGCAAAGGGAAGGAAGCAAAAGCCTGGAGGATGTGGGCCGTTCTGCTGCAATGGTGGGGGGAGTGCCCAGCATCCTCGCCTCGATTTCCTAAGCTGGGGCAGATCCAGGTAATTAGGGAGAGAACCTCTGCCCTCCCTGTATTATTTCCTGCTTCCTGTGAGGAACCACTGGGATTACTAGTGGTGGCTGCCTGAGCCAGAAGAGCCAGTGGCTTGCCACTTTTGGCACGACAGGACTGCAAGAGAGTCGTGCCAGGCCTCTGAGGATGGCCACAGCTTTGTCAGGGAGAGCCTCCCCAGTGTGGTCTTGGCCCAGCTGAATACCCTTACAGTGGTTTAATGTGGCCTCCTGTGCTACAGGAGAGTCTGTCTCTGAAAATTTCTTGACAGACAGAAGAAGTTTTAAGCCCTCTGGTGCAGTGGAAAGGCTGGTCACACAGGCTTGCAGGCTTGGCCACTGTTTAACAGGTGGAAAACTGTTCCCCGGTTCCCTCTGTCCACTGTGTTTGCAAGAGGTTTGCATGAAGTGAAATGCTGTATGGCACCTTCCTCCCATAGCTCATCTGAGCACCCTACAAACAGCTGTTTATGGTTGCAGCAGCTCAGGACACTGGTAAACAAATATTACTAATTCCTACAAATGAGGAATGCTGACGAGGCAGTGGTGAACACCACAAAAATGCCTGTGTATGATTGCTTACATTGGACTTATCTCAGGGCAAATGATTTCCACAGGTCTAAAGAGAGTCAAAAGACTGACATGGGGGTTTGTACCTGTGACAATCTCTATGCCAGAGAGGGCTACTTTAGAGTATTGACAAAAGCCAAGTCATGGGTGCTTCATGTCCATTCCTTGTAGCTCACCCTCTGACCCATCGTTTCATTGCTGGGGCTTTGGTGGTAAATATAAGGAGAAGAGGACCTCTGTTTGTGGAGGAGCATGAGTCCTCAGGCTGAAGAGGTTGGAGAGGGAAAACTGTCCTGAGAAGGCTTGGTGTGTTATGCCATAGTCCCTAAAAGCTCACAGGCCTTGAGTGTTTACCCCATCACAAGTACAGACTGATTGGCATTTACTGAAGGAAATGCAGCTTTGGGGACAGCGAACATCTCTTCAAAAGTGTAGAGCTGCAAAGTGCAGTGAACAAAGGAGCTCGGGTTTCCAAAATGTGCATAGAAGAGGAGTACAAGGGACAAAGTAAAATAAACAGGTGGGAAAAGCCCTGCTAACACTCAGTTGGAAGCTCTGTAGCTCGAATGTAAGTTTTGTGTTGGTTGGGGAAAAAGACAGTGGCAGAGTAGAAAAGGCAGTGAAACCTGGAACTGTTCTGGCCTTTCAGGGCTTGTATTCTCTCATCCATGAACTGCAAAAGGAGACAATATGGTCAGGAATAACGTTCCACGAAGTCTGTTTCCCTGGGCTTAGCCTATCTTTCCTTACCTTCAAAGGTATCTTTAAGTCAACATGACATATCTATCTTTCTTTGCCAGGTTTCACCTCCCTGTTGAGTGTTCCTTGCCACTCCCAACGCTTACATTTTTTCCTGATAATGGGGCAAACCTTTAGCCAGGCTTCCTAACCCCTTCTGGTGTAATGTATACCTTGGCTTAGCTTGCTCATGCACATTGGAAACGCCTGAAGGCATTTGTGGTTTTTGGAACTCAGGAGCAAATAAAACCCCTCTATCCATCTATTAATGCACTGACAAGACCTCTGTACTTTATGGGACAAGAAACACTCATTCTGCTTGTTGCTAGTTCAGACAGTGCTCATTAGATTGGGGTGGTTGAGGTGGAGGATGATCACTGGATGGCCTGTCTGTGAGGTGCCTTTGACTTTATGTGCTTTGCCATAACATCAGTCTGCATTTGTGTATTTCCATGCAGAGATGTGTATTTCCATGGAAATGATATCAGAGACTCTTTCCTCACAGCATAGCTGGACAAGGGAGAACTTTGCTGTCTTGAATTTTTTGAGGAGATAAATAGTCCTCCTCATTTTCCAACAACTCTTCACTTTGGGGTTTGGCTGTGACTTTGGGGTAAGTGCTGTTCTCACAAACATCCCAAACCAAAGGATTGGCGAGGGGGAAATGTGCCTTTGTGGTGGTGGTAGTGTGAGACCGTGGGGTTTGGTCTGCATTGAGACTCTGCTGGAGACTTCCCTTGCATCTCAGAAGTCTTGCAAAAGTGGCTCCAGTCTTGAGCATCTTTGTATTAGGGAAACTTTCCTGTCTGATCATCCAGGAACCATTGCACACTCCCACCACCAGAGACTTTCAGGGAATGAAGCTCTTCCATAGTGGGCAGTTCTAGTGACCCAAGGAGTGCCTGGCTTGGCTCTGTACGCACCCCACATTCACAATCAGACATGTTTCCCTCACTGCTTGGACCACAGGTTTCCCATAGCCAAGTCCCACACATCTGAATCCTTGAAGTAATTTAATGGTGGTGCAGCAACACCGTAACAGCTTGAGCTGGTGCCTCTGGGGAGGGACCCTGAATTAAGGAGTCCCTGTGCTTTCATATCCTCACAGTCTGTGTGACCATTCCAATTGTGGTATTTAGGCTGGAGTCTTCTCCCTGTTTATGTGGAATCCACGGAGTCCCTGGCTGAATAGCCATCCCTGGCCAGCACCACAGGTCTTTGTGAGGCACAGGGTCAGTGCCAGGTCACAGCCCCTTTGCCTGGTGGCCCCCACCCAGGGCACACCCCGCAGCTCACCCTGCAGCTGCACACTGAGCTGGGGGCACTTGGTGTACTCCTCAGTATCTGCACTTGGAGGTGGGCAGTCTGCCCTGGGATGTGGGCAGTCCAACACACACTCACTGGGGACTGGTCGCCACCAGACTTGTGCAGCCCCTGAGGTATGAGGAGCCAGGATGGCTGAATCTTGCAGCTCCCAAACAGAATGGGATCCCTGGGGCAAACAAACACGGCACCTGCAAAATGCAGTGCTCCTCAGCTCGCCCTGCCTGCTCCTGGCTGGTTTCACTGCCTGCTGACCCAGCTCTTTCTGCCTGACCTGGATGTGTACCTGAAGTGTACCTTCTGCCTTAGCCATCCCCTGCCTCTACCTCCTTTGCTTATTTGCAGGCTGAAGGCCACGACTCCCCAAGCCCTGCTCGTGGTGTGAGCGGGACCTCGTGGAAGTCATTGTGGGCTGATGTAGGTGCATTGGTCAGAGCACAGCGCTGTCAAAGCCTGCAGAACACCCCTTTGGTCATACAGTGGCAAATTATGTTAATTTTTCTTTTATAACATCCAGGAACGTGGTCTTGAAGTGGGGTGTGCCTGGTCTGTACAACGCCAAATGCAAGAAAGGCACAGTCAGCCCAGAAGAGTTCAGTCGATGTCTCTGGCTGTAACACAGCAGTCCAACACTGGTTGCTAAATGGCCTGTAAGTACTCACATGTGGCAGCAGGAAGCGGAATACTGAGGGCACTTTTTGAAGGACAGTAGGGACCCAGCAGATCTGCAGGAGGATCTCTGGGTTGGACAATCTATCAGTCGTATGGCCTTCTTACCAAGGCACTCAGGATAAATATATATGTGCATATATGTAAATATATATATATTTAGAGAATTGATAACGAATTAACTGTGCACAACTGCAGGAGACAGTTGCCTGGGGGTGACTTGGAGGGGCAATGTGGGCAAGTTGATAATAAGTTTTTCTGCCCGCTTTTTGGTGACTAGAAAGTTTTGTTCCTTGTTGGGTGTGCTTTGCCCATCTCTGATAGGTTTATGTTGGCCAGAGCATTTCATTAGCACACTGAATGCATTCCCAGTGTGTGAGAAGAGACAAGAAACATGTACGAGTGTTGCTGTAGGTGAAAGCATTTCCTCTCAACATCATTGCGGGGTTACTGAAGCATCTCCTGCTTCCCCTCATGCGCAGCCCAGAGATGTCTTTACCTTTTTCCATTCTTCTCATATAAATAAATGAAAATGGCATTTCTGCGTATCCGTGAGATGGTAGGTGGGTACCTGGAGCAAGCAGAACATCGTACCCTGCTGACAGAGGGGATCACTTCTTTTCCTGTAACCCCACCATTTTGTTATGTATTTACAAATCTCTGTCACGTCTTATCTCTCTCATTGTGCACTCATGCTGCAAACCTTGAGATAAACCTGAAAATGCTTTGCTTTGTTGTGTTGGCATTTGTGACTTGTGGGTGGCAGGTTATGTAATGTGCTGGTTTGTATCCACTCACAGTGATTAGGTATCAAGTGACTGTGGTTATTTTTGCTTTTAAAAGCAACAGAGAGCTATGGTGGGGTCCCCCCAAAGACAAATTGTGTTTGTTCCCCTTCGATTGTTGCTGACTGTCAGCAATTCTTTATGACTTGCTCGATGTTTTGAGCAGTGTCCTCTTTCTCCCTCTGCTTCTGTCTTTGTATCTGTTCTCTGAAATAATTCAGTGGCCTAGTGCTGTGAAATGCAGGAGAGTTGCTCTGGCTTATTATGCATTTGAAATGCATCCGGATGCTTTAGTCTTAAAAAAGATGTATGTTAATATGGTAATTTTGTCCTTCCTTACATTCATGTTCTCTGGCGAAAGCAACTTCAGGAAGAGCCTGTAACTTTGCTTGGCAGATGAAATTAAGATGTCTACATTAAATGAACCTTGATCAAGCTGCAGTATATGTTTGGTGAGCTGCCTGCTGTAATTGAAATGTGTACATTAGAGGAATGGAAGCTTAATTGGTTGAGGGTGCATAGCGGGGCACTGGTAATATAAGCAGGGCAAACAGCTGACAGTCTGAGCAGATTTAGACATAAAAATGGAACTAGAGATAAGGGAGTAAGCCTGCATTAAGAGAAATTCTCAAGACAGACACTGGAGCAGTGCTAATGTGAAACCCTTTGCAGTTCTGCACCCTGACCCATGTTAGCTGGCAGCAGGAGTGCACCTCAACAGGGTTTTTGCAATGCTGGTGTGAGAGCATGTGTCAAGAGGGACTGGTGTTTACTGGTGAGGAGTAAACTCACCTGATCTGGCTGGGATCAGCTGTGAAGCTGAAAACATTTTTATTAGTTTTGTGGATCCGTTGCTCCATGAGGGTTTTCTGTCACTAAAGGCCTTCAGGTGCAAGCCTTAAAAATGGAAGACAAATGGGTGTGGGCAATTACCAGCTGTCTCTTGGACATAGTGTGTTTATTTGGGGAAAACATGGTCTGGTAGAGATGGCTGTTATTGCCAGCTGGAGTTGACTGCTCAGATTTGGCATCACTGGTCATGGCAGCAATGCAGAAAGGAGCTGTGGAGAAGAAGGTTGGCTTTTTGTCATCCCTGTGAAGCAATTAACTGTCAAAGAATTTGTCTCTACATTTTCCACAAAGAATCTAGGTTATTTTTCCTATTGCTCTTGGCATTTTACTTTGGCTAAACTGCTGTGGTGTTGCACAAGAGTCTGGTGCTTGGGTAACTCCTTCTCGTGTTCCTGGCTGCTGTCAGAGGTGCTGGTCTTAGTGTGCACTAAGTGTGCACTGGAGGACTCCCAGCTCGAAGTTACAAACACTGAGAACATTCCTGAAAAGGACAGGTTAACTCAAAGGCAACTGCTGGGAATGATATCTGCTGAACACTAGTGCAAATCTAGGCAGCTTTGGCACATGCCATTGTTTTTCCTTCAGAAGAAGTTGAGGTTACATGTAATTTTGTTCCTGGCACCTGAATAACATAGCAAGGAGTAAATGAGAAATGTGCAGGAGCTGAGCCCTGATTTTAAGCTATCTTCTGCCCACGTGGGGATGCTGAAATATATTCAGGCGTGTGTGGGCTGTGCCAATGGCCAGCACTGAAAGGTGTTTCTGTTTGGGGACATGGGCTAAGGTATTTCAGCCATCAGACACAGACAGCTCGTTCCTCCTGTGTGAGCTGGCAGGTACCAGCAAAGCTGCTGGTCTAGCCGTTGTTGCCCTGCTGTCCTTCCCAGGGTGTGCCAGAGAGGACTTGTTCATGCTGTCCCATGCTCGTGCTATCCTGCACTCATTCCACAGCATGCAGCCTGGCAGAGGAGGGTGGCACCATCCTTTCCTGGTCAATTCCTGCTGCCAGCCATGAGAGGCCAGTCTGCACAGAGCTCAGGATGCTGTGGGGCTGGCCAGTGTGATGGGGGGGGGGTGTTTATTTTGCAAAAGGTCCAGCCCTGGCTGCACTGAGCTCTGGTGAAGACCTGGCCCTGCTCAGGTCCTTGTTGTACTCCCTGGGAGTGCTGTCCTCTCTCCTGGGTGCAAATCCAACCCGCTGTGATGAGGTGTGTGCTGGGGGAGAGTGTTCTCCAGGTGTTTCTCTTTAACTGGCTGAAATGAACTGTTTCCCTTAACTATGGATGTGACTTTCCATCAGGACCCTGCGCTCTGTGCTGATCGTTCATTTAATATGCAATGATTTCAGATGTCATTTTCTGTTAGCTGTTGATGGAAGGGGACTCTGTGTGGCACAGTGAATATTAAACACAGGGCTGTTTTCCAAGGAAGTGAATCTGTATCTGTGTTGCTCTGACTTTGATGAGGTTGGGCACTGGTCCTGGCCTTGCTCCATTTTAGAGCTCAGCACAAGAGTAATGGTTATCTGGACAGTATTTTCACATTTCCTCACTTCATTCTGGTGTGGAGTCCCTGTCCCTTTGTGCTGCCTTGCTGTTCTGCCTGGGGGAAAAGTCCCGTGCCACCTCCCTCTCTGCACGACAGACAATGCTGAAATGGCTTGTGAAGGCTGCTGTTTCTTGGCTGGGAGGCATGCTGGAGGGTGGAGGAGCTGTGGGAACCTCTTAATGAAGGCAGGTGTTAGGGCTCGTATTTGCTTTTATTGCATAATCTTTTGTACCTTTCCAAAGTGGAAGGGTAAATAATAAAATATGCCATCCCCTGACCTGAAGAGAACTGTGTTGCCTTGGCTTAGTCCAGCCACAACCAGAGAAAAGAGGAGAATTGAAGGCAGTAGTGATCTTGCAGAGGAAATATGGGCTGTAACAGCAGGTGATGTTACCTGCCTGCTCCCTTCAGCCCATACAGGAATGGGACACTTGGGTACTGTTATGTCTTGCGTGGAGCGCTGGGCACTGTGCTGCTATGGTCCATCAGGGACACAGTGTGGCAGCTGCCACCTGGAATTGATCTTTGACGTTGCTGGCACAGGTCTCCCAGTACCAGAGTGACGTCCAGCACCAGCTAAGGGATGCTGCTGCATTGCTGGTGAGCAGTGGGAGGAAAAGGCAAGGGCAGAGCTTCTCTGAATAGTTGCAAGCTCTGCAATAGGGGCTGTGCAGGGAGCAGAGCTGTGAAACACTGTGTGTCTCCTGTGCAGGAGGAGAGGAATAGAGGTGAGATGGGTGTGGAAATTGTCCCCCCTCATTGATAATTTCTTCTGATCTGTTAGACCCTGCTAAAGCTCTGTAAACACGCTGGAGCTGCCTGCCTTTGAAATTGACATGCTTAATACTTGCATCATTTCATGGTCCCTGTCTGCACTGCTCTCTGCTCCCAGGTCTGGGAAGAGACTTTACCTGATTGCTTTTCTGTCTTTTAATGTTTGGAATTCAGCCTCACTCGAGGCTGTCTGTACAGACAGCACCAAATCATGGCCTCTTTTTTTGTGCAAGTGTGATTTGATTGCCAAGGTGTTGCTCTGTACCCCTGCTAGGCAATTTGCAAGCAAAACGAGACAGCTGACCTGTAGAGGCAAGTGTGAAGCTGCTGTGTCCTCTAAAGCGTGTGGGAAGCCTCACCTTTATTCCTTCAGCCTCTGTCAATGGGAGGCAGGGCAGGAGTTGGTGTCTGGGGCCCCAAGCCATCCAACTGGGGGCTGCTGTGACATGATGGGGATGCTTACTCTCTTCGGTGGGTCTTCAGCGTGGGCAGAGAGCAGGGCAGCAGAAAGGCCATGTCTCCTGTGCTGCAGATGCAGGAATGCCAGGGGAGCTGACGGGAGGAGGACCACCACGTGGGCCCTTTCTTATCTGGGGCAAAAGGGAGAGTCACTGCTTTAAAGATCTGGATTAGGTAATTGAGCTGCAAATACCAGCAGGCTTTAGTGAGAGGCCATCCTCTCCAAGCTGCCCTGGGCAGAGTAAAGCAGGTTCTGGAGCCGTGAGCCTCGTGTTGTTTGCTCTCCGTCTCTTGCCTGTGCCAGTGCCAGGAGGGACATTTATGGAGAAGGACAGAGCAGAGGAAATACTTGATCCATTGTCTAAGGACTCACAGGGAGACATAGGACTCTGTGTCTGCAGCACAGCAACACAACACAGCAGCATTCCTGAATTGCACATATGACAAGAACAGCCCTGGCATTCCAGATGCTCATCCAATGTGATCTTGCCTGGAGGACAGATGCTTCCTCGGGAGGTGGTGTATGCAGCATCCTTACGCCACATGCAGGATTTCAGAGTGCCTGCATGTCAAGAGCTGGTCCATTTGTGAGCCTCATCCTGACTCCTGACAGCACCCTGGGTGCCGGTGCTCAGCTTGGCTTCACTCTGGGTGTGGCCAAATGCTATATTTAGCTGATTGCTGTGGCCAGGATGGGAGCTGGTCCTGTGCCTTGTGGAAATTATGGCACAGCACGTGCATCCTTCTCTCCTCATGCTGTAGGCTTTGCTGAGGCAGTGTGTGTGGAATTGGTAATGATCCTGGATAGGAGCCTGCCTTGCCTTGTGCCTCTGGGAAGTAGTAGAGAATCAGGGCTGATGGTCTTGTGTCACCTTGTGCAAAATGCTTAAGAAAAATACCTTGAAAACCACTCAAGTTCTGTAGGTGTGTCTGAAAAGTCTCCCACTCCACAGCTCCAGGCTGTTTGTGCCTTGGTTTTTATGCACCCTGTGGATGATGCTACCTGTGTGTAGCAGCTTAACCCCTTATGCCAGTAGTAACAGTGTGAAAGGTTTGCAGTGGCTATTGGGAACTTGATGCTTTGTCACCTTCTGTGTGGATGCTCTTCCTGCTTTCCAAAGGGGAGGGGAGGGCAGGGCAATGTGGGTGGGTACCTCTGCCCTCTTTCTTTTGTTTTTACTTTGTTCTTTGTCTCTAGCAGGTATGGATGGGAAGAAATGCAGCGTGTGGATGTTTTTACCTCTTGTCTTTACCCTGTTTACATCAGCTGGATTATGGATAGTGTAAGTTTTCTCCTGCCAGTTATTTGAGAGGGCAGTTGGGCAGGGGCAGTCAGAAGTACCACTGTGGTGTGGGCTGTGTCTCAGTACAGAGAGTCTTTTGGGGATGCTCTGTCCTTGAGTTACTGTGGGGCTAGGAAGGCACACGATGGAAACAGGGGAGTCTGTGCCACTTCATGACTTGGAGGATCACAGTTCTATCCCTGAGTGTCTGTGCTCCCCAGGCCAAGCTTCTGACCTTGTCTTCTTCCTGGCATGTGTTACTGGGAGCCGCCTGAAAAGACATAGACAAAAATGCAGAAATTCCCTTTGAACATGTTTTCTTTGAGTGACTCAGCAGGGCTCTTAGAGAAACACTTAGGCCCTGCTTTGGGGAGGAAACTCAAAATCTGCAGCAACCAGCACTGCAATGAACCTGCCAGCAGCTTAATGCTGACACCTCACTTTCTCCCTAACGCTTCGTACCAAAATGCACGCAAGACACGCATTTCCCTGAGCTGGGCTCTCTCCAAGCATGCAGGCAGATGACTGCACCATGAATTTGGGAGCAATAAATATATGATCAGCAGCTATGCTCAGCTTGAAAAGCAGCTATGTTGTCAGATGTGGCTTTGGCCATGGTCTGTGGATGTTTTTCAGCAGGAGGGGGAGCTTAAACCTTTTGTCTGACCTCTGTTGCTCGTTGCTCTTCTTGTTTCATCCCCTCTGTTTTAAAACAGCTTTTGTGGAGAGAGGATCATGGTAAACCTGATGAATCAAATGATTCAAATTAAAAATGAAACATTGCTGTGGCTGGTTATTTTGAAGACAGCTCAGTTCAGTGACCCTGTTTGTCTACCTGACCTGCAAACCAGATGCAACAAAAGGGAGGCACATAACTAGGTTGGAAAATCAGCAAAACTGCCTGCTTTAGCAAAGAGAAACACAGGCTGCCTCCAGCAGATCCTGCCAATGAGCTTTGAGACATCTAATATGTTGTTTGAGTGATATTTGGAAGGCAAACCAGGATGAGATTTTACACTATTTTCATCTTGTTTTTTTTTCCTTTTTTCTTTTTGACAGGTACTTTATAGCAGTGGAAGATAATAAAATTCTCCCACTAAATGTACCAGATAGGTAAGAGCTGGCTGTGGGCTTTATACTCAATCACTTGTTTCTTTAAAATAATAAAACAATTAAAGCTAAATAGAAAACATTGGATCTTTATTCCTATGCCTATGTCTCTTAGGAAACCTGGTCCCAAAAGACCACCTTATATCAGGTAAGTGAATTATTTTCTTCCAATTACTGTTCTGATTAATGGTTGATGTTTCTATGTCTTTGTTGTCCTAGAGTTACAATGATACACTTTATATTTTCAAGTATTGCAGGTGATGCACCTCCTGCAAGCTGTGTGTTTAGTCAAGTCATGAACATGGCGGCATTTCTAGGTAGGAACCACAAGTGGAGTGTTTCTTTCTCTCTTTGTTTGAAAGTCACTGACACATGATTAATAGCCCATACACACTGTTCTTGAATGTGATGATGTGAAATCTTTTAAGCTGTACACTTTCATTCCTGCTTCTTCCCATGGCAAAAAAAAAATCGAACTTGTAACAAGGGAAGTATAACCTCCAGACTGCAAATGTTTCATGGGAAATGTGATGGTACGTGACTGTCTTGGGCATGGTGGTCATGAAGTGGTTGAGTTTAGAATTTTTGCTGTAATGAGAAAAAGGATAGTGGAATTGCCCCCCTAAATACCCTGGGAATCTACTTTTGAGGTCTTAGGAATCCACAATTGCTGGTCAGCCTTTAAGAACCACCTTTTAGAAGCACAAGGGCAGGCAATCCCACGGCGTGGGATTGTGGTCAAGAAGTGGGGCAGAAAACCAGCTTGGCTGAGCAGGGCACTCCTTGTGGCACTCGAGGAAAAGCCAGTGTATGATCTCTGGAAGCAAGGTCAGGTTTCACAGGAAGATTGCAGAACTGTGGGTTGTATGTGCAGGGAGAAGATGGGAAAAGCTCAGTTAGATTTGAAACTGGCTAGAGTAGTTTCAGACAACAAGGGTGTTTGTAAATATATCAATGGCAAAAGATCTAAAGAAAATGGATACTTGTTGAAGATTGTAACCTGACTAATAGGGATGAAGAAATGGAGGAATTCAATGCTTTTTTTTTTCCTCAGTGTTTAATAATGCTGATAGACTTTGGGCTGCCCAGTCCCCTGAGTCGGAGGACCACAAGTGGTGGGGCACTGATTTTCCATTTGTGGGCATTGGAATTGTAAGGAACCAGCTGTATCAGCTGAATGCTCACAAGTCCCTTGGTCCTCATGGGATTTATCCCAGAGTATTGAAGGAGCTAGTGGATGTTTGGGCAGGGCCTCTCTCAGTCATCTACCAATGGTCTTGGGAGTCTGGGGTGGTTGGTAGCCAGCCAGTGTTATTCCAGTCTTCAAGAAGGCCATGTGGG
Organism: Dendrocincla tyrannina; assembly: GCA_035047865.1. Taxonomy (NCBI): domain Eukaryota; kingdom Metazoa; phylum Chordata; class Aves; order Passeriformes; family Dendrocolaptidae; genus Dendrocincla; species Dendrocincla tyrannina. Next base: position 16,408,925 of record JAWWMP010000132.1, read on the forward strand.
AAAACCCAGGGAACGACAGATGTGCAGATGTGTTAGTCTAACCTCAGTTCCTGGTAAAATTATGGAGATTATACGGACACATTTAAAGAATAATGCAATCACTAGGGCCAGTTCTGTTCAATATTTTTATCAATGGTCTGGATGCAGGGGGTGGAGGCACTGTTAGCAATTTTGCTGATGATACCAAACTGGGAGGTGCTGTTGAAGAATAAGATCCCTTCCAGAGGGATCTGGGTAACTGGAACATTGGGGCACCATTAATGGGATGAAATTTAACAAGTCCAAATGCTGGATCCTGCAACTAGGATGGAATAACACTGGGCTCAAGTGTAAAGGGGGAGAGGAGTGGCTGGAGAGCAGCCCTGCAGAAAGGGATCTGAGGGTGCTGGTTGGCAGCAGCTCAATGTGAGTCAGCAGTGTGTGCCCCGACAGCCAAAAGGTCGGGGGTGCATCAAACACAGCACAACCAGCCTGTCAAAAAAAGGTGATTATCCCACTGTCCTCAGTGTTAGTGCAGCCTCACCTTGAAGACTGTGTGCAGTTCTGGGCCCCACAACTTAAGAAGGCTGTGAAAGTCCTTGAATGTGTCCAGAGGAGGGTAACAGAACTGGTGGAAGGGCTGGAAGGAATGTCCTTGTGAGGAACTGCTGAGAACTTTGGGTTTGTCTAGTTTGGGGAAAAGGAGGCTGAGGAGGGAATGTCCGTGCTCTCTGCAAGTTCCTGAGGAGGGGACAGGGAGAGGGAGGTGCTGATCTCGCCTCTCTGGAATGCAGTAACAGGACATGTAGGAGTGGTTCAAAGATGCATCAGGGGGAATTTAGACTGAACATTTGTTTACTGAGAGAGTGGTCAAGCACTGGAGCAAGATTCCTAGTGAGGTGGTCAATGCCCCAAGCCTGTCAGTGTTTAAGAAGCATCTGGACAATGCCCTTAATAACATGCTTTAACTTTTGGTCAGCCCTGAATTGGTCAGGCAGTTGGATGAGATGATTGTTGTAGGTCCCTTCCAACAGAAATAGTCTATTCTGTTCTAGTCTCTGCTTTATGGATGAAGTAAGACTTTCCTCTGCTGTATTTATGTGCTTCTGAGAGCTGCTTTTAGCTTGTACCTCTGGCCACCTTAGTTATGTCAAAGCTATAGGAGAGGAAAAGTACAGAAACCTGCTAGAAACGTAGGAATGCCTGAAACTGAAAATGCCATTGTTTTGCACAAAATGCTTTTAATTCCCTTTTGTCATTCCCATCAAATTTTAGAAAAAGATCACGTAATTTCAGGATTCTCTACTGTAGAAATAGAAATTTAAAAGTTCCTGCACGTGAGCTCAAGTAGTCACAGAGTGGCTGTCCCAAACAATTACCTGGAGATGAAAACCAGGAATCCCCTTTTTGGGGGAGCAAAGTTGTCTTGTTTTCAATGATTTGGAGTGGATTGATTCAATAGAGAAAATTGTGAGAGTTAAAAAAAATATTATTTGCAGTTTGCATAAAAGTGGGTATCTTTCACTTACAGTGCTCTAATTTGCCCAAACCATGTTTTTGGTATTATACCAGAGGTTTTGTGGAAAATATAGATCTAATTTGCTAAGGCAAACCATTTACGAATATATGACCTGCATGCTATCAGTTTGAGCATGAGCATAGGAAGGTGTTTGAGAGCAACCAGAAAATTTCCCTGTTCAACTAAATAGCTTTTTAATGCTCTGGTTTGAATCCCATCTGAAGGCCACCTGTTTGCCTGGCTTTGCGTGTTGTTCCATGCAGCATTCCTTATGGAGGGCAAGAATAGATGATTTTAATATCTTCTGGGTTTATTTCATATCATATGATATATCATGTATCATAACTATCATGTATCATATGTCGTATCATAGCACTCGGGGTAATTGTAAGCTCGGAAGGACTGTTGTTCCATTCTTCATGGAAAATTGGTGCAATATTTTGGCTCATGTTTGTGGCAGCGGGACTTGTTGCAAAGGAAGAGGAGAGGTAGTGGGCATTCTGGTAAAACCTGCAGAAATATGTATGTGCCATTTGTATGTTTTTAATGCAAGTGGGGTCTGACATATCTCCTCCAGGAGAGCTCAGTGTTTCTCAGTGGAGTGAAACAATGGAAGCCTAGCTGCTAAAAAATGAATGCATGGTGTCTATGTGATAGACTGTGCTGGGAGCTTCACAGACAAACAGGAAGGGGTTCTTTTCCCCCAGAAAATTTGCAACCCAGCTCCTAGACAAAACATCATGACAAAAGGAAGCCTGGAGCTCAGTGTAACTAAATTACAAGAGAAATGCTTCCTGTTTTTAGTCTCATCCCCAGTAAGCAGGAGGGGCCAGGCAGAAGCACTAAGATAGCTGGCCTCTGTGAACTCCCTCTCCCCTCTGGGTACAGAGAGGGGGAGGGATCTGTGAGCCCCCAGCCAGGTGCTTAGTGCAGCAGGTTCTACCTAATGACACACCTTGCATTCTGTTTCCTTCTCAGCGCTTGTTGTGGCTGTCCTGCGCTTCATTCAGCTGAAGCCAAAGGTGCTAAACCCTTGGCTGAACGTCAGTGGATTGGTGGCATTGTGCTTGGCCTCTTTTGGGATGACCCTACTCGGCAACTTTCAGGTACTGCTGTGTCCAGGATGTGAGTTTCCTGCTTTTCTAGCAGATCTGCTTAAGGTCTTTGAACTACCTGTGCTGTCAGCTCAGGAGATAACATGTCTGGCTGTGCCCCAGCCCTCCTTGTACCTGCTCTGCCATGTCTGTCTGCCACTCATGTGGCTCCAGTGACAAGCTAAGATGAAGGGTCACAGTAATTTTTCATGTATTTCCAGCAGGATTTTCACCTGCATGCTTACACTTGACCTGTCCAGAGCCACAGCAGGAACCTGTTGAATCTCTTGAGCCCCGCATGTTGGCACAGATGGTCCTGAGTAAAAGGATTGAGCAGGAAGTTTACATACACATCTGTGTGAACAGATGCACGACTGCCAGTACAGATTTAGGAGACAGTTCAGTGTCCTTTGTTTAAAACATATGTTGCTTTAAATCTGCCTCGTGCTGATCCTCAGACCTGCTGATCCTCAGACCTGCCAGGAGAGGGACACGACAGAGGAGCACTACGATTTCTAACATGATGGGTGCCTGGATAAGGGCCTTCCCATTCTCGATCTGTTCTGCAACGTTATTCAAACAAATATCTGCCACATCTGTGGGGTGGATGTCCACCGTGTTCACGAGTGTGTCTGTTAGGTCTGCAGTGAAAATCAAGGTGTTAGTCAGCGGCACTTGGGTTCCCCCATCCCTTTGCTGACTCTGATGCTTTGCCTCTCAATGGGGTAATGACCCCCAGTAATGGCAGGAATTGAGAAAGGTCAGCGTAGGCTGGCTGCTTTCCTAGCTTTACAGCCAGGGAACCAATACGGAAAAGGTACTTGTTTTGTGAAGGGTGAGTACCCCCTTGGGTTATAGAGTAATTGCAGGAACTTTGTGTCTTTTACAGTCGACTTTTTTCTTTTTGAATGAGGTATGAGATAATTTGACTTTTATGGACCTGGTCTTCCAGGTTATAAATTCTGAACTAATTATCCACTCCTTATTAGTCACCGGTATCCTTGCTTAGATCTTTTGCTAGACGTGAAAGCATGTGGTAATGAGAATTTAGTCCATGCTAAGCTGACTGCTAAGCTGAATGTGGCATTAAATCATATTTCTGGAAAATTACAGATTGGGTGTTTTAGAGGAACATTTTAGCTGTGAGTCCATTGCAGTGCAGACTGCCTTGGGAAATCTCAGCTCAATCTCATTTTTGCCTGTACTATGATTTGGAAAAAAACTCAGGGTAGAGAGGAAAGGGGAAAGATCAATTCAGGCACAGCAATGGGATTGTTATCCTGTAGATTGTGTCTTATTTGATGGGGATTTGTTAAATCATCAAACAGAAACTGAGGCTGCAGGGAGAAATTACAGACTGATGGTTTCTTTTCTGAAAAAGCCTCAGAGGCAGAGGGAAAAGGGAAATTGTTTGGCTTAAGACTTGTCTATGCTGGACTTGCTGAATGGATTTGCAGCCTCAAGGGATCTCTTTGGAGATTCTTGTTTATTGAACCTGGCTGTCTTCTTGCTTTGCAGTGTTGCACAGTCACTGTTGGGGTCTGAGGCACCAGAAACAGTGACTGTGAGACATGGCAGCCCAAGGAACAGAGGAGCACTTGCACTCCAGAGAGATTGGGTTTATGTTTCCTCAGACCCCGATAGTCAAGGATGGGCAGGAGAGGGAATTTGGCTAGAGAAACTTGCAGTGTCAGGGCTCTGGCTACCCACTGCCCCAGGCAGCACTGCTCCATGCAGCTGGCACTGAAGGCTGCACAATTTGCATCCATTGCAGGGAGCTGTAAAAGACCCAGTGGGATGTCCTTGCTTGCCCTGACCATTGCTTCGAGCCAGGGAAGGATTCATTTCTAAGCTCTGCATTTGTGAGTCTTGTCAGGGAGCTGTGGAGGCAGTCCCCAGGCAACTGCATTTTCCCCTGCTTGACTGTGACAGCTGTCAACTCATCTTGGTTATGTTACACCTTACACCTCTGCCAGAAGAAATGATACAGCATCTCTGTCTCACACTACAAGGATTCTCACTCTCCCCTATCCCACCTCAGCAGCAATCCAATTAGCTATCAGATAATTCCTGTTGTGTCCAAACAATCACTGTTTTGTTCGTTTTTAGCTTTCCAATGATGAAGAGATCCATAATGTGGGCACATCACTGACCTTTGGCTTTGGAACCTTGGCGTGCTGGATCCAGTCTGCCCTTACCCTCAAGATCAACCTGAAGAATGAGGGGCGGAAAGCCGGGATTCCACGAGTTGCTCTCTCAGCCAGCATCACCCTCTGCGTGGTGCTCTGTATCCTTTTGTCTGGCTCCCTGGGAAGCCAGGTATTGTATGTGTCCGACGCTTTCTGCAGCAGGGAACACTGGCCCTTCTCACATCTGTCCTAGCATCTCAGAGAATTTAGGAATATTACTCAGTTTGTCTTCATGGCATGATCCTATGACTGGCTCATTTTGCTACTTGTGTTTCACCAGGATGCACTACTTCACAGATGGGCTCGCTTTCATCATAAATGTTTCTAAAATTTCTTAAGTTAGTGATATCCAAAGTGGTTACAATATTTGAATAGTAGATGTGTGATTTAATGGTACCACTCTTCCCTACGCAGTAGCATTAAAGACTATGCAAAATATTGAGATAAAAATTTCCAGGAGAACAAAGGAATGATGGTAAAAATTTGGTTTCTGAAGATGAAAAGATTTTGACATGTTTGTTGAAATGCTCCAGAGTGATCTATCCAGCTCTGTCTTTTAAGATAATTATCACAGTGAAGAGCTGCTGGGTATGTGGACCTTGGGTTAAAACTAGGTGCTTTACAAATGGGATTTGGGATGTGGAGTCTGTGGTCACTCAGATTGGATGTACATGTGACTTTCTCTCTACCTTGTGCCTTTCAGCCCTGCTCCAGCCCTTCTCTTCACACAAGCACTCATGTGCCCTGGGTGTTTATTTAGGGTGGATCCATTCACTGCATAGTTATATCATCATTAGTGCTGGGTTAAACAAGAGGGCAGGAATAAGTGGTGAGGAATAAGCTCATCCCCTCTTTGGGGAACAGTCTGTTCTTAAAACAATTCCTTAGTGACTTGACTGGTTTTGAACATTTCAGCCAGTGTCCAGAGGAATAGCAGATTGGCATGAAGATATAACATCAATTGCCTCTCGCACTTCCTTGAAAAGATTCGTAGCTGAGCATCAGCTACCAGTGGGAGATGCCTGGTTCTTTAGTGCTGCCCCCCTCCCCTTGCCTCAAGCCCATAGCTCCCCAGTGTGAGTCTGCAGTAGGGCTGCACGCAGGGAGCTCCTGCTGCACTGATGTCTTCAGAGGTTTCTGCCAAGCAGGAGCAGCCAGGTAAGCCAGGGCACAGCTGTTCCTGTGCTGACATGCTGGGTGTGCCCAGCCCTCTCCAGCCTTCCCCAGCTGGCTGCTCAGCACTGAGGCACTGAAGGCCTTCTGTAAAGGGGGGCAGCCTGAGGCAGAATGAGTCCCATTCTGAACCCTCCCAGTCAGCTTTGCAATGGCCAGGGGCTGGCTCCCCACCCCATGCAGTTTGTGCATAACCCTTGCACTGCAGGAGAAGCAGAAGATCCTTAAAGCCAGACACAAAACGCTATTTGCTGAAATGCAGCTTTTGTTGCTTACACTAAGCCCAAGATGAAAAGTCTCCAATTACCTGCTTTTGTGCAGTTAAAGCATGGGAGGGGCTGCTTGTTTGTTTGTTTTACCTGTGAAGACGTGTGATCCTGCATACTTGGAGTGCAGAGGAAATCCTGAGAGACACAAAAGCCGGTAGGTTTGTAGGAGATGTGCATTGGGCTAGGGCAGGTCCTCAGCTCAGGAAGGTGTCTCTGCTTTAGGGAAGCTGAGAATTGCTTTTATGGAGTGCTGCTACCCAATCCAAGGCACATCAGTGAGACTCTGATGCAAGACAATATGCAGTCCAGGTACACTGGCACATGAACCTGGAGAGCAGTTTCAGGCCCCAACAGTGTTCTTTTTCCTTTCAGTATAACACGCTGTACCATGTAGACTGATGCTTCCAGATTTCACAGGAAGGGATAATTTTGCAGGTGATCTAAATACAGTGAAAGATTTTACAGTGTAGGTTGAATGTTCCCACTTGGGAGGCTCCTGGCAGGTAGGGGCCTGCAGCCAGATCCCCAGCTTGCTGTCTCTGTCCCTGCCTAGTTGGATGCTCAAGCAAGGCACTGACTTCTCTGCACCTAAGTCTTTCCTTCTCTAAATGTTTATAAGCCTGATCTGGGATCAGGAAGCTTTGGTCTGTCCATATAGGAGAGCTGCTGTGTTCCATGGGCATCACTGGACATCTGACATCTCTTTCTTTGGCATGACATTCACAGTCTCCTCAGCATTGCTGGATGGGTTGGCTCTTGTCCATGTGACTTTGACTGTTTGAGATTATCTTCCCTGTTGGCTTCCTCTCATACCACTCGGTGTGTCTGCTCCCACTAGTTCTCCTTGACTTTTCTCTTCCAGATTTCATCCTCATGGCACAGGGCATTCACATGCATGCTTCCAGGATCCAGTGGGGCCTGGTGATGTGCTTCCTGTGCTACTTTGGCACCTTTGCAGTGGAGTTTAGGCATTACAGATTTGAGATCATTTGCTCTGAATACCAGGAAAACTTTCTGAGCTTTTCCGAAAGCTTATCAGAAGCCTCTGAGTACCAGACAGATCAGGTGTAGCCTGTCCTCTGGCAGGGGGGAGGGGGGCAGGTGTGGTCTCATGGGTTAACATAACCTCATTTACACTTTTTTTATGAATTTGTTTTCATGTGCAATCATGATTGCATTGCCAAAGGGCTCCGAGGGTGGCTGTCTCATTAAGAGCCAAACAAAAATAGGTGTCTGCTTGGAAGAGGAACGGAGCCTTCTCAGCGGCAGCATGAGAGCACAAGCTGTTTAGTTTGTGCTACCAGTGACTTTTTCTGAGTAGCTCTGTCACACTCCTGTTGTACAATACGTTCAACAGCCAGTCCTTGTGATGCCCCTCCGAGACAGGTCCTCCTCAGCCTACTCTGCAGAGAAGGAGGTGAAGGAAGCAGACTTCTTTGGACACCAAGAATCTTCAGGAGGACTGCATCTTTCCTGTGTTTCCCGAGTTGTTTTCTTTGCTGGGGTGACTTGGAAGGGTGAGAAAGAGCATCTGCTTCTTGAGAACTTGGAATCTGACAGTGGAAGATCCCAACTGACTGGCTTTTATGGCAAGCAGGCAGGCATTTCTTCGGGCCTGGAAAGCAGCCGATGGTAAATCTGGGTTTGGAAGAAACTGTGATCAGGAAGCGAGACTTGGCCAACGCTGCCTTGTAGCTGGGCAGACCATCCCCAGGCCAGAGAAGATGACACAGGGGGGTGCTACGCTTGGCTTCATGGTTCAGACTCAACAGTGGGGACTGGTGGAAGTGAGGTGCTGAATTAAGATGAGAATGTCTGTGTTCACTGGAGATGACCCAGAAAAGGCTGCTCTTTCTAAGTATGTAGTGCTTCCACCACACATCTTATATAGTATTTCAAAAGCTTTTTTTTTTTGCTCACTGAAGGGGAAGACATGGTGTTAGAGACACTGGGCTTGTCTGCAATGAGAACAGTACCACTACAGGTGGTTCTGGGCACAGGGTTTGGTTTTGCTCCTTGTGCGCTTACAAGCCAAACTTCAGACATGCTGACAGTAAGGCTGGGCTCTGGGCCCCTCAGTGTGGTCAGCTGTCCAGAGTGGAGTCTGCCACAGGTTTACGTGGGCTTCCAAGGTGCAGGGGGGCAGTTCTGCCCTGGAGGTTGGGGGATGTGGCCTGAGGGCTGGAGGTGAAAAAAGGGGACAGCAAAACCAGAAGGGATTCCCTCCTCCTAAAAGGAGGTTTTCAAACAGAAGGCCTGTTTCAGAGAAAATGCAGGAGCTCAAAGCCCATTTGAAAACCTTATTTTGGGAAGGCTGCTGTATTGGCCAGGAAGGAAAGTGATGTGAGTTGCTTCTCATGAACATGGCTCCTATTTTCTTCAAAAAATCAGGTTCAGTTTAGGTTGGCATCTTGTCTGAGCTGCAGGACAATATGCAGAAATTAAAATGGTAGGAAAAGGCATTTGAAGGCGAACTGTACTGCTCTGTGGCATTTCTGACAGAGGTGGAAAAGGTGCAAGGGCATTCAGTCTTCTGCAAAGGTCAGAGCCCTCTCCTGAAAGGAGAAACAGTTGAGACAAACTACTGTAAATAGCTTTCAGCCAGCCCTTTATCTTGCACCAAAATTTGTTCTCAGGCAGCTGTTATAAATCCAGAACACTTCCGGCCAACAGAGGGTTGTTGTGGATTGCTCAGGGCTTCCTCCTTGCAGCAGAGTCATCAGTGGAAAGCTTCCCTGGGAGGATGTACTGAGGGTGGCCCAAGGACACAGCAGTGAAAGGTGCTGGCAACCCCAGCAGCTCATCCAGGGAGCTCCTCCTGGGCAAGGACAGGAGTGTTCAGTCTGGAGAACACGCAGCTGAGGATCCTCTTACATAGGCACACACACTCAATCCGTATGGAGCACAAAATAGCAATTTGTTGTAAGGGTGTTTTACTGTAAATAGTCCACTGTGACTTTCGTTTCCCGAATCAATTCTTTCCGTTTATTATTTTATATTTTGTAATTTTATCAAAGGGAAAAAAAAGATGTGGTTTTTTTTTTCCTTTTTCTCCTTTCCTATATGCAATCCAAACTGAACTTCAGGTTTTTAGTGGTACCTGTACACTTCTTAGAGTATTTCTAACAGCACATTTCAGTACAACTAAGTGACAGCTGATATACACTGAAACATGACCACTAAATAAAGTGCTTTTATGGAGAAAGTGAGCTTTATTTTTGTCCCCTACCCCAAGCATAGCTTTCTGATGGAAGAGGCAAAACAAAAGGTGAGTATTTACAGTGTAATGATTATCGTTTAAGGAAGCCAGGGACTATTCAGTCATGCAGATACACTTATTGTAACAGCACTACTTAGTTGGCTCTTTCTTACACAGCCCAGAAAGGCATCCAGACTAGCTGCCCCACAGCCTGACCTGCTACTATCAAAGTTTTAGAAGGGCAGTGCTTGCATGATGTGGTCTCCTCCCCAAATGCTCATCTCTTGCCTGTCCTTTACACAGCAGCCTCCCTCAACAAGGACAGCTCTAGGTGTAGCTCGGAGCTCAGGAAGGCAGCACGTTAATATTGTGTTTCAGCTATCCATGAGGGCAAGCTCAAGCAGAGCCACACAGAAGTGAGTACACAGTAAGTGACACCCAGGCATGAAGTGCCAGCAGCACGGAACATGGATTTCAGGCTGCCTCTGCGTCCACTACTACCAGGTATAACCTGTCTGTGGCTCTCACTCCTGCACGCCCCACTGGGCCCCAGCTGAAACTCTAAGATGGTCAGGGAGGTAAAACAGCTTCCTTGGCAGGACAAGGCTGCTGCCTGCCTTAGAGAAATGACTGGGGAGGGTGAAAGCAGGAAAACAAAGCGTTCAAAGGTTTAAAAAAAAAATAAAAAACTGCCTTGAAGTGCTGGAATAGACAGGAAGGCTAAATACTGTGATGGAGTGAACACAATGAAAGCCAAGTTATTTTATTTACTCTATTAGGAAAAGCTCCATGACCATCTGATATACATTGGCACAATTTAGGTAGGGTGAAAACGTTAGGGTTTTAATTGTCATTAAATGCAGCAGGTTGTCCCCCTCAGGAGCAGTTTGTCAAGGTTTGCTCACAGCTGACCAGTGCTCTGCATGTGTGACTGGGTCATGTTGGCTACTGAGGAGGAGCTCCATGGGTTAGTGCTGAGATACTTCAGAAATGCTGTCAAGCTGACTTTGGTGTTCAGCCAGTTATATCCTATAGCCCAGCACCACAATGCAGCAGTGAAGTGTGTCCAGAATTTTAATTTTTAAAGCTATACATACTTCATTCTGGTAGGCTGGCTATGTAGTTCTAAGCAGCTTCCATATGCAAATTGTACTGTTTTGTACCTAGACCTGCTGCAGATACAGCCAAGACCTATGTTGTTCATCATCTAAAGAGCTTGCCTGCAGCAAGGGTTGGCTTTTTCTGTGTCAGCCCAAACCTACTGTATTTTAGCCTACAAGTAGCATTTTCCTTTGGGAATCTTAACTTTGCAAGTTTTGACTTAGCCAGCAATCCCATTTGGAGGGAGATCCCTCATGGTCCCCAGGGGTCCCTCTGGGATAAGGACACAAAAACCTTGTTTGCAGACTGCTTCTAAAAATGACAGAGCTCATGGTGGGGCATCTCAGCACCAGATTTCAGTGGGTGAGTCTGAAGGAAGCATCCCCTTAGCTAACGGCTAGCCAGGAAAGGGGAAGAACAGCAGGGCCCATGAGCACTGCTCCTCACCCTCTTCCCAGTTCCAGCTGGCAGCAGGCCTCTGTCCTGCTGCACAAGGGACCCCACACCATATTCTCTATCCATACCTGCCTGCACTAGCTGTGGGTCCAAGACATGATGTGGATTTGGTTTTAAATTCTGATTATGGACAAAAAAATGTTTCACAAGGACAATTCAGGTGAAGCACAGTCTTTTGTGCGTGCACTGCTTTCCCTAAGTGGAGGAAGGCAGGAAAAGTTCAGTGAAAGATGAGATGAGGCTGTAATATGATTTCTCATCGTCTGTCAGTCCTGCGTTGCCCGGTCTGATTACCACAGCCACGTGAGTATCCGCTTCCTCGGCTGCATTGGCTTCTGAAACAAACAGGTGGGGAAAGTGGAGATGAGATCTGCTTACTGACCCTCTTCACATCAGGACCCCTAAGGCTTGAAGATCCCCAAAGCACTGAAGTGCTTTTGAAGGTTGAGACTGAGAAAGCAGAGTTTGCATGTGGTGCTGTGGGGCTCTGGAGAGGAACCAGCTCCGCGCAGACCTGCTGTAGCTGTCATGTAACATGAGCAGACAGAAACTGGCTGCCTTGCCATCCCTTCCCCTCCCAGCTGATGACTGTCCAAGGCACCTTCCAGCACGCACCATCAGCTTGATTCCTGTCATGAGGAAGCTGGGCTGTGGTCAGGCTGTGGCGTTAGCGAGTCAAACCTCCCCTACCCCCGCCCAGTCATTTCTCACAAGCTTCTGTTTTCTCCCTGAGCACAAGAGGCCACATGAAGGTGATCCAGGGAAAAGGAGGTAACTACAAGCTCCCAGCAGCTCTGCTGGCAGGGATGGGGAGAAGGTAAGGACTGCCTCCTGGGGACTGAGTTGGTTTAGACTGAGATGGCAACCCAGTGCTACTTCTACCAGAAAGGTATTTCCAGCAAAGGCAGGAAGTTGAATTAGCTTCCCAATCCTGGCTTTCCAGGGGTCAGGTCTTGGCAAGCAGGAACAATGTTTTCCTGCTGCTGAACACAACCTAATTGTAAATGGCACAAAGAACCAGCCACCGCATGTGCCATGTAGCAGCACGGCAAACATCACCAGTTCCCTCAAGCACGGGTCAAACCACTGACCCTGTTTATAAGTGGGACATGCCAACTGCTTCAGCAAATCCTCCTCTTTAACAGTCTCTCCTTGCTTGCTGGTGCAGAGGCAGGTTTTCTACTTGACCTATTTTCCCTTGTTGCAGCGCTGCTCACAGACATCCCACTGCTGTGTGCAAGCCAAGGTAAGGAAGGAGGATGGCAACAGCTACAGAGAAGGTACTGAAGCAAAGCAGTCCGCAGCATTTCTGGGGTGCTTGTGACAAGTTAGCAGCACACATTTAAAGAGCATCTGCCTCCCCATCACAGGTGAGAGCCAGCACGACTGGCAGGCCACTTACCTCGAGGGACATCTGTCAGGAAGAGGATGTTGTTCGTGGCACACCCAATACTGGCAGCAATCCTTCTGTAGCTCTCACTTTCTACCTTGGGGCCTATCTTGGTATCAAAGTGGCCATCAAAAAGCTGGGAGAGAGAGAGAAGCACAGGCCATTGCTGAGTGCCACCTGAAAAGCAGGGCTACACCTCACTCCTGAGAGAGCTGCCCCCTTTCCTTTCTACCGCAGGAATGGGGGGCCACTGCAAGCCATGCCAGCATAATCACCTGGCTGAGCTTAACTCCCGGGGGTCAAACCCACTGCCCCACCTTCCTGTCCCAGGCTTCATTCACCAAGTGTTACAGGAAAGGTGGTTGTGGGAGGGGAGTGCTCTGCAGAGGGAGAAGCTGTAAGGAAGGTGGTAAGGTTATCTACCTCTAGGATATCACCTTCTGTAGAGTATCCAAACAGAAGCTTCTGGGCTTCAATGCTGCCTGAAGAGTAGATGTAGACCTTCATCCCTGCTTCCCGCCACTTCCGGATGGCTGGAACCACGTCCTCGAAGATTCTGGAGCAAAACAGGGCAGCAGATAAGGGTAAACCCAGAGGTACCTGGAGAGACACCTCTAGCCAGCCACCGTGACAACTGTCCCATTAGTTTGCAAGGGACTTCATTCTCAGTCTGCTCAGGGCTCCTGGAGCCAGGGAGTCTGTTTTAGCAGCAAGTGATGTACTCTTAGCTCTGGCCGAGCGAGCAGGTCATTGACTGCTGTGCAGAGAGCAGCTCTGATGAACGGCTTCAGACATTTGGCAGGAGATTCTCCAGCCCTTCAACCTGGGGAGGGAAGGAAAGGTTGGAGAAAATGGCATTCCTCCACTTTTCTCTACAAGGAAGGAATAAGTGGGCAGACAAAGAGGGCAGGCTCTTGCATTCTGAGTCCCACCTGCTCTGCAAGCAACAAAGATTTCCCTTTTGGTAAGAGCTGAGGCTGTAATCTGCATCCATATGGGGAAAGCAATCACGTGGGTCGAGGCTTTGACCATGCCCAGGGAGGAGCTGAGACAAGGCTGCAGCTGCAGGAGCTAAATGAGTGGCACTGTACAAACTGTTTGAAGCCAGCCAACAACTGAGGGAAGGACTGTCCCCTAGGGGACTGAGGTCAGAGCTACTCTATTCAGCAACTTGGTCAGGTTGTGCAGTACTACCATGGGCCAGATGTGTGCCTGGCTCAACTGCACCACAGAGGGTTGAACCAGCTCCCCTTCTGTAGGCAGCAGCATCCCTCTCCTTATTCCTGTGGCCTTGGCAGAGTGCTGGGAAAGTAGGATACCAGTCTAGCCTCAAAATGTGAGCTCCATCTAACTCCAGGGAGTAGCTTCCCAAAGACAAGCACAGCCGTGGGGAGCAAAGCTGTGAGAGAGTGAAGAATAACCAAAGCCAAGGCAACCGCTAATGGACATGTCTGCTGGATCCCTCATATGCTTCTCACTTGTACCACAAGATCCCTCCAGTGCCCCACACACATATAAGTAAAAGTCCTTTGTATGCAAAGGACATTTACAGGATGACCAGCGTACTGGGGCTGACTGAAGGCTAGAGGACACCCAAGAGGGACAAAGTGCGGCTGATAGTAATCCCACTAATACCTGGGATGGTTGGTAAGGAAAGGCCACAAAGTCTCAGAGAGGTGGGGAGAGGCTCAGAGTCTGATATGGATGGAGAGAGCAGCTGGAGATGTGATCCCAAGGGAACGACAGCAGTCCAAACTGCAGCCCTCCCACCTGTGCTGCACAGCTCTGCATGGCCACTTGGGCCAAGGCCCAAAGGTACTGCCCTAAAAAAAGAAAGAGGACCCCAAAGACATGCAAAAGGAGGTGTTGGACTGAATTTTGAAGACTTGCAGCAAGCAGCTGGCTCCTTCTTCATCTCCAGCTTCTTTTCACTTTTTTCCCATGGTTATTAATTAATGTCTCTGGTGTCAGCTGAAAGTATTTTGAGGTTGTATGGCAGAAATTCCCAGCTATCCTTGTGTTTTCATACGCTGAGTTCAGCACCTGGATCTCAGACATTGATATGCCAGATATAGCTGGGCAAGGTAGGGGACTTTAGAGATCTCACTCCTTGGATGAGGCCAAGCACAAGGCTTTCTACATAGTTTTTGGGTCACGGTAAGACAATTAGCTTTGTCTTATAAATGAAACCAACAGGATGTCTGTCTCTTGACTTGTTTGGGGTTTTGTTGCTTTCTCTGGTGGATGTTTACATTTTTGTGAGCTCATTTTCTTCTTCCTCATTCTTCCTTTGCAAAACACTCAGTGAATTTAAGGGCTTGTTTTACTTACTTGGAAATTTGAAACGCATAGTTTAACCAAGTACTTCTTGACCTAAATAAGAAGATCAGGCTTAACTCTAGTTATCTCTACTTATGCACTCCTGTGTTGTGACTGAAACATAGAGAGGAACCAGAAGACAAAAAGAAGTGGAAAGGCAGGTAAAAGACAAAGCAGGAGGAAACAACTGAAAGGACCTGACCCTGCAACCCTGGCTTGTTTATCTTGTTCCAAAATACAAATGCAGCCTAGGGATAAAATACACAAGATGGAGAACTGTAAGAAGTTCATATTTGTGCCTGTCTAGATAAATATTGAGACATTTTCTGAGTTTTTTAATGCAGTTGTCCCAGATGAATGTTGCACCAGCTGTGGGTGCAGACTCGCCCCATGTCACACCTCCCTTACCTTGTTTTGTTTGTCAGATTCCATCTACTTTATGGACCCTGTTCAGGTTGCTGGATAACTGGCTGTTCCCCAGCACATACCTGCCAATTATTCCTTACGGAGAAACACTCTCACCCACTTGCTCTTCCCAGCTGGGGACTGAGACAACTTGGTCAGTCCCAAGGTTACTGAAAGCTCTTTGCTGCCTAGATCCAAAGATTAAGCTCAATGGATTTGTGTTCCACTGCATGATCAAGTTTGAAATGAATTGTCTGCAGCTGGTTGCATAACAGCAGTGGCCTGGCTTAAGCTATGAGTGAACATAAACATATTGGCTTGTCCATTGAGCTATTGATCCTCTTTGCTTTTCTATGTGGGGCTGTTCCCGGGAATAGTTTATGCAGCTATTCTGCTAATAAATGTCTAGGAAAGATGGACCCCATCCCTGCCCCACAGGAAGGGGCCCACAATTACTCACACAATTACTCACTCTCCTTTGACGAGCCCAGTCGCATAGGCTGCCCTCCACATGTGACCCTGCAGCTGCTTCAGTGCTGTGGTCTTCCTGTCCAGGGACATCTGCCAGTGTACGTTGTCCACAACTGCCTGGATGACCCGCTCCAGCTCCTCTTCCCCACTTCCGCTCTCCAAAGGGATTGGCACAGCTCCATCCAAGTAGGAGTCCTCCTGAGCCTGGAAACCATCCATGATGAACAGAAGGGAGGGAAGAGGTGGAGAGTTTTCAAGACCTTTAACACCTGCATCCACGCACCTCTGTGCAGGACACAGCTTGAACTGCTTTTCACACGAGGGGTTACAGCATTGTTTGGATGCTTTTCTCAATGAGAAATGCAGTCTTTGGCAGTGTCTAGAAACACTTGCTTGATTGCATTTTCCAAACCAAACAATTACTGCAGCTGTATTGTAAATACTCTCATTTAGAGAATTTTATTTGCCTAAGTATTTAATTACTGAAATTAAGGCAAAGAAGCAAATGCATCTGTTGGCTTCAGCCACAGGTCTCAAAGGGATGCTATGTCCCTGTACAGAGGCAGGATCTGCTACCCTGTGTGGGACAAGTACTCTGCCACCCCTCCACGCTGCCTCCCAGAGGGGTGTGGATTCAACAGGAGAGTCTTGGTTCGACAGCTGCCCAGGGGCCATGAAGACCAAGGTGAGCTGAAGGGACAGCTGAGCTGCTGCCTGCCAAGCACCAGCCCTTCCCCGAGCAAAAGCCCAGGCTTTGGGTGGGGGAGAATCAGACCATTGAAGCAGCCAGCCTCCAGGAGAGAGGGGCGAAGAGATACGGGCTCATGCTGGGTGACGGAGGGAGTCCAAGTGACCTGAAGTCTGAGGCATGCCATGAAAACCTGGAGACATAGTGTAGCTCTGTTACTTAACCTGTTTCCTCAGAAGTCCGACATCCCGCTGGCACTCCTCCTCCTCCCAGTGAGCACGCAGATACTCCTTCACGTTGTCTTTGATGTAAGGGAACAAGGTCTCCTGGCAGGGAAACAGGCTGGTCCTTTAACCTGGCAGAGGTAAGGCTGACTTGCTTTTAAATGAACCGCTTGCACATGCTGGCGTGTACAGTTATTTTCCCAGCTTAAGCTCCCCCTATAGTTCTGTAACCTGTGAAACTGCCGGCCAAGGGTGTCTGCCTGGCCACAGGACAGAGCCAACCTCGGGCCAAGATCAGACCAAGTGGATTTTTTTCCCCCAAAATGTTTATGTGGCTGCAACTTTTAATCTCCAGAATGGAAAAGTGGGTGATAACTTTTCCTGGGCTTGCCAAAAAATGCCTCAGATGGCCAATGTGACCCCACATTCCCATCAGCTGAAGAGTACAAGGCTGACCATTAATGTACTCTGAACTGACAAGTTATGTATTTTTGATGGGGTGCTTGTCCTAACAAAGGTCATTCTCAAAACACACCTCAACTTCTCACCAAAGCTAGAGGACCTTTAAAAAAGAAAAGCTCAGTCCAATGACACTGAGCTTCACAGAACAGTCTTGCAAATGAAATGAAACAGGGTTATAGAAAAGTGCCACAGGGAAATTACAAACCTTCCCGACCATCCCAAGGGCAACCAGAAATAATTACAAATTGCTCTCATTAGTGGTGTTTCACAAATGAGAAGCCACATGCAGCCACTGTGCATCACTGGGTGTGGAAAGTGGCTCAGGACAAGGGGAAGGGCAGGGAGCTCCTTCCTTTGGGTACGGAACTGAGCTTTTCTTAACTGGGAAGAAACTAACCTGAACTAACCTCTCCTCAAAAAAATGGCCCATAATTTCTTTCTCCTTTTTGTGTATCACCTTTAATTTGTTACTGAATTAAGAAAGCAATGGTCTTGAGAGTATAATGTGGTGGCAGAACTGCAATATTCCGTTACTCCAATATTGTGTTTTCTGTGTTGTATATTTTAAAAACAATATAAATGGCCTAAAAATTACCACAAACTTGTTTAGGGAAATCAACAGCCTTACTCTCTCATTTCCTTTACTTTCAAACTCTTTTAAATCATGGAGGAAATTAAAGAGAATCCACTGGGAAATGCAAATGACCCACTGACTTGGTTTAACCTCCTTTACAACCTGGATGTCAAAAGGTCCAAATTGTTTTCCAAAAGCAGTGTTTCATGCTCTTGTGCTGGCAAGAAAAACTTTCAAAAAGGCTCTGAAAGCACAGCATATTCCATGATAAGGGGGATTTATAAAAGGTAAAAGTCTTGGCCCATTGGCAAGTGCATCTGTCTGTGGACCAAGAGGGGACAGCCATGTGACAGCTGGAGTGGTGGACAGCCAGTGAGACAGATGGTTTATGGATGTCAGGAATGATCCCAAGCAATGATATACTAAATTTAATAGGCCACGCGTCTGCGTGGGAGAAAGATTCCTTGCATCCTGCAAAGAAACCTGTCTCTGATACTTCAACTTTCAGCAAAAGCTGGCAGCTGCAAATTCCTGAGCAGGTTTAACTGGAGCTGACAATGACCCTTGTAAGTTCACCCACTTCTTGTTTCCCATTGCTCTGCCCACCTCCTGTGTGTGCTGTGTGAATGGTCAGGCTCCTTGGCAATGTCCAGCCCCAGATGTGACTGCCCCAACACAGCCTGGCAGGATGGAGAAACAGTCATCAGCAAACACAGCTTGACAGCCCTCCTAAGCCATCACAGCTGCCTACAGCAATGTCAAACCCAGCACAGAAAGGGTGGTATTTTTATTGTCCATAGACACCCATGCAGCATGCTGTAATTAGCCCTGTAATCAAGTGAGCAGGATCCATTTTCCTCTCAATTTCCATGCAAGCTGTCAGGAAGTTCAGTGACAATCTGCTCTTTTGTGGGAGATCTGGCAAATTCCAGGGCATGTAGTATATCAAATTACATCTCCTCCCTGCCATCTACATCCACTCTGCCAGGGATGGACCCAGTAAAACAGAAAACTTGGTGACTTCTAATCAGTGGCCACCAAATATTCTCTTTTCTGATGTCTTTCCTTAATCCACCCATCAGCTGACTCGTTCTATTTATGTACTCTGCATATTCAGTAATTCTAATGCTAAGAAAGGATTAAATAAAATCCTTTAATATTAAAGAATAAAAGTGCCTGCAGAACCAGCAATGGACTTTTTAAAGGAAAATACAAATTATGGAGGTTAAATGAAAGTCCAAGTGAAATAACTTGCTCCAAGCATCTTCAGGATTCCCAGCAAACTGAGTTTTATTTGAGAACCAAAACTCATTTGGCCTCCCTGCAACAGGAAGACTTTGTGTAGGAAACCATCTTAGGTGTATTGCATGTTGTTTGCATGACAGCAAAATAGCTTCGAGGTGGATATAAACAGCATCACTGCTCTGAGAGATGTTTAGCCAGAAATCCGGACTGTTCAAATGGTTTAAATTGAAAGATATTGAGGGGAGGGAGGCAGCCGTAATGGCACCTAGACCTGACGTTTCTCCAAGAGCACTGGAAGAACATGGGCAGGAAAGATGTAGGTCACGCTGTTCAGCTGCTAGACCGTGTTAGCAGAAACATCTAGAAAGCCTGTCAGGAGCCTCCATCCGCCACGGGGGTCACAAAGCACCTTGGCAAGCCCCTGGCTAAAACGATCCACCAAAACCTGTAATGTCTCACGAAGAAACACGGGTCAATGCCAGGAGAAGAGATAAATTTGTCCGGTATCCTAAATACAAGCAAATCGCTCGTATTTAAGGGAGGGACCCACAGGGCTTGGAGAACCGCAGATTCCAGCAGCAGCCTGTGCTGATGCCTCCTGCTGGCCCCGCAGCCTCACCAGTCCCCGGCTCCCTGCCCCTCGGCCAGCATTCCCAGCAGCCTGCAGCCTTTCCCTGCGCACGGGAAGCCGCCCGTGTGTGCTCGCTGTGCGCAGGATGCTCCCGGTGTGCAAACCCCGGCGTGCCCCCGGCGCTGTACCCGGCTGCCCCGGGCTGTACCGAGCTGTCCCGGGCTGTACCTGTCTGTGCCGGGCTGTCCCGCCCTTCCCACGGGAAAAGGCACCGGAGCACCCCGAGGTGGCACTCCGGCCCCCCGCACTCCCGGGTGCGGTGCTGCAGCTCCAGACACCACAGGAGCGGCAGCGCTCCAGGGCTGTTCCCGCATGAGGCTGCCAGCGCTCCAGCCCTGCCCTGCCCCGAATCCCACCAGCAGCGCCCTGCTCCCACCGAAGGGGCGGCCGACCGGCAAGACAACGCGTATTTTCCCTGCATTATTCGGGAAAACGCAGGGAATAGGTGACTGCTCTCGCTCCCGGGGGCAGCCCGGAGGGGTCAGCGCCTCCCGAGGGCGGCGCTGCCGGAGCCCCCCGCGGGGCCGGGCCCGGGGTCGCGGTCGCGGCGGCGATGCCCCGGGACCGCTCCCGGCCGCCGGCACTCACCTGGACGAAGGCGATGGGGGTGGTGGTGCCCTCGATGTCCAGGAGGATGGCGCGCACCTCCGCCGGCACCGGCAGCACGCCCATGGCGGCGGCGGCGGCACGTGGGGCGCACCGGCGATGCGCCGCGGCGGGCAGCGCTGTGCCCGCCCCCGGACCGACCTGCTCGCCCCGCCCCGCCCCGCCCCGCCCGAACGGGGTTTCTGGGTTACGCGTTAC
>JAWWMP010000132.1:16437050-16442050 GCA_035047865.1 Dendrocincla tyrannina
TAAGAGGTTGGAATGAACCTTAAAGGTTATGCAGTCTGAACCCTCCTCCTGCCATGGGCAGGGACACCTCCCACTAGACCAGGTTGCTCAAGGCCTTACACAGCTGGCTTTGAACACTGCAAGGATGGGGGCATCTACAGCCTCCCTGGGCAACCTGTTCCAGTGCCTCACCATCCTCATAGCATAGAACTTCTTCCTAATATCTAAATTTCTTTTCTTTCCATTTGTACCCATTACTCCTTGTTGTGTCACTACAGTTCCTGATGGAAGAGTCCTTCTCCAGCTTCCCTGTAGTCCCCTTTCAAATACTTGGAAGGCTGCTGTGAGGTTTTCATGCAAACTTCTTTTCTACAGCCTGAACAGCCCCAGCTTTCTCAGCCTGTTTTCAGAGGGGAGGTGCCCCAGTCCTCTTACCAACTTTGTGGCCTCCTCTGGACTTGCTCCAACAGTTCCATGCCCTCATGTTGGGGGCCCTAGAAGGAGCTGAAGACAGATTGGTCCTGAAGATAACAAGTCACACTGGATAGAAAGGGCTTTTGGTGCTTTGTAGAAGAGAGATTGGAACTAATGGGAAAAGTGGATAAAAAGGGATGGGGAATTGGTGCTCCTGCTTACAGATTTCAAGACTTTTTATAGAAACATTTGAACCTCCTGAACCCCCTCGGATCTGTGGAGGCTGGATATGTTTGTCAGAAACTGAATGCTTTTGTGAGTTCTTTGAAAGCACAGCTACCTCAACAGAGTTTGTTCATAGGAGCAGCTCTTGATTTGAGAGAGTTTGACTTCTGGAAGTACATGCATTTTTACATGAATGGTGGGAATATTTGTATGTGTGTGGAAGGTGAAGGAGTTGAAAACATGATACACTGGTTTTTCAGGTTTTTTGATAATGGTGTGTTGAATTGTGGGATAAGTTGGTACAGTGAAAATGGACAAAGCTTTGTAGAAGACATATTTATGGATCATAACGGATCATACTTTTTTTGTTTAGAGCCCACTACAAAATCTTCTTTGCCAGTATTAGAAGAGATCATCTTGAATCAAGTTCTCCTTTGAATGGCTGCCTAAACCCTATGCCTAATAACTATGAATGAATCATTTATGTGCATACTGGCTGGATTTTTCTTTGTTTTTCTTTTTTTTTTTTAATGCCATACTAATGTGGTAGAATGGTCATGAGTTTATTCTAACCTTCCAGTGTGCTTTTGAAAATACAGGTTAGGATCAGAATTATATGCTGTACACATTTGCCCAGCTGCACTCATCCTTTAGGAATATTGGGAAGACATTCCTTTGATTGGATTATGCCTGGTGTTTATATCATATTTTTGTAAGGAAAGACAAGCTTTGACCATCCAATGCTTGGATTTTTTTACTGCTTTCTGGGGAAGGCAGTTTGACCAAACTTTACTTATTTTAGTTTACTAGTATGGGCCTATGTCCAGTCCAGCCTCGTACATAAATGTTTCTGTTTAAGTGCACTGCCGTATAAATCTAATCTGCCTGTGTGGGTTTCTTGAGCAGTTGTGTGGAGGCTCCACAGATAACTAAATGGAATTTAGCCTGTTGTGGGTCAGTACTGGTGGGAATGCAAGGAAGTAGTAAAATACCTTTTTGTCAGTATTGGTAGTTCCCTGGCATAGCAGAGTAAGAAACTGCAGCAGAAGATAGTGCAAAACTTTTGTGTACATGTACATCTTTATCTGAACTGGCCAGAATAATTTAAGCAAGTTGTCAAAAAGTGCAGGCCTGTGTGTGCAGTGTTGTCATGGATAAGGTGCTGCCAATTCCATGTATTAGGTAACTGAGCTCATAAAGGATTTTGGGTAACACATGCTAACAGGTTAACCATCTTGTCTTAACAGGAAAATGTTTATTGGTGGCCTTAGCTGGGACACTACAAAGAAAGATCTGAAGGACTATTTCTCTAAATTTGGCGAGGTTGTAGACTGTACTCTGAAGTTGGATCCCATCACTGGGCGATCGAGAGGCTTCGGCTTTGTGCTCTTCAAAGAATCAGAGAGCGTAGATAAGGTAATATTAATGCAGTGAAATCACATGTTCAGATTTGGGTATCGGAGATAAAACACTTGGATGATTGTATGCTTAGTTGTTTGTACATGTTCTGTTAAAGATGGTTTAGGAATACAATATATTTAAGATATTTGTTGAAATGTTTATTTTTGTGAACTATCTTACTCGTGATGCAATGTCCAGGAGCAGCAGTGATTCCTAATATATGGCTTTAGGCACTCACATGTTGGAGTATGCTGCAAGCCACTGTACTTGAGCACTTGAAAAGTACTGTATATGAATGTCTGCTGCCTACTGCTGTGAAAGCTGTAATTTGCAAAGAACTTCAAGTCTTTGCATTCCAGAGCTACCATGTGGACCCCTAGACTAGAGCCAATAAATTTGATACATTTAGGGTCTATCCAAGCAAAAATTAGCTCTTTTCTAAAATGCTGTAGATACAGCACACAGAGAAGTTTTTGCCTTCATTGACCTTTGGTGATATCTAAAGTACAGATTCTTTACTTTCTAAGGTTTGAGGATGAGACTGTAGAGTACTTTCTGAGAAATGTTGCACTCTTACTTTCCTTGGATAGTACATAATACCTCAGGTGGCTCTTGAAAAGCTTTGTCAGAACTGTGTCAGAGGATAGTGATTGCTGTAATCAAAGTATTGAAACAAATTTGGCCTTCCGCAAAACATCAGTGAAACATTTAGTTTGAACTGCATAAGATTGTGTTTTTATTTTCCTCAGGTCATGGACCAGAAGGAACACAAGCTGAATGGAAAGGTCATTGATCCAAAAAGGGCTAAAGCCATGAAGACAAAAGAACCTGTTAAAAAGATTTTTGTTGGGGGTTTATCTCCAGACACACCTGAGGAGAAAATCCGGGAATATTTTGGAGGTTTTGGTGAGGTATGTGGTGAAATAAACAGCTTATACTTTTGGAACTTGTTCCGTCTTCACAAATTTAGTAATAAAAAGCATCCCCCAAATGCAGCCTGCATGGATACTACTGTAAGCTTAGTGGCCAGTTTACCTCCATGTGTCTTAGTAGTCAGAATTTTAATGATAGTAATATTAATTACAGGCTTTTTGTTGCACAGATTGGGTTAATGGAAGGAAGAGCTGGGATAAGTCAGAAGGGGAGGCAACATTTCTGAGCATGGTCCATTGGTGTGTTGGATGAGATGCTCTTCAGCCACCCCAGCTCATCTGCTGTGGCAGATTGAGACAGTTTGTCTAAACTCTGCAACCCTGTAGTCTCTCTCTTTGTCCCCAGTTTTGGGTCATACAGATGAACAAAAGTGTGCACTGGCACAAAGCTACATCTTTTTCATACAAAAGTTGAAGGTTTAGGTCTCCTCAGGGTTTGAAATATTTAGTTACTTCAGTCTTAAGTAAGTTAAAACTGAAAGTCAAACAGAATATTTATGCAGCATAACTAAAATATTCTTCGTGCGCCATATTTCGTCTGAGTTCCTGAATGGACAAATAATACTGTAAGTTAGAGGGGAAAAATCTTTTCACAGTTATTAACACTGTTAGTGAAGGGGTTGTGTTTGATGGTTTCAAGCAGTGTAAAGCCCTATGAAGGAGGCACATTGTCATATTCCAAGGCCAAATAATTTCAGTTAACAAATATGACCTCTTAAAAGGATTTTGAGGTGACATGAATAGCAGGATAAAAGATAAAATCACTGTCTTCTACCAGGTTGAATCGATAGAGCTTCCCATGGACAACAAAACTAACAAGAGACGCGGATTTTGCTTCATTACTTTCAAGGAGGAGGAACCAGTGAAGAAAATAATGGAAAAGAAATACCACAATGTTGGGCTTAGTAAAGTAGGTGGATTTTTTCTTGGAGAAACTGATCATTGACAATAGAGGGAATTACATTATCAGTTGCATCAGTTTGGGGATAATAGTCTGCAAATAGCTGTAAGCATTAGTTCTCACATGTAGCGGTAGGCCTGTGAAGTATTTATATAGGTGCTAGGAATAGGTGACTGTAGCCTTCACTTCTGAGCTGATGGGATTTCAGGTGAGGTTTTGTACTGCACCCCTTGGGCAGAGGGCTGGGCCCTGCCACATTTGTTCATTGTGCAGCTCCCACGTGCTCCAACTGTGTGGGCAGAGTGCTGTGTCACTGATCTGCTGTATCAGGCGGCACCATCCTTTCCTGGTAGCTGGATCTTTGTGTGTTTGATATCGAATACTTCGTTGTTTTAAGCAAAATGTCAGTTTGTCTCAGAAAGCTTCTAAAACTGAACTGAAATGGGACATTAGGCTTTCCTGTGGAAAGTGGTGTTCCTTTCGGAAACCTGGTTGAAATTCAACCTGGTAACAAATACTCAAGTTGTAGCTGGACTATTCTTCTTTGGATGAATATGTAGTGGAAGCTTCACAACAGAGCTGAGTTGAGTTGGGTATGTTGACCATACTTTTATAACTCAGGCTTGATTTCACTTTTCCCAGATAAATAGACATCATAGGTTTAGTTCAAAGGGAAGACAGAAAGGCATACAAAGAAACAAGCATTCTTTTCAGAATTGGTTCTACTGTGCCTTACAACTGTTCTCAAGTTAGAGAGTGTAAGCTATCTGTACTTTTTTTCTAAGAGAGCACCAGGGTGGGCAAATCCTATTTTCTGCTTAGTGTTCTGTAAGTTTAGGACTGGTGTTTGGGGGTTATCTTTGCTAAATGGATCTGACTTTTAACTTTCCATTTCCAGTGTGAAATAAAAGTAGCCATGTCCAAGGAGCAGTACCAGCAGCAGCAGCAGTGGGGAAGTCGGGGAGGATTTGTTGGAAGAGCGCGAGGAAGAGGTGGAGGTAAGCTTGTACTGCTGTAGTGTTGGAAGGTGAGGGACTTGGTTGAATGAAAACAAGTCTGCAGCTTTGAGTTTTGTGTTGCAGGCCCCAGTCAAAACTGGAACCAAGGATACAGCAACTACTGGAATCAGGGGTATGGCAACTATGGCT
>JAWWMP010000132.1:16444550-16464739 GCA_035047865.1 Dendrocincla tyrannina
ACCCTTTGTTGAAAGACCAGGGACACATGTGCAACTTCTGAACCAGGAAAGCAGTTTCTGTTTTACAGGGGGTATCGGTATTGTCAGCAAAGGAATGGCATCAGTTAGGTAATACTGTATAAAGAGTACTTGTTTTCCAAAATCAATTCTCTTCTTGCTGAATGCCTTGCAGAACAAAGATTTAATCAATTTTTTTTACAGAAACAACACTGAACCTCAAGGAACACTTAATAGTAGCCTGGCTGCAGGAAGAGGAGAAGGGGATAAAGGAGCAGAATTAACGAATCTGACCTTACCTGGGCAGTAGTGAGCAAGGGTGGAGTTGGATTTGTTACTGAAGTGAGGGAGGGTTGTTTGCAAGGAGTGAGGATACTATAAGCTGGATTGAGCTGTGCCTCCTTACTGCATATGCCCTGCTGCTGTGTGGTTTTAATGAGTGGACTGTTAATGGGTGACCTGTCTCTTCAAGGACCCCACAGAACAAGTGTGCTACTTCCTTCTACATCAAAGCACGTAATGATGGTCTGAACTTTAATGGCTGGGGAATTCCTCAGACCTGGATGACTCAGTAGGGACAGGGGTCCACACAAAAGTCAAGAAACAGTTTTCTGTGTCCTAGACTGCTTTGATTCAGAAAACATGCATAAATTTTACCTATTTTTTATCTTTGGCAGCTGCCATAATTATAGAAAATGCCCAGCAGTGTGTGACATGGAAACAGCTGAGATAATCAGTAAGCACACCTTGGATTTTAGTTACCTTTGGAACTTGTTGATCACAAAGGTACTTAATAAGCAGTAGAAAATGCTGCTAAAAGACACATTGTGGGCAAGCTGCTGCAAGTGAACTGGAGTCTGTAACTTTGTTTTTCTCCAGAGGACAAACCCGCATTTAACCTCCTGTTGTTTCTGCAGCAACCGTACTTGGAGCCAGTTTTACAGGCTGGCTTATGGCAAGGTAACATTAGAAATTCCTTATACCTGAATGAAAGCTTCTGTGTTTAAAGTTTGTATATCTTAAAGGTTTGATCATCCCAGCACCAGTTCCTAGTAAATCCAGAGCAGAGTTGTAGTGGTGGCACTACTTCTGCCTGACAGCTGAAGGGTGGAACTGACTACAGACAGATTAAGAAGATTTTACCCTGCTAGAGGTTTCAGGTTTGCTTCTAGTCAAGTTGACACAGGTTATAATAACCTCTCAGTTGCCCTTCTGAGGTGGAGCCTGATGTGACAGGTTTTCCAGCCAAGGAAAGGTGTTAAGCAGTCAAAGCTGTAGGGAATGTCAGTATGTGGTCTGATGGCATGGTTGTACCTCTTGGGATTTGCAACACCCTGTTGTAAAGGGTAAGGCTGTAAAGGGTAAGGCACAAACAGGGAGATATTAGGAAAGGTAATAAAACTTAGAGCTGCAAGGGAAGGTTACTGGACAGTGGACTTTGGAATTGTTGTTAACAAGTATATAGCTGTATGTAAGTATATTAACTTGTTAGTGGCTTGTTCGTGAGCAGGTGGAGACACAGGGAGTTCAGTAACCACATGGGTCACATTACATTATTCATTTGCCTTTGTGGCCCCATCAGAAGAAAAGCGGGGTCAGAAGTATGACTTGGTCTATATCCATCTGCTGTTTCCTTTATGAGAATACATGAAAATTGGGCTTTTTGCTTGTTCAGTGGAACTAAGTCCTGAGGAGGGAGGGAACTGTCACCTGGAGTTGCCTCCTACCTGCTACTTGCAAACAGCTGCCAGTCTCCAGTCCTTTTCTAAATCTTAAGCTTGGTTCTTGTAGCACTTAAATAGGACTGAAAATGTGTTGATTGGACAAGTATGAGATGGGTTTACATGCTCAGAACAGTTTAATAAGCGTGGGGAGGTTGTGCATGCTGCTTCAGCTTCTTTCTGTTAAACCTGTGCATTGCAGTGCTTGGCCGGTAATTACAATGAATTCCTTGTATGTGAAGACTGTAGCATATTCCACATTACATGCCAGCAGTTACTAATGAATCTATTAAGCCCTTATAGTTTTCAGTCTTTGCCTAGTTCTCAAGTGCACTTGAACTACAGGAATGTAATTTTTGTGCCTAGTGTCTGTTCTTTATCCATTACGTGAAGCTGATGGTTGTGTCCATCTTATCTTTCATGCTTGGCATGCCCAGCATGTGTGGAGTAAGGATTAATGGTAGGTGTGTGAAAACAACTGCTGTTCTTGATGACTCAGTGAGCACCCTGGGCTGTGCATTAACTTCCTGTTGGAAGAGACTGAGCTCTGTTGCTTAGACTTATTGAAGGAGCTTCAATAATAGGTAATGTTTTTCTTTTCAGGCTGCTTCTGGGTAACACCCTGAAAACTGTCTGATGTGTTTTTGGGGGTAGGGGTAGATTACTTGACACCTGATTGCTGCTCAGCTGTTCAATAAGGCTGCACCCAACTTAGCAAGGAGAGTGAGTAACATGCAAGTGTTTGGTTAGCTGCTTGTATTAAAAAAATGTTCTGTTTTGAAATGTGATGAAAGCAAGCATCTGAAAACTTCCCTATGAGCTGTGATAGAAGAGCTGTGAGCTTTCTTTCGGTGCAGCATCATTCACCACTGTGCAGCTTTGCTTTCTCACTGTGTAGGCAATGGACTGCTTTATTACCTGAGCTGTTTGCTTTCCAGATGCATGGGAAGTTAAAACCAATTTTGGCTCTTGTGAGCAATGGGGAGGAACATTTTCTAGTGACCTTGGAGTTTCAGTCTTGTAAATTAGAATTTGCAATTTCCCAGCCAGGAGGCCCCTTTGGCAGGTGATGCTCTCATCATGCTACCTTGCTTAGGAATAGTGGAAAAGGGTAGTTGAGCTGGGATTGAACTGTGCTACACCTCTGGAAGCTAGTTTTCACTTCAAATGTCTTATCACATACTTGTAAACTTTGTGCTTAGAGATGGGAAGGTCCCTGTCGCTGTAAGGTAACATAGTTCTTCCAAAGACATTTGTGTTTTGAAAGTGCTTTAAACTTGGAGCACAGTTTGAAAACTGCTGCTATGTCCCATTTGTGTAGGTTAATGTGTCTGTATGTAGTATACGCACATAAAAGGCTATTTCCTTTGATACAGTACCTTGTAAAACTCGAAATGAGGCCACTGGAGGGGAGGGGATTTTCCTAGTCTCTGAATACAAGTGTATTTGGTGCAAAAGACATGTCAACTGGTATTTTAAAAATCTTACTCTGTGGATGGTTTTCTCATAGATGAACCTTGAATTTCGTGCCTTGCTAAGAATTACAGTCAGTTCTGTGTTAAAGCTGTGGTTCTGTGACTGGGTAGTAGAGTGACAATTTCTTCACTTTCTTAAAAAGCAGCATAGGCTTGTGGATAGATTCACAACCAAATAACATTCAAAAAATGGCTTTCCTCTGTGACTCAGTCTAACCTTTCTAGTAAGGAAAAATTAACCCTCTTTTACCCCACTAGTGAGACATGATAATTTAGTGCACATATTTTGTTTTATATTTCGAGGAGATTTGTGTAATCTTTTCTTCCCCTTGACATTATATGCAGGAATTTAATGGTGACCTGAAAGTGATCCGATTAAGCTGGGGGGGATATATCTTAACTTCACCAGTCATCAAGTGAAGTGGGCACTGGAAGACCTTACTCCCAGCTCTCAAAGGTGGCTGGTCTGACTGGCATTCAGCTACTCCATGCACCTAGCAATTTTCTGTTGTCGGTGTCAGGGGTATCCCTCTCAGACCGTGATTGCTGCCTGCAAGGAGCTGGGGTTTCCTGCATGCCCCTTGTAATTTGTGCCCCTGTGACAGTGAGGTGATGGTCCCCAGTGGATCCAAAGCCTACATCTGTCACTTCAATAGCCATGTAATACACAGTTTGTGTCAATTTATTCACCTGGAAGGTTTGGCTTGCAACCACAGTTAAAACTTGCACAGTATACTGTCTCTTGAGAGGTGGGGATAACCCAGTCACGCAGGAGAAGAGAGTGAGCACCTTATTTGTTTGGATCAGTTGAGGCAAAGGGTTTGTAAGCTCTGGACATGTTTTTTTTTTTCTCCCACAGGTCTCAAATCTCTCATTGCAGGTCCTCACATGGCACCTCATGTTACAGCTCCCCCTCTTCCTTAACTCTGTCGAAGCCGTGGTCCACAGGCTTCTCTCACCAGCTGGTGTTTTGGCTTGTGAAGCCCCCAGGGACCTGAACCCTGCAGTTTCTGTCCCCCCCAGCACTCATACATGTACTAAATGGGTGCTCATGCATGTGCTGATGGGCGCACATGAGAAATGGCTGCTCATGTGTGAGCTGATGGAGCACCCGGGCACAAATTTTATGGGGTCCCCATGTGAGTTCTCTTGATGTTCTTGTGTAAACAAGTGGAGTGCTTTTGCATGAAGTAAGTGGATGCTTGGGTATAAATTTATTGGGCACTCATGCGTAAGCTAATTGGGCACTAGTGCGTGAACTTTTAGGGCATTCACGTGTGAAGTAATTGGATGCTATATGTAAATTCTTGGGGTGTTCATGTGTAAAAGTATCGAGTGCTCATGCATGAACTGATTAGGTGCCCATCATGCAGGGTGTTTGCTCAGCAGTGGAGGTCATGCTTGCACAGTGACTTTCTGTTCACTGACAGCTGGGAATGCGTGAACATCCATTCACACATCTCCCTCTGCCTCCAGTCCTGGCTGGCCAGCAAGCACAGAGCAGTATTTTTTGCAAGAACTGGCTTAGAAGAAATCCAAACCCAAAAAAACCTCTAGTCAGGAGATGCAACTCTGTTATGTGCCATCCAATACAAACTTTCATCCTACTGTGTGCAAATTAATCAAGAGTAATACTTTGGGGTTATGGCTTGGGCTTTGTGTTCTCTCGGTAGCATGTGATCCCTTGCAGTTCTGAGAATATTTTGAGCTATATATTGTTTGATTCACCTATTTTCATTGAAATATACATGAAAGGGAAAGATGAACTCCCCTGTTCTTGTTAAAAAATGTTTTGCGGGTGAATTACCATTTTGCAGGATTAAGGTAAAAAGGAGAAAATTGCTTCACTATTATTCACTATTACAGCTGAAACTTTTTTCTCTTAATGAGGGACAGTGAGTCTCCTGGACTCCATGAATTTGTCTGGTATCATGCTTTTTAATGGTGTTAGTGATGCTGCCACAGAAAAGGTCAAGTTGCTCTGCAGGCTTCTGAGCTTCCTGGGCCCCGCTTAGAGGACGTCCTGTCCTCCGGGAACAGCCTCCCCACCCCTGGACCAGGGAACAGGAAAGTGCCAGGTGAGAGTCACAACAAGCAAGTGCAGCCCTACATCACCTGCATCAGTCCAGAGGGGTGTAGGGATCTGCTCATGGGCTCACCCCACATCTTACTGCCCCAGCCAGGGAGTAGGGGAGGCTGAAGGGAACTGGAACTGGGGGCAACCCCAGCCCAGGAGTTGTATGGGGATACAAGTCAGGAGGTCACACCTGAGACCTGATGCTATTATCCCTCTTCCAGTCATGAGCTCTGATGAGAAACATTGTTTTGTTATAAAATAATGCCCTTACTGGAAAAGGGGAAGGTACAGCCTCAGCAGTGTGGTACTTGACCCTTTTAAGCATATCTGATTAAAGATGCTGTTTTAAACTGCCTGTTCTCACCCTTTGGTTGAATCACATTCCATCTCGGGTCTTTCTAATGATACTTTCACTTGACACTGGGTGGCAGCAGTCCTAGGAACACACTATTTGCCAATCTATTTCCTTCTCCTTCAGTATTTTCTCAGTTCAAGTGCCAAAGCAATAAATTGGAAGTGGCTATCTCTTTTGGCACTCCTATTTCTATTTATGCAAAATATTTAACCATCTAGCTGTTGTCTTTCTGTCCTCTTGGAAGGAGAAGTACATTTTTTTAAAACTCTTAGATCAAATGTTCCTTGAGGTGATGGGGAGGGGAGTGAAAAGGTTTCCTCTGGTATCTGACTTTTTCCTTGTCTGTTTGACTGGCCAGCCCTGCAATGATTATGGCACATCCACAGTATTTCCCTTTCGGCCTGTGGGTATTTTACAATGTTAAAGAGCCCAAAGTTTGAGTAGAGTTGTTCTTTGGCTTTGTAGTTTGATTTAGTGTCCTGTTCTTCACTTCTCTGGTCATTGCTCTTGGGTCCTCTAGGTTTGGTTACTCTCTCATTTTTCTTAAGTTCTTTTACTTATTCTCTACTGTGCTTCAGGAATTCAGTGAATTTTTAGCCTTCTTATGGTACTTCATTTCATCAGCACCACTCTATCTCTTCCCTGATACAATGCAGAGGAGGAAGTGCCTTGCAGCTTTCTAACTGCCCATGGGAGGGCTGGGGGATCATCACCCTGCCCACAAGGCTACAAAGGGTGCTCAGACCCCATGACAACACCTGCTTCTGGTGCCCAAGTATAGTCCCCCTGAGTGACAGACAATGCACAGGCTGAAGGAACTAGAACTTTGTTCCCAGCAGGATGCACCACCAGGGACATAGTTCAAGGTAAGGTCTGGCATGTTTCTGTTGCTCTTCCTTTCCTTCAGGGAAGCTGATCAGAAACACCTCTTGTGCAAGCCCTCTACAGCCAGACACCTCAGCAGCGTAACTGTGCTTCATTTCTGGGTGCTCTTTTGAGTCCCATTAGGGTGGGTGGGCTTCAGCTTTCTTTTTCTGGAATATTTGTACCTTAGTAAGGCAGCATGGAAAACAATCTACTCAGGGATGTCTGTAGTGACTAGCTGGATTATTCAGCCATTCTTCCTGCT
Source organism: Dendrocincla tyrannina (assembly GCA_035047865.1). NCBI lineage: Eukaryota > Metazoa > Chordata > Aves > Passeriformes > Dendrocolaptidae > Dendrocincla > Dendrocincla tyrannina. The sequence goes on from JAWWMP010000132.1 coordinate 16,451,305, forward strand.
ATTAGCCCCATAATTTAATTGGAATATTCATTCCGTCTTTTGCCGCTGCTGGTCTGCAGCTTGGTAAAGGCAACAGATTTTGGCTCTGCAGATATGTCAGATGACCTAAAAAAGAGAAGGGCCACTTCTCATCTGCCACACATCAATGAAATGCTGGCTGGTGGGGGTCAGCCACAGTCTGCCCCTGATTCCTGTGGATGAGGCACTTACCTTATCTGAGTACTTTTGTCCCAACTCATGTGAACCAGCCACGAGGCACAGAATATTAGAGTCACAATGAGTTCACGTTTGGGAGTTCTGCCAAAGGATGCGCCTGACTACTGATGTAACTCTTGCTGCTGTCTTGCTGCTATCCCCAAGACAGACTGATGGGCAATAATTATGTGGCAAGCAACAGATCATGGATTTGTGAGAAAATAATTACCCACCTTTTCTGTGCCTGATGTGCAACTCAGTCTGGCATCACTTTGCACACAAGTGCTTTTATTACAAGAAAGTGACATGAGCTGAGACTGACTCACAAGAGGAAAAGATGCTTCTGACTGCACGATCATTCCCTGCTGGCCCATCCTACTGAATAAATTTGTGTTGGGTCTCAAAATAACTCCCAGCCCTCTCACCTGGAGGTGACGCAGGTTCCCAAGCCACAGGAACATACAGGTTTGAGGGAGACAGGTTCCAGCTCTGCATGATTATGGATGCATTTAATTTCACATCTTCACATCTGCTCCCTGCACAACATCTTCCTTGCTTTCCACCTTTGGGAGAAATTATCTGATTTTACTGAAGCTACAACATGCAGGCACAAGGAACTTAAGAGATAAAGAGCACCAGTCTTATGCTGCCTTGCAAAAAGTGGGAAGGAAGGATGAATTTAAGACAGTGTGCTACACTACAGTTGGGAAGGTTGGCTTTTTCTCTTCTTTCCCACACTTTTCTACACGATCTTTAAGCCACCAAATTGTCAAACCGTCAAAGGTGTCAAAACCCAAAGCTACACACAGCTCTCCAGCGGGGCTTTAAAATTATCAGGGGACTTTAGTCTCCCAGGCCTTTGTCAAATGAACATAAAAATTCTTGCCACTACACCACACAAAAATTCTTCTTGTCACTACACCACAAGGTCCCTGGGGACCACAGCAGGGGAAAGCTGTGTCTGTTCAGAGGTAGCTTGCTGAGTAGTGAGAACAGAAAGTGATCTTAGATGCTTTTCATTACAAGTAAGACCTGTTAAATCCTGCCTAAAATCATAGAGATTCTCTAAATATCAGGACAGCTGTTTCTTCTCATTAAATGCAAAAATCTTACAGGAATACACTCCCTAACATCCACTTCACAGCCCCTTCTATGATCAAAATCAAACATTTGGGGTACTGAGGTTACTTCTTCCCCTTTATGTTGACAGGTGATGTGTTCAGGCATTGGGGTGGCCAACCTCACCCTTCCCAAAGGAAGGCTGTGAGGTGGAAATTCATCACATGCACTAAAACCTGGCTGGAATTATGATATGCCTGGGACTTTTCTCTCTCAGTCTGCTTCTGCTCCTGCCTACAAGTCTCTCTGAAGTGCTCACCTGAATCTCTGGTCTGATGTAGTAACTGGGGAAGGCGCTTTCATCTACCCAGCCCAGGCTGACTGCTCCTCATCTGTGCCCTGTGTCAGGAAGAAGCATCATCCCTCCTGCCTCCTGAGGCATGTTCTTTTGTGACACAAGTACATGGAAAAAAGCAGAGCTACAGCTGAGTTTCTTAGGGAGACACACAATAAAAGCAAAGCTGACAAGATACAAAGGCAAAGCACAAACAAGAACATCAAGGACAGAACTCAGACAATTACTAACATATCCACAGCATGACAAAAACCTGAATGTCAAAATGTATTATTCAATGCTGTTAAATTAGAAAATGTAACAATAAGCATAATCTGATCATCATCATAAACGTCCCTTCAATTTTCCCATGATCTGCTGCACTGTGAAGCTACTTGAGCCTGGATCACTTATTTATCTGCTTGTTTTACAATAGCATAATTCCAATGCTGCCTGGTTGAAGTCTGAAGTACATCTGTCTGTCAAAGATATTTAGTTCAAGTCATGTTTAGCCTCTACCCTATCAGCTTCTGCTTGTTTCTGGAAAAATTCAGCTTAGTCAACTGCCTACATGCCAGAAATAAAATGAATCAAACTCCACGTAAGTACAAAATGATCTATGACCTCATTTATTGTAGCTCCTTATGCATTCATTTTCTCAATATCCAGTAGGGAAAACATAATCTGAGTGGGGGACATGCTGCAAGAAATTACATCAGTGACTCTCTCTCCAGGGTAGTCTTTTCTTCCTCAGTCTCTTCTGAATCACATAGACAAGAAGTATAAATCAGGGCTACGAATCTGGACTGCTGTGTGGAATGTGCTTCTAAAGTATTAATGTCCTGCCCAATGCACTGTAAGCTTACTTTAGTTGCATACAAATAAACAAGGTAAGTTAAACTTTATAAAGAAAATATACCCTACAGCTGCATAGATGTAATGCAGACTGCACTAAACTTATCATACAGTTATTTCTTCACTTAAAAAAACATATATATACACACACACACCACTATTATTTCTTTTATATATATATGGAAACTACCTGTAAGTACAACGGAGAAATACATTCAAAAGCTTTTTATGAAACTTGGCACAATATTATTTTGACTGTAATAAAAAAATGAGAGAAAGAAAAATGCACAGAAAAACATAAATACCTAACTTCTAGTGCTTGTCTAAATCCTGAAAAGAAAATCTGGTCTTTGGTATTGCTAAACAGAGCTAGTTGCAAGCACCTACAGTCCCAGCTTACAGCCCCTGCTCCACCTTCTCTGACTGTGTGTGCTTCCCACCATTTTGCACAGGCTTTGCTGGCTACAAGTTTCCATAATTGTGAACAGGCAAGGAAACAAAATCAGCTAAATGTGTAATGCCTTCTTTCAAGGGCTCAATCCAACCTTCATTAAATTAAATGAAAAAGATTCTACTGCCTGATTCAGGCTGAAGGTCATACAAAATATTTCAATTGATTTTCTGTCAAAGCAATGGCCACCCAGCAGTAAAAAATAATTATAACCATGTAACAAACCATGGAACTGGCCCTGTGGCAGTCCCTCCCTCACCCAGTGGGAAAAGTCATGACCAGCAGGAGATAGGAAGACTATCCAGCAGCCACGGGTAACTAAACCCTGAGCATGCAGCACAAGTTGCCTGGGAGGTTTTCCATCCAGCATGCGAAATGCAGTGTGCTGCAGCAGCTTTAGTACTGAAATTTAGATCGGCCTTTGTTTCTGTGGGAGATGAAACAAATCCTAGCAGGGGTACCAGATGCATCAATCCCATATTCCCAGAAACATCCCTGTTTCAACAGCCATTGTAGTTGGTAACAGAATTTTTCTGTATAAACCATTGAATGCACAACATCCAACTGCATTTTTTTCCCTGCAAGGTAAATGCTTGTTGTCCATCTATTTTATCTTCGCACCCCATAAAAGCAAAACATTTTAAGAAATGGACATGGCTCTTTGAAGCAGTAAGGGGAACACACACCACAGTCTGCTTCTGAGGCAACTTCTATTACATATACACATTGTTTCCTACTGGATTGTCATTTTATCTGTCTCGCATATTCAACCTGGTGCAAAACTTGACTGACACAGAGGCAGCTTCCATGGTGATACCCTTTTAGCTGCAGTATCAGATCAAATCAACTTTTCAGTAAGTCTCTTTTTTACACGTTTCCAGATCATTGCAATACTGGACATTATGGGGAGAAAGAGAAACAACCCAGACTGCAGATAAAATGAAAAGTAAGTACCTATCATGTAAGCTGTTGACAAATGCCACAGAATTACTGGCTTCCAATACTCACCATTTCCCTCCAAAATAAAGACATATGGTAACTTTGTTAATATCAAAATATTAGCTATTCATATTTCTAATGGCAAGACCATAGATCCGATCTGAAGTGTCTGAAAATATTAGCCATTCAGGTTACATCTGTTGACTGAATTCATGCCTCTGTTATAGAGATGGACACAGATTTTGGTGCATTGTCTGAACAAGTTCTGGTTGCTATACTGTCTTCTATTCTTCAAGGAGAACTGTGTAATATGTAGCAAGAAACAAGACTGCAGGTCTAGGAATGAAGTCTATGAGTCTCTATAAATGTCCCAGAAGAAACTATCAGAAATCCTTGTCCCAGCCTGAAAGTTCATCTGGAGGAGTTCCCTCTTCAGGTGGATAGCTGTCAAAGTAGCTGTAATCAGTTGGTCCAGACAACTAGGACATTAAAAACACAAATAAAAGATTGTTTCAGAAAGTAACTTTTGAAAATGTTCTCCATTGATTATGCATAATATTTCTTGCAACCAGTGTGAAAATGAAAGGTTGGTATGATACAGATGACTCGTTTCAATGGATGCAATTCCTCATTCTTTAAAAGATAAACCTTCAGTAATTTAATTGTACAGCAGAGCAAGTGGCACTAGCCTTACACAAAAGCACTTCCCAAATACTATCAACTCTAAGATTTCACTGAAAGCCCTATAAAGTCAGTAAGAAAGCTGGGCCATGCTGATACAATTTTGATTGAATTTTGTTTAAGACCAAATCTACATTTAGAGAGTAGCTATTCAAAGAAAGCCTCAGAATTACTTTTGTTTCAAAGTGAGTTTCAAATTCTTTACCCTCAATCTTTTTTCATTTTAGGGCAAGGAGAAATAGGCCATTTAAAACAGGGAGCTTACTCAAGGGCGTGTTGTAACTCAGTAGTAAGAGAACACAGGAGTTTGTACTCTGCACACTAATATGAACAATGTATCTTATTAATGTGCCCATTACCAAAGAAAAATACGGTTTTTTTCAGTATTAGTTTCTGACCAAACAGCATTTATTATAGTAATGGTGAAGGTCTAATGCAAAGTACACAGGCAGAATAATATTTCCATTATTTAAATGAAGTTGTTTTGCTTGCTGTCTCTCTTTCTTTCACGCAATTTTCAATAAACAGGTTGACCTATAATAACTCAAATGCCTCTTTGGGAAATTTTGCTATCACCATCAATTATTCTTTGAAGCCAAACTGTATTAGTAAAGCATTATGATATTGAAAGCCAAAGTCAATACCTCTCTTTTTAAAGGCGACGTTAATTTTCTCACTTTCAGACTATCCCAGTTAAAACCACTCAACCACCTGATTAAAAAGAAATGAAAGATAGACAGGGAGAGACCAAAGAGAAAGACAGATTGTTTTCTGTCATTATACTATGAACAGCCAAAAAACATATGAACAAGGGCTAAAAAATTATTTTCATGACAATTCCTGTCCATGTAACAGTTATTAGAAAGAGAAAATCCGAGCACTGTCATTGCATTACAAGGCAGGGGGAGCTTCAGGACCACCAGACAGACTGGCACTTCTGTACAGAGGGGAGGCAGTGACAGGCAGGTTAACACAAGCAGAAGTACAGTCATGCAGCCTCTTTACAGCATGAGAAGAGGGAGAAAAGCAGAAAAGTCAACGAACTTCTTTCCCCAAGCACAAACTGCATGACTTAGAAACAACTCAGATAAAAAGAGAAAGCAGAAAAGGTTTAATCTACAGAGGACTTTCTTCGGTAGAAGAAAGACTTCCATCAGAAGATTTCATTAGAAGAAAGACCTTCTTCAGTAGAAGAAAGAGGATAAAAACTTAGTATTGCTTTGGAGCAATACTTAACTACTCATTCTTAAAAAGCAACTGATTAAGGGTCAGGAGGTCTGAAAGGCAGATGCTGAACTGGCATCAATTTCCCTGAGAACTGAATTAAACTCCTACATCAACAACCTCCAACAAAACCAGTAAATAATAAGACATTTCTAGATAATCAAGTTGAGGATTTATGTTCATATCATTGCTTGGTGTAGTTGCAAATGTACTCAATAGCAACAGAGATCTCTTTTTATGGGTTTACCAGAATAGGTTCTAACACATTAAAAATATTTTAAATTAAACGCCAAATTTTCTTCTTGACAGATTCTTTTGCTTACCTGTGCTTCTTGATGTCATTAATTCCATTCCTCAAATTGCCTAATCTTTCTGTAGGGTTTTGCCTTTAAAAAAGACAAAAAGAATAATGATAGGAATTTATAAAATATTCCTATTTATTAAAATAGCATTTATAGGTCCTGACTGCTTGTTTTTAACAGTTACACAGGGATGGAGCTTGCATACCACATGTGGCCTCATAAGGAGACATAATAAGGTGTTGCTCAAAGAAAGTGTTGCTCACTGCTCCTTTCTTTTAAGGATGGAGAAATGTAGGAAACCAAAACAGCGCCACTTGGCTGTGAGAAGCAACAGAGTGAAATCAAAACAGCTGAATTTTGGTTGCACATCTCTTTTGCTTCTTAGCCAGCAGGTCTGGTCATGAGTTACAGAAGAAGCCAAATCAAAATTTACATCTACATGGTTCCTTTGAAATCCTGGTACACAAGCATGTTGTACCTTGTCCCAATTGCCATGGATGAAATCCCACAGGAACTGGGAGTTCAAAGTGAGCAGTGTCACCAGCCAGAGGTTGTGCATGCCACTGTGCCCTAATGCTTCTGAGTTATGCTGGCCTTTTTGAAATACCACCTTTTGCACATTTTCAGGGGGGCTCAAGTCAGTCTTTAAGTGCCCTACATTTTCTGCAGGAACTATATGCCTAAGTAATTTTGGAATTACCAATGTGCTTGATAGCAACATCAAATTCCCTACTCTTTCCTCAGCCCACACTTAGTAAGTTTTCCCTGAGATGTGTTTGAGAAAAAAGTCCCAGCTACAGAGAAAGCCCAAAGCCAACATTTGTAGATGCTGCCTCTGCAGACGAAGAGGATGTGTGACACATATTCAGAGGCATGCAGTGCATACTGAGTATCATCATAATGAACCATGCTATGCATAACAATTACAATCATGTTCTCAGGAATTCAACACTCTAATTTGAATTCTAAAAGGGCTCAATCTGTCTGCACCCAGCCTTTGCCACAAACTGCCCCTCCTACCTGCAGAGTCTGCGGATCAAATCCTCAGGCCGTCTTGTTATTGTTTTTGGAAAATCCAGCTTTTCAATGCCTTTGAGAATCAAATTGTATGTCATCATTTGATCAGCCCCAGAGAATGGTGGACTAGAAAAAGAAAGCAACACTGAAAATTGGAACGTCTGGCACGAGAAGATGTGGCCATTACTCATCAAAGAAAATATTTGAGAATACGGAAAAAAAGCCCACCTTCCTAGTTTTACAACCCTCACCCTTTCAGACTGTTTAAGATATTAGAAAGCTTTGAAAATGAGAAGCTTCCTGTAGGTACCAGGGAAAACATGACTGTATGTGTCTCTCTAAGCCAACTCTGCCTCTGGTTTAACTCAGAAAAGGTTTTATGTTGTATTACCATTGAGCATTCACAAAGAATTGCCATGGAAATGTGCACGGAGGCAAAGAGTGAGCCCTGCTTACCATTCACCCACCCCACTGTACCCCATCACCCACAAATACGGAAAAGAACAGCCTGTTGTCAGTTGTTCCTCACAGGTAACATCACCATCATCATCATCATCAGCTAAAGGGGCTCTACATCAGCCAATTATAGCTCGTGCCTGGCCCTTTCCTCGGATGGGTACGCCAGAACTGAGTATATGTACCACACTTCGTGGCATTTCTGAAATGATGGAAGGTAAGGCATGCATAGGAGGCAAAAACAAGTATCATTTTGCCAGTCTGTTTACTGATGGGAAAAAAACACACTTCCAAACTGTTTCTTTTAAAAGTAACTTTAAAAAGGTTTCTAAAAACAAACAAGACAAGAACTTGAAGCAGGAGGGCACTTACCTGCCAGTAAGGAGTTCATACACAAGAATCCCAAGGGACCAAAAATCCACACTGAAGTCATGGCCTTTACTCAGAATGACTTCAGGGGCAACATACTCAGGGGTTCCACAAAACGTCCAGGTTTTCTGCCCTGATCCAATCTTCTTTGCAAATCCAAAATCAACCTGATCAAAATCAACACACGCTGCATAAGGCAGAGTTGTTTTGCACTGGGAAGCCTTAAGGTTAAATTGCGTCCTCCCCTCCTTCAAAGATCTCAGAGTTCTAGTTTACAGCTAAAACAACTACACAGTGTAGTTGTGAAGGAGAGAGAAGTAATTTCACCAGATTACTCAATGTTGTAAACCAGATCCATTTATTATAACTAATTTTCTGAATTATTTTCCTTTTGGAGAGAACAATCCAAGATTCCTTGCTGCCCCTGGAAAACAGTGGGTTGCTCATTGTCCTCCGAGTGGGTATTGAAAGTCCTTTGAAGGGTATTCTCATTGCACTTTTCACACAGTCCAAGTATGGCAGGAGTTCTTTACTATGAACTCTCTACAAAGAGAGGGAACCCATGACTGCAGATTGACTGACTGAATGGATGTAGAACCCATGATTGCTTGAGGCTGGACAGAGAGGTAGTTCTGTACCTGGGAAATGCAGTTCCTGTCTTTACATTAAAACTAGCTGCTGGGAGATTTTTATTTTTTTTTTGCTGTTTATGCTGTGGCAAGAGCTCTCAGAGGCTGCAAATCCACAGTTTGTCTGTGGCTCTCAATGGCTTTGCAATACCTTTGTTTCTCATTATGCAACGAGAAGCCTGTCCTCTTTTCTACTGAAGCTCAAGAGTTATTAAACTCTGGGATCCTGATTCTCTAATTACCCACTGTCTATTTATATCCCTTCTGCAAAGAAACAGGAGACAAAAGGATAACATTACAGTGGATTACATCTTACCAGTTTGATATATCCTTCAGCATCCAAAATTAAGTTTTCCGGCTTCAGGTCTCTGTAGATAATTCCTATGTGATGTAGGTAGTCAAAAGCCTCTGTCACACACCCAACACAGAACTTGGTGGTGAATTCATCAAAGCTGCCTCTGAAACAAAAGTAATCAAAATCCTTACAGACAATTAAGTTCCAAAAAGGCCTCACTTATTAACCAGATAATACGTATTAACCAAATATTAACAGAATATTAACCAAACTGAAACAAACATCTCTTAATTGAACAGTCCTTGAATGGAGAAACTACTCAGCAGACACATGGATCTGCTTGGTGATTCTAAAGGGCAAGGTTACACTTTGTTTGCTGTTACCTGTCTCTCAGCAAGCTCCACAGTTCCCCTCCAAGGCAAGCCTCCAGCAGCATGTACACATACTTATTATCTTTGAATGTGCGATACAGTCTGTGGAGACAAATGGCAGCAATTTAGAAAAAGCAAAATCAAACGCAAGACTTGCAATGTCTTTTCTCCAGAACTCATTCTTAATAATGCTGTTCAGTGGGTCAACTGGGGGTCAATATTCTGGGAAACCTTATGGTCAACTTACTTCACAATGAATGGAGAACATATCTGCTCGAGGATTTTCTTTTCAGAATAGATATGCTCTTGTTGTTTGGTGTCCACTACGTGTTTCTTCTTTATACACTTCATAGCAAAAGCCATGTTCTCATTTTTCACTTTAACCTGTGAATAAAAATGATGAATACATATAAGGCAAAGAAAGGATATTTTACCAATCAGTTCTCAATAGGTACACTGATATCCATCTTTTTCAACACAGCACAGGACTAAAACTGATGGCTGTAATGAGGGACAAATTCCAGGTATTTTGCAGAACTGTTATGGATGATTTAAAGTCAAGCATCAGATCTTTTTAGTTTCCCAGTAACAAAGTGAAATTTTCCCTTTGTTCATTTTATGTATACAAAATAGCAGCAGTTTGAATAGATACTACATACCACAACGAGTTTATACCACAGTGGGCCCTTATTTCAATTTAAGATTTCTAATCACCAGCATAATACAAAAGAACAAAAAGCAGAGGCAGTTCAGGTAGAATATTTACAAATGATTTTGCCTTACACTGAAATACTACTCAATATGCAATAAAAAGATGGAAGTTAAAACAGAGCTTCTCAGAAACCAAGGAAGCAGTTATCTGTGTTCTACACCTGGACGAGAATTCAATTTTTAGCTTTTTTATTCAGGCGATGTGGTAGAATTTGCGGTGTGGGAGTGGTTTTTTTGTGAAGCAAGAATCAGAATAAAACAATTGCTGGTCTAACTACTGTGAAGGATTATTGACTTCACTGAAATCAGTCTCCCTTAATTTAGCATTACCTTCAGCAACCTGCACAAAAAGCTTTCATGTTTCTCTCAGATATTTGCTACTCAGCCAGAGGAGACTGGAATTTAAGGCTTTAGGCTCATGAGGCCTTGGTATCCCAGAAACACAGCTGTTCATGCTATTGAATATGACTCAAAAGAGCCATTAAAACTTGTTGGAAATTTCACAGTCAATGCAGCTCAGAGATAGATCACGCTGGTTATAGCTGTTGTGGGGCATCCTGAAGCAATTCTAACAACACAGACTATGTGAGGCTGTGGAGATTGCTTCAGGTCTAGGCAGAACCTTGGGAAAAGGCCGGAAATTCAGGGAACACAATGCAGGTAGGCACATCTGTAAACTCCACATGCCCAAACTGATGCCTATGTCTAGTGACCAGGAAGATACTTTTAATGTGTTTCTTTGCACATCGAAGTCCTGAAATGTTTTTTAACTATGCATTGTTTTACATAGAATTATTTCTGCCTGAGAGGCACAAGCATGTAGAATATTAAAATCCTTTACATTATTCAGTGACTAAATCGATCATCTGAGACAGAGAATGACTTGAATATGTTTAAAAATGATGTCTTACAAGCTCAACCCTTCCGAACCCACCAACACCCAAAGTTGTGACAACTTCTAAATTCTTGAATGGGGAAGGAGGGAACTGGGCTACTTTCTCCTTCAGCTCTATCATCTCCAAAGACACCTCTTTGGTCAGCTGTCCACAGAAGGATCTTCCTCTGCATTAAGAAAATTAACATAGGTTAGTGCTCTTCCTTGCCATTACTTTTAATGCTCCTACATAAAGGAAAGAAAAGGAAAAAGAAAGGAAAAAGGCAAGGAAAGGAAAAGAAGGAAAGGGAAACCTTCTTAGTTCCTAAGAGAATCTTGATTTTATTTTATGCAGAAGCACTTTCTTTCTGGACATCCTATAGAAGTAAATTAGTAGCAAATTAGTAGTAAATTAGTGAGTACAACCAACACTACTTTCAGCAAGAGCTGATTCATGGTGAGAATCCTACTTATGTGTCAGCTGTAAAACTCTGGGCACTCCGAGTTGGAGAGTCAATGTTTGAAGGACTGTTTACCAGTTCCAGTAGAATGATCACAAATAAGAATGCAGCTCTCCTTCCAAACAGAAATAAAACATACTCTGCCAATTTTCCAGTAGAGCTCAGGCTGAAATCAGAGGCATATAAAAATGTGACCCACAGCGAAAAAAAAATGTCAATACCACCAGTGCCACACTGAAACATTAAAAATAAACTGTCTCTTTTACATACGCTTATTTCTTTTTGAAATGACAATTAGTTTTTTGCACAGTAATACAGTTTCTTTAACTTGATCAGGAGTTAGACTTGGCCTTTAGAATTTTTACCAGTCAAAAAACTTACCATCAGAATGCAAAAAATGTCTGTGCACAATGTCACTTCATCTCTGTGATCGGTTTTCTTGGGATAGAGTGAATTCTTGTTTGAAAGTCAATATACTGACATTTTATGTGATTTTTGTTTCAGAAAATGTTTCTTGGACTCCATAAGTGTATCCAGATCATTTTACCATAGTGACGGCTGTCATTCTTAGGGGGTCCACTGTCATGCATGATTTCACTTACATATCCATCACTCTTTTTTATGATTACCTATTAAAAATGTGAAGCCCAAAAAGGCTGGATAAAATGGTTTAGAGACAGAGTTTTTAGCCTCTAAACAGCAAGGTATTTATTGGTTCAACGTTGGGGAACCCCCAGCTTGCGCTGGACAAAGAGTTCCAAAGTTTTCAGTGAAAAGCAAGACTATTTATACAATTTTGCATAGGATTACAATATCTTTTCATGCATATTCATAATATTGCAACATCTGATTATAATATTCATAGTAGGTGAAGAGTAGGTGGAGCCTGGGCATGGTCGTCTCTTTTGGGGAATTTTGCAGGGGTACATCCTGTTGCCTTCATCTCTAGGGGGCTGCATCTTTGCTCTTCTTCGTCGTGAACTTTTCACCTTTTTCTGGTTTTGCTGATTCTTGCAAGGAATCTTGGACTTGAGCCTCTGTTCCCTGTTCTGTTTCTTAATGTTCCTGTTCTGTTCTTTGGTGTATCTTCCTTAGTTCCCTTATCTCTATGTACTTGTCTTTCAGGGCATAATGACCCAGAATTTGGTTTTTAACTAAGCATTTTCTCATAGAGAGTTCTCAGCATCGATATTCTAAGCTAACTTTTTACTCTTAGAGCCTCTGCTCAGCTTCAATGTACCTACCAAATGATCTGACTTACTTTGCATGTCGCTCTTCATCAGCCTGGGCCAGATTAGCCACATAACCTTCAAGGTAACTTTGGAGCTCCTCGTAAGTTCCAACAGTTTGATTAAATGTCCTAAAACCACAAATGAAACATTATAAAATGCTGAACATTTAAGTAATGATTCAGACTAAGCTTTACATTATCACTTTGACAGGATTTTAAGAGCTTTGAAGAAGCAGTAACCAGTTGAAGTATCAAACATTTGCCAGAGGGTAGGAGGACAGAATGCCTGACCTCCTCAGGTCATTTCATGTTGTGTTTAAATAATTTGGAGCAGGCTGGGTGTGCTTTGCCTCCCACATGCGCTGTGGTTATTAACTGTGGTTCCACCATCCCATCCATGGGAACCAGCTTGGCATGAGTCCAGGCAATCAGTCCTTCCACCCCAATGGATAAAACCTTGGTACACACTGCCAAAGTGACTGAGATCATCTCTCCTACTTCACAGGGGAGTAATAGCCCTGTGGGAAAAAAAGACTTAGAACAGACTATTTCTGTTGGAAGAGACCTACAACACCACCTAGTCCGACTGCCTGACCATCTCAGGGGGAACCAAACTGAAGGATGTTATTAAGGGCATTGTCTAAATGCACCAAGCACCCTGCTAGAAAGCCTATTGTAGTGTTTCTTTAGAGTCAACTTCAGCCTCTTCAGGGACCTTCTTGGAAGAACCCCATGGGAACAGGCCCTGCAGGGAAGAGGGGTCCAAGAGAGTCAGTTGACATTCAAGGATTACTTCCTCCAGGCTCAAGAAATGAGGAAGAAATCAAAGGGGACAAGAGACCTGTATGGGTACATAAAGAACTCCTGCCATTACTCAAGCATAAGCAGGAAGCACCCAGGAGATGGAAGCACCCAGGAGATGGAAGCACCCAGGAGATGGAAGCACCCAGGAGATGGAAGCACCCAGGAGATGGAAGCACC
>JAWWMP010000132.1:16464839-16536045 GCA_035047865.1 Dendrocincla tyrannina
CAGGAGACGGGCCACTTGGAATGAATATAGAAAGGTTGTAAGAGTAAACAGAAATGAGACAAGGAAGGCCAAGGTCCATCTGGAATTAAACCTCACCAAGGATGTCAAGGACAACAAGAAGGGCTTCTCCAAATACACCAATAACAAATGGAAAATGAAGGATAATGTGGACCTGTTACTAAATGGAAGAGGGCCCCTGGTAACAGAGGATGCAGAGAAGGCAGAGCTACTGAACATCTTTGCATTTCACTGACAAGACCAGCCCCAGGAATCTCTGACCCAGGAGACCAGGATAAACATCACCACTACAAGAGGAGAAAGAATAGAATAACTCTGAACTACTTTTAAGCTTCTGTGTGCCAGCATCTCCTGCCACCCTCTCTTCCTCAGTATTGCAAAAACATAACCCCGTTTGCCTACAGGGAAGTCACATTAACCTACTGAAAGCCACATGTTAACCTACTGAAAAGATTCAAGTCTTTTATTAAACTGTAGAGTACTTACTCTCTGTCTATAACGAGGCACTCCACGTTGTATTCATCTGCAATAACATTTGCTGATCTGACGTCGTCACTAGGAATTGAAATGTGTTTTCAGAAACATACCAAACATAAAAATCCTCAAAACAGTGAGGATTCACACTGTACTCAAGGAGGGTGACAGCTGTTATAGGTGAAATTCCTCAAAGGTTTTTGTGGCTTGTATCTGACTATTGCTGACCCAAATGCAGAATTACAGCATTTTACTAGTCATTATTATTGTAGAACAGTATTTTTTCCAGTTTCAGTACGGTTTGGACCATGACATCCTTTAACAACCTTCCAAGAAATTAGTGTGAGCTGCAATTAGCCCTATATCAGGATTTACTGCTTATTTCTGAAATGACCCTTGGATATAAAACATTCCAGAAACCAAAAGATCCCCTACTTAATCACCCACATAAATATTTCCAATATGACTCCTCTCTGTTTCTTGCTGTCATGGGCAGTGGAAGCTACAGCTCAGTCCAGTCATGACAGAGCTTATCTGTTTTAAAGTCCTACAGAGACTGGCACAAGTTTTCATCACAACTTTTACTGAAATATAAACAATAAGCCACAGTGCAGAGAGAGCCAGCATTTGTATTCCACAGGGAAAACTAAAGGCAGGTGACAGTGTATACTTTCAAGTTCTCTCTGCAAAAAGCCAAAACATTAAGGCAAATTCAGTCAATGCCTGCACCTTTTCAAACAAATTTACCTTACAATCAAAACAAATATTATATTCGAAAGTCATGAGTTGTAGAATCTGATACATTGTGATAGGACAACTGAAATACTATACAACATGAACCAGACAATGTGAACTAACCTAATAAGTGCCTTTTCTCCAAAGTAATCCCCTTTATGTAGATTTTTAATCAGCTGAGGCTTTGAGTGATCTGCTGTACTTTGGGTAACTATCACCTGGAAAGTACAGGAATAAAAATTTAGTAAGGTAAAGTTTCAAACTATCACATGGATTTCCTTTCTTTTCTGTGTATTTCATAAATGCCTTAAACTCTGTAATGCTGCAGAAAGTTACAAATATATATATAATTAGTCCTTCTTCTAAAAAATTAAATACAAACATTCCCTGACACATTCCACATTCCCTCATTTTTGCTGAGAAAAAGGAATATATTCATTATTGCCCATCTCCAAGTATTTTCGCCTCATACCTTTTAAAACAGCAAAACAAGTCACATTTTAAAAGAAACCTGAAAAAATACTTCAGTTTCCACAGTGGGCAGGCATCATATGAGCTTTTTGTATTCTCAGCTAAACCAACGGCCTCCAGAATCATTAACTAACATTTCCCCCACATGAAACTCTGCTTCCACAGCAGCACACATTCTGTCCATGCCCACATTAGCAAAAGCCAAACCAGAATATCTCCAGACTTAGTCAAGTTTTGGAAACCCTCCTGGAAGTTTATTGATGAAAATCCCTCTGATTTGATTCTTAAGAATCCCACATCAGCCTCCAATGTAACAGCTGATGGATAAAGGCTGCTGTGTTATTCATCTGGGACTAATAAATTACAGAAACAGATTCTGAGACACCTAGAAGGCCATTCTCCATTAAGACTAGGACTCCATTACTTCTTAGATATTTCAGGTAAGTCTATGTTTTGCCTGTCAGATATCGAACCATCTAGGAGAAGACATAAGATCAAATCTCATTTACAAAAAATTGACTTTACATCACTGCTACAGTGTCAAGAGGCTTCAGGACACACTTTAATTACATTGTAATTAGAACAGTATAACATGGATTCATTGTGAATGGAAAATTAGGCTCCCTGAGCCTCTGAAATGCTGCTCCAGGGTTTCATCACAGTACTGTGAACTTACCAGTGTCCTCAGAATCGCTCTGCACAAATTTTACTGTAGATCAAACCCCACAAGGTAGCTTTTGAAATACAAGTGCCTGTACATGTTACTTTGTAAGTTAGGTTTATTAAATCTTACCTTTCCTTTTGCTATTATAAAGAAGGTATTCCCTTCTTCTCCTTCCCGAATAACATAATCTCCCTTGTCATAGTACTCCTGTTGAGGGGGAAGTGACAGACAATATTCTCTAGTAAGCTGTTAGCCTCCTTAAAAGTTCTGATTACTATGCAAAGTTCTTAATACATGTGGATTTTCCACTGATATTTAACTTGCAGTCTCCTTCATATGTTACATTCCATAATATGCAACCATTCCACTACAGAAAACATGGTGGCCAATCTTAATGCAGTGGCACATTATTGGTTAAAAAAAAACCCCAATAACACTGGTGTCCTCCTTTGAAGCAGGGGAAAACGAGGGAAAATATCAAAAACTCTTAAAAGAGTTCTAAATCAAAAGCCCCTTTCCAAAACCAATTTTGGGCTTGACATCCCAGTGTGAATGGATAAATTATCTGTTGCAAACTACTAAGGGACCGAATTTTCTGTGCCTGCTAAGGAACCCTGCCCACCATTACCATGAATTACCTGATTGTTTAACGTTCAATCAAGCATTTTTCCCATGTTAACTTCCAGCTTTGCGACCTGTTCCTCATAAGAAAATACATTATTTTTTTGTCTTCCAAGTGTTTCCTACAAGTTCTCCCTTGCCAGGAATCCCCCAAAATAAAAAAAACACTGCTTAGGATCCTGCTGTTTGCCATTTCACATGATCAACACCGTGATCTCCTAATCCCCTGCTATGGCCATGCCTTGCTCTATCTGCCTCCTCCAACTGGCTTGGACTGAGGCTCTTTGTTTTCTGAGAAACTTTAGTTCTCCATTTGCAGAACTGCTCCAAGACTGAGGTTCCTACAGCTTTTCCCTATGCAAAAAGAATTAATAGTTATCACTGCCCTTGGAAAAAAACCACAGCTATATCAAGCCTTTACCTTCAAGGCTGTTGGCAAATGCAGCCCCAAGATGCATAGATATTTATATGAATTCACATGTGTAAGTGCTAAACATATATTTTGTAGCATATCTGGCTCAAGGCATATGAAAGTATTACATATCCACATTGCAAACAGGTACAGATTGATTACCAAAAGAATCAGACCTGGAGAGCAAATCTGTGCTAAATCTGAACAAAGGCTAGATTATAGATTCTCTTATCTACTTGCTTGACAACTTCGATGCCAAAAACATTACTTACTTTTAATGCCACTAAATGTTACTGTTTGCTGCCAACCTGGAATTCCACTCTGATCACTCCAAACCCACTCTCATATTAAAAAAAAAGCTTGATTGTTCCTCATTTTTACTGATTTATACTTCTCTATTATTTTGAAAGCTTAGTGAATACTATTTAGAAGAATTTAACAGTATCTTACCACTTCCAGGCAGTCCATGATCTTGGTTAATTTATCTTCTGGTAAGTTTTTCAGCAGGGACACACTTTCAGAAAACAGAAATGCAAAACAAAACAACAAACCCAAAGTAGTTATCATTAACATTTTTTTCATGATCTCATGTATACAATTTGTACAATCACATTTTAAATTGGTGGTAAACATAATATAAATCTTAATTTGGAAGGTCCAACATTCTCATATTGTTTTTTAGACATACAAAACTCTCACAACTTAGAAATATGGCAAACATTAGTCAGTTTGTAGCTTAACTTTGTGTTTCAGTAGGGGAAAAAGACTCCAGTGGGCATATGGATTGATTTAAAAATTCAGTCATACAGAATCCAGTAATTGCAAAACCAAGTCATTATAGTAATCCAAGAATATATTTTCAAAGGCACTGCAGAGACTGCAAAAACAGACAAAGGTAAAAACTCCAGTACTCCCTGGACAACTATTAAAAGAGAATCTAATTACAGCAATGACTTAGTGAACTTGCTGAACGAAAAAATCCTCCCTTGCTGATCACTCAGACTTGTAAAAGTTTGGAAATTACAGAACCTTCTCGCTGCTCAGGCTCAGCAAAGAAATATGTCCAGAAATCAAAGATGGAGACGAATGTAAAAATACACAGACATTCCTTGCATGGCCAAGCTTTACACCTCGATTTGAAGGCACAACAGAATGGTCCTTCTTTGTTAAAAAAACAAACAAAATATGAAATCAGCTAATTGCAGTTTAGAACCTGTAATTTCACCATCTTCCTACAGATTTCATTAGTTCATAAGCTGAGAGACATACAAATTTCATATTCAAATCTCCAAAGGATAAGGAATATTCCTTAATCTACTCCAGCAACAAATTAACTACTAGCTGGAGGATGTACTTAACTGTTTATTCATTATATCATTTTAACTTCTAAAGATGTATCTTTTCAATAAATTTATTCTCAGTACTTAAAAGCATTCAAGCACCTATT
Source organism: Dendrocincla tyrannina (assembly GCA_035047865.1). Classification (NCBI taxonomy): domain Eukaryota; kingdom Metazoa; phylum Chordata; class Aves; order Passeriformes; family Dendrocolaptidae; genus Dendrocincla; species Dendrocincla tyrannina. The sequence goes on from JAWWMP010000132.1 coordinate 16,469,682, forward strand.
GAAATTTCTTAGTGTCATGCAGGAGAAAAACAATTAAAATGGGAAAAACTCTCATGAATCTTAAAAAAAAATAAAATACAGAGGTAAACAGTCAGGCTTTTGAGGCCATGCTTGCATGAAGAGCATCTTTTCCTTTCTGTTTACAAAACAGGCACAGTATTGTATTAGTACACAGTATTAGTAGGTAGCCCAAAGCAGTATTAGAAATAGAAATTCATCATATTTACCTTCTAAGGAAGTTTCTGTACTGCTCTTGTCTTGTTTGTGCTGTCACTCTCATGATATTTTGAAACACTTCTCTGTCCAATGCCCATGTTTTAACATTAGTGATTGCTTGGAATAAAAAAAAAAATCCAAGAACAAAACAATGTTTCCAAATGATTTGATGGATGATATTACAGTATCAGGTCATGATACAAGACCCATGAGCTTCTTCAAAAGGCCCGAGGCCAATTTTTAAAGTATCCAGCACCTACTGTGATCAGACTTTTTAAAGAATTCAATTCCCACTTAAATAATGCTCACTAAAGTAAGGCATAGATTTCCAAATGGTTCCCCCATACAGGACTTTCCATGCAACTCCACAGGCTGAGTAACCTTGAAAATCTAGCCATTCACTACGAGCACAAACAGGGCTGGACACTTGTGAAAACCTCTTATCTCGGACAGTCATTGCACTCAAAACTGCCATCTGCAGAGGAGCTGATCTGAAAGGAACAAAAGCTTGGCTGAAGGTTTTCAAAACCTATGATGTTGGGTACTGTGGCTTGGATTCATCTCTAATTCCGATTACATGCAAATGTTTGTTAGATATGCAATAAGATAGAAAAAAAAGAGGTCAAGAAATACATTAAATTTCATTTAATTCTGTCATCCTCACAGAGTTTTTCTCCAACGTATCCATCTTATAAGGGAATAAAGGGTAATTGAAACATTAATGACTACCCGTCAAAAGATAATCAAAATATGAATAGAGTAAGCGTGCACAAGATTCAGCATCAAAGATGCAAACCACTGAGCAGCCTTTGCGTGCAATCATTGACAAAACAGAACACACTGCACCTTTTATGTGTTTTAAGCAAAAGGAGGTGATACTGTTTAATTTAATCTCCTTTTGTAAAGGATGCTACATCATATACAGCCATTTTCCTTCTGTCATAAGAAAGAACAAAACCATAGCACCAGCCATTGACAAGCTATTTGGATAAAGTCCTTCCCTCATCAGTTTGCAAAGACTGTAGCAAAGGGGTGTCAGTAGGTCCAGCATCAACAAAGGGTTTTCACGTATATGTTTACTATTCATGCTCAGTTATGGCATTGTACTGCTCTTCTTTCACAAGAAACATAGGAAAGCTATTGGGGAGGGGTAGGTTTCTGCAACAATTTCAAGTATCCAGATACTCTTTCTTGTCTATAATTGGACAATTCTTGTCCTACCTCAAAACCAATTAACGTTAATAAAAGTTTCAAGCAGCTTGACATCTTATTATGCAGAAACACTACTTTATAATGCTAATACTGTACAGCAGGCAAAAAAGAAAAATAGGGAACATATTCAAGTAGAACAGCATGCTGGTAAGAAAAATAATCACATTACTGATGCTTTTCTGCTTATCAGGCAGCAAAAAAAAAACCAGATTACATGTAATAACTTCCATCTGCACAGCCAGCAATGATTAAGGGCCTAAACTGGGTGCAGGAAGAAAGACCAAAAGCTTTTAAAGCAAACAACTTCTTGTTTTATTCCATTTACCCCTTATTAAGTCAAGATGAACTCTTCATACTTACTGGTGGTTCAAAGTCCCTGCAGATTTAGCTGAGAACAGAAATTAGTCTTCCAACACAAGTAATACTTATGGAATGGTGAAGAGTGGAAAAATGATGAACTTCATCTTATTTGGTCACTCACTTGTTTGTCACAGAAAAATTATAGCACGTTAGAAAAGGAACCAAGGGTCATTTAATGGATAAATAGCTGGGGAGAGAGGCATTTGTAGCAGAGCAACACTTAACAACTCCATCCTGGTCAGTCTGCAAATGCAAAATGCAAAAAGCATTTGCCTCAGAGAAGCAGCAGGTCTCATCTAGAAGCTTCATCTCTCCCACTACCACATTTGAGACCAAACTCAAATCTCCCAAATGCCAGTTGCAAGTGCCAGCGGCAAATGGGTCTAGAAAAGACTCAGTAATACAATAATGATACGGAACTAAAAGAAGTACAGAGGGAACTAATTCCTACTTATTTTGTTTCCTCTTGAATTAAGACTTTATCTGCTCTACTAAAAACACCGTGGTTCTAATATCTTTTCCAATTCACTGCAATTTAGCCTCAGGTTTGCATTTCACACAAGCACATAAGAATCAAAGACCATCACTACTAACGCATCCAAAATTAAAACACAGTCCTTCCTTAGCAGTTAGTACGGTACAGATCAGGCTAAGCAGCATATTTTGGAGATGCCTAATTGCTCATCCAGGTTCATTCTAGAGATGGAATTACATTCGTGGCACGGCATTATTACAAATCCCAAGCAGAAAGAACCCAAGGAAAGAAACATGAGTTTACTGTAGCCAATCAAGACATGCAAACCTCTATTAAATGAAAATGTCAAAGAAAATCTGGATATAACAGGGACCTCACAAAAATACATAGTTTTCATTTGGAGCAACACTGTTATAATTAACCTCAGGTACCTTTCACAGAAGCTGTCCGTGTGCAGTTGTATAAAATGGCTAGTTCACCAAACGCCGTCCACACAGGTATTGAGGATAGGAGCTTATTCTGCTGAAAGACTTCCAGACTGCCCTCTATCAAAAATCATCAGGACAATAGGTATTAAAACTCTGCTCAACTGCACAAAGTGAGTGGAAAACAAATCAATATATTTCTGACTTTGCCACTCCCTGGAAGACAGGAATGAGAGGAATGATGTGAACAGTGCTTTGAAACACATACAAGCCAAGAGAGATTTATTTTTTAGAATGTACTCCTAATCTACTAATATGCTCTGGAAGGGCGGGCCATTCTAAATCCTGATGGGATAAATCTTTGCTACAACAAACCAGTCAGTAGTGGTTCAGATAGTCTAGTGTGCTGTAGACAAACTTAAGGGCTTAAAACAGTGATCACTGGAGAAATTACTCATGAGGATTTTCTGTTCATACACATGTATGTGTATGTATGTGCAGAATGCAAAGGAAAAGGCAGGAAAACTAAAAGCACATTAAAACTTCCTTCAAGAAATTGTTCTTGAACCTTACTACAAATCAAGCAAAAGTCAAAGAAAGTCTGAACTTCTGCACAGGTTATGGCCAGAACAATTTCCAGGTGGATATCTTCTTTCTCATATTTCATCTGTTTTCAAAATGTTATCATTTTGCCTTGCAAGAATATGACTATCCTATTACAAATCCTGCCTCCTCTTTCTTCCTGGACCATTTATGTCATCCTAACACTGTTACCATAATTTTTTTCAAAATTATGTTTATGAAGCCAGAAGACAGAAAATATTCTTTCCAACATATACCATTTTGCTTCTGGCTTAAAAATTCTTGCCTCAACAGAAGATGCTCCTTACAGCATGAACTCTAATTCATATGAGTCTCTGGGCCTTTTAGTGTTTCAAAATTGACAAAATACGCAAATTAATTTTAATAGTGAGAGGATGAAAGAGACAATTGCTGTTAGGGGCAACTTCCAGGTGTTAAACTTGGGGTCTACTATGGCTGATCTGCAACTTGAGATCTGCATGTAAGCAGAGTAGCAGCCAGCACAGATGACTGCAGAGACATTACTTCAGACCTGTTGGCATTATTTTAGGACAGCCTTTTTATCCTAAAGCTTTTTGTTTGCTTGGCTTTTTCTTTTTTTTTTTTCCAGAAAAAAACCCAAGCAGGTCTTTAAAAAAAAAACCCCAAAACCTTCCAGCTTTGAGAACAGTAAATGCAGACCTCATCTCTCAATTTCCCACACGAAGAAAGCTAGTGTAAATTCTCATGACTGTTGAAAGATAAGTTTATTTCAGAAGCAGCTTCACCATTGAACAGTTCTCTGTGTTTTAAATAATTCCTGTTCTTCCTTTTGAGAAAAAGGTGTTGGTGGCATGTACAACAATAATGATTTGCTGGCCTCCAGGCTTTTAGAAGTGAAAGAGGCCATGAAATAGCATTAAATCAAGATTCAAGTTTCCAAGGTACTTTTTGCTCTTCTCACTCTGTCTCATAAAAGTCACAGGTAAAACTTGACTCATCAGGGCCAGCATAAATTATTTAAGAGCACAAACACCATCACTGTGGCATCCTGCCAAAGCTTCTGAACTACTTTCCTGTTTCCTGCACCTGTGTGTTGTACAAGCAAGCAATATTCACCTTTGAGCACAAAAATGTGGTTGCCTGGTTCTCCCTGTCTGATGACATAGCTGCCTTGCTGGAAAGTCCTTTCATACATACATTCCACCATATCTCGTGTCTGGTGAGGCTCCAGTCTCTTCAAGAACTGGTTTCTATTCAGGGCATCTGTGATAAGCTTCTTCTCACTGGTTTCAAACAAAAAAACCAAAGTTTAAAATACTCAGCATGTCTGTGGTATAGTATTCACCAAGCATTCATTCCCCTCAAGATGTCCCCTCTCATTTCCAGTACTCTTATGACAGGTATCACTGACAAATAATTTCAATCCTTGCAGGAAGACAGGCTCCCCAGAAAGTTTTTGCACTGTTTCTCCTGATATTCTTTCCCCATTGCACAACTGAGGTATGTAGCCTTGTTTATCTGAAGGAAAGAAATGTGTAATGTATGTCTTCACATACCACATGTACAGAATTGTCAGCTTGTTGCAAGATCAGGCCCACTTTTCTAAGATGCTAAACCAATTTTTTCTAACACTCAGCAAAAAAATAACACTGATGATATTAATAAGATTAAAGTTAACATTGATTGTACTAAAACCTCATCAAGAGTTTCTCTTTTGAGTTATGGAAAGATGCATGGAAGGAAAAGAATGCAAAAACATGGTTAACAGGTGTTGTTTTTCCTTAGCAGAATGTTAGAAGACATTGGTAGTGGGTAAACCAAAGAAAGTTGTAGGTGGATGGGACTGAAAGATGACTACAGAGTACTTCCCTTGCACTGGTAAAATAACATTGATCTGGTGGCATTCCCTGCTTACAGCTCCTAAGTAAATTTATTTGAACATTGTCCCAGAATTCACAAAGTAAGTCCAGGATCTAGGAGAGGTGTGTGTGCAGGTGGAGGGCCAATGCTGATCCCTTCCTGCATTGCTCTTTGCATTCCATCCACATCCCTGGAAAACTCTTCCTACCTCTACTATGCCCACTTCCTTTACACAGATGACAACAAACAGCATAAATGATGCTATCTGAGTAATGATCCTGTTTGTTCATGTGTGGTGCCAAATATATTCAGTTTCCTTAAGAATGACCAAACATGGGAGGATCTTCCCAAAGCAGGCTCTTTCCTCTACTGCTTCTAAGAATTTATAGGATGTAATTAGAAGTTTCCAAGCCACTCTCCATGATATTTGGAAAGTCATTTGAAAAGTCATGGCAGTCAGGTGAAGTTCTACTGGGGTCAGATCTGTCAGAGCCCTGAGGGCAGTGAGAGACCTCATTGATCAGCCTCCCTTGGGATCACACGCACACATCCTCTGCCCACTGGACTGCATAGTCTATGCTCAGGTCTGGGCATTCAGTTCTTGTCTGGGCTATGTTATGGAAATAATTGATTTTTGTCTTCTGGATGTATTGGCCCAATATTGTAAGTACTTTGTTCCTGTCTCTTGCTGAGAGCTTGCATCTGACTGACCTCTTCTTCTGTGGGACTCCTGATAGACCCTGTTATCACCACCCTGCTCAGCCTACCCTGTCCAGACCTTGGGGATGGTATCCTGCTTAGTGAGGGAATTGTCTGGGCTGTAGTAACCTGATTCATTTATTCTTATGGAGCAATCTTGTTCTTGCTGTTCCCTAAGACAGTCTCTGTATCATTACCTGTTGTACTAAATACATGTGAATGAGTGAGCTGTAAAGACAAGAACAGTCTATATTTGAGCTGCAGGTGGAAGAGCTCAGTGCTTGAATTTTAAGAAGAATAAAACAAGGGAAAATAAACAATGGATGAATCCACTAAAAATGACTAACCGAGACAAAGCAGGCTATACATACCTACTGGGCAATCTGTGTTCTGACTGAGTTATGCATGTCATGGGTCAAGGGCTTCCTATAATGTAGTGCTTTGAATCCATGTCAGAAATGAACACAACTAAACTTCTGCTGCACTGATGGAGCTTTTATGGACTTACTGATTAGTTTTGCTTTATTGCTGAAGTTAAATTCTGCCTTTAAGTCCCCATGTTTCTAACATGCATGTAAGGAAGGCATGTAATGTATTCAGCACCCTGACACCTTTTTGAGGCATTTAGGACCCAGTCTTGCTTGCATTCATAAAACAATGCAAGCCTGTCATCAAAACTAGGTTATGTGGGAAAATCTCCTGAGGACAATCCAGGAATGAACAGGCAGAGGACAAGTAAATACATTTAACAGTGTTATTAGCCATATAATGTCTGAAAATTAGTAAAGGGGATGAGATGAGGTAAGAAAACAAAATCAAGTGGCTATGGGAAGGACTGCATTTAGAAATGGAGACTTAGATCCTGCTGAAGGCAGCAGGGTTATTGGAATATAAGCTCTAACTTAGTTTTCTGCTAAAACCAAACTTGCTAATTTAATTCATACTGGCCTGCATCATGCATACAATACTGTAATAACATAAAGTAATTCCATATGACCCAATACTTAAAATGAGCACAAGAGCTTCCAGAACTGCATAGGAGACTACGCTGTTTTCAGGAAGTGCAGGTGGTCTCAGAGTGAAGGACCCATGGGTGTCATAACTGTAGCTCAAGCTCTTGAACCACTTGCTTGTTCATTTCATGAGCATCCAGCACATAACAGTTGTCCCTCCACTTCTGTACCTACCCCACTTTGAAGAATGGCTGCTGGAAATAACTGGATGTCCTGAAAGGACAGAAAACATTTAGTCCTGAACTTGTGCCATTTACTGTCCTTATGAGTACTACTAAAAAAAGTAAAAATGGGGTGCATCAAGCCACAGAACTGTTCTGGTGTTGAGGTATCTCTTGGTCTCACTGTTGGTATGACTTTTCTTCACTGCCCAGGAGCAGCTTTGTCACATCATCCTTCTCCAGGTTTTGCTGTCCACTCTGCTGTTAGCTTTCATGGAAATATTGCCCCTGCCTCTTTCAACACATTCCCAGTCAAACCCCAGAAATAGCACCTAACACACTAAAAATGACTTTGTGTGAACAGGATTGGGAATTTATTCCCATCATAAGACAGATGCCATCTCACAGGTGCAAGGGTACAACATATATTTTGAAATGCCATGCTTTCTCTTTATTTTCTGCTACTAATGAGCAATTTTTGGTTATCTGCTGGTATTGACTGGCAAAAAACATCAATGTCAAGGGTCAAGATAGCTCTTCCCCAGCCAATAATGCCTGATAACAGAACTGGGTTATGATCCTGAGCCTGTAACAGGAAGGGACTTGATATAGGTAGTTTAAGTGTTGCTGATGCTCTGTAAGGACACAAAAATGGAGAACCAGTCCTTTAGATAATGAGACATCTAGATTATTAACACCAGAAATGCTAAGAGATTACGAATATTTTCCATTTGAAAGACTTTTGAGAGCTCTGCTCTCATATACCATGTTCAAACACTGAAATCTTCAGGCTTTAGTTAAATTTTCAATGCTTAAACTTCCATTAAGGAAAAAAAATAATTCTTTGAAGCTGAGACGGATTTATCTAACTAGCTCAAGAGAAAAAACATATACATGAAAAAACACCCACTCCCACGGGATAGATAAGAACCATTGAAAGCTTCTAAAACTTCAATTAAAATCAGTCATGCTGAGATACTCCAAACAAAAGCATGGCACTTAAAATCCTACTAAATGAACAGCATAAAATGATGCCATTTGTTTTACAAATATTTTTAAAAGGGACTGCTGACACTCTAGACTCAATACAAATTCAAGAACATAGCACGGACCTTCCCCTCCTTCTGTAATAACTGCATTCTCAACTGTGTAGCAACACCGTGCAATTATCTTACAGACAAGTGGGGCTGCATTAAGTCCTTTCTCTGTAAAGGAGAGGCAGCTACTGATATCAATAACTCTAAACACTTCTATAGACACTGTTAGGCTAAAGGATCAGTAGTTGCTAATAACAGTGGATAGAATTCTGTAGACAGTAAAGATCAGACTTTGTTCTTACATGTATGCCAACTGTTTGAACTTGACCTACTACAGTATTTACAGCCCAGGTAAGGAAACCAAATGTTTGTATCTTTCAGCACCTTTGGTTGTCTCAGTAGGAAGATGATGGTGTCTTAAACAAGCACATATCACAGGCTTATCTAACTCAGAAGCAGAGTAGTGCATAGTAGTACAGTTTTGTGGTGGGTTTTTTTTGGCTATGTTTGCTTTCAAAGTATTTGGAAGATCGAATTAGATACTTTGGCCACTACCACAATCAAAAGATGATGTGCATTACATTTAGATTGCTTAAGCTGCAATACTTGTTTTTATTCTAGCTGCTGCACTTAGCTAATCAACTGGCTCTTCTATTGGCTTTACTCCTCACTGCTGTTACAATTCTGGCTCTGAAGACACCCTAGAAAACCATCAGGTGGATCGCCAAGGAGAAGACAGGTAGGTGATTACAAGCAGAACCAAGTAGAACACTCCTAAAATAAGCAGTGATTTAAACTGTCCAGGTACTTGTGATGAAATAATACAGTTCTCTTGTGGAAAAACACTGCTAGCTGAAGTTCTCAGTCCTTTATGGTGACTCAGGCAGCCTTTCTGATTCACAAGACACCCTCTAATGTGTAATGCTGGATATGATGGATGAGAAATCAAGTCTCATAAATCTCAGGTCTACTACAGTACGCTCAGATACGTCATGAATTTTTAACAGAATAATAAAGCTCCCTATAAACCTGCAGCACTAAAGCCACTGGCCGAAGTCCAGATAGATTCTGGCTACCACCATGTTAAAACAGATACTCAGGTTTTGTCTACACTGTAATGTCCTTATGTTTAAGGATACCAGTCTGATACCTCTGTCCACAAGGTCATCTGCAAATATAGATATTTTTGGGTCTTTCTAGAAAGCATAACTGGATTCAAGGAGGAACAAGTGAAATTCAGTTTCTACAACATAACTACCAGGAACTGGAGGGCAGGAGGAAGCTAGGAGGATAATCACACCATGCAAAACATTTAATGGCATTCTGCACCAGACCGAGGTAAAACTGGGCTGACAATTTTCAAACACAGCTCAGGATCAGTGTCCATATTGCATTTGGAAGAGCTAAGCTGGGGTCACCTGCTCCTTCCTAAGCCATCCATGCTATAGGATTAAGAAAGAAAGGTGAAAGCATTCAGCCACCTTCTCATCAGTGTTCCAGAGCACAGCTTAAGCTGAGAGCACTAGGCAAACTTAGACCTAAGAGGCTTAGGTGTAGCCTAGAAGAGGTTTAGGTTCTGCTTAGCTAACCGTAAAGATAAACACCAAAGAGACTATAAGAGTCTCATCTAAAATATAGAGCCTTCCCACCACCCTTCATCTAAAGTCTGTGGGGCATAGATGGTTCTTGGTTAAAGTTAACAAACATACTCAACCAGCATTTAACTACTGCAGTGACAAAGCCTATATAAGAAAGATGGTCAATCTTGATTTATCGTGAGGACAGGATATCGTTGTGATAAAAAGTAATATCCTCGTAACACAATCATATAAACCCTCTGAAATGAGCTCACCTGGAATCCTTTCGGACTGTTGCTTTTTCAAGGGAAAACATAGCTTGCCTGGTGAAATCATACAGCCGTGTTGTTGGCTCTGCAGATACACCTTCTTTGGCTCCTCTCCTCCTACCGGCAGAAGCTTTCAATGGAGAAGGCTGAAGGGACTGCTGTCCTTGAGTGCTAACAACATCCTGCAGCTTGTTCAACTGTATACACTTGCTCTGAAGTTCCTTGGTGAGTTCCGCTATGACCTTAGTCTGCATAGCCAGCTGGTCCTGAAGCTCAGCCACATGACTTTGGCTGTCTTGCAACTCTTGATTTTTCCTCTTCAGCTCCCTTTCTAGTTCGAGTACCTTGCTGCAAAGAACATCAGCTTGCCCATTGATCACACTGACGCCCAGGCATGGGTCCATCAAAAACTTATGGTTGGCAGCACAGCCAATAGCAAGGTTTGCTATGTGTCTATCTGGCTGCCTCAGATGCTTGGGTTTCACTAATCTATTCCCCATTTTGTCCAGAGACCTAAGTAAGAAAACAAATTTTCAGGTTTATTTTATTCTCTAGGAAGAATAAAAAATAAAATAAAATCATGGAATGGTAAACAATGAATTTAGTATTTGACTGGCAGCTGAATTAGCCATATACAACTACAGTAAACACAGTTGTTTGTTTTCATTCTTTCCAATGTGCAAGTCAGTGTAATAAAAGGCAAAGAGAAGACATAGGTGAGGGGGGTAGAGATAGAGCAAAAGATCTGATGGCTACTACTTTATTTTTGTGAGTCAAAGAGATGTGTAAACTCCTACCAGCCTAACAAAGACAAAATAAACAGCAGGAAGAAGAAAAGCTTGCATTTGACTGCTGAAGCAAGAAAATTATTGGAAGGAAATAATGAAAGTTGGGTCACATCCCCATTGAGGAATAATTACTGAGTACACAGACTAAACCAGTAGCTGCATACCAGCCTAACAAAAAGGATATGGGATTATTAAGCATATATGTTAACAATAATTTTCGGGAAAAAAAATGTAAAGATTACGACCATAAAAGAATGTCATACTGACGAGAACAGGAGTATGGCTAGCTTGTAACTGTCTCCAATCATGGCTGTAGGGAGATGTCCAGGAGAGGGTATCAACAGGGTGAGCATATAGGCTGCTTGACCAAAATACTCTCTGAAACTTGAGATTTCCTGGGCCTGATATGTTTTATTTAATCCTCAATGGATCTCTAATCCTAGTACTTGTTTCAGTTCCCTTCCAACACCTGTAAACTTTCTGAAAACTTCAACTCAGACCATAACAGGACCTTAGCAAGGAGTTGCACAGGTCTGCTTCTTGCATGAAGACCTACCTCCTTTTATATGTTTCTTCCAGCACAAAATCAAGTATACCAAAATTAGGAAAACCTAGGTTCAGAGAGAGTTCTCTCTATTAACCTCTTCTATATAATTTTGTACATTTCCACACTAGTTCCTTGTCTGGGCATATGCCTGAATTCTTTCCCAGAAGGACAAATCCTTCCTCGTATAGACATCATTCCAAAAGTTTGACCAACCCAGATGTCTTTTGCTGATTGCAAATTCAGGACAGCACAGAGTTAGACCCAGCTTACCCCTAACTGAGGGCAGGCAGCTGGCATCATTTTTACAGCTCAATAATTTAAAACTGGCTCATATGTTAGTATAACAGCTACTACTTCTGTCAAGGAACAGTTACCTTTTTATGGGGAATTACCCCCTTCCATTGGCTGCTCATGAAAAGTGTGCAGGCAAAAAAAATCCAGACTACTGTCAGAACAGGGATGCTCCAAGCACATGCTGCAACCAGCAGCCTTCAGCAGATCTGCAGTGACCCACCCTCTTCACTAGACATTATCTTTGTCATGTTTCATTGTATCATTTTAAAAGGAGCAAGGTAGAAGCATCTGCTGCTTTGGTCAGACTGCATTAAATGCATAAGTTGAGGGGGGAAAAAAAACTAACACATTACTTTTGGAAGTCTAGTGTTCAACAGTCTAGCCTACTGTACCCCAGAACCAAACTTGGAGAGCAAAGCCTGCCTATAAACCCCAACTGTGCACCATGACAGTGCCAGGTTACAGGTTTGGTTGAGCTCAAGCCTAAGGAGACCTCCACTAGAAGAGAAGGAATGAGCTGAGAGCCATGTTGTTCAGGCACACAGAACTTTCCCCAAAACCTCTGCTCAGGCTCTTGATGAATCCTGCTAAATTGTGTCCTGCTATTGCAAAAGACAGCAGCACACAAAACACCTGCCTTCCTTAGATAAAAATCAGAATTGTTTCCTTGGACTCTGACTTTTACATTATCAATAAGCTATTTTAGTAAGTTTTATGAAAGTACAGGTGCACTAACCAGGCAAACATGCTGCTGTTGTGATCAGGCATCAGTAGACCCAAGTAACTGATTTTCTGCTTCATGAATAAAGTATAACTTTTTCACACTGAACCCCAAGTGACATGGTTTAATGTAATATCTCTTATCATTTCTTGGAACTGGATAAGAACATGTCCCAACAAAAAAAAAAAATAAATCAAGAACCTTTAGCAATTAGCTTTTACTGGTTAATATAACCAGTAAATACAACTTTTAACAGAGGCACAATTCTGTTCTGGTTTACAGCCCTCAGTGGGTTAGAATTGAAACAGCTGACAAGGAAACTTATATTGTAAATCTAGTTTTCCTTAAAACAGTCTTTCTTCTCAACCCTTGTCTTGCTTATTGATTTTGCGTAATATTTTTTTGTGCCAATTTCATGGATGCATTTTGGCAGGTGGTGCTTCAGCTTGTTAACCGGCTGGTATGTCACAAATAAAGGCAGATCTGTACTGCACAGGAGAATTTACACAAATGCACATAAAGGTACCAAACCAAATAACTCTGAAGAGAGACCTATGTGTCACTGCACATGGTTTAACCAAAGATCATAGCTCCTCATGCAACCATATTTAAAAAAAAAAGCAAACAACAAAACCAAAACAACAAGCGATGTAAAGTAAACATTACAATATAGAGAGTAGAAATGAAGATTATGGGAAACACCACCACACAACATGGTAGCAGCCTTTGCTACTAAATGCAGCGACAATGACTGCATTTCAAAAACAGGATATCACATACATTTTAAAATTCTCTTTATACAGGGCACAGTGACTGCCCCAGGGCACAGAAAAAATTACTAATTGGATTGTATCCAGAAACAGAGCAGGTTTACTGTGTGATAATGAAAGTTCATAACATATCAACCCCATTAGAGTAAAAATATTAGGAACTTTATCTTCTCATTGTATATGCACAATTAATTGCCAGGGTAGAATGCAACAAGCAATTGGATTGGCCACCTGTGTAGGAAACTCACTACCAAGTATACAGCAAGATTCAAGAAGATACTGACAAGTGTTTGATAATTCAACATTACAGCAGTCATTTCTAACAGGTAACTTAAAACCTCGTACCTCCGAGGTCCGACCAACCTCTGCCCGCAGCTAATGAGACAAAAAGCAAAAACAAGAGCATGCACTGTTTACTACAGGGCACCTCACACACTCTTTCGAGGTCACTGGACAGGCGCGGCCAGGGACCGGGCACAGCCAAATCCCACCCAGGACGCCGCGGGTGCCCGCGCCAGCCGCGGGATGCTCCCGGGATGATGCTCCCGGGATGCAGCGCCAGCCGAACCCGGGTCCGCCCCAGGCCCGCGGGGCCAGGACCCCCGCCCAGCCCCTCCGGAGCCCGGCACCACCCCGGGGAAGCCGCAGCTCCGCCGGGCTCCCCGCCAGCCAGCCCCGGCCATCCCCGCTCCCCGCCCGGCCCCTCACCTGCGCGCTCGGCTGGCCCGGCCCCAGGACGGAGCGATGCTCCCGTGGATCCGGGCGGGAATGCCGCTCCCGCCGCCCGTCACGGGCCGCGGGGATGGAGGGGCAGAGGAATGGCAGCGGCGGAGCCCGCTCGTCTCTCCCCCTCTCCCTTTCCTCTGTCTTTTCTTCCCTCCCTCGGCGGAGCGGGGGCTGCGGGGGCGCTGGGATGACCCCGCCCAGGGAGAGGCAGGGGCTTACAGGGCGTGGGGAGCCTCCGGTGCGGTGTCCGGGCTGGGCGGGGAGGCGGATACCCCCGTCCCAGCCGGGCTCCTCAAGGCATCCCATTTCTCAGAGGGCTAAAGGCACGGCCCACCTCGGGCCGTGCTGACAAGTGTTTGTTCTGTTTGCTTTCCGCTGCCCTCTGAATGGGTCTTGCAGCTCAGACACCGCTACGCAGCCCTCTTGGCAGGGAACCTGCTCTTGTTCCAGGGTGTGTCCTCAGGCTGGAGCACCGCGGCTCACTCCAGAATGGAGCATCGCCTCTGTACTAAACACTGATTCTTGTCAGAATATAGGTTTCTAAAGGGCTGATCTTACCTGCACATATCTTTATGTTGATTCAAAACATCTGTCTTCACATCAAGGCTTACTAGACACAGCCTGACAAAAAATTGGGGAAAGGGTTTTACAACAGGCTGCATGCACATGTCTCCTACTGATGCTGTCAGACAATTCAAGACAAAAAGGGCCAGGACAGGAAGGCATTGCTGCTTTTTGAGTGACAAGGAAACCACATCTTTTGCACCTGAGAGCCAAAGCTCCCTATCAATGAACTATGCTTACCTACACAGACAGGCCAGGGTTATCAGGACCTGCAGCAGCTGGTCACTGCCCATACTGAGCGGACGTCCCCACAGAGCAACACAGTCTCTATGGTCAGATGAGTATCACTCAGCAGTCCTGGCACCCCATTTTTTCAGCTCTACATTACACTACATAGGGCCAGGACATAGTATAAGGTGATGCTGGAGTGGCAGCCAAACACTGCCTATTCATTACCTAACAGCAACAGTCTGTGCATGCCCCACTGCAGGGCAAAGGGCCAACTACCCCTGCCCACTTAATCTTCCTCTCACCCTCATCTTTCTCACCCCTGTGTACAACCTCTACCATTGTGTTTCAAGGGTATGTGTACCTACCTTGCACTATGGAGCCAAGCCAAGGAGGAACTCCGCTATGACAACAGGGAATATCTTGCTACCTTTGCTAAAGGCACAATAAACATTACAGTTAACTTGTGCAATAAAGCTGCATTGTACAACACTCTGGCTGGTTTCACATCCCAACAGAATTATTTTCTCACCCCTCTATACTCCATTGATCATCTAAATCAAAAGTACCCCCCCTTGGACCCCATCAGACCACTTGCCGAAGCATTGCTGCACCCCTCTAAGTGAACAGACTGCCACTGCAAAACACACACAAAGGCTGAGATGCATACTGACATACCTTCTCATGGTGCATTGTTGCCCCATAAGTGCTTGAGGCTCCTTTATCTTGACCTCGTATGGGACACACCTTCGTCACATTGAGCAGATCATTGTAGGGTTGTGTACCACCTGTGGAAAAAAGAAATCACAACAGTTGTGCATAGACTGACCCAACAGACAGCATCCCTAAAAATAACGTCAAATTCAGTCTGGGACTCAAATTCTCACCTCCCTGGTCTGCCCTCCTGTGCCAGAAACCTGCAACAGAGATTGCATCCCATCTGGAAACTGAAAAACAAGAAGCCACAACATAAACAGCTCCTACAGAAAAAATTGACAACTTTCCTCTAACATGAGTAGTGACCCACCTTCTCCCTAGGCTGCTTCAGCTTGTCACATTCTGGAGTACTTCTTGTCCAGTTGCCTGCCTAAAAAATAAAAGCAAGACAATTAGTCTGGTTACCCAGACAGTCACTGAGAGCTTAACCATTTACAAGTTATCGTTTTTCCTCAGGAGATGAAACCTCCAACTGCAGCCTGCAATAAGACAAATGACAACCCATCTTCAAGGTGCTGCTGTGCAAGTACCCTGTAGATCTCTTGGGGGTCTTTTATTTCTTGGCAGTCCCTGAGGGTGCTCTGGGTGCTAGGGGTCCCTGTAGGACCCCGGGGTTTCATGGGCATCCCTGTCATTTTCTGGGGGTCTCTAGGAATCCCTAGATGTCCCTTGGGGTTCCTCTTTAACACTGTCTGTCCCTGGGGAGCCCCCACAGATCCCTGGTGGTGCTGGAGTTGCCTATAGATCCCTGGGAGCCAAGGAGAAATACTGAGAGGACTGGGGGGGAACTGGGAGTATTGGGTGGAGCCCCCTCTCAGGTCGGGCAGCCCCAGGTGCAGCCAGGGAGAATGAGGAGGGAACAAGGCCCTTCCCCTCCAGGAGAAGTCCCTGGATGCACCTGGAAATGGGGTTTTGCTGGAAGAAAGTGCCAAGGAACAAAATCTATGCCAAGGGGCAGAACAGGAGAGGGACAAGCACCTGAGCAAGTAGACCAGCATGTGGTGGGGGAGCAGGCAAGGGCTTTCTCCTTTCAGTATCATCTTTCCTGTCCCTCCCAGCCCTTTCTCCATGTTCCCAGTCCCATCCCAGTTCCCTCTCAGTGCTCCTAGGCCCATCCAATTCCCTCCTCAGTCCCATCCCACGGCTCCCATTTCCTCCCAAATGAACCCAATCCCATTCCAGACCCTCCCAAGTGTCCTCAGTTTAATTCCACTCCCTCCCCAATGCATCTCAGTGACTGCAAAAAGAAGGGGAAGGTTGGAAAGAAAAAGGAGTTTCTATTCCTGGAAGAAACCTCCTCTGCCATCACTGTCTTTGTTTAAGTTAGAGGAGGCATCCCTTTCACCTGTGATTTTAAGGGAGTTGATTACCTTATTACATTTCAACTAACTGTGAAGCCTCATTTACTGTTAGCTTTGGGTTCAAATAAAAAGAGAAAGTATTTATAGAGTCATTTTCTGGGTTTGAATTGAAGGTAAATCCCCCCCTTCTCATAATCTTAGGATTTAAATTCTCCCTGCTGTCACACATTTTAAATGGCTGAAATTGAGAAGGATGTCTGGATGTGCTGTTTGGCCTCAGGGTTTCAGGTGCAGATGATGGGCCAAACAGGGCACTCCATGGCCAGATAAACTATTCCTAGCACCCCCAATACCATTTGTTCCCTTTCCCCTGTGTTTCCATCTCTGTTCTAGTTCTCTCCCAGTACTCCTTCGTTCCAAAAGCAAATACAAAGATTCCTTCCAGCCTAGAAGTTCTAAAACACAAAAGTCTCACTGCTTTAGGAGTCCCCTGGGAAACCCATCATCTACATCTCAGACCATATAGCTCAGTGTTTTCTGGTTAGGGGGAAGGGTCCATTGTCCTCTAAGCAAAAACCTTCATTTCTTACCTGGAGTCTGCCATTTTAGTAGATGCAGCTGTTAAACGAAAGAAACTGCTGGTATTCTCATTAAAGCTTACTTTTTCACCAGGCCCTTTATCCATGCCCAAGTCAGGGAAACAGACCAGGTGCAGCTCCTCCCAGAGCCTTTATACCTGCTGGTATTTGGCTGCTCCCTTGCCCCAAGGCATCATGGAAAGGTATATGGGCATGGCCAGGGGTATATTAGCCCCAGCCTCTGCTCAGGATGGTCATTCACCTGTTGGGCTTCTGTAAAGTAAGAGCTTTGCTTTTTGTTTGGTGAGTGGGATCTTACAAGTTGTTTCAGTTTCTATGAATGAGCATATTTGGTACCAATGAAGCAAGATTATAGCAGCACTGTACTTTTGTAGTTTGTTGTTCTCTTTGTTCCTTTTTTATTTCTTCTTAGTAGCATTGTGTATTTCCAGGTTATCTCAACTACAGTTTTGTCTTTTTTCACCAGCTTTCTGTAGTCTCAAGGTGAAGTTACTGCCTGTTGTAGATAGCTTCAGGCACTCAGGTTTCTGAAAGTTCAGTTGGGGTTTGCAACCTAGAGAAGGAGTGAGGGCTGGGGCATTGACTTAAGAATAGATAGAAAGGAGTATCCAGGAAGAGTCCCCTAAATGCTGGTGAAGGCTTCTCCTGACTTTGCAGACAAACCACTTAAATTTGTCTCTTCTTCACTCAGTTATTACATGAGATGATAGCTGCAGACACTAACTCTAGCTGTAGGCAGTTACTTGAACACCTGTGTCAAACTGAGGATGATAAGCAGTGGAGTTGCTGGGTCTTGGTCTTTGGGCTGTTGAAGTCATTCATTGTATTCACTTCCCTTTTCTGCAGCAGACTAAGAGAGTAATGAGGAGACTGCAGGAACCCTGGAGCCAGCCTAGGGGTACTTCCTGGGAGTCAAAGGTGGAATTGCATCCCCAGCCATCTGGAAGATAAGTGAAGGGCTCCAGCATGGAGAGGGTATGAGAGCCAGGTCCAAGTTTGTGCCTTGGCAGGAGGGATTTTGCCAGCTGATCTAATGAAATGAGTATCCCATAAGATGCCCTAAGGACAGCTCAAGAGACCTTAGCTTCCTTTTTGTCATTGAGGTGGGATGTGCAGGGCAGAGCAGTTCTGGTCTATGTCAAATTCTTTATTGTGTGCATGTTTTGTGTCACTGGGGGCCCTGGGACGGGACCTCTTTGCGTTATTCTTTCAAGGGCCTCTTTGGAAGAATCAGGCATTATTCTTGGGGTCTTGAAGGTCTTCCCTCTTTGGTTTATTGTCAATTTTGTCAGTTCCTTAGTTTGCAAGCTTGGAGATTGTACACAGGGGTGAGAAAGATGAGGGTGAGAGAAAGATTAAGTGGGCAGGGGTAGTTGTCCCCTTGCCCTACTTGCCCTTGGGGCATGCACAGACTGTTGCTGTTAGGTAATGAATAGGCAGTGTTTGGCTGCCACTCCACATCACCTTATACTATGTCCTGGCCCTACGTAGTGTAATGTAGAGCTGAAAAAATGGGGTGCCAGGACTGCTGAGCTGAGCGATACTCATCTGACCATAGAGACTGTGTTGCTCTGTGGGGACACCTGCTCAGTATGGGTAGTGACCAGCTGCTGCAGGTCCTGATAACCCTGGCCTGTCTGTGTAGGTAAGCACAGTTTATTGATAGGGAGCAGGTGAGGAAGCAAATGTTTTGTATCCCTTTTTATATCCCTTGAATTCCCTGTTAACTAGCTAATACTGTAATAAAAGGTGTTCATAGTATTGTATGAATGCTAGCTAATAAGGAAGTGTTTTTTCTTCTCTTTGGTTTTTTAATTGTCTTTGCTAGGGCTTTTTTTAATTTATTCTCACTGCAAAGATAGCTTTTTGTAGTGTTTGAGTGATTGTTGTCCTCCTCATTTTTTCTGGGCATATATCCAAATGAACCAATCTGTGGGATGCAGCTGTCTTTGGCTCACCTTGTGAGGAATCTCTAAGTATTGGAGAGCTCAGGAGCATGTGGAAAAAGAAGAGCCTTTTAGGTGAGTTGGGGAGGCAAGGAGGAGGAACGTGGACCCATTGAATGTTCAGAGAGGCCACTTAAGTTTTCTCTCCCTGTATTCCAGGTCTGCCAAGCAGCCATAGATGTGGCTGAAGGCAGTGGTGCGAGAGCCTCTGTGCAGATAGGACAGGGTGAGTAGCAAAGCTGTTGCGTTTGGCAGAGGCAGTGGTAAACACAGGGCTTGCTTTTGGGTTTCCTTTCTTTTAGCTGACTGAGGAAATACCCAGGAACTGCAGGAACCATTTGGCCGGCCTGTGTGGCCTTCCTTTGCATCGCAGATGGATTTGCATCCCTAGCCATCTGGAAGATAAGTGAAGGGCTCCAAAAGAGAAAGGGGATGAGTCAGGTCCAAGTTTGTGCCTTGGTAGGAGGGATTTTGCCAGTTGGTCAGGTGAAGTGGGTGTCCCATAACAGGTCCTCAGAGCACATCAAGGGAATTTAGATTCCTTTTCCTCATTGTGATGGGGTGTGCAGGGCAGAGCAGTTCCTGTGTACATCCCGTGCTTTGCCTTGTGTGCGTTCCGTGTCTTTTGGGTCCCTGGGATCAGATCTCTTTGTGTCGTGTCCTCAAGGGCCTCTTTGGACGTATTGGGCATCATCTTTAGGGTCTTGAAAGTCTCCCCCTCTTTGGCCCAGCGCCGATCTTGTCCATTCCTCAATTCGCAAGCTAGGACCTTCTTTGGAATTGCGTCTCTGGCTTTTGTGGTCAGATATCTTTTATGGCATCGTTCCAGGCCATATCATCACCCATTCTGTACTGCCATCCCTTGCAATGGATTGGGGCTCCTCGGAACCTAAGAAGAGGTTCTGTATGTAAATACATATGTAAATATGTAGCATTCTCTTGCATCCGTTTTTGTTATTTTGCCAGGCAGTTCTTTTCACAGAATCTTTCTCTGGCTCTTGAGAGCCTCTTCGGCTCACTCTTGCTGTATCCTTGGTCCTATTGCATGGGACCACATCCATTTTGGTGTTCTCTTCTTTCATCAAGTCTTTTGTCTCCTATTTGTGTTGTACCACATCCATTTTCATGTTCTCTTCTTTCATCAAGTCTTTTGTCTCCTTCTTGCATCACAACACATACATCTTGGCGTTTGTTTCTTTCATCAAGGCTTTTGTCTCTTCATTGCATTGCGCCATTTGTAGCAAAATGTGTTGTGTGAATTATTGTTAAGCCTGGAACTGCTCTGCCCTGAGGTGTAGACTCGGGGGTTCGGGTAATAGAAAGACAGCCTATCAATACACTTAGGCGCTGGAGACAGTGGTTGTAGAGTTATCCCTGACAGAGTAACTTTTGCCGGTCTGTGTGCAGGGAGTACAGAGAAGTTTTTGGGTGATGCTGGGTGTGGTAGGGCTGGGCCTTGAAGTTAGCCTGTGAGAATGACAATATTGATCTGCCATTAGACACTAGATGGTTTGCCTAATGAGAAGTGACCATTATGGAATGGTTGAGCTATCCCTGTGCACGTGCGTGACTTTGGTAAATCATTTCTTGGCAGTGTCTGCTGAACAGGATATCAAGAAGAAGTGAACAGAAGAGACTGGAGGAGCAGAGTGAGCAGGTGGCTTGTGATATCATGTCAGAGCCTAGGTGGGACCTTTGGCCCTATGTTTACTTGATGGTTTGTTGTCTTTGGGTTTATTTTTTTCTTTTCTTTTGCTGATGTGACAGAGTTGTTCCAGCAGGCTATAGGCACAAGAGGGGAGGTGAGCCTGGTGAATAAAGTGAGCACTGACTGCAGGACAGAAGTAGATGTTCCCTTAGAGGTGGTGTATTTCTGGTGCAGCTGTGCCTATCCTTTGTTTTCTGTGTTTCACAGGTGGCCCACCAAGTTCTATGGGCCAGTGCAATGAGAGGGGGACCCTGCTGGTAAGAGGTTATGGTGGAGGAGAGGCAGGTAGGAGCTACCACAGGAATGCCATCCTTTCAGGTGGCATCTCGGTATGTGCATTTGCCTTTGGTTTGTTGTGGGTTTTTTGCAGAGAATGTATAGAGCTTCAGAGGGCTGAAGCCACCCTTGATGAAGTAACTACCAATGTTATGTCATCTTCAGCATGCTTGTGAGTAATCTGCAAGTATTCCAAGGATCAGCACTTAAGCTCTGACCTTTTGTGTTTGCAGGTGCAGTCCAGGCTGCCTTTGGCAAAGGAGGAGCATTGGAGGTGAGACAGGGAGGTGGTGAGGAGGAGCTGGCATCTGAACATTCAGGCATGTCATTTAACTTTGTCTTTCTCCCACTAAGGTATCCCCAGAGATGACAGCTGCAGCCTCCAGCTCCAGTCAGAGCCAGTGACCTGAGGACCTGGGCACACTTTAGGGACAGTAAGTAGCAGAATTGCTGGGTTTTGGGCTCTGTGCTGCTGAAGTTCTTCATTGATTTCACTTTTCTTTCCTATAGCTGACTAAGAGATTGACCTGGAGACTAAAAGAACCTCTGAGCCGGGCCAGGAGCGCTTCCTTGATGTCAGAGATGGATTTGCAACCCCAGCTGTGTGAAAGATAAGTGGAGGGCTATGCCACAGAGGGGATGAGAGCCGGGTCTAAGTTTGTGACAGTGAGGTGAAAATTTGACGCTCAGTCTGAATTTGATGTCACTTTTAGGATGATTCTGCTGGGTCCATTTATGCACATCATTGTAATATTTTCTTTCCAGGGAAAGGAAAAACGAGGATCAAGTAAGGACCACCAACACAAAAAGGGAGACCCTCGGTACGTGCTGACCAGGTGCTGGGGGTTTTTCAGTTACACAATGAGGGGCAGGACTGGAGACCTCTCTCTGGGTGTGTGCTGGCCACACACACCTAGATAAATGTCACAGACTGAGCGTATAAAAAACAGGCAGTTCTTGCTCCAGGTGGAGGTATGTGCTGGCATAGAGGACAATGTTGCCTCCTGCAGGGACACCCACTAAGTGTGCTGAGCCTACTGAAGCCCAAGGATGCAGCAGCCAGTCATACTGGGGGGCTTGAGCACCTTGGGGTTGGTATGTACAGTAACTGGGTAAGAGGTTCAGTAACTGCATGAGTGTGTGGGAGTTGTCTTGGGATTTCCTTTGTTTCCTTTTCTCAGTTTTTGTTTCCTTTCATTTGCTACTTCATGGGAAGAAATGCTGTTTGCTTGAATTTTAAGCGGTGCTGTAGTTTCAGCCAGAGATCCTTCCGAACCCTCCTTGGAACAGCATAGCACGCACATGTTCACCTCTCATCTCAGAAGTTTTTGGTTCTTACTCAAAGGGCATTGTTTCAGGCCATCTTGGCAGCTGTGGCCTCTTGCTGTGTGTTTTGGACATCAGACTTAGTCTTGTGTTCTTACAAGATGCTTGTTGAGGCTAGAGGATTTACTGAAGAAGTTCTCATGCATCCTTCCCCATTTTTGGTGGTATCTTCTTGCAGTGATCCATTATGTTTGATTGCTATCCAAGGCCACGTCAGCCTACTCGACTGATGAGCGTAGTTCCACAGGCCACGTAGCCTGAGTGGGTATGGGGTATAGAATTCATTCTTGAGGGGAGTTTGTCGTACGTCCTTGTGTCACGTTTGTTTGTATTTGGCATGTCATCTGCTTCTCGGAGCTGTCCTGCCCTGGGTTAGAGAGTTAAGCTGAAGAGAATAGCAAGAAGTGTCTATGGTACACTCATTTTATATTGTTTTTTGGGTGTAAAAGATGAATTCTCTTTGGTTGGGGATAAATCCAAATGTACGTGAGCAGCCATCTGAAGGGAATTGGGATTTCCGGAGCAAAAGATGGCATGGGTTATCCTGGAATATATATGGAGGAGGAGCAGTGGGAGCGAGCTCGGATGAAACAATGCCATGGATAGAGTCTCTTGAGAACCCTGTGATGTTTCTGCTGAATGAGCACTATTGTCTGCATGTGTATAGCACTGAATGTGTTTACGTGGTCTCGCGGGCTGCTTCTTCTGCTTAGTTATTGTTTTCCAATTAGAATAGAAGTTTTCCAATTAGAATAAAAAAACACCAGCTGTTTCATACATTCTATCATTTGGATTGCCTTAGAATGCTCCATATTGTATATTTGCATATTTCTAGTTGTATTGCTCTGTATGTGAATATTAGAGTCTTGTGTTTCTTTGTTGGTGTGTTTTGTTGTTTTTTATTACATTGGTTGGTTGTGTTTTCTTGTTTGTTTGATTCCTTTGTTATTTTTCTGGGTTTTTTTTTGAAGATATGAAAGTCATTTAAGTAGACTGTAGGTAGGAAGAGGATAGGTGAGCCTGGTGAAAAAAGTGAACATTGAATCCAGGACAGAAGTAGATGTTGTTTTAGGGGTGTTCTGTTTCTGGTAAGACTGTGCACATAGAGTAAGAGGTCACTTCATGGCACATGAGAAGAAGAAAGACCATTCTGTCCTGGCACCATTAATCTGAGAGGAGTATTTGTCACCATTGGAGATGGTTCTCCAGGCCCAGTGAGGCAGATGCTGGTCCCGAGTGCGGTGTCTGGTCACAGGGACATCCAGGCTCTGGTGAGTCTGGTAATGAGGCCTCGGATGATGCAGAGGGCATCCTCCTTACAGGAATGCTCTCCAGTCTAGGAGCAGGTGGTCCAGTTCTGGGGGGGGAGGTTATGCAATACAGATGAGATGTGTTATGGTCCAGAGAGGGTGGGTAGTCCTGCATATGAGGGCCTGAGAAGTGGACTCAAAATTTTGGAGATGAGCATCCACCAAAGAACAAAAGGACTCTTACCAAAGAATGAAAGCCCACACACTTGGGCTCTCAGTACCAAGGATGTAGCTTCTCTAGCCCTCCAAAAGCACCAAGATCTTGATGTCCTGGCAATTCTGCCTCAGGAAGATCTTTGTCCAATTCAAGGCCAGAAAATGGCAATTTGGGAGATAGGATTCTGCCAGAGAAAGATTACCCTTATCCCCAAAAAAGAAATCCTGCAGCTTTGGGACCTCAGGCGCAAAAGATGCGGCTTCCTTGGCCCTCTGAAAGCAGCCACGTGCCCATGTCTTGGCACTTTTTGTCTGGGAGCAATCTTTGTCCGTATTGACTCTGTGTTAATTGGCCTCTTTCACACTTTGTGAGTGAACCTGTCTTGGAACAAGATCCTTGGTGCGAAATGGTGCTGCTGTCCTACCTTGAGACTGGGATTGTGACAATGGTTTTTCAGAAGTCAGCAGGTAACAAGAGAGATCATGCTTTTCTTTCTGTTACCGTTTCCAGAATAATCCTCTTTAGCCTTGTAGGGGAGATAGCTTCTTTTTTGCTAAAACTATCGCTGGTCAATGTTCACCACCTTTTTCTGCTACTCTTTTCAACTTCTCAACCTACTTCTCAACCTATTGAATGATTCTAGGATGTCTTGACAGTCTCTTTACACAGACACGATAATAAATTTTATGTCATAAAAAGGAGGGGCTGTGCAAGGGAAATTACATTGCTTCTTAATTCCCAAATAGAAACCAGTCATTTGATTACATGAAATAATGGATATTTATTTGCTATCTTTTCTCCAAATAATAAACAGACCTTTGAATACTGCCTTAGGCAGTGTCAGTTTACTCACCAGCTTAGCTTCTACTTGGTCATGATTTCCTCCAGCTAAGAATACTCTAATCCCTGGGAAGGAAAGCTCAGCAAGGGCACCTCTTGTAGTATTTTAAAGACGTTTCTGCATGGGAAAATTCTTGCCCAATTGTTTGCTTCCAGCACTCACTCAGTTTGACAAAGGTAGGATGAATACTGCACTGTTTGGCTCACTGGGCAAGTTTTAGTTTTGTAAACATCTATCATCTATTGGGACTCTGAACTACAATTTCTCCTGTGGTGATATGGAGATACGGCATTTTCTATGTCCTTAATGTTCTTTAAGAGATCAAATTTACTAATTTCTATTCTTGGTCAGCCTTTCAAAATTGAAATTCCAATACTGAAGGTATTTTAATATGAGTTTTATAATACTTCAAAACTACATTATATTTGACATTGCATGTAAAAATTAAATGGTAATTTAAACAGAAAATTAATATTAAGGAAGAAATTTTGTCTTGACCCAACACTTAAAACTCTCATAGGAAGCTTTGATTTATACTGTATCTTGCTAATGCTTTTCAGTAATAGTCATACTATAAATTGTAAGCAAATTACTACACTCTTTCACATGAACCCAGTTACAACTGCCTGTGACATTTTCCTGTTGCTGTCTGGAAGATACTCTTTTATAACAACACAAGCGTAGCCTGTCTAAATGCACTGTGTGACACTTTAAACAACAACAATGTAATTAAAATGCTACAAGAACATTTTCAAGGTAACTATTTAGCTATTATTTTTGTAATGTATCCACCTCAGTTCTGCTGAACCCTCCAAACAAAATCATGTTGACATCATACAGCAAAGTCGCACTGAGGTGGATATAGAGATAACTGGCTACTTTATTTCTGAATTCTGTGACCATCGTTATGAGGTTTCCTAGGGTCTGAATCAGTGAGATACTTTAGGCTGTACTTTGAAGCACATGAAATGGCTCAGAGTAAGGAAATGCATCACACATTACAACAGAAGCTGTTTGTTTCACACTACTTTTGTGCTAATACCTTATAAAGACCTGGGGAACAATTTTTCCTTTTTTTTTTCTCTCCAGTAGATGCACAATGAGAGTCAGTTCTCTGTCTCAAAAACATTCTACAGTACTCTTTCCTGTTCAAATCCTTCATTCAGCTTTCCCACCCTCCCTTGAGTGACACACAGAGTCTTCTGTGCTAAGGTTTCTAAGAAAATTAACATCAGCACAGTCCAGAATAGCACCTTGTAGAAAAGACAAACTCCCAAGCCTAATAATACAGACAAGAAAGATAGAATTTAATTATAGGGACCAAAATAAAGGGGAGCAAGAACTGGAGGTAGATCTTTCACATTACAAAGGAGTAACATGCAAGTTCATGACAGGTTTGTGAGTAAGACAGAGGCATAGAGATGCCAGAAGTTCTGACTCACAAGGAATATAACTGTACTATATCTAAAGAAAAGGCTAGCAGAACCTAGGGAATTTCCTCAGACTATAAAATCACAAATCCGAGTGTGTTGTGCAGATACACATTTTTCTGTCTTTAATTACATGTATGGTTCCTTCTATAGGTTCTTCATATGACTCTGTAACTCACTATGTCAGCTTTGCTGCTGACTAACTCATTTCCCTTGATCTAGCAAATCTGACTGGTTTATGACTGCACTTTTTCTTTTCCTCTGTGAGGTGACAGCTCTTTTTAATCTAAAAGAAAAAGTCCAGTAAAAAGTGAGAGGAATATAAGCTGGAAGTGTCTTGTTTAACCCATAGGGATACAGACCCAGCTATCTGAGTCCTATGGGAGTTCATATAAGCTGAGACAACACAAACAGAAAAAAACCCCATTTCTAAGTGACAAAGTGTGAGGGTTTTGTCTTCTGCTTTAATTTGTCAGGCTTCATAGCACTTCTCACTATACTGTAAATGGAAGAGTATTTAAGATTGCAATTAAATTACTTTCTATCTCTTCAGGCAGTTTATTATTCAGAAGATTGGTTAAACATGTATGTATGTGTGTGTGCATGCCCAACACTCTGAGGTGAAGGTCAACTCCATAACTAGACAGCACAAAGACACCTGCTGCAGCTACACCCCAGCCTGGACACCTCACTGTTGGAATTGCACAGGCCACATTTGCCACGTGGACCTGGTAAGGTTGTGGTCTCCTTAGTGGTCTTCTGTTCCACCACAGAACTTGAGTATCTTTCGGACACCTCTTTCCTCTGCATTCTGCCAATCTAAGGAAACAAGACAGACATCCACCTTTGAGCAGTCAGATTAAATAACCATAACAATGCTCCCTATTACTCATGCCAAAGGCATGCTACCAGTACATTCTTCACCAGCTGGAACTGCAGGAACTTCCCTTTTCCTGCCCACTCTCTAAAGAGATCTGTCTCAGTTCAACATCCCTGGTTGTAGAATACAGTCCTGGACTGTGAAATGAAAGCTCAGCAACAGAGACTTGGTAATCGTCCCTGCCTAAAGAGGTCCAGACCCGACAATAAACCCTTACAAGTACCTTTGCGTTTTCCTTCCCTCCCACTTTGCTCTCTTTATTTTTCCTTTCCCAGCTACTCTTCTCGGTGCTACTTTTCAATTTCCTATTCAGTGCAGACATCTGGTGGTCGAGCTAGGGACGGCAGCTGAACGAGGGAAGCTAAACAATATTCTGCTATGCAGAAAGGATCTGAAGAAAGGTACTTCTGTAGATGCAAGCGTGCTCAGAGCTGGAGAGGAGGCTGTTTCAGCAGAATAAGCAACACATCCCCAAGCAATGTCAGGTACATAGATGCTCCATAGTGCAAAGAATGGCTTTAGTCAGTTTTGCAGATAACTGCACTTTACTCCTCCCTGTGATGACCAGGAGCAGTTGGCAGCAGGTAGCATTTCCAGACAGCGTGTGTGACCTTCCTGGCCCACCTTTATCTTCCTGCAGTCCCCTGCCTCCTCTTCCTCTTGAATACATTTTGTGTATTCCAGTACAGGCTTCATTTCTTTCTAAATAAGAAAAGAAACAAGAGATATTTGCCCTTCCCACAGTATTGCCCTGTCTATCACATCCTTGGTGGATGTTGGCTCCAGGCAAACTGAGGCACATCCAGCAAATGACCCAACAAGGAGGAAGAATGGCTCTGTTCTATAGGGAAAATGCAGATATACACTTTGCCTGTATAAAAGGAGACACTCAGGGAACACAGATAAGAAAACCCAGAGGCAATTATAATATGCCTAATCTTAGAAAAACACTCAGGAAGACTGCACCAACAGAGATAAATCCTTGAGTATTCCAGGAAAAAAACATTAAATCACCAATCAAGATGTCAATTACTCACTGCTACTGTAGGAGGGTTACTCCCAGGCTTTTCTTGTGGCACTTACCTGACCAATCTCCTTAAGAAGTATTTTTAGAGTTGTTTTATTAGAAGACAACTGCTTTAGCACTCTAGCAACAAATCAGGGTGAATCACCTCTTAAGGGGCTATCATTGTTCCCTGTCTAACTTAAAGGAGTCTGAGGAGCCCATGGAAAGCACTATAGAAAATGCCCTGCATGACTGCATATGAAACCATTTCAGCAACGCCACCTTCTTCGCTGCTAAAAAAATCATTAGTTTCAGTTACAACCTTTGTAATCAAACCAGACCTTTGTTGGAATTCTCAAGAGAGGCAAGCTGAAATGCACGTTCATGATGCTGAGAGCTAGTAACTTATTTTGCTTCTAACAACATTGACAGAAGGGGATATCTGGATAACTCCTTTTTTTTTAAAAAAAACCAAAAAAACAAAAGAGCGCAACAGTACAAGTATCATGCAGATATATCTGAGGTGAGGCGAGATGCTTCCCACACCTGAGGATAAATTGGCTTTCCTAGTCAGCTAACTCCATGTCATAGTGGAATCAATCACTCACAGTGCAGCTGTGCAGTGAAACCCACAAGCAATGGGCAAACAGTATATTGACAATGGCAGAACTGGCTTAGAACTGATGGCAAATTGTGTCACTTGTATGGATGCATAAGAACACACGTTGTAGTCTGAAAAAAAATACAGAAGTTGATTTGCACCAAAGCTGGCATCAACTTTCTTGTTTTCTTGGTTTTGCTTTGTTTCATGGTGACAATCAGTTTGGCAAATGCAGAATAATTGAATGGTGTTCTTAGCTTCACCGTGTTTGAAAAGCAGTACAGACATCTCATAGAGGTATTTGGCAAACATCTCTACATTCTGCACTTGGCCCAGATCTGTGCTCTGAAATGTGTCTGACTGGTTGTAAAACTTTTTATTTTACCCCTCTCCTTATATATAGTGCTAAAATGCCTGAATATACACATACATATTTATATAAGAAGTTGGAAGGGACTGGAGAAACACCTTTTTTTTTTTCTTTTTTACAGTTTTTTTATGTGTCAACTCCAATCTTGTTCCAGATGTAACTCTCCTTTCTCATTAAACTTACTGTGTCAGCATTACAACATTATCATCCTGTGAAAGTGAACATTAAAGCCAAGCTGATTTCAGTCAGTGTTATTTAGATTACCTCCCACAGTAAACAAAAATCCATCCTGAGAAATAGTAACAGAGTTAGACAGATGAAGTTGTGTCATCATCTGTGCATAGCAATTTACTGAAAAAAAAGTCCTCTCCTGGTCTCCTTCCACATCAGTCTCTGCTCCTCCACTACGAAAGTCAATTAGAGATTTGCCCTTACCCTCATCAGGCAGAGAAACAAGCCATGCTCTGCCTGTCTTTCCGTGCAGGCACTGCTGTGCAGAGGGAGAGACAAAGACCACTTCTGAAATAGTTCAGGGAGCAGAATATTGGCTGCAGGTGTCTCACAGCTGTGTACATTGCCTTTATTACTCAGTAGCTCTTTCTAAATCCATTATTTAAATGTACCTGTTCTAATTATTTTTTAATTTAGAGAACTTTGGGTACATCTCTGTACCTGGTGCTTATTTATGGTGGTTTTCCTTGAGTTTAAGACCCTGTGCAAATCAAGGAAGTAATTCTGAACTGCAGCCATGACATAACTCCTTCCACATAAACCACCTCAAAATTCCCCTTCCTAGAACATAATTGCACTTTGTTAATTAATGCTACAGGCAGAAATAAGCAGGCCCTTCTGCACAACAACAGTTTCAAACATCCGGGTGATGTATGAAGATTGTAGATAATTTGAGTTCTATTTTAGAATAGTTTCTATTTTAGAATCAAGATAGAAAACCAGAGAAAAGTACAATTTTGACAAAACATTCTCAAATGTTTTGCTGCTTCTCCCTTTTTCACCACAGACATTTACAGGACAAAACATTTCTACAGATACTGAATTTACTTACAGATACAGTCTGACTTCATTGGACACATCTGGCTCCCATTAATTACTGCAGTATGCTACTCTGGGCTCATCAAAATTTGGCTTTGACTATTGAATCCTATTTTACCATATTCAACCTCAGATGAGCTATTTATTCTCCAGTGTTCTTCATCACTCCAATCCAGTCTGCAGACAAAAGTAACAGCTTAGGCAATATAAGGGAAAAATCTGACACCGTCTATTTTATAAGGAAAAAAAAAGCTGTGTCAACTCTGTAAGGCACAAGGGCTTCTACTTTACTCTAAAAGATATTTGTGCTGCTCTTTAATTCAGTAAATCGTTCTGTGTTGTTCTCACTTTGCTCCTGTTTCATGTTTTCCATTGGTATAGTTATGATCAAAATGAAAATTATTTTTCCTGATACCTGCAGTTCATCTAAGACATAAGTCTCATGGATAAATAAATACCATAATATTGAGAATAAATTACTAGAACAAAGTCCTACACTGGATTACTTATAGGACGCCTAATCTGAGAATGTTAACTGAGATTACTAATCTTAGGAAGTCTTTACCACAGGTGAGCTATTTCCAAAAAAGAAGCACAACTTTTGGATCTGTCTCCATAGAGACAAACTGACAGCTCTTCAAAAGAATATGTTCTGCATTACAAATCTACATAAGCAATACAGAGTGTGCAAGGGACACATTGTCTCAAATTCACCTTGTGTTCAGTTCTTAGAAATTCAAAAGGATCTCAAAGAATTCCCATATTTACCTTTGTTTTCTCCCAGTCATAATTAAGTTGAACAAATCCCTCTGGGTTTGGGTCAATTTGGACATTTGATATGGCAAAGTTAAATGCTTTTCCCCCTGGCAGCATTACTGTATGTTTATTTTTGCCAATCTATCATACTAAAAGAAACCATGAACTGATCAAGCCAGGACACAAGGAATAGCAAAAATGAGTATGCAGCATATATAGAATACTACCAAAAATAATGAGTCCCATAGAAACAAAGTAGAAAAAGATATTTTTAATTTAAATATGAACTTTGTGACAATGCAGTTTTTAACTGCTCAGCAGAAAGCAGTTAAACCACTTCTGAGGCAACAACAATATTAAACATTTTATAACCCAGCTGTCAAAATTTGGTCAGATTTCATCTATTTATTGTATACATGCTGAATAAACTAAACATACACCGCTACCACTCTCAATATAAAAATGTACCTACTCTTACCAAGTACATGTTCCTACTGAAAACAAGAACATGTTTTCATGGTAAGGAAATCTCTCCCTTCAGAATTAGAGCTTAAGACATCATTTTCTCCTGAGGTATTTCAATAGATGCAGTGTGAGAAACATAAACTCGCTTCCCAAACCAAGGGTTTACACACCTGACTGGCACTTTTTTGGCCAGGAATATCAGGTTTTCTGTAGGGCAAAAAATGATGACACTCATGATGACAGTTTCCTGGCTTCATGCTGATTAGTCCCATACCTTCCTGAAGGGAAGGCTCCTTCCTCTGCAGATTCTTTTTTTTCTCCAAGGCACTTAAGCATGGCTCTAAGTAAGCCAATGTACAACTCTGTCTTTCCAGCTGACCAAGGGTGACAGGTAATATGCTGTACCAAATCTATTCTATGATCTGCAGCCCACTGTTGGATGCCTTTATTACTGAAAGAGTTTTCATTATCTGACTCTAGCTCAAGTGGCACTCCATGCTGACATATATGCTTATTTATTCCTCATAGGATGCTACTCCTATTTGCTTTCCCAGCAGAAAGCTTCGAGTCACCATGGTGACAGCTATACCACTGTGACACTGCAGCACCTGCCAGTCTGGATGGAACCAAGGGGGCCACATTAACCTGGTGGCCAGGCTTTGTCAAACAGGCATTTGTCACTTCACATGTGCTGTTTCACCATTCACACTTTACAAGCATGTTGTAACATTCCCCAGATCTCACACTACCTAACTACTTATGGCTTCCCAGTCTGAAATTCAATCCCTTGCAGCATGTCCACCAGCTTTTGTGGGCCCACCTGGCTGCAAAAGGTTCTCCATTATGGTGTGATTCCAAATCTATGTGTTAAGGTCTGGCCAGATGGTCAGCCTGCTCATTGTGTTTCTCCTTCTAAATTGCCCTTGAGACAGGGAAAATAATGTCAGGAAATGAGACATTCTAAAGATTAGCACAGAAGAACAGCAAAAGCTATTTCTCTTTGTTGGTGTTTTCTGGTTTTAGCTCAGTGAATACAATGATTATGGTATAAATGGGAATAGAGGAAAATAACATGTTCACAGCACCCACTAGTTATTTGCAGCATTTGCAGCTCTCCCAGCCTTTGCTTTGGTTGTGCAGTGCAAGAAGGGAAAAGAGTTACACATCACTTTGTTTTAGTACATGCTGAAGAACTGCTTTATGCAAAAGACAGATCTTCCAATGTATGATGCATCTGGAAGGGTCTTCCAGCTGTCCCACTGAGATACTGTGCAGGTAGAACACATATAGAGAGTATTCTTTAAATGGAAAGAAATATATAGGATCAAGGACTACCCCATCCGCTAAAGGGGAGATCTATCCT
The DNA here is from genome assembly GCA_035047865.1 of Dendrocincla tyrannina. NCBI lineage: Eukaryota > Metazoa > Chordata > Aves > Passeriformes > Dendrocolaptidae > Dendrocincla > Dendrocincla tyrannina. The sequence continues at coordinate 16,502,290 of JAWWMP010000132.1, forward strand.
ATTTTTACCTTTTCCAGGAAGTGCAGCAAAGAGGGAGATTACTTCACCAGAGGTGAGATGAATCAAGTTCTGGAGGTGCCTGGTTCTTTCCAGCGTCTTAAACTACATGTGCAATACTCTGGCTTGTAAATGTGATGTCAGGCATATATCAGGTAAGTGTGACATCTCAGTATAAAAAGCTCTGTTGCCTGAAGAATCAAAAACAAATATAATTTGACACAAAAGACTAATTCAAAAATGAGCAGATTATCTCAACCTCTAGCTGAGATCTATATCTGTTCAGTCTTTCTGTAAAACTTAGTGTGTTTTCTAGACAAGTAATTTCCGCAACATCAGACAACTATTTTAATGCTATTTTGTTTTCAGATGTTTGTAGCTGAAAAAGCAGGAGCCAGCCTGCTGTTGTGAGCTTACTTACATTATATAATTTATTCTATATCCAAGTAAATTCTGCATTCTAAATTAGATGACTTGTCTGCTTACAGGAGGTTGTGGAAGCAATGTGATATTAAACTGATACATGAATGGACTGACAAAAGCAGCAAGAATGGAATTGAAATCAACACGGTAAGAGACAGCACTTAAAACTACCATTTTTACATTTGACCAATGATGGGGCAGGGAGGAAGGGGATAGAGGGAGATTGAATTTATCTAAGACTGGTTTTATATGCTCATTGGGTTCATTCTCCAAGTATTTGAGTACTGGCTTCCAAAAATTATATATGCAAGTGATAGCAAGCTTGTTGCTTTTTTCTCCACAAAAAGAGTTCTTTTGAGGGTTCTTTTTGAGGTTTTCATCTCTTCTTCTGCAGTTAAGAATGAAAAAAGGGATTACAAGGAAAATTTTTCTTGAATCGTGGTGCTATGGTCAATCCCAAGAAAGACATTTCAATGAGTTCCATTTTGACTCAGTAGGTTGTAAAATTACAAGGAGTAATTTCTGATCATGATCTTGATGCTTTTGTTTGTTTCATTTTGCATTTTACTTTGTTCCCATCTCAGAATATCTGAACACTTTTCAGCAGGGCATTAAGCAACGTAACTTCTGTCATGTGCTGAGGCAACTCTCCCAAGGACAATCACTACATGATGGGCAAGTTGTTCCATCTCTCACCCTGTCCATACCCTCTCTATCCCATGGAAGACACCCAGAAACTCCTCCTGTGATGTCCCAGTGCCCTGCCCGTTTCAGTGAAATTAGCTGCAATATGGGCTAAGTTAAAACATGTCAGCAGAAGTTGAAGAGTATGTAAATAAAGCAGAAAGTGGCTGCTGGGTATGGTCACAATCTAAACAAATTTCTTGTGGACCTTCACTCTTATTTCCTCATGCCCAGATTTGTTTCATTTATATCACAAGAGGGCACCCTGCATCAGACTACAGTTTCCCATCCACATCTTGAAAACAGGAAAGTCCTTGGACCTAAATGGGCTTACAGAGAGAGGGGCACTGAAGAAAAGGCCACCAGGGAACAGCCAGTTACACCTGCAATATCGGTGCCCTGTCCTTGGGTGGGAAGGATGAACATTTACTCTCCTTTTTTTCACAGTAGGAAGAGGACTCCTAACTGAATTCAAAAGTGGCAGACTAAAAATAAGGCACTTAAACAAAACAACTGTATAACACTTCACTGAAAACCCTCTCTCAGTTATGCTGGAGGTAATTGAAATGCAACTCTTCCCTTCTTTCCTTCACTGTTAACTGTTCAGACCTACAGGAAAATCAACTGTCAAAGCAATTCAAAACTATTTTGACAGGTTATGGAAACAGCATAAATTTGATTGTCAATTGCTTGGCTTTCTCCACTGACAACAAAGTCCCAGTGAGAATTATGCCTGAAATACTGTGTTTTCTGCCAGTATGTGCCTGTAATTGCCCATGACCAGCAAAGGAGGCAACCTTGCCCTCTAGGCCCCTTTGGCCTCCAGGTGCCACTCAAGACATAGTGAAAGTTTCTCCCAGCCTTTCCCTGTAGCTCCTGTGGAAGGAACTGGGTCTCCTGTAGCTCCTGGGCCAAGCCTGCCAGTCACAGGTGAAGAGTATCTGACAGCCCAGGACACCTGAACTCCTGCTCTGTCTGAAGGGAACTGAAGTACACCCCTGGGGTGTAACCCCTAGGCATCACTGAAGCAGCTGCTAAAACAAGCCAAGCCCCTGATATATTAATTTCATTGCCGTATTCACAATATTCACAAATAATTTCTGAAAACCAGTTAAATATACAACTAATACTCTTCACAAGACATTGTGTAACTATTATTTTGCCAGGCAGTTAATAAAAAGGAAAGAGTTTTATTTTCTGTGAAGAAAAGCAGCGCTTAAATAATTCAATTAAGTATGCTTCTATTATATAAATGGAAATTTGTATAGACAAGTAAATACAGACTTAAATAAATGCATACTTTGCTTCAAAAGTGGTGACTGACTGTTTCTAAAGTATAACAAATGCTCAATAGCACATCAACAAAAGGCACACCGTGACCTAAAGCTCTGTGTTATGAATTATGAAAGCAACCTTCTGAAATGAATCTGGATTTGATTTTGTATAAATTGTAAGGAAAATTTTGTCCTTTAAAGAGCTAATACTGTGAGGCTTTGTTCTCATACACTTACCTTTCTTTTTTCTTGGAACTTAATCTGATAATGACACACCCTGTGAATATTGTTCTGGAATATATTTTCACTAATCTTTAGTGTAAACAGCACAACATGTATTGCAGTTTTAAATTTTTACTGTGAACCATGTTGAAACAGAGATTCACAGATCCTTGATGCTCAGCCCTCAGAATTCAATCTAGATCTTCAAATGAGAGCTGTTCTCTGTGGTGTTGCTTGAGAATATGTAATGCTGTAAAACACTTTTTTATGGGACAAGGCAGACTCTGAATACTAGTTCTGATGGTTATCAAATTGTCTCACATCAAGGAATACCACCTGCTACTTCCTCTAGGCCTGAGTCCGAACTGCCAAATGGAAGTAAGTACCAAAACAAGTAAGTAACATGTTTGCTCAGATAGAAATTAAGGACAAACAGTAATGTTCTCCATTGCTAGCATCAGAGTAGGTTGTTACCCTAGCAGCAGCAGCAGGAAGAAACATCATGTTGTATGCAACCCAGTACATATCCTTTACTGGTTTTATCTCACGTTTCACATGCTCTTTTTCTAAACTGTCACTTAACTACATGGGTAAGTATATTTCTTACTAATTGTTCTGATTTTATATAAAATTCTGCTGTCATACTGCTAGGTTACTCTCATTGATATTTGATGTTATTTCCTTTTAAGCCTTGTAGTAGATATATCATATCTTTGACTTCCTCTACTAGAGGGTTGCTATGGCCTTTCTAAGAACAAGTGGAGCTCCTTTGCTAGCAAACCTGAAGTTCAACATATGCATGTCAAACAAACCAATGTAACCCTAACTTTTATTGCTTGCACTTCTTCCTATTCAATATTGCCGGCCACAATTACGTGATATGCCTCAGAAAAGGGATGCCAATTAATTTCCCACCAGATTCTCTTTTCTATTACTCCATAGCTCCCTTTCTAACTCCTTTTATGGAAAAGCAGAACTGCAGCTCTCTGAACTTCTTCCAGAGAAGAAGAAGTCTAAGGAAAGTGTAAGTCTTTCTGAAATAACTGCCTTTCTTCCAGGCCTAATTATTTCTGATTTTCTACCAACCTCTAGTGAAAACAGTCCTCCTGTGTACACTGAAATCAGCAAGAAGTGCAGTTTTTCGCAGGTATTGGGTCCTGTTTTCATATTTTTTGTGTTCAGTTTTTTATTTCACAGATTAGAAATATTAGGAAGATGGCCTAATTTGGAAAAACACATCAAAGAAAACATGTTTCTCCATTACTAAAGAAATAGTAAACCCTTTATCACAGCTGCATATATGAAGAGAAGTAAAAAGGTTCTGCCCAGCAATGCTGGCTGTCCAAATGTGTCAATACCTTTATGGTTAAATAGAAAAAAAGGTATCAAAGTGGTGGCTTTAATGCCTCTGCAGTAGCTTCAAAACATACTTCTGTCGTTCAAGGCAGCATTATCAAGAGATGGATGATTCATAAAAATGGGGTTGATCTGTTTGACTGACATGATGAGGTGCTTTGAACTTCTTTGCCCCCATCATTCACACTGTTCTGAATCACTAGCCTTGAGCTTTCAACTGGAGCTTTTTGCGATGGTTTTCTATACACACCTTTATACCCCACAAAAACATGTTAAAAAAGCAGTGAGGCAGGCATTCCACATGTAAATATTACTGAGTTATCAGACAATAAGCACTGGTTAATGGCTTACTGGTTCTTTTTAAGGAAAGTTATTTAGTCTTTTGACCACTAGATCAACCTTCGGGGCCTGCAGAGGACTCTACTGTAACATCAAGACAGATATGTAGTTTGGTTTGTCACTCTCTGGAATGTACTGGCTCCAGATGCAGCTAGAAATCCACCTAAGAACCACTTCCCTTCCAACCTCTGGACTTCACAAGGCAGGGGAGAAAAGGACTAACAGAAAGCAAATAATCCTGTCCCACAGCATCATTTGTACTCAGACTCCTTTGACTGTATAAATAACTGATGAAAAACGACTGCTTTGTTCACATTATCTTCTATGTTTTTCTTCCTGAAAAGTAGTCTCCATGAAAGAAGGACAGTGCACTTGGCTTATAATGAGCAATCCTTTTGGGTCATGCTGTAGCTAAAACTTCCTAATAAAGGAAAAAGAAAAAAACCATATTTCACAAGAGCTCAATGTAGCATAGTGACAAAGCATCAGTTGGTATCAGATGATACCCTTTCTGGCACTAAACTCACTTCTAAGCTCACTGATCTATTTTTGAGTATGAAGGGTCAGCTTAGCACATGCCTAACCACAGTAAACTTGTAAATAGTTTAGTTCCCATGAAAATCCTTACCAGCCTTGTTCTCAAGCTAAAAAACAACCAGTGACACAGGACCCCATGAGCATAAAGCACAGGATGCAGTAGCTCGGTAGAAGCAGACTCTCTGGATCTGACTGACAGCAGCACAACAGATGCAGCTGTGAGGGAATGCATCTCTAAGGGATTAGCCTTTCCCTTTATGTGGGAAAAATCTGCTCAGCATGACCAAGATAAGACAGAGGAGCTGAGAGGAAAAGCAGATACTGGTGCACTACAAAAGGACTGTTCTTCTTTTCCAGCAGAAATACTGTGAGAAGCCCACAAGGGAACCTGCTATATACAATTAATAGAAGGAAAGCCTCCCAAAATGACAGGCAATATTCCCTAGAATAGCAGAAGTCTTGTAAAGTGAATGACATTTTGCCTATTAGCCAAAAAAAATTTCTTTTTAGCGCTAGATCAGTTTCAGCTCTCTCAAGAAGAGTCTGGGAAGGTTGACAAAAAACCAACCCAAACACAAAATACCCTCATGGAGGCAGAGGTTCTTGCTTGCTCTTTTAGAGATGACAGTTGCCAATAGGCTTTTGCGCATTTTTGCATGCAACTGACTATTCTTTTCATGATAATGCCATTAAGACCTTTTAAAATAGGGGAAAAAGGAAATAGATGGGTGCGAAGAACAGGTACTATTCTTGTGGGCTTAACCAGACATCTAGACTCTTTGAAACACATTGGTTCACGTGGGTTCATAAGAGTTTTTGTATCTGCACCACAAGAAGAATGTGCACCACAAAGAAATAAGTAATTTTGAGCCATTTATATAGGAGACATCAGTGTTGTTTCAGTCCTCCTTAAGCACTGAGCATCTGTCAGCACTGAGCTGGGATTTTCAGTTGTGTCTCAACATTCAGCTCGTAGAATTAATGAGCTCTCGTAACTTCTCATTTTAGACATTTTATGATGTTTTCTTTAGAAGCTGACTGACAATAGAAGAATCTGCCATTTTCTCTCTTCCTTGCTACAGACAAGTGTGAATGGCTGTTTCCAAGCCAGTGGTTCAACAATCTGACAGTAGCTCAGGATGTTCAAAATTTAAGCTCAACACTTGGCTACACTAAATGATGTAGCAGAGGGCACAGTGCATGCTAACATTCTAACATCAAGCACAGTTCAATAATGGCCACAGAAGCAGCTCCTAGCTTGCCTGAGGCTAGGGAACTTGCATTCCCCTTTCAAGGACCAGTGACAGGCTCCTGCACCTGCTGTCCAGCTTCTGTACCATTGGAGCAGCCACCTCTCCATGCCTTGAGCATTCTCCATACCAAAGTTCTTCTTTGTTATGTGCTGCCTTTTCTGACCCACAAGACAATGCAGAGAGCCCACTTTCTGGATGGACACTGAGTAATGCTATTTCTCCTTGTATTTTCTAAGGCTTCATTACAATTGCATAAATAGCAAATCCATTTCTAACCCAGGCTAGCGGTCAAACTGTGTGACAACGGAGGAGGGAAGAAGTTCTTTTGATGCGTAAACTAACACTTTGTCCAATCCTTTCGTTTTGGCTAGGACTAAAAATGTAAATTAAGCAAGTTATTGAGGATAGAAAATGTTTCATCGTGGGAACTCATTTCAGTACCTTATTATCATATCATCCTACTTTCAGAAGATATGGATGAGGAATACACAATTTTTCCGCACCTGTCTTGCCTGTAAGCCTCAGCAACAGGAGAGAGATGTAGAGGAGAATTTGGGAAAGACCTCACCAAGCCATCCTACTAGAACAAGATGATGTTGAAATCTTCACCACTAACATCGTCAATCCAGCCACCGTTTTGTCCAGTTCAATGCCTACATGGGAACCAGTACATCATTTTTACCTCGAAACAATTGAGGCAACATATTCCCACCGACCAGTTTTAGAAGATACTCCACTGCCTGAAGTAGAATCATGGTTCACCAGCAGAGTAAGCTCTGTGAGAAATGGAACCCACAAGGCAGGGTATGCAGTAATGACTTCAGATCGTGTTACAGAGACATAGGTGCTTCCTGCCCGCACCTCTGCACAAAGGGCAGAAATAATTGCACTCACCAGAGCATTGCAACTAGGGCAGGGAAAAAACATTAATATATGGATGTACGCAAAATATGCCCATGGAGCAGTCTGGAAAGAAAGAGGATTGTTCACATTGCAAGGAAAACAAATAAAGCATGGTGAAGAAATCTTAAAGCTGCTTGAATCCATCCAATTACCGAGGCAGCTTGCTATTAAACACTGCAGAGGACATCAAAAAGGTAATATGGACCAGGAAAGGAGCAATAGACTGGAAGATCAAGGGACAAAAACGGCACCAGAAAATGGCCAGGAAGGACTTGAGTCCTTAATCCCCGATGGCAAAATCATAGAGATAAGCTCCAAAGTATCATAATCAAAGAGAGATTTAAAATTAATTAAAGATCACAAAGCTCATCTTAAGGACAATATGTATTATTTCATTGCAGGGCAAATTTTAGTACCAGAAAAGGTACTGTGAAGAGTAATCCACAAAGAAAAGCACAACAAAACACATTGGGGAGCAGAAGCACTGTACAATTATTTAAAGAGGCAAATAGTAGAAGAAATTTATACACGACAATCGTGCAGATAAACTAAAAAGTGTAAAACCTGCCTGCAAAACAACCCTCCCACCACAAACGAATTAGAAATTGAAGGAACTGGAAAAAAGTAACTTCCCTGGGCAGCAATGGCAGATTGATTTTTCTGAACTGCCTAGAAAAGGGGGGTACTGATATTTACTGGCACTTAGAGGTACCCTCTCAGGTTGGCCAGAGGCATTTCCTACCAGACGTAACAAAGCTCAAGCAGTAAAAGTACTTTTAAACTATGTAATTCCCAAATTTCGAGTGCTGGCCACTATCTCATTAGATAGAGGCCCACACTTCATAGCAACTGTGGTTCAAAAGAACAGCAAGAATTTACAAATTGATTGGCAATTGCACACTCCTTATAGGCCACAAGCCAGCTGTCAGGTGGAGAAAATGAACCAGCTCATTAAACAGCAATTAGCTAAAATATGCAAGAAACAAATCTGCATTGGTATCAAGCTCTATCTCTAGCTTTGTTATGAATACTGGTAGAATCCAAGTCTAAACTAGGTCTGAGCCCTTTTAAAATGTTATTATGGGAGACCATATGCTACTTTTAAAAAAGGAGAGGACTTAATGCAAACAGGAGAAGTATATATCAGAGAATATCCCTCTCCAATAAGCTGTTGAAGCTGAATAGGTATGTAATGGAAACCAAAGCCTGTGGTATCAATCACCCACTTCATACCATCACTCCTGGAGACTGGATTTATGTTAAAACATTTACAGGTGATACTCAGAGTAAGAAGTGAAATGGACCTTACCAAGTCCTACTGATCACATTCACAGCTGTGAAAGAAATGGTGCCATAAATACATTACTCCCATGCCAAGAAAGCTCCAGCTCCTGAACCGGTGAAAGCTGACCAAAAATAGACCATCTCCAGGGTAGAGCCTACCACTCTGCAATTGCATTGATCCTCCTGGTCACGGTAGGACAAGCCATTAACTGTACCAACAAAGTAGACATTTCCAGAACAAAGGACAAAAATGACTGGTGGTCCAAGGGATACACAGGACAAGCACAGCTGACCATCCCTGGCAAGAACAGAGGGGGAGTGGTAAACAAAATAATGACAATTTTAGAAACCGATAAACAATTGCTTGCCAAAGAACAATGGGCATACTGAATTCAATGGACCGGGAAGTATTAGTTAATAAACTCTGCATTGTGACCTCTGATCTGGGAAGTACCACTGAGTTCAGCCTTAATGACCATAGCTGAGACATAACAACACACTGCAGACCTAATGGTATTGTTAGCTAATCATACATCTGAAAAATTTCAGTGAGTAACTAATTTTGTAGAAGGTTTACAAGGAAATATTTCGGTGGCAATACAATGTGTCCAAATGGATACAACTGGTAGCTGCGGCAATCATTAGAGAAGGAATGTCAGGAAATAAAGGAAATCGCAGCCAGAAATGACACCACAACCAAGTTTGAGAAAGAACATCAGGCATGGTGGCAATTAGTGAATTTTACTTACAATTCAAAGTGGGAGCAATGGAAACATATGTTCTTAGCATCTGCAAGGCAAGGGAATGGACCATATTTGTTATCCCAGCATTAGGAGCAATCCACAATAATGTGGTGGTTAGACCATAGGACATAATGTCTGGGCGAGATATAACAATGACAAACTCTTAGCACAGAAGCTTGTATATCTAAAGAACAAATAGGATATGTCTGTGAAAAGGCTGTAACATAGAATGAGGATTTATGTTCAGACACAGAACACAGTCTGTGCACCTTGGAAATGTTTCCAAATACACATGCGCCGTCTCAAGTGCACTACAAGGGTAAAGGATGTGTGTGTATCAGGACACATTGTACAAATGTAACCACTGATGATTGTGAAGACTTAAATACCCAAATCAAAGGGCAAGACGAGAGCACTTCAGCACATAGCAGTGGTAATTAATGACTTCACAAAGGGGCTGATGGATAGGTGGTGGTGTAGTTGTTTGAAATGATACGACTGTTTGTAGCGACCATGTAATAGCAGGTATAGGAAATAGGGAACCTAATGTATAGTGAGATAACCACAAACCGAACTTTGTACCAACCCGCAAAGGATGTATGGGATAGATAAATTCAGAACTTGTTTGTTCCAGAGTATAAAAACCCCTCAAATTTTGACATATGTCAGATGCCTACATGGAGGTGCTAACCACTATGTGTGCCCCAGCTGAATAAAGGTGCGCCTTACTATACAGTGCCTACTGTGTAGTGGATTCCTTTGAATCACTGGTCCTTATGGAATATGTAACTCAGTGACCTAAAGCACCTTGTACCAGAAAATAGGCTGTAGTTAAGGACAGTAATCCTGTTGATGAAGACTGCTTCAGCATTTCTTACAAAATTCAAAATTAAAATACTTGCCTGAAAAGGCATGGACAGAATATAAAAACCAGCTTATCTGAAAACTCAAGAGATGCAGCACAATAAATATATATATTTACTCTTATTTATTTTCCTTTTTTTTTTTTTGTAATAACAGTAGCAGAATAATTGCAAATACCTTCATTTTTGCCAAGTATGTACTTTTGCTTATTGATTTGGCATCCAGCGTGATCTACAGCTACATGTTTATTTTTTTTTCCTTATTAGGTTAATCCTAGGATAGACAGAGTGACCAAGTATTCAGAACTACTAAAAACTTATTAGGTGTGTAACACAGTGAACTACATCACAGTCATAAACATAATCCCTAAAGCAAACACACAGGAAGGCTGGTTTGTTCATAGCTGTATTTGAGAAGAAGCCCCTTTTTTTCTTTTTGGCATCTTGCTCTTTCAGTCAAAGTGGATCGTGTTCTCCATTGTTAGCCTTTCAAAAAAATGCAGTTATAAAAATTACTGAATAAAAACATATTCTCATATTTCAACGCAGTTTGTACATCGGTTTCTCAAAGACTATTCTAGAAAAGTCAGCTTGTTCAACCTAATGTAAGAAGAAGGTCAAGTATGGAAAAACAGAGTAACAAAACCATACAGCAGAAGTAAGAATGTCTGTAAGATGTAGTGGTTAGTTGTAAAGAAGTGAAAAAAGAAAAAACTGCCCTAGAAGTTGTAGAGCTACATAGATAACTATCTTTTTATAACAGGTGTATTTTCTACCACACCCTTGATTTTTATTACTTTATATTTTTTAAATAACTTACAATAATAATGAGTTTGCCTACCAGCAGCCAACTCAGAAACATATTGGAAAAAGAAAAAAAAACCCACAGCCACTATTATAGTGGTGGAGAGAAACTCTCCTCAGCAGCCAATTTGTTGTGTCCAGTCCTTTCCCTTATTAGCAATCCCGATCAGGCAAACTTCTCGGCTATATTCAGCTTGTTAGGAATGGGAGCTCTTCAATGCAGACTTGGGTTTCGCTGAAAGGAATGGTGAATATTTCCCCTTCATAATCTGCTGTGAACTCTGCAGTCCTCGCAGCAGCAAGCTGCAGCAAAAGGAAAGAATATTCCATCCAGGTGTGAGGCGGCACCTGAGATCTTCAAAGGGCTCTGTCAGCACTGTTCTCAATCAATACTTAAGCTTGAATCACAACTGAGTGGGCTGTGATTTTATCTCATCTGTCAGATGTGAGAAGCTGCCTGTTTGTTCTTGAGTTAACTTCTTTCATCTTTGCTGACACAATATCGCAACTGACTGCACATTGTTCATCACTTTGAATGCCACTCAGTGTACAGAAAAATAAACCAAGCCATGCCTCTTGGTAATCCACATAATGCAGCGACAGCAGACATTCTATGCACTAGACTCTGCCCAGAAGCGCTGACCTGAAAGGAAGAGGGAAACGTAAATAGGTAAAGACAATCATTAGAATGATGTAAATCTTCTGAGACAGCTTCAGAGGGCCTATGAAAAGGATCCTGGAAGCTGAGATTTATGTTACCACTGATTTTTATCTTGCCACCCTGTGTAATGTGGAGAGTCTGTGCCCTGGTGTGAGTAACTTTCTATTTTCTCCTCAAAATAAGGGGAATCAACTGAATGCAATTGTTACTCCCCCTCATGATATTCCAGGAAAAAACAACATGGCCTGAGGAGAATCCTTAGGGTTGTGGTGTTCGGTGTCTCTTGCAGTGCTGCAAAGTGGATTGAAGAGTTGGGATGTTATATCCATGGGTACCTTCAGGTGTTAACAAACCAGCTGTCTGCAACAGTGACAAGGACACCTGACAAATGGTCGGTTCCTTGGGATATCAGTAGCTTTAGGACTAAAGGGGAGGTATGGCTTAGGGGTGAAAATACAGCCCAAATTTACACCTACTTAATTCTGTGTCTCTACCTATACACCTGATTAGTTTTCTCTGCTGCCATGAATTAAACTTAAAAAAAAAAAAAAAGAAAAGTTAAAATTCAATTGGCAAAACATGGTCTAAAATAATGCCGTAGTGGTTCATGTATCCTTCCATAATTAGTAAAATGAAAAACTTTAGAAGTCTATATTCAACCAGCAGTAGAATAATAGCCAAACCCATGATTTTGCTGAAATTTGTTTTTCACAGCCTGGCCTCTAAATTGTTAACCGGTTTCATGAATACATTTGGCCCAGAGTGATCTTTGTGCAAACCTCAGCCGTGCCTGAAAGGCTGGTGCATAAAGGGATGCAGTAGCTGTGAAAACATCTGCTTGGAAACCAGAGTGCTCTGTATAGTACTTGTGAGGAAGTAGAGATTTCTTGGATTTTAGAAAGCATTTTTTTCCTACACTGAGTAACACCAGGAATTAAGATACAAAATTACTTATTCTAATTCCCATTTCCTAAGGGAAAGAAGGACTGAGAGGGTTTAAGATAAAGATCGATTGTTCCATATTTTTTCCAAGAGTCCCATATTGGAGGGGGATTTACAATGACACCGTGCTCCATCTGTTGAAACATGTAGTGTAGTGTGCCATTTGGTTTTAACTGTTTGATGCTTGCTCTGTATCCCATTCTGTTTGTTTATTGATCTGGGTAACCTGACACAAACCTTAATGTCTTCCATCTGTCCTTTTCAACGTGATTCTCAGGACTTTCGCTTTCATAGGAAGCCAAGTAAAGTGCTGCAATCAGAAGCAAATACATTATGTTAGGCCTACTGGCATTTTAAGATTTGTTCTCCCTGAAAAGTGGGCTGAGTTAAATGAAGCAGGCATGTATTATCCATCCTTCAGATCAGGGCTCCAGAATCCCATTAGGAAGTATTGCATTGCTTATAATTGCATCCAGATGATACTAACAAACTGTGCATGAGAACAAAGACTACCCTGAGGGGGGAAAAACAACCAGGGGAAACTCAAAAGCATGAGTAGAAGAAAGCACTCTAAAGAAAATAAAAAAAAATGAGCCCAGGGACACGTTGCTTTGTAACCAGTGAAGTCCTATCTCAAGCAGCACCCTTTAGTGTGAAGTATCCAGAAAGTCCATATGAATATACTTCATATGACATTTAGAGGGACTACATCAATTTTATTCATTCCATTTCAGAGAAAAGGACGATGTTGGTTATCACAGACCATGTGCATATAAAAGAAAAACCTTATCTTCTCTGCTATTTGTAAGGGAGAAGGGTTTTTTACTTGCCAGACAGAGATGTCTCAGGACAAAGTCTTTCTTTACTCTAAAGAAGCCACAACTTAACATGGGAAGACAAAAGCACTAGCCAGTGACACCAGACCTGCAAGGAAGTCCACAGTTCCTTACCATCATCACTGAAGACTGGGACAGTGAGCAAGTACTGCAGAATCTTCCAATCCCTTTCAAAAGGACACTCCACTTGCTTCCATGTCATAAATTCACTGACTTGTTTTGCCAATTCCCAAAATTTCTGTCAGAAAAGAAAACAGAAGGGGTGCTATAAATTGAACTGCGCTACTTACTCTGAATCTTTTTTAAAGAAGAGAGAGATATCATGGTTTTGAGTCTAGGTCTTGGACTGTCCCCAGCTTTTAAGAAAGAATTGAAAATCATCTGACTCAACAACTCAGCTTCTAACTTTCCTGTTCCTCTTTCAAACTGCAGTAACTTCCCACTCCTTCACCTTGGTAAAACTGCTGTTATTTATAAATACAAATATAGTAGATCATGAACTGCACTTAGTTTCTTTCAAGGAGCTGGTAACACTCATTACACCAACCTTTCACTTCAATGATGCTCATGCTTTTTGGTTTGCAATGAAATACTTATTGATTTTCACATCAGAAGTCTCTAGATGTTTAATACAGACATTTCAAAATCCAGATGTTTTTTGTTAGTTAAGTAATCTGAAATGCTCTATTTTCTTGCTGGAAATTTATGCCAAAAAAGAACACTCTCCATGTAGTGTGTTGATGTCATTCACTGATAAACTCTTTCAATTAAAGTTTAACATGCCTCAAGTGCACATGGATTCCTTGAGCAAAAAGACGTTCCAGATTATTGCATAACCTAGCTTTAGAATCAAGCTAATTGAGGTCAATGGCTATAAATGAAATGCACTGTAATTTTGTGTGAATGACCCAGGTTTCTTAAAAACTGAATACTGGAAAACAATTCACTGGGTATTCCACACTGTCAGATAACAAGCATGAAATCAGCGGCAGAACTACTGGAAGACAAGAGACTCAGAACTCCTTCACTGCTGCTCTATCACAGGTTTCTTTAGAGGCAATCTGTGACTTAGATGCATGAAAATACTGCCTATAAATCTTGTAAAACAAGGAACTCACCTTCTACATAAACAATTAAAAAATAAGCTCTAAAATACTAATTTGAATGATTTTGTCATTAAGTGTAATAAACCCATGAATTGAAACCTTGAGATGAATTTGAGCACTGGGAAAAAGTTCTGGATATTTCCCCACTAAAAAATTATTAATATATCCATAAACACTCAATCTTCAGTAAAACTGCTTTTTCCTGACTACCTCCCAGTTCCTCTGAAAAATAACATTTAAATTCCAGTCTAATTTTGCTCTTCCCAGAATCCAGTGGAAGCTGAACCATGATATGATTCAGTTTCCTGTTAAAGGGGCTGACCCTGTATCACTACCACACCCCACAGTGCTCTACTTACTTCAAAATTGACATGACCATTTGGAAGACGATTGGCACAACCCTCATTGAGGAAGTAAATATCTTTGATCAAGAGGCTGAAGAAAGGTATTACGATCTAAGGAAAGAACAACATGATTCTTAGTCTGGTCCTGAATCAAGACAATGCTCTACAGAAAAAATAAAAGGAAGTCATGTAGTACAAAAGATAAGCAAAATACTGAAGGACTAACATCTCTGTGTTATCTCTCTCTTACTACACAAAAATTCTGCATTCACTGCATTCTGAAATACATGATGTCTCTCCACAAAGAGAGTCCTCCCTGGAATGGCAAGCTAATCCCTATAGTTTTATTTTCAGCTTTATGCTAAACTGCTTCCATTAATTTGAACTCCTATTGGCACATAGCTCCCTCAAGGTCACAACCAAAGCACCCATTAGGAATTCCCTGCCTGTCAGCTGTGGCTATGAGACGTGTTCAGAACAACAAAATGCCTAACATGTCCCTCTTGTTTTCATTTTTTCATTCTTCCTTGAAGATTCCAGAAGAGAAATGCTCAGAAGTGCCTATTTCTTACATGTAATCCCGGCAGGGTATCTCCTACTGTAGCTTTCCCTCTTGACAGGACTTGCTTGGTAAACGAGGGGAGATGCAATAAAGTACAGCAGGGAAAATTTGGGGGTAGCAGCACAAACGGTTTTCGAACTACAACTCCCTGAGCTCATGCAAGAAATTGAACCTTGGTACTCGTTAGCTTAAAAGAAAGCATTTCCTGCCAACTGAACAAAACAAAGTACTTTTCTTTGGAGAATGCTGCAACATTCTCACATTCTTAAAATGATTCTGTTTTAATGCTACAAAAATTTTCACAGCTACACATCCTTGTCACAACTGGGGACAAAACAAACGCCACTTAGCGCTCTTTCCATGGAAGATTTCACAGTATCATTTCAATATCTGCAAATTCTTTCTTTGAAGCCTTAAAATTCACTTTTCTATGAAAAATGAAAATCATCTTACTTTAACTTATGATCCTTTGAATGATATGTGAACAGATCCTTAGGACTTAGAAAAAAAACCCCTGTATAACAACAGTATAGACCAGCAGACAGCACACGGATTTGCTTCATCTGCCTGGTAGTTTACTCTGTGAGCAACAAGATCAGGTTTATTAAACACAGTCCTAATATTATAAGCAGTTGAGGAGCAATTGCTTCTAAGTGAAGAGCAGCTAGGAGGCTGTTTGGTTCCTTTCTACAAGAACTAAAATTGAGATTCTTCATTAATATATGACAAAATGCAGTTTATTTCTCAGAAGTTCATTTATTTTAAAATTAAAGACAGATGCCACCGCTATTAATGCATAGTTCACAGTTGCTCTTGAATCTGGAAGGTGGATTCTAACTCAGTGCATTACACAAACACCTGATTAATGCCACCATTTCCACTAAAAAACTCCAGAGTACATTTAAAGTTCATCTAAAGACTATACATAGGAAGGGGACTCCATAGCTCTGTCTAGATTTGAGTTTGGAATACCTTTTCTGAGCAAGTTTTAAAGTTTTTCCACCCTAAGCCATAAACCACTTAAAATTCAGCACAAGTAGCTCTAAGAGCAAATTACTAGCAACCTCTTTTCTGTCCTTAGCTTTTCCATCTATTTTACTGGCTCGTGAAATACAGTTCTCTGTCAAAAAAAAAAAAAAAAAAAGAGCAGAGGCAATATACTTTATTTAAAAAATCAGAGTGATCATTTAATGTTTGCAGCTTTTGGTCAGCACCAAACTGAACTGGCAGCCCGAAGAAGCTTTTAACAATCCCACCAGGGGGAGGGCTGCTGAGAATCAGAATTCCAAGATAAAAGTTTACCCTGCAATTTAATAAGCACATTTCATTTTGCCTCCTGCCAAGTAATTTGTAAACATACCTTCTCTCTGTTGCTGTGAGCTGTCAAGGACCTCTGAGTGGCTCCACGCAGAGCAGTTCGGTAATTATAAAAATTGCTAGAAGGGTCCATCTGATGCTACAAGGCATAAAGAAATTTAAATAATGAGATAGTGGCATCACCACGCACTATCCTTTTTCAATTGTGCAACTATTTTAAAATGGAAAAGGTCTTCTGAACAGCACCACAAGTACAAGTTTTTAGAGGACTGTTGTACCTCTTTATCTGTTCATTTGGTCAGAAGAGAACCTTATTCTAAAATTGTTCATTCAGCACAACAAGGGATCCAGTACAAGTCAGGGGCAGGAAAGAAAAATGCAGGCTTCATGGACCTTCTTCCTCCCTCCACAAAGAAGGTAGTTCATCTTTATTTCAAACATCAAAATAATGAAACTAAGAAAAGAATGGGTTGGTGTTAATATTCTGCTCTTCCTAGTATGCAGGTTTCTCAGAGCTGATCCAGTTGCAATGGTAAAGTAAGATCAGACACCTAAAGCTATTGGTGCCCCACCTCACTGCTCCACTGCTCACTGGCTGCCACACCTCAGTGGTTGGGATGACTGCATGGGTCACAAAGCATGACCTTAACCAGCAAAGTCCAGCCTGCACAATCAGGTCAAAGGAAATAGGGCTGTCATCCTAAAAGTACCTTCCTGAGCTGTGCAGCCACCCTTAAGGCAAGGAAGATTATTTTCCACGCAAGGGTGGGGGACGGAAGTGTGAGGTGGCTACAGAGATCCAGTTTTAATCTGTTGCCATAATACAAGTCAAATCTCCTGATGATATTAATAAATATTTCATGCTTGTGTCAAGTACATAATATTATCTTACCTTACTAATAAATAGCCTGAATGAACTGATTGTAATTTACAGCAGGATAATCAAGTGACTGGCAAATAATCTCTTGGGTAAATGACAAACACGTACAGTGCTGCACCTACATGATCTTTGACCAAGTTCTTTTCTACCTGAAGGTGACTGTCAATCAATTATTCAAGACAAATTTCTCTGAAAGTGCAAGGCAGCTGCCTTACAGCTCAACTTGATTTTCAAAGGCAGAACTGCATAAGGTCAACCTATACAATCCCTCTCAAATATATCTCCCTTTAAAGGCCTTACCCACTTTTTGCTTTCTTAATTCTTAGGAAGTGGGTTTGGGAATTAAAAAGCCCAAACAAACAAACAAACTTCAATTTCCTTCTTCCAGATCAAAAAAGCAGAAGTCAGCTGGACAATTTCCACAAATATACTAAATTAAACATGTTTAATTAAACTTAATAAATAAAATAAATTTAACTTCATTAAACATATGAGTTTGAAGCCAAATTCATATTTTAGAGCAGTTAAAAGTAAAATGCTACTAACAGTCCCCTATTGAAATATTAGCCAAACCTACCTCAAGAATATAAAATTTGGCTGTCTTCACTTTAGCCCAGGTTTTCTTTAATCGAGACACAGGACTCATGTTCATGCCAGCTGGATACAAGAGCAAAAAGTCTTTCAAGTAGCTAGGACTAGTAAATATTTCTAAAGCAAAGGACTTATTAACAATAACAAGTATTTTTAACAGAACTACTCAGGAAATTGGACTTGTTATTTTCTTTAAATTCCAAAACAACCTTGGAAACAAAATCTACATCTCTTGCAGCATGAAAGCTCTGAAAAAGGGCTATGACATTATTTAATATGGATTTAATAAAACATGAATATACAGTAGAAAAGCTCCAATGAGTGTTCTTACACCATCTCTTACATACTTCATTGAAAATTAAATGTAACTATGAAGTTCTCACATTTCAAAGTCAGAAAAAACATTCCCAGTGTTTTCCTATCAGATGTAAAGAGCTGTGAAACTTTTAATCCACTAGGATATTTATAGTCTGATAGAAATGATGGAATACATCGATTCTCCATTATTACAGGAAAAGTTACTTTTTCAATTTAGCACTGAAGTTGGTTTAAAAAAGTAGGGATTTAGATCCCTCAACAGTTGCAATGAAAACTTTGGTTTTGATTAATTTGTACTACACACATGGCACTGTAACAGTGTTGTGCCATTCTCAAACACTTTCCCTCCCAACTTCATGCTGGTGACCAAGCCAAGCAGCAGACTTTTGTGTAAAGCACTCTGCTTCCTTTATCCAGATTCCAACAGGGACAAAATATTGCAGTACATATACTTACAAATAATAGCCATTAAGGAGTTAAAGTTGCCAATGTTAAAACATTCCCGTGCCACATCGATGAAATATTCTATCACTCTTGCTCTGTGCTTCTTCTTCACAGGCTGCAAGAGATGCCAATTATACTGTTATGCTCAGCAGCAAACAGAGCATTCTGATACATCCCCAAAAAGAAACAACACTCCTGTTAAAAGTCTTTTCCACATGTACCACAGCTTCACACTATTCTTTACATGCAGAGAAACCCACACTATTGTGTTCAAAAGCTTTCAGCACAGCAAAGATAAACCAGATATGAGGCAGGTAGATGGCAAGGACAACAGGCAAATAAGCTCTGCCAAGAAGGACACGAAGAACGCCAGAGCAGAGAAGAGGGTCCATTCAGAAGGAGCTTTCACAGGACAGAGCCGCAGGCCAGGTGCACTCCCGTTCCAAGAAGGACTAACCCAGCATAACATTGCCACTGCACCACAGGAACAAGGCTGAGACACCAGCATAATGCTGAAAACACTGAATTTATTTCTTCTTCAGACATCTGCTGACTTCATTCAAATGTGAAAAAGTACAGAGCTGAGAGAATGAAAAGTCCAAAAGGCACCAAACCTGTAAAGTCTTCACAGTTTTATATAACTAGACTAAACAAAACCTTTCAGCACAAAAAGTCCTTGCTCACCATACAGATTTCTGTTGCAACCAAGTAACTGAGCCTGTTAAACCATTCCACATAGGCTTCAAGATTCCGAGTCTTCTTTTGATCTCCATAGCAGCTCTACAGATAGAAGAAAAATAGCAACTTTTAGTGCAATTTCCATCTTTTCCCTGAGATAGACCTTTTGGCTTTCTGTCTTGCCATCTCCAAACATTGTCAAGCAACCAGGAATAACACAATTACCCAAAGTGACAAAAAGCTTAGAAGGAAAGCAGCAGTGACAGCATCTGAGCATGTTCTGAGCTGTGGCCCAGTAAAGCGCTCAAGCAGGCAGGTAAAACCCATCATGTACTTTAAGTCCTACCGGGATACTTTAAGGACTTATGCAAACAATTAGAGCTAAGTGTCTGCTTAAGGATTCCTTGAATGTGAACACTGTTTCAGTCCCTACTCCTGTCCCACACTGGAGTATGTAGCAGACACATTATGCTCCCTGCAAGTGCAAAGAAAACAAGGCCAGGCCACTCCATGGGGACATTAAGTTGATGACAAGTTGACATACTGCATCCTAACTTCGGGAGATCAGCTCTACCATTTTGACTGGATTTTCCCTTTCCTGACCACTGCATCTTGGAATGATTCCCACACCACTTCTCAGGGTTGCCTAAAAAGGGGTAGACAGCAGTTTTAGTGATCTTTATCTACAAAATAATTTTCAGAGACCATCTGACTGAACTTAAATTGTAAACTTGTGTCACCATTCTGTCTGTCAGTTTTAAGGAGGACAGGTAATTCAAGTTTTAATGGACTGACTTTGGCACAGTTTACTTACAGAGCATAAGTCATCTTGAAAAACACAAAAACCAAGCCATCTTGAAAACAGCACCCAAGGAGATGACAACTCTGTCATGCTTATTTAAAAACACTGCATCTTTGCCTTTTATCTTACATGGATCTAGAGCTCACTGCCTCCTTTTTGTGATGTCTGCCCTACTTGCAAATTGCCCCACTTGCCAATTTGCTGCAAAGAGTTCAGTTTATTAAAAGGAAGAACAGAAATTGAAAAGGAGTAACGCAAAAGCCAGATTTAAGCTCCACCTCTTCCAGCTGTAGACTACAGCTGGCCTGGAGGTGACCTTGTAGGGGGCCTGGAGAAAACATTCATAGGATGACGTTATCCCTTAGCTTAAGTCAGAAAAACCAGCAAATGTGTTTTTTGTTTCAAAAAGTCAATTTGTTGGCTGAATTCTGGAGCTTCAAGAGTTGTCCTCCAGAGAGAAAAAAGCATTAACAGAATGTTTAAGAGGAATACCAAAGCCTTTTCATTATAAAGCTTGGTCCTCATTTATTACTGGACTTCACTTCCCACTCATGGTGCACCTGAGCTCCATGATGTTAAATGCTGCATTTCAGAGCTGCTCCAGATCTGCTGCAATTACCTTGTCATTATTCAAAGGATCCTTTTGAACGAACGCTTGGATAAATTCTTCCGGTCCAATATAATTGAGTCTCTCCTAAAAAAAGCGCAGAAGTAGCCAAGTCATATCCCATGCTAACCTGCACTTCAAAAAGAGGGGAAGGATGAAATCATACTTGGAAATATAACAACTCACAAGCTCTATGTGTGTCAGCTGCTGAGCTAACACATAGGGATCATTGCAGACTGCGATTATGTCCCTTTGGATGGACTGGGGCTTGGTCTTTAGAACTGTGAGGCGATCTCTGGATGTGGCATCAATTTTTGCAAGCACTTCCTCATACTGGCTGACAGCAGCAAGCTTCCGGATCAGGTTCTGGAGCAGCTGGTGTACGTTCTTCCTATACATCTGTTAGGACATTAAACAATCGGTGAGACATTGTCAAAATGCAAGAACGTAGCATTAAAGTCTGCCTGACACCAAACCAGACTGCTGCTGGTGCCTGTATTTGTTGTCAAGATAAGCTCTACTATGTGAATTTGTAATATTAGCATTTCATCAGACCAAAAGGAATCCAGCTGAGGATTTAAACAGTGATTGTCTCACAGATTCAATATTGACTCAGTTAGCTCAAGGCACAGCAGAAAAGCTGTGCACAATCCACTTCCTGAAAAGTATGACCAACCACCAGAAGAAATACAAGAAATAAAAATACTACATCTTCTCCTGCTTAAGACCACAGGAAAAAATATAGTGGCCACTCAGTGATGAATAAAGGGCCTGCTTCTCTCTGGAGCAAATAAAGATCAGTTTCACCAAAGTCAGAGTTAAAACTTGCACTGAATCTGAGAAAAAGAAGGCGATAATACAACCATCTCTCTCTTCTTTCACCTTTGCAGGCCTTTCCATGCAGTGGTTTCAGTTAACTGGGGTGACAAATTTAAGTAGGAGCAGGACTCAATTCTCAAGTAGATAGATCTGTGTAACCAAGGTGGTTACTCTTTCAAATTCCACATACCATCCTAAAACCATTAACACAAAACCTAAGTGGCTGCAAAAAGGATGATCCAAAATCTACTGGTAGCACACAACAGTGTGATCAGTCCACGGCAGCAATATTTCCTTTATTCTGATGAATTTGCCATTCCTTCCAAAGCTTTTTCAAAAGATGTTTTTCTGAAGGAGCAATATGTTAGTATGGTGAGCCATTTTTGATGGGCTCTTACTGACAGTTCTTAATAGTACCAGAGTTCAATAATTCAGGAAGTGGAATAAGAAGCTACAAGTACAAGAGCAATAGTGGTCAGGAATAGGAAACACTGATTCTTTTGTATCCTTTACAGTAATGACTCACACAAATCCAAGCAATCTCAAGGAAAAGCAAGGTCAAGGAAGTTGCCATTTACTGTTCCAAGAAGGTCACAGTAAACCAAGTAAATTTACTGCAGCACTTGCTTTCCCTTTGTCTTTCTGAAGGAAACTTCAAAGTTAGAAACCCCTCAAAGCTAGAAAAGATTTACAGCTCTCTGCTGAGTAAGATTGCTCCCTAGTACTCATTTTCTAGCAGTTTTGTACATCAGTCTTTCCCCTCAATAGACGATTTCACTGTTTAAACTGTCTGTATAGCCAGAAACTTCACTGTATGCAACCTTCACTCTTTTCATTTCAGTCTTGCATTCACCAACTCAACTTCCTCCAGGCTAAACAGGTCTTTCTTTTCGTGCCAATGGGTGTTTTTCAAGTGGGTGTGAGTCCTCAATCTTACTCTTCTTTGAACTGAACTTCAGTTTCCTACCTTTCTATTAAGAGTACCTATAAAAAACCCCAATAGTATAGGAGCACTGTACAGAGAAAGAGACCTCATGGCACCCCTACAGTGAAGGCAAACCTATTGCCTCTTCACCATCCAAAGCTCCCTGCAGCTACCTTGCAGCAACAGTCAGCTTGCCCATCAAATTCAGTCTCTTTTTCATTTGTATTTCATACTGCATCTCACACTCTTGTTCCATCTTCTTTCATCCCTTCCTACTTCCACAACATCAAAATGTATTTCATCTTCCAAATTCTGCTTAGGTTTGTTCTCTTCCATCCTTGTTTACAGCTTCTCAAGATCTTCCTGGGGCTTTGGCAGCACTCTTAACTCCTCCCAGCTTACCTACATGCTTGTTAATATGCTGTTTGCTGCATCGTCCATATCTTTATTCAAAAGCTTACATAAGGAACACTAGCCCCTAAGGAACACTGGAAACACGATGCCATTTAGCAATTGCTCTTTGTGTTTATAGTTCTTCCAAATGCAACTCCAGTGTATTTCGTAATCTTAGTATTATGCCAGCTTACACAGGAAGGATCTGCTTATTGAAACCTTGTTAATTGCCTTTTCACTAAGTAAATACAAGCCTTGGCTTTTGGCTGAGTTTATTTCAGTACTTAAAAAACAACCATCAGTTAAGCATCAAAATATTTCATAATACCTCCATGGAACTTTCATCTGCAACCTAGGACTCAGGAAAAGGTCAAACGATTTCCTTGTGTTCTTCATCCAGAGAAAGGAATATGACAGCTTTCCTCAGAGTCCTTAGCTGATGCTTTAAGCTCCAGACAATCTTCCTGGTCTAGCCTTCTTTTAGAAACTTTTCCCCAAATCTGTTACTAATTTCTTCACTGACCTACAGATCAAAGGCCCAATTTCAACACACCTTGCTTACACAAACTGAAGAAATTATCAACATTGATAGGGATTTGTTAGACATACAAGGCTTCCAGGTGTCTTGGCTAGCTTCTTCCAAGCAGAATCACTAAAATGATGAACACTAACATCCACCAAGTTGTGGCTATGGGCACAATATGGAATTATGTTACGTACTTAGGGATGGAGAGAACCTTGCCCATGCTTTGAAAGAGATCTGCTTATGCTGTGTGGTTTCTTCCTAGGCCTAGGTGCCAGGCAGAAGTTTCTGCCTACCAGCACCTTCATAATAAGTTAGCTTAACCACCCAGAGCCATACCATGTTATTAACAGCAACAAACCTGCAATATCAAAGCAGTAAAAGGAACGCCTTTTTATCCAATGACTTTGTGTACAGACAACTTACCTCATCCCCACTGGCTATTCTTTGTGCCAACTCCTTTAAGTTCCTCATCATTCTTTCATCTCGGAAATCATAAGGAAAAGTCTCCGTCCATTCAGTCAACAACTGTAGGATTTTCGGTGCAATTTTTTGCATCCATTTCTATTTGAAAACAGTAGTGAGGAATGTTACATGTAACAGCAATACAGCAAATATATAACTCAAAGGAAATAGAATTCTGTTCTGTAGGATATTGTGGAGCATGTGCATGAATGTCAGTCAAATTTTTAAGCTTGATTTAATTCAGCGTTGGATTACAGGACAAAGTCAGCAGCCATGGAAGCCAATGAAGACACTCTCATTGGATTAACTGACCTGGAAATTAGGCCTCAGGTATGTGGAAACCTTAGAGTGACTCCCCTCATTATCAGGAGTGTCTCAGTGCAAAGCATTTATTAGTCTTTCAATAACTCGTGACTAACAGCCAGCAATGAAAGGGTATGTTCCAGTTCTGCCACGGCTTATGCACACACTACATCATATACTGAGAAGGGCTGATGGGAGATGTGGTGGTTGGAGGCCATCTAGGACACAGTGACCACAAAATGATTTTTGATTCTCAGTGGAGTAAGGAGGGGAGCTAAAAAAACCTCTACCTTGGCTTTCCAGAGGATGGACTTGGGCTTGTTCAGGACACTGGTTCAGAAACAGTTCTTAAAAACAAAGTGGTTCAGGAAGGCTGGACACACTCAAAGAAGGAAATCTTAAAGGCACAGGAGCAAGATGCCCCTGTGTGCTGAAAGACAAGCCAGCAGGGAAAAAGACAAGCCTGGCTAAATAAGGAGCTTTTGCTGGAACTCAGGGGAAAAAAGAGGGTTTATGACCTTTGGAAGAAGGGGCAGGTAACTCAGGAAGAGTACAAGGGTGTCATCAGGTCATGCAGAGAGAAAATCAGAAAGGTAAAAGCTCAGCTAGAGCTCAATCTGACCGCTGCTGTGAAAGATAATAAAAAGTCTTTTTATAAATACATTAAGAATGAAAGGACGACCAAGGAAAATCTCCATCCTTTATTGGATGAGTGGGGGAACATTGTCACCAAGGCTGAGGAAAAGGCTGGTAGAGAGGGATGGGGAGCAGAATAGATCCCCTGAATTTCAGGAGGAAGGAGTGACCTGCCATGCCATGTAGACACCCACTAGCCTATGGGACTAAATGGGATTCATCCAAGTGTACTGAAGGAGCTTGGTGGAAGAGCTCACCAAGCCACTCTCCATCATCAGTTCTGGTTCATCACGAAGGTCCCAGACGACTGGAGGCTGGTGAGTGTGATGCCCATCTGCAAAAATGGTTGGTCAGCCTCTGACCTTGGTGCTGGGGAAGGTTATGGAACAGATTATCTTGAGTGCTGTGACACAGCACATATGGGACACCCTAGGGAGCAGGCCCAGCCAGCAGGGGTTTAGGAAAAGTGAGTCCTGTCTGACCAACCTGATTTCCTTTTATGACCGACCAGGTGACCACTTGGTGCATGAGGGAAAGGCTGTGGAGGTAGTCAACCTGGATTTCAGCAAAGCCTTTGATACTGTCTTTCACAGCATTCTCCTGGAAAAGTCAGCAGTCCATGGCTTGGAGAGGTGCACTTTTTGCTGGTTTAAAAACTGACCGGATGGCCAGGACTGGAGAGTGGTGGTGAACATTCTGCATCCAGTTGATGTCTGGTCATCAGTGGTATTCTCCAGGACTCAGTTCTGGGGCCAGTCCTGTTTAGTATCTTTATTGATGATCTGGGTGAGGGACTGAGTGCAGCCGCAGCCCAACAAAAAGGGACTTGCAGGTGCTGGTTGACAGCAGCTGAACATGAGCTAGCAGTGTGTCCAGGTGGCCAGAAAGGGTAATGGCATCCTGGCCTCTATCAGCAATAGTGAGGCCACCAGAATCAGGGAAGTGATTGTCTCCCTGTCCTCAGCACTGGTGAGGCTGCACTTTGAGTGCTGGGTTCAGTTCTGGGTCCCTCAGTTCAAGAAGGACATTGAGGTGCTGAAGCAAGTCCAGAGAAGGGCAACAGAGATGGTGAAGGGTCTAGAGGGTAAGTTGTGTAAGGAGAAACTGAGGAAGCTGGGGTTGTTTAGTCTGGAGAAAAGGAGGCTCAGATGAGACCTTATCATTCTCCACAACTACCTGAACCGAGGTTGTAGCAATGTGGGGCTGGCCTCTTTTCCCTGGCAATTAGTGCCAGGACAAGATGAAATGGCCTCAAGATGTGCCAGGGCAGGTTCAGACTGGACATCAGGAAGAACTTCTTCACAAGGTGGTTAAGCATTGGAATGGGCTGCTGAAAGAAGTGACCATCCTTGAAAGTGTTCAAGAAAGGACTGCAGCACTTAGTGACACTAAGTCAACTAACCACTTTAGTTGACAAGGTGGTGTTTGGTCAAAGTTTGGACTTTATGATCTTGGAGGTCTTTTCCAACCTTAATGATTCTATGAATTACTCAAGTATCTTCATTTAATTTGTGTAATTTTCTATTGTGGTGGTGGTGGTGACACAAAAAACCCCATGCATTTCCATGCAAAGGGGCCAGCAATCTAAGCCACACTGCAGACTGTAGCAAGAGAAGCTTAAGCTTGCAAGACATGTCAGTGTACTTCTCATTGGTGTGCTTAACTCATCTTTCCAACATTTGGGCATTATATATCAAGGCATTTAGAACCCTGAATGAAAAACAACCACTTCAGGGCCAGTACAAGATACATCATAAACAAGAAGCACTTTTGTTTCTAGCCCATGTATAGGTAAAACAAACAGTGCAGCAGAGGCAACAGCCTTCATGGAGGACAGGCTGAGGAGTGTAGAAATTTCTCATGAATGTCATTGATAAAGGGTCAGATACTAGTTGCTTGTGTCATATTTTCAATCTGTTTAATCCTACTGGGGACTCTCTTGATTAGGAACATTTTGCTTTGGGCAGCGTAGAGGCATTTGACTAGAACTGGCATGAGTTCCTGAGAGTGTGGGACCTTACCTTGTCCAGGCCAGGCTCACTTAGTCTCTGCTGCTCAATGCACAGGTGGCACACTTTGGCCATGAGCTCATAAGGATGCATGAACAGACGTGAACTGAGAAGGAAGGTGAAGATGTATGTCCTCTGCAGACAAGAGGAAGACAGAGAAAGGGATAAATTACCACCATTTTGATATTTTCTCAAAATGCATTCCTAACAAACCTGTTCCCAATACTTTACTACCTGCAGAAGAAAGCTCTACATGTGGCTGTGCCAAAAGCAATTACTACAGAAGTAAGCACTTAGCATTGCTCCAGAATCAGTATTATAAGTTCGTCCTTGAGCCAAGTTATGCAAGATTTAACCAAAACAAGGCAGGGCAGAGGTAGTTTAGCTCTTCTATTGCTCACAGCGTTATTGCAAACTCATTATGTGAAATTACTCAGAAAAAAATTTCAACTCATCTCCTTTTGCTCTACAGTGAACCTTTGAGAAAGCCATTACCAGATTATGTAACTCTAGCCCGACATTGGAATCACATTCATGCTGCAAGTCTGAGCTAATTAGAAGACAAACAGAAATCTTGTCTGCTTCCACACTGCTAATAGAAGTAAACAGTCTTCAGAAAAATAAAAATAAACCAAAAATCAGTTAACCAGATTGTTGAGCTGACTCAATTTTGACACATACACCATCTTTACTATGTTGTGTTTGCCTGTCTAACCTCAGTGAACTGCACACTCTGGCCTTGTACTTCCTTTAAGAATCCCCAAATACTGTTCATTTCTCATGGTATTGTTTGTCTCCTTGGTGAAAGTGGAAGGAACTACATAGCTTAATTTAACAGAATAAGAACTAGTATCTCATTCTGGGGTTACAAGAAAAGCCTCCTTATTTTTCTTCAGTTTTTCACATCTCATGCTTGGAACTCATTGTGAGATGAATATTCAAAATATCCATTCCACTCTCCACATTGCCAGTAGTTAAATATCTATGGCACCCACAGGAGAGATACTAAAATGTTCCAGATTTAGGAACTTGGAATAAATAATCATGTTTGACCAACCAGAGTCTAAATCGCTACATATTTAAAGTTTACACCAAGCATTATTGGGTAAGCACTAGCTTAAGCATAGTCCTGTACTGCTGTTAATTCTGACCCAAGTTAAAAAAGATCTGTCTTGGAAACATGAATAGATCTGTGACAGAGCCTTTCAACAAGCAGAGATGCACTTTCATGATTCCCGAATCATAACCAACTGCCCCCCGCCCCCTCCTTTTGATATCGTTCTTTTTTATCTTCTTTTCTAATAATTGTATAAACTGTCTCAATGCACACATCAAGTGTCTAGATGTGTCTAGACAGGCCAAAAATTCTCATACAACAAACTACTCTCACATCCAGCCTCTGCTGGTTCCAGACAGTGTGGTACTAGTTCAACATCTCTGTTGCTAATTGCAAGATACATGTGGACCTCAGATGAGCTATGTGAAATAGGCATTAAAAACTGTTTTTGAAATAAATACTTTCATCCTGTCATGCTGGTGGTCATGCTTTTCTCCTCAGCTTGCCTGGCAGATTTTAAAGGGTCAATGGTACATACAGTCCATCAAACAGTAAGCCAGTATAGGCTTATAATATATAAATGTTTATAATAACAAATATTATAATATAATTTATATATAAATGTATACATGTAATAAATTATAACAATAAAAATTATAAGTGGGTCACCACAGTTGGTCACCACAGTTGTGCATCTTAC
Source organism: Dendrocincla tyrannina (assembly GCA_035047865.1). Lineage (NCBI taxonomy): Eukaryota > Metazoa > Chordata > Aves > Passeriformes > Dendrocolaptidae > Dendrocincla > Dendrocincla tyrannina. The sequence continues at coordinate 16,530,890 of JAWWMP010000132.1, forward strand.
AACAGGAGTAATAAAGCCTTAGACTTGCTAGGTTAGGTGAGTTATTGCAGGCTGCACTCACATAAAGCACATGTTAATCCTATCATTGCTGATCAGTCACTTGAACCCACTCCTTAGTGACACATTCTGCTTTTGCTGCACATGTGACAGTTCCCCTTTAGGAGATGCATCAGGCCAAGGCATATAGTTATCTGGGTGTATAAACTTACATCAGGATAGTAATCTACAGTGGGTACTAAGTGCTGGATCAGAGCTTCCAGAGACCCAGACAGAAGATTGTTGTCATGGTAATAGAGCCCTCCACAGTTGTCCTCTTTTGACTGATACAGGTTCCTGTTGTAGCCGCTGCTGTCAAACATAGCTGCAAAGGGAGGTGTCTGTGGCATCTTTCCCTGAGGAGACACACAAAAGACATAAAGCATAATTCACAGAATGTAAGAGGCTTTCTACTCCCCAGGGATAGTACTGCACTAGGAAGGAAACCCAGTGCCACACCACGGGTTGCTTGCCCACAGTCATAAAGACTGCACTGTTTTCAAGCCTGTGCAGATTTCTCAGGAAAGGGCCAGCATGGGCTCTCATCACTACCTGTCTATCACAATTACCAGGTGCTTTTTTATATCTTGTTGTTTCTTCATTAAATGGCAGATAAGACATTGAGGTTAAGAGTTAGAAGGTGCATACAAGAATCCTGACAGGTTTTGTGAACTCAGACTTTCTATAAAGCTTTTGGCATAATGTTCACTGACAACTTTGGGCAAATCCTGAAAGTAGCTACCTAAGAGCAGTCGTCTGATGGGGAAGCATGTTCAGGCTGTCACAGGCTGACACACCCTCAGGCTGTCACAGGCTGACACACCCCCAGCTAGTGCAGAAGGAGAAAAATTGAAGTGAGACTATGTGAGAGGACAGCCTCCTTATGCAACACGACAGCCTTGTAACTGCAGTCAAAAACTCCCATTTCCCAACTCCACCCTGGTAAATCACTGCTGGGTTTTTCCAGTTACACTGTGACAGGTGTGACCCAGGCTAAAGCCTGATGCTTCACCGCATCTGCTTCCACCTACTCTCTGAGTGGCTCTACAGACACTTGGAAAAATATGCTTTTTTGTAGTTGCTTACCAATGGTGTCCAAGTTCACCAGTGATATAAAAGATGAGAGCAGACTCAGATCTGTTAAACCTTCTCCCAAAATTCTGTCAAAATGTGAAAAATCCAGCCCTGTGTTTTTCAGCTTAAGGAAAAATAAAGCAATTACTCATCAGTCTGCATCTCAGTGCCTGTGGAATAAAACGGCTTAGCAAGGAAAAGATCAGTCAGTGCTACAGGCTGTTCAGTCATCCAGAGTAGTGGGTGGGCAGCAAGGGGACTATGACCACCCAAGAGCTCCTTTGGTGATGCAGTGAAAAGGCCAAAAGATAAAAATCTCTCTGATTACTTGAGTGTTGAGTTATAAACTCCTTCCTTGTCACTCCCACTCCCCTGCCCTCTGGGGGTAGCAGTTCTTGTCAGTGTAAGGAACAGGTTTTATAGCCTCAACAGCAAGCTAAGTTTGTGCCTGGTTTTAACCCCAAATATGTGCTGGTTTTAATTCTCCTACATCAGTTACTGGGCTGTAGGTGCTAATAGGCATCCAGAGAGTGGCCAGATAAACTGCAAAAAGGTATCGCACATTGCTTCCCATCCTCCCCACAAATGGGAGGCAAAGGAGATCAAACTGAGAAGGCAATATCCACAGGCTGCTGTGCTGGTGTGTCGACAGAGCATGTGCGTGTGCATGAGAAAAGCATTAATGCCCCTGAGCCATCACTGTAAGTGCAGATGCTGTTCCTTTTCTCTCCATTGTACGAAATCCTATTCTGGAAAAGGCTCTTTGAAGACACAGACCTCAGCAGACAGCAGTCTGTGAAGGCACCCCATTTTGAGAACAACTAGAGATGTGACAGCCTGGAGATAAATAGTGTGCTGCCATCTGTGTGCTCCACAACTCACAATAAAGCACTTTTCAGAGCAAGCTCAGCGCAGATGAGAAGCTATTAAATTATTAGCTAGATTCCTTAGCTAGGACCTGAAGCACCACACAGAGAGCCACAGACTTGCTGCTGCTGGCAAAGTGTCCAGAAAATGGAGACATTCAAACTAACACAAGAATGAGTGGTTCAGTAAGTAAACAGTAAGAAAGCCAAAAACAGTTGCTAAGACAGAGAAAGAGAGTGAAGAGGGCCTCCTGACCTACATGACCTGTGCTAATCCCACCTTGCAAGGTGCCACAAGATATCTGCATCAAAATGGGAAAGAGTAAGGAGTCTCTGTGTCTGAAAAGTGACATTAGACACTGCGCAGCTGTTCAACCAGCAATTCAATTCCATTCAGTCCAATGAATTGGGAGAAGAGAAGAATAAAGTAAATACACGTGCCGCAGCATGAGAGCACTAAGTGTGGGACTGAGAAAAACAGGGTTCCTGTACAAGAGAGTTCAAATTACTAGGCAGGTGAGGTGCAACACAACTATGGCCATGTTCTGCAACAATAAAGCATTCTGACGCATAAAGACTCCTGGTCTTTCAGGTCCTTTGTAAGGCTAATACAGTCTAAGAAAGAAAACATTACTGAGGACCTGACAGGAACTTTCTGTAGTATTTCCTAGGTTTTCATACTCTGTAAAGCCACAGACTTGAACAACTCCAAACTATTTTTCAGCCACTGGCACTGAAAGGTGGCCATGTTTGCACTAAAATTCATAATTCTTTCTGGCTACTGTAGTGAAGTTTTTTCAGTTAAAATACTAGTTGTAATGAACAGTGTGTAAACACTGCCACCCACCAAATAATGTAGCATTCTGACTCTGAGGTAATACTCCACAGGGAAGGTGAGAAAAGACTAATTTGCACCTGCAAAACATCTCAACATCAATATTAGCACTATAAAAAAAACCTAATGAGAGTAGTTGTTTCAGTACAGATCTCGTATTAACCAAAACAGCCTAATTCAGGATGAGACTAGAATCTGCAGGGGATTTAGTCAGCCTAGTCAACAATTAGTTGTGATTTCACACAACCCTCACCACCCAAACCAGACAGGGAGTGTCTTAGTTTATTGGAAAAACCTCCACTTCTACTATATCACTAACTTCTAGCACGGTAAAAACTGAAACCGGTGTGAATCCCAGAAGGGCTTTTCTCTGACATATTTGACACGTGCATACTGTATCTTACTGCCCAATAAAATACAAGAATTTAACAAAGGTCAGCAAGCAGTGCTTAAATTCTAATAACTAACTCCCAAAGGAAATGAGACCTTTTTGAAGTGTGCAGTCCCTAACTCTCTGCATAACAATTACTCCCAGGACCACATGGATTTTTCCTCAGACAAAACTAAATATGAGACACAGTCTCCGAGTGCCTCATCAAGAGGAAAGAAAAAATCATCAGGTCATTAATAGATGCACTGATTCATAACAATAAAATAAAATTGCCAAAAGTCTGGCCCAAAAAGTACGTATTAGCTCATTTGTTTGCTATCTATTTCTGGAAACTGCTTGGTAGGGAAGGTTCAGCTCTGCTTCAGTGAGACACCAAGTTGTAGTAGCTAAGAGATGTTATGTATGCTCTGCATTCAGACCCTGGATTTCACTTGTTAGTGAACAGGACAGGACACGTTCTCCATGCGATGAAAAGGGATGATATCAAAGTGTGACAGAGATAAATATAGCATAGCCAACAGGATGATTCATACAACACATGTGCTTTTCCAGCATGACTCCTTTATTACCTTGACCTTGACTCCTCTGCTGTATTTTATATGGAGGTGGGAGCACAAAGCATCATGCTTGGTTCTAATTAGAAGCTTCTTTAGTTAAAGCTTCAGCCAAATCCTGCCTTCAGTCTAACTTGAGTGGAACCAAAATTTGGTTACATAGCAGAGAATGGTCCACAAAGCCATGGCATACAGAACAGAGGTATCTTGGGACCTAAAAATATTGTTGCTGAACCACACCAATAAAACATCTGTCAAGCAGGAATTAGACAAAAAGACAGGAAACATGACTCCAGTGAAAAACATCCTGAGAGATAAAAATTGAAACTTTATAACTGGGCTTTGGAAACATTTGGCTAGTAATCACATGGAAAACTACTTGACTTTTTTTTGGTTGTTTGTTTTGTTTTGTTTTTATTTGGTTTGGTTGTTGTGGGGTTTTTTTTGTTACAGATCTGACTTGAAGGAAAGAGCAATGAAATAATTTCCTGGCTTACCAGTGATGGTCTCCTTTAACAGAGAAAAGTCGATAACTCTGCCCTGTGGAAACAGGAATGCATGTTTTCTGCACTTAGTATCATTATGGAGAATGTGAGACCTTGTACATTAAGGTCCAAATTCTGACTCTGAGAAGCCTCTGACAAGAAAGTACTTTTAACCTTCCCAGTAACAGTAACTTGAAAGTCAGAGCCAAAGATGATGTGCTCAAACTCCCACCATTTCCTGCAGGAGCCGAGTTCCAGTTTGGCAAAACTAAAGGAATCAGACATAGCTTCCAGGCTGCCAAGTGCTTGTCTAAACCTTTATGTTCAGCAACAGAAAAAAATAAATCTGTTTTCTACTATAAACAGTGGAAGGTTGCATTGGTTTGACTTCATTTATATTAAAGAGCTCAGACTGCACATCAGATGTATAAAACAAAACCAGCAATGTGAACAGCTTGTATCCTTTATAGAAGCACCCACTGAAGAGTTCAGTAGTAGCCATGAAAGGTGCCTTTAAAACCACTGCCAACCATTTTCAGCAACTCTGCTATGCAGTTACCTCCCACATTATATCCTGCAACCAGAAGAATGGTGCCTGAATTTGTTATGAGCCCCAAGGCACAGCTCCCCATAGAAGATGCAAACTTCAGAAATACAATTGCATCCCCTCAGAGATGCTTCTCTATATGATCAGAAACCCCAACCCACATTTAGCAGGTGATTACCATTCACCATTTTTCTCAAGGATGCCATCATAAAATTGAGATATGGCAAAACGAAAGTCTGATGGGGAAAGGACTACCAATACTATCAGCCTGCACCAACCTGGGAGAATCTGAGCAAGTCAAAATAAGCCTCTGCTTTAACATGCAGAAAACAAGTAAGGAACAGGTGCTTGCCAGCAACATACATCTT
>JAWWMP010000132.1:16536145-16554581 GCA_035047865.1 Dendrocincla tyrannina
AAAACAAGTAATGAACAGGTGCTTGCCAGCAACATACATCTTTCTCTTAAGTGTTTCTGAAGAGTGTGGAGTATTTCAAGTGATCATAGAATTACAGAATGGTTTGTGTTGGAAGGGGTCCTAAAGTACATGTAGGTCTGAACCCCCTGCCATGGGCAGGGACATCTCCCAACCAGACCAGGTTGCTCAATGCCCTAACCAGCCTGTCCACGAACCCTGTTTGGGATGAGGCATCCAGACTTTCTTTGGGCAACCTGTTTCAGTGCCTCACCACCTTCACCATAAAGAATGTACCCCATATATCTAACCTATATTTTCCCTCTTTCAGTTTGAACCCATTACTCCTTGTCCTTGTGATGAAAAGGCCCTTTCTGGCTTCCCTGTAGGCCCCTTCAGATACTGGAATTTTGTTATAAGGTCTCCACACAACCTTCTCTTCTCCAGACTGAACAGCCTTGTCTTTCTCAGCCTGTCTTCACAGGAGAGGTGCTCTAGTCCTCTTATCAATTTCATGGCCCATTGCTCCAAAAGTTCCATGTCCTTCTTATGCTGGGGACACCAGAAGTGTATGCAATAGTCCAGGCGACGTCTCACTAAAGCAGATTAGTCTTTCTCTGCAGGGTTGCTCTCATCACTTCTCTGCCCAACCTGTAGCTGTGTCTGGCATTGCCCCCACTCAGGTACAGGACCTTGCACTTTGCTTTGTTGAATTTCATGAGGTGCACACAGACGCAAATCTCAAGACTGTCCAGATCCTTCTGGGTGGCATCCCTTCCCTCCAGCATGTTGACCGCACCACATAGCTCGGTGCCATCAGCAAACTCGCTGAGGGTGCACCCCATACCACTCTCCAAGTCACTGACAAAGATGTTGAACAGTATCAGCCCTAGTATTGACCCCTGAGAGACCCCACTCCTTACTGGTCTACACGGGGATAATGAGCCATTTACCACAACTCTTTGCTTGTTGTCATCCAGTCAGTTCTTTACCCACCAAGTGGTCCATCCATCAAATCCATGTCTCTCCAGTTTAGAGACAAAGATGTCATGCGGGACAGGGGCGAACACTTCGCACAAGTCCAGGTGGGCAATGTCAGTTGCTTTGCCCCCGTCCAACAATGCTGTATCCGTGTTAGAGAAAGCCACCAAATTTGTCAGGCATGATTTGCCTTTAGCGAAGCCATGTTGGTTATCACCAATCACCGCTTTGTTTTCCATGTGCCTTAGCACAGTTTCCAGGAGAACGTGCTCCATGCTCTTGCCTTGCACATAGGTGAGACTGGTGTGTAGTTCCTTGTATCTCCCACTTTCCCTTTTTTAAAAATGGGGGTTATACTTCCCTTTCTCCAGTCCTCGGGAAGGCTGCCTTGGAGCATCATATTCCTCACCAGTTCCTCCCTGCCAGTGAGCACAAGGTCCAGCATTACACCTCCCCTTGTTGTCTCCTCTGTTGCTTGTATGAGGAGGTTGTCACTGATACATTTGAGGAACCTTCAGGATTGCTTGTGCCCTGCTGTGCTGTCTCCCATAAGGGCTAGCGTTTGTGAGTGTGAGGCCTATAGAGGGATTCATCCACAACTCCTCCTGACTGGGTGGCCAGTAGCAGACCCCCATTATAACATCCCCTGTCTTTGTCCACCCTTTAATCTTGACCAACAAGCTTTCTGTTGGCTCTTCGTCCATCCCCAAGCAGACTTCCATACTCCCCAACCAGTCACTGGTATAGAGGGTTACACCCCCTCATTGTCTCCCTAGCCTCTTTCCTAAAAAGCCTATAACCTTCCATTCCAATACTCCAGCCATAACAGCTACCCCACCACATCTCTCTGAGGCCAGTGATGTCACAGCCATACAGGCATGCACGTGTCTCTAATTCCTCTTGTTTGTTCCCCATACTACTTGCATCTGTGCAGAGGCCCTTGAAAAAGCTGACTCGCTGCCTAGAGCAGCTGGAATACCTTTGCACTGCTCTGGGCACCCACTCAGACTACCCAAAACAAAAGCATACCAGACACAGAGGCCACTGGTCACATTTTGTACAACTCTGCATGTGTTCACTTTGCCTACAAAGCCTTATTTTTTTCTACTGAAAATAAAGTGAAATTGTAGAGCTCAAGCTATTGAGAAGACAAGAAACCTGAAAATATGAAATGGTGTTTCATGTACCTTACTTGCAGAAATTAACTCCACAGAACTATCCAGCTCAAGTCTTCTTCCTCCCATTCTTCATGAAGAATTTACCATACAATTCTCTGAGTGTGACTTCAGCACCAACTCTGACTTATAACTCCTTCCTAGAAATCACTTATTAACTGTACCTTGTAAGAGACAGAGTACAGAATATTATTTCATCCTCACATAGGAGAGGAAAAGAGGATTGACATTGGCTTTTTCCTGTCTGAAATCAAGAACAAGATCAAGAAAAACTCAGAAGGAATCCAGCCCAAAGCAACAAGAGGACCAAAACTATCCATAGGTGATACTACTGGACAGGGACATAACAGCAGAAATACGACTTGCACAGTTGCTGGTAGGGCAAGGGAAGACCTGAGGTAGACATAAGAAACCTGACTGAGCCTTAAAGCACTTTTTCATTTTCATTAAAACAGCAGAGAGTGAAAAATTTCGTAAACTTTTCAAAAATTACCCTGGCAACAATAAGCTGCAAACAAAAAAGAAAAACCCCAGTAGGCAAAGAATAAACCGGGAACTGACTTTCAGTTAGAGGCATTTTCCTCCTGAATGTGTATCTTTCTCAGATCTATAAATAGATCCAGCTGATGATGTGGGAAGGTCAGATGCAGCACTGCTGACTGATCACTCATATATGAGAACTTTGGCACAGTTATTAGGCGAGTCCTGAATTACTTGAAATTAAAGACTTTGGATACTGAACTGGAAAAGTGTGATAGGTATGAATATATTGCTGTGTATGCTTGGGAGCATAAGGAAAAGTGGCCAGGGCGGGGGTTAAGAATGCCCCGAATTTCTCAAAATCTGCAACGGTAGAAAATGGGAAGGAAACAAACAAGTTCCGCTTTGTTGCCAACGTGATGTAAATCCATGTTCCCTGCTTAGGCACCAAGAACCAACTCCCCTTCTACACTTTCCTCACGTTCTTCTTCCGTGGGGCAGGAAGAGTGATGTGAGCATAATGATGCTGAGAGTGGATGTGCTGCAGCACTGCTGCAGTGCCAGACAAGCACATGCAGGCAAACTACATCATGGCAAAAATCCCAGCTGCAGGAAAAATACCCAGTCCAGGGAGAGGACAAGACCTATATTCCTCCCAACCTCCCAAAACATAAGAAACAATTTGTCTGTATTGCTGGACATACAGAAGAAACAGCCTTGAAACACAAAACAAGCAAGAAGACCACACACATAACATTTTGCAATGCACTTGTATCTTACCACGACCACAACACAGCTGTGATTTCTACCTGTAGGTTAAAACTGAGAAGGCCAACATTATTCAAATACACTACATGAAGTATGCTTCATCCCTGACCAATTAATCTTTTCATTAAATTCATTTGTAAGCCATTTTTAATTTTATGGATAATTTCTTCATCTGGATGGCATGCTTTTAGCATCTGAATTCAAAATAAAGCTGTTCTCCTATAAATGTGGTTAAAAACATCTTTTCGATAATCCCGTATCTTTTTTTGCCCCTGGTTTCAGAAGAGAAGTTTAAAACATGAGCCATACAGGGTAAGTATCTGTTTTTAGTGACATGACAGACTAACACAGGAGTAACTATATGTCAGAAAGCAGAAGAGAATCTAGAAAAGTTCACTCCACTGCATGCTCCATAATGACTCCTGCAAAACGTGAGGGATTTACGGAATGAATAAAATTGAAAAAGCTGCACAAAAGTCTCAGGCCAACCAAAGGATGCAATGAAGTATCACCCATCTTAAACAACAGACAATCTGTCTGCTCAGAAGTTTTGGTAGAAAAGAGTAGGTGTATGTGTTGTCTGTTGTTTCTGGACTGAAATCAATGAAGTTTTGAAAGACAATCAATACTGGGATTATATTAAGAAACAACTTCTCGTCCCAAGATCTATTTCCTTTAGAAAAAATCATAAATGCACTGTCATCCAAGTGCTTTGTTTGAAATCAAACTAATGCACAAGCTGAGTATGATCTCCTCAGTTCTATGTGCTAAATTTTGTTCAAAATCAAATACCATCAGGAAAAGCAGACAGACTACTGGCTGATCAGCACAAAGCACTAAGGAATTGGCTGCAACTGCTGATGGCCAAATTGAAAGCTTTGACACAAGAGTACAAGTATATTAAATGCAAAGACGACACAAGAATGCTACTAAAGTCTTACACTTCTTTAACTTACTGAGGCAGCATGGAGATTTCAGAAGCACACAGCATTCCTCTCATTGCACCCAGTGAAGTACAGAACAGTTTTGCCATTTGCTCTTCTGCAAACAGAGGGTTCTTAAATATTACAGTCATAAAAGACTAAAATCCCACCTCTCTGCTCAGCCAGCTGCAGACTGGCTTGTCAGAGCTTCCATCCACCAGCAAGGTGCAGAGCTCTACAGACTCAAGGAGGTCACTATCCCAGCCTCCCACGCTACTGAACGAACAGCTGAGATCCTGTTCATCCATCAGCTGATGAATTGCTGCAGTTCTGAGGTCAGGAATTAAAAGGCAAGTGAACAGCAGTGAGGATTTACTTCAAAACTGTAAATGGAGTGATTCAGCAGCTGATTCACATGGCTTAGAGGTCCAGGAATGGGGCGTGAGGTGGGGTGGACAGATGGGACCTGTGATGTCATCCATGCTATGCTATCCTCAGTAGTGAATCAGAACTCTGACATGAGTTCTGTAGCTCTGTATCTACAGAATTCTGTACTCTGCATCATTTCTGTAGCCTGCTTTGTGCCTCCTGAATACTTTAAACCGAAGGAACAGAAAATTGTTATTGTCAACAGAGATGGGAGCAGTTTTCCCAACACTATCATCAGAAGAGTATCATTGAATTCATTGCCGTATTAGACTTTCACTAACCTTGGGGAATATGATCCATTTTCTGTGACAAGGATGAGAACCTTGGTAATCCTAACTCACATCAGGAGATCAAGGCCAAAAGATGCACTTTTTCTATCTCCATAGTCAGTGGCTAACCGCAGATCCAAACTACTTCAGAGTGATAACCAGCTTCACACAGATTCACAGAACCATCTAGGTTGGAAAGGCCCTCTGAGATAATCAAGTCCAACCTTTAACCTAACACCAACTTGCCTACTAGACCATGGCACCAAGTGCCACATCGTCAAGAACTGTTCACAAAGCCATCCACAGCCAACAGGAAAAGCATTACCTCAGTGCTTAGACCTGGTAGCTGGTAGTTTGGATCTTCTTCTGAGTCTGCTACAAGCTTCTCACGTGGCTTTAGTCAAGTCACTCAGTTTCCCACTGCTGCATTCCTCTGTTTGACAGTACAAAGAGGGATAAGTGTGGGGTTGTTTCCTTTCATTAAGCACCAGGATCTTTTTTCAAAAGGGGTACAGAAGGTGTATGACAGTATATTAATGCCAGAAGTACAGTACTGGCCTTAAGCACGAAGTTCTCTTGACATAGTTCCTTCTTCAAACTCATCAAAACAAAACTCCTTCTGAATCCAAAAACTGTTGCTTTTGCAGACATCCATGCTTGTCCTTTTGGTGAAACCTACCATATCATTCAGAAGAAAGCAGCATTCCCTTTTAGAATCATAATAGGCAGCTGAGCTATAATTTACAACAGCAAGCTGTGGTAGTGTTAAACAACAGTACTTAATTTCCTTTAAGTGGTTCTACCTAAAATCTCATTGCCAAATGTCTCTTTTCCATTTAGATGATGCAGAAAAACTGCTGGGTTTAAGGGCAAATGATTCACATAATCTTTATTTTTCCATTTGCTGAGACCTTATGTTTTCATAACAGTACAGAATTTTTATTGACATTTAGTAGGTTGAAAGCAGTATATTTACAGTTTCTACAGTGAAAATACTTCAGTTAAAAAATGCATCACAATAAAAAAATACTCTTTCCAGTATTTGGGTTGAAGATAAAAATGGATGGTCCCACTTTAGCAGTTTAGAAAGCAAATACAACTCTGTCCCTGCATCTGTTATACTTGACTCACACTCGTTTATATCTAGGCTGAGTATCAGCCAGTTGTTTCTAGATCAGATCTGAGTCTGAGGTACAGAGGACTCATAAAACAGTTGTCTCCAATCAGCTTGACTGACTCCTTGGGAAATCAAAGAGAAACACATTATAGTCAAAATGACAGAAAAGAGCTTTTTTTCCTAGTCTAGGCAGGGCCATAGTAGAAATCTCTGCTCACACACTGTATCTGCTGGTTCGTGTCAGCCTTTAAGACTCAGCAGCAGCAGTTCCCATGCTCGACTGAGGGTGGACCCTTGGGACCTGCAATCGATGGTCAAAGGCTCCTTGCCCTGAAACAATTACATCTATTAAGTCAACACCCAGTAGGATATGGTATTGAGCAAATGTACAACAGTTTGGTTTGTGAAAAGGTCATTACAAACATGGCCTAATAGTGTCTGAATCCTGGCAGGATGTTTAAAGGAGGATCAACTCGCAGTCCTGATGGACAAGTACTGTCAGTTTAGTGCTACATTCATGCAGAAAGCACCTGGCCTTGTATCAATGAGAGCAATTATCTCAGAGAATACCTCACTCCCCAATCTGACTCAAGCATATTCATCCTCTGTCTTATTCCTCATGAATCTGAACATCTCATTGTAGTGGCTGATGCAGACTCACAGCTCCCAGGCTCATCTCTCTGTTAGCATGTTAACTGGTAATTCTGGCCCCTTTTCCAGATGTAACCAGAAGCTAGAAGAGCATCTGTCCCTTGGGAGTGGCAGGTGACCTGGGGAACATTTTACTCTGTGAAGAAGATGCGTTTTAACAAATCAAAACCAAAACAGTCAGAATGCATGGATCTGAGTCATGCAGTGCTATTCTAGAGCCTCTTGTGAAGAGTGAGCTGGCTTGTTGTCATGATCTTGCACATTTTCCAATTAAAAATACAGTCATACTAAATACCATCCATTCACATTCTTCACTGCAGTGATTTTGTTTTTTTTTTAATTGCACTGCTTAGAGGAGCTAGAATAGAAGAGAAATTAGCAACAGCTTTCAGCTAAAGTCTTTGCCTCCTGTTTGTAAATTATGCATTGTCCTTGCTGCAGCTCCAAAATGCTCTCTGCAACTTTTGTTTACAAGCTTATTTTCTAGCAAAGTGTTTATTGGATGATGTGGCTCGGTCCCTCATACCCATGACAAGCAAAGGGCACTTGCCAGTGTTTGCATATACCCCTGCATATCTACTAACATTTTGAAAAAATGGTTATGTACAATCACAGTCTGCCTCCTCCACTGAAATGCAGGCATCCTATTCCACCCAGCCCTAGTACATGTCATAACACCAGACCCTTACAGTGAGGTAGCACAAACTGGCAATATGATTCACACATAGCTCCTTCTTGCCTTCACCCCAAGAAAAACTCACTTTTTAACTACTCTGAGTTACAAAAATAAAATTCCATGTTGTGAGTTTTTGGGTTCATATTCCCTCACTGGTGATGCCCCAGTGTTGAACTGCGCCTGCCATTTCTGACACAGTGTGACAGCAGCTTACCCCGCAGAGCATGAACAGGTATGGTGACTGCATTCCCCAGGGACTGTTTAGATAACTCATACGACTGGAGCACAGGTATCTACACAGTGTGCTGTCCCCAAAAACCTCAGCAGAAAGGAACCATGAAGAATGTAAACCAACGGGGATTCATTGTATCATACTAAAAAGCAGTTTACTCCGTGTGTGGCAGCACTGTGAGCTAAACCCTTGCCAAACCAGTACTACCCTTCCTCTTTTACAAAGATTTAATAAAAGATACAGTGGCCTGTTTCAGTCTTGCCTGTTTAAAGGAGTAATATCTGCATGGGGTATCCAAAATCAGTGCCGGGCTTACCTATCAGTTCTCTCCAGCACAGCTCACCAGTTAGCTACTTCTCTTAAGTATAGTTAACATTGATTTTCAGTTGATTACCAACTTCCTTCCAAGGCATCTCATTTGGAAGCCATAAGATAAGCCTGGGGAACCCATACCTCTAAAAGCTATTCTTGTCTTTCAGAATAAAGAGACAGCCTAGAGACCCAGTCCTGCCTGCCCAAGTCCCAGCTTTCTACAAATGGCATGTTATCTCAGCCCACCATGGTTGTAATCTCACTGAAAGCAACCCCCTCAACATTCCTCGCTTAGATGGATAGCTGCCTGAGGTACAGAGTGCCTCTTTGTTCCTGGCTCTTTTGATTTTTTCAGGCCATTCTTGCCTTTTGAGAGGAGTCAGCCCTCCTCCGCTCTATTCAGGGGAACTCCGCTGAAAGAGTTCCTCATCCCTCAGTGCTATATTTAGCTTTATCCACAGGCAGACAGGGCTTGTTAGGGCTGCCTTAGTCTGCAGTCTGGACTAAGCACAACATAGTAGATATAGCTGACAAGCAACACACTGGTCTTGGGCCATTTAACATCCCTTACTCTCCTAGCCCTGAGCTGCTGCCACCTCACACAGCACAGGAACCTGAAGTTTTGCCACAGTCACACACAGCAGATGCCCAGCAAAAGAGAAGCCCTTTAACATCCTTAGCTGGCACCTCACACAAACACACACACACATCCTGCCCACACACCCATTTTACTCAGCCCTATAGCCACTACCTGGTAAATTAGTCCTTTTTCATCCTTCGCATCCAAGAAAACCAGCCATCAATTGAACTGACGCTGTTAAGGAAAAACGGGAAAAGCTTCTTCCAGGATTACAGCCACAGAAACATCACATCGTGTAGTTTTAGGACCCTGTTCCATCTTACTACAGGAAAGGGGAAAGGGAGAAGGACTCAATTACTGCACCAGCCGAGTGCTTTTCTTGCTGGGTTGAAGTCTCTCCCCTTCCCAATACGCTGATCCCTCGAAAAAGCGCAGCCTCGGTCTACAGAACTAGATAGCCAGGAAGGAGATCAAACCACAGGAGGAATGAGCCCATCCTGCCGGGGCTGGCTAGAAGACAGGCGGGCGGGCGGACGGACGGACATACGGACAAGACGCGCATTCGGGCACTGCAGACTCACGGGCTGTACCTGGCAGTGTCCGCAGGCGCTCCGGGCTCCAGACGCTGCGTTATCGCTCTCACGCACTCATGGTCCAGAGCACGGCACGGCACGTCCCGGCTCAGCCCGGCTCCCCCGGGACTCTCCCGGCGGAGGCGGAGCGCCGGGAAGCGCTGCTGCCTCGCCCGCCCCGGCCGCGCCGCAGCGCCCGTGCCGCGGGAGGAGGCGGAGCGCATCCCGGACCGCCCCGGCCCCGGAGCCGCCCTGGGGATCGCAGGGTGTGGGGGGCACCGGCGGGCCGGTGTCGGGGGTCCTGGTGGCAGGCTTGACCTGAACTGGTGTGTGACTGGCCGCTGCCCGGCCCGGCATCATTCCGCTGGCAGCGGTCGGAAGGGGATGCTTACAGACGGGCAAGATCAGGACACACATGCAAAATGCCTCCTCTGAGCAGTTTCCTACATTGTTTTTCCACACAGCCAAAAAATTTGGATTTCCTCAGCCCAGTGCTGTTTCTTCAGGAGATCTCTCTTTCCAGTACTCGCCTAGTTCCCCCTGCAGCTCGTCCACAATAATCTTCAACTGCACAGTTCCACTACCACTCCTTACCCACTGTCAATCCTTGTGGGTCCCTTCCAACACAATATTCTGTGATTCTTCATTTTCGCTGCAACTCAATCAAGCTTGGATGTGGTATCCCATTGCTCATGCATGGAGTGACAAATACTTTGCTCCTAAGGGCTCTATCCAGAGTTTTCCCCACTTCATTCACAGCATTCTCAGTCACTACTTTTCCAGGCTGAAAAGTCCAGGTTTAGCCAGTCACTCTATCAACAGGGTCCAAACCTCTGACGATCCTTGTTACCCTTCACCAATCTTTTTGCAGTACTTCTAAAGCTTCTGAGATGAGGGACAATGCACATGCATAATGGAAGGTGCTATTGAAACAGATTTAGGGAGCAATACTCCAACTTCCCCTGCTTTCTAATCCCTCCTTGCATGGCCTGATCTATGCTCAATTTCCTTTTTTATGACTGCACCTGGACACCAAGCTGGAGTTACCTCTCGGAGTATCCAGTCAAGATATTCCAACCAAGTGGCAGCAGCCAGGTCAGAGCCCCCTATTTCACATGTGAGGCTAGCTATGTATCAGATCTTTCACTAATTAAAGAAAAACTGCCCCTGGTAGTTAAAGCTTGAAAGAAAGTGCCTCCTGCTACTATTTCTACATTCAAGCATAGGAGGAGCATGTAAACCTGACATCCTTTGGCCAGAATGATTTTGAGGGCAATCACACAATCCTGGCTACCTGCACTTCCATTTCTTTAAATACAATATCTAGAAAGAAATACTTGTAAAAACTATTTTTAAAGTACTTGTGCTAGCAAGATGACTAATACTAAAGGGAACCCCAACACAAAGGACCTTTGTGCACACAACTCTTTTTCTAAATTTGGGACTTAAAGGTGCATGTGCTCTCACTGTGGATTCTAGAAATTACCTGCAAATCTTCAAGTTCTAGATTCACACAAAATCCTGCTCTGTCTCTTTGGAGAGTGTCACATATAATGTGAAGGATAACAAAATGACATTGCTATGTTATTTCTTAAGGAAGATTACACAAAACCAAGCTAGAGGTCACAGCACTTGAATGCATATCCTAGTGCTTTTCCCATTTCAGTGAATATGTCAGAGGATGGTACTACACATTTTTCTCAGATTGTGCTCTGTGCTGTTTCTACCTCTGATTCCTCTCTGTGACAGGTTTCTCAATGCCATGAATTACCTAACTTTCTTGATTCCTGTTTACCCCTACAGTTCTTTTCATCAGCTAACCCTTGTCATATATACAAGAGATCTACTTTAAAAAAAGATTTAGACTTCATCCAGATAAAGGGATTTCCCCTCCTTTTTTTTTTTTTTACCCCTCTTAGATTCAAGGACAAACATTATTTTTCCCTCCCCTTGTATCTTGTGTTCTCACACAAGCTCTTTGATTAAACTGGAAATATTTTACTGAAGTAATTGCATGTACAGACACATTTATCCTGGTTTGTTTTGGTGCAGGCTGACAAGACCCAAGGCAGCTTGTGAACTCCCTGGCAAAGAGGACTACCCCAGGAAAATGACTGTGTGAATAAGGACCCCTGTGCTGCTGAGAGACTGGCAAGAGCTACAGCTCAGGGTGGGCTGTAGTTAAGTACCACATTAAGCAAGTGAGGTATTTTGCTGTGCTTGGTGTTGCTCAGGCCACATTTGCAGTAGCGCAAGTAGTTATGAATAATTTGGCAAGAGCTGAGAGGGGATCAAAAATCGTAAGGAGGTAAGAAGTACAGTCATAAGCCAACGCTTCAAGCACAGAACATGCTCGGTCTGCATTGCTGAGATGTTTTGCTAATTTATTCTTCCCATTTTGACAGTAGTCCTCACAACAGCAATGCAGATTAAGGGAATTAAGCACAAACAAAGCTTAAAAAACTAGATGGGGGATGATTAAACCAATTAAACTAATGCCTACTAAACAAGGTCTGTGCAGGCAATGTTTTCCTAAAATCCAGGCCCAGGTCTCATGGCTGGATCTGATGGCATGAAAACCAGCATATAGGCTGGGCTTTAACACTGTGCCAGAAATACATGCTACAGGCTTGAACTGCAAACCAGGCCTCTGCTTTGCTTGGGTATTTCAGTTGTGGAAAATTGCATTCACAGCCCCATCTTATCTCCATTATTGCTGCAAGAATGTATTATTGATCTGCATGTGAAAATGGAACGTGGTCCTTCAAAACAAAATGGATTTTAGAAGGCAAGTGATTTTTCTGTTAGACTCTTGAAATCTCTGGGCAAACAAACTACAGTTCTGGCTAATTATAATCAGGTTCCTGGGCTTTCAGACTCTCATCAGAAAAGGCAAGCTGAACAGCAAAGCTAATATCAACTGCTGAAGAAATAGAAACTTTAAAATTTCAATACCTACATAGAATAAAAATGCATTTTTTCAAGCCATTTCTGTTTAGTTTTCTGGGATTAATAGCTGAACTAGCAAGCTTCAAATCAACATATTCATTCTATCCAGTGTCTCTCTCAGACAAAAGAATTAGAAGTTATAAAGTAGGGGATAGACAAGGCGGGGAGAAGCATATTTAATGGCATCAGATAACTTGAGGAAATGAAGCTTTAGAAAAATCATCAAGCCTGGGAATACTGAAAATACAACTGTTAACTCCATGCAATTTGTGTTGTGGACTAACTTCTGTTGTGCAGTTGAAAATCTGTGTACTGACAAAGCAAACTACACCTTCTGCAGCCCTGGGTTTATCCTGATCCCATGCAGCAGTGCTTGTGCTATGTGTCCCAGCCTAATACTCATAATTTCCAAGAGATAAACCAGACACCATTTCCCTCAGTTTACCCAGTAATCTTTCACTGGTCATGGAAGCACAGTTTGCAAAACGCTTGAATGATGGTGAATATTAAGCATAAAGAGTGAACTTTCTTGTTTCAGCAGCAACCGTATGGACAGTTCTCTGTCAGAGCAACATGAAACAATTGGCTAAACTAGATGCTTTCTGCATCCTGTAACTCCAAAATGTCACTGAAGAATAATAATTAAGAGAAAGCAGTCAATGGGCATCTTTTTTTCATTGTCATACTTGTTGCTTTGCAAATACATCAGCCCTTACCCTGTGGTTTATAGCAGTTCTCCCTATAAAGCAGAAAGACAGCAGGTTTCATTTAAGCCCTATGTTTATTCAGTTTGAACTTGAACTAGAATCATATTAAAAACAGATTACAAACCATTTAGGAGCTCTTAATGCTTGCCAAAACTAGCTTGTGGTTTTAAATAAGACGATAGTCAAAGTAAATAAAAACTAGCATTTAAGTCACTGTAGAGAAGTCACGTTACATAAAAAGTGCACAACATATTTGACATTTCAAAAAGTACTCAGCAGAATCCCATACACAAAGAGTACTATTGGTGCAAATGGATGGAAGGGAAGGATTTAGAGTTTGAAGTCAATTGTTTGAAATTCAAAAGTAAGCATTAGTCTGGCAACACTAGCACATGTTTAAGCCTGTGCACTGAACTCCTACTGAAATCATTGCGACACCTGCAGAATCTGAGACATCTGTAAAATGGTTTACAGACACAGGTACCAGAACACTTGACCACTTTGAATTTTCAGAAAACTGCTTCAAATTCAACTCACACTGTAAAAATGTAGATCAAGGTAATTCAGTCTAGCGGATCACTTAAATCTTACCTCAGCTTCAAGTTTGAAATTAAGTGCATACTTCAGTGATTTGACAGAGGGATTTAAGCACAGTCTTCAATGTTTAGCTAAAGTAGTGTGACAGTGCAAGTGTTGTCTGTGAGCATTAAGAGGTGTAGAAGCCCTTGGGGCACTTGAATAGTAGGCATACAATAGTTCCTGCAACAGATTATTTGCAAGGAGACTTTGATTTTAGCGGTTTACAACATTGTCAGAATTTAAGCAATCGGCTAGAATTGCTGATGGCAGGTGCCTGCTTCAGGCTAGGGCAAAATTCAAATAAAATTATTATGCTTTTCTGAAAAGGTGGGGGACAAAAAAATTTACTGTTATTGCTCATGTTCCTGTGTTGACTACAGCTTTCTGGTTTCATACTATTACCTATTGCATGAAAATATTCTGTGACAAAGCTTTGGACACATCTTGAAAATTGAAAGAATATGCTCCATCTAACTTGCCTTTAATGCAAGAACTGCCCAGATTCAGACAAGCTCCTAATTTCTGAAAACTCTCTGCCTGCCCTACAAACACATGCGAGAATTTGTCAGCATAATTCTCACAGACCTTCTCACAACTGACACCACCAGTCCCAAGCTTTAGGGACTGACTTGGACTTGCACCGAAGTGATCTTCTTCAGTGCAGTGGGCACCAGAGCTGAGAAGGTGGAGATATTCTTCTGTATTCTCCATACTCTCCATGTTAGCACTTAGACAGTGTAAAAAGGAAAATATTTACTTTCAAGTGAACATTACTTTGCCAGTACTATTGGGATGCTTTACAAGATCAAAACCACCAAAAGAGCAGCTCAATGCATGATCAAACAAGTGAGTCATTACCCCTGAAGATATTTAAAAGATGTCTAGATGTGGCACTTAGGAACATAGTTTAGTGGTGGACTTGGCAGTGCTGGGTTAAGAGTTTGACTCTATGATCTTAAAGGTCTTTTCCAATCAAAATGGTTCTCTGATCTTTCACTAGTCTCTGATGTTTCTTGCAAGCTGGCAGATACAAAAAGGTGTGTGAAGTTTATCCTGACTCAGTATGGCTTAATCCCAACCTTTATTTCTAAAAGACACTGTTTTCTTATTGCAATCGCTTGCGTTATCAATTAGCTCCATTTAATTGTCCCAAAGGAATAAGCTGTCCAGAGTGAAACAACTGTTTCCTTTTTATTTATATAAAACTTCCCCAAAGTTTCTTAAGTAAAAAATCTTTACAGCTCCATGCAAATCTGAAAAATATTCCACCTTGTCTAAAAGACAAACAGGCATTTTCGAAGTCAGATGATGCAGCACATGAATACCTACCACCAAGAACAGAAAAAAATCCAAGTCCTCTGTGGCTTGGGAGGTCAGAACCTCGTGGACTGGGAAGTACCCCTAACTGCAAAGCAGATTATCTAGAAGAAATAACATACCTTGCACAATTACTTTCTTTAACTATGTGTAAAATCTCTCATTTAGGACCTTGTCTCTTTTTATACATATGATGTACAAATACAGGAGAAATGGGAGCACTGATAAACATAGTCTGGCTTCTGTTCCTGGTGGATAACTGCAAATGCCTCTGAATGTGTCAAGACCATCTGCCTTAAGCTTTAAAAGACCCAAATCCTTCCTAGCATTATCCCAAAGCTAGATATTTGGATCTTTGTTTCTGTTTAGTTATTGATTTAAGTTTGCTTCTGCTGGAGGCTTCTCCCTCCCTTCCTCAAGGCAAGGAAACATTTACAACTTCTCCTGCCTCCCCCATCCTTTCCTCTTTCAGTCTGACATCCTCTTACATGCTACCTGACAGACTGCAGCAATCACGCCGTGAATGGTGGGTCACTTTCCTATCGACAGCCTCCCATTTCCTCTGACACCTGCCAGCATTCTCTGACCCTTGCATAAGCATTAAGACATTAACAGTCTGACACAGGTTTAAGGGTTTGAATAATGTCCTGCAGACTCACTGCACTCACACAGGCAGCTAAAAAAGAACCCCCTTGTGCACTAAATTTTGCCATCCTGGCGGCTGGAGGGGTGACTTCAGTGAGAGATTACCCCATGGATGAGCAGCCACATTTTGCTGTTCCGGGCAGTGATCTCTAGCCAGTGAAGCTTTGAACAACTGTCCCTGTACTGCAATACAACTGGGATCTGGGCTGTAAGGAACAGACCCGCGGGTTAAGGAAAATGCCACGAAAGAGCAAAGAGGAAGAAAAGGAAGTCTTCAGAAAAAAAAAGCACAAACAAATCAAAACGAATCAAAACAAAACCATCAACTCTGCCTCTAAACCCAAACCCCAGAATAAAACAAATAAACAACCTCCTCCCAAAGCCAAGACCAGTCCTTCTTCTGAATTATGGAATGTTCAGAAACCCTTCCTGGTCTGCTGAGTGGGAACTGGAGAGCTCTGAACTGCTTTTGGAGGGCAGAGTCTTGTACTGCAAGTATCACAAGGACAAAATAGACTCCATTTTAATGGATTATCAAAGCAAGAAAGTGATCCTACTATATTTGCTTTAAGCTTTTACTAGCACTTTGTTTATTTCTCTTGTGTGTGTGCCTGGCATGCAGCCAGTCTGGGAGTGGTATAATAATGGATGATCTATTAGCTTGAAAGACATTCTCTTCTGACACTTCCAACCATACCAACCATGTCAGAGCATGTCATGGAGGAAATTAATCCTTTCAGCCTGCAGCAGTGAGGGCTCTTGGTAACTGTAACTGCAAACCTCAAAGCACTGGTTATAGTAAGAAGCTTCTGTACCATATGACTTGCAGGAAACCTGGTATGTCTCCCAGATGTTTAATAAATTTAGCAGTGCCCTCTCAAAATCTTTGGCTAGAGTTCAATCACCTCTACCCACAACCAGTGCACAAAGGATTCAAAGACTTCATAAACCACAGCTTTGTTTTGAAGTATGGGTAAAGTATGCACATACATTTCTCTGTGCATGCAATTTTGTGAAGGGAGCTGAGATGTATTCTGCCTTTATGTGCTGCAAAACAGACTTTTATACTACAACAGGAAAGATGTCCTGAAAACTAAGAAAATTAAGACTTTATTACATTTCAAGTGTTAATTCAGTTGCTGGTCAGTGAAGAAAAAGGAAGATTTATTACTAATGAAAGCACATTGACAGCTTAAGTGAAAGGAATTTTGTGGATAACCTCTGTCAAGTTTAGGGAATGGATCCACATTTTCCAGACTCCCACCACAGCAGCCAGCAGCTGCATGGGGAATGGCTTTTCTGTTCCACAAGTATTTGTAAGATGTTGAAAATCTCTCCCAAATCAGAACATATATTTGAAATCACCCCAAAAATGTATGTTTGTGAACCAAGTTTTCCAAACGTATGTCACACTGAAATTCTTATTTATATAGCTTTTAAAATGTAAGTTTAAAACTCAACGTTTTACTTTATTTAGGATCTTATTTAACCAATCAACCAAAGTGTGAAAAAATCCATTGACTTGGGAAAAAAGCCCAAATTTTAATATTCAAAAGTAACTAAGTAGAAAAATCTCAAATCTATTTCAATATTCTCCCTGGAAAAAGGTTATGAGCTTGTTCTTGCAAGTACTCCCTTTTTTCTTTTCTTTCCCCTTTCCTAGCAGTTTTCAGTTTTTAAAATTTGTTAGTTCATGAGGGAGAAAAAACTGTCAGTGGAAAATTTCGTACTCTTTCCACTTAATTGAAAGGTTGCCTGCTGTGTCCCCAGCTGTCCCAGCTTCCAGTGAAGAGGAGGATTACAAAGTGCTGCAGAATAAAACCTTCCTGAAGCTGCTCCCCTACTGCCCACCCCCAACAGAGCAGCACCCCCAACTACACTCAAAGGAAGAAAAATATCCAGTCCTCACCCTTGAACCCCTTTTCTTGGCATGGTGTGTATCCCCCATAACGCTGGGAACAACAGTTCCTGAGCTCATAGGCTGCAAGTGTTACTGTCCACCAGGCAGGACATCCAAGGCAGAAAGCAAAGCTAAGCAAAACAAAACCTTCTCCAGCTACAGGCTGAAGCACTGGCTGTCTATCTGTCTATAGGCCTATCTTCCTGCACAAATCTGCTCACACTTTCCTGAAAAAAAACCAAAACCAAAACCGATTGTGATGTAGAGGTTGGAAATTGTTACTATTGATGCTTTTTCTGCTGTTATTCTCTGTAACTGCAAAGACTTGCCATTGAGTCAATACTTTTGATGGACAGAAAATTAACACACAAGTCTCAAAGGAAACAATGCAGACTTATTAGCTTATACAGGCACAATTTCAGTCTTCAGTGTTTTATTCTATTAAGAAAGCAACTGTCATTTGAAAACTGTTTAAATGTTACTTCATGTAACAGAAATGACTTCAAAATAACCATCCTTGAAACAGAACAAATAGTGCATGCATCAGTTCTTGTCTAAATATGGTTTACATGGCATACTTTTACACCCATGATAGGCTGCAACTCTCATCTGCTGTCAGTTCACTAGCTTTCAGTGGCAGTTTGCTTTTCCCCCTCTTACAGCATAATAGAAAGGAAAGGCACTGCCAGAAACCAAGATTCAGATTCTGCAAACCTAGGCGCACACTCAGCATCAATAGGATTTGACCCCAGAGAGTGTCATTAAATATTTATACAGTACTTCATAGGGAGCACATGAGTGCAGGTATGTAGGCCATAGGCTGAAAGGAAGGATGTTTAAAGAGTGCCATTTCTTCCTCAGATTTACAATAGTGTTTAAATATTATTGCTTTGTTGTCTTTAATTAGCAGGGCTGTATTACTTTATCAGAGCATAACCTCAGCCAGGTAAGGTGTTTCTCAACACCTCTGACTTTATTGCTAGAATGAACATCACTGCACAACAGGCAAACAGGAGAAATTAGTCAGAAAACTAATTTGAAGACAAGAGAGGTTCTGAATCTAATTATGGTTTTGGGGGGGGGGGGGGTTGTGTTTTTCTTTTTTTTCTTCCCCAACTTCCAGGCTTCTGGGATTTTGGGGTTACCCTTTCCTCCCCTTTCGTATTTCAAAAAAAGC
>JAWWMP010000132.1:16554587-16572777 GCA_035047865.1 Dendrocincla tyrannina
GTGTTTGTCTTTTTTTTCTTCCACAAATTCCAGGCTTCTGGGATTTTGGGGTTACCCTGTACTCACCTTTCGTATTGCAAAAAAAGCCAGAATTGTGCTGCCATTTTTCAGCAGTTCGGTTCACTTTGCCAGCTCCAAAGATTTTATCAGAAAGGTTATAGCAAGAAAATATTTGTTTCCTTGCATTGAAAGAAATTTTATAAGGCCAAAAATCTAACATTTCCTTCATTAGGTTTTACCTAAGTTTCACGGTTATTGCAAGGGGCATGTATATATGACCAAAATATGTCCTTAAGGCTCAAAAAGGCACACAAAAATAACCTTATTTTTACATCAAGGTATTTCAGCTCATCTGCCAATTGTTTGGGAGAAAGAAAAGGCAGTGGGGTAGGTTCTAGGTGTTACACTCTTCACCTTCATACCTCTCACAACCTATGTAGTAGGCCTTGTTTTAGGCATAGGAAAATGCAGTTGGCAAAACACATCTCTCTGGTTTGTTTTGAATCCTGTAGAAAAAATATTTTGTGATTTTTATAATGAATTCTCTTTCATATTTCAAAGTAAATCAAATATCTTCACTAAACAATTTCCATTTGATTCCCACTAGAGGGGTTCAATACAATATTGATTTCTACCCATTAGTTAAAGAGTCAACTATATATTAGCATAGCTCTCTATTTATGAAGAATAAACATTAATTATTTCATTGATCAAGAGCCAGGCATATGCTTTCCTTTTTTCCATCATAGGGGAGAAATAAGAAGCTAAGAAATACATACAGATTGCTGAGGGTAATCTGTATAAGAGAGCACTTCCTCCTGCAAAATGAATAGCTGTTCTTTGAGGAAAGGATTAATTTAAGAGTAGGCTTAGATGCAATTCATAATGCTAAATGAGCAGGTGGCATTCTAAATAGTCATACAGAAGTTTCTGCCTCTCTTGGCAAACACAAATGTTTAATGCGAACAAAGAAAAAGGGTTTTGTTATTTGCTGAACAGTCAATGCTGGCTTCCCATTTCCAAGCTCGCCTTCCCTTGGGACACATGGACCTTGTTTCAGTTACTCACTCACACAGATTAGAGGTTATCCTTAAAAGTGTTCTGACTAAGGCAGCACAAAGCTCTAAGAAGGTTTCCACTTCTTAAGAAATGCCCTCAAATATTATGCTTCTGAAAAGGGAAGGAGGGAGGGCATTTGGATAAACAGAGGGGACTGTCTGAAAAAAGAAGTTCAGTGATGAAAGTAGTAACAAACCTCCAGGATGCAGAAAATAATTAAGTAGGATCGTAGTTCCTAAGAGGAAATCAGAGATCATTATGTACAGTTTTCACTGAGCCATGTTATTGCAGTTTAAGCTTTGCATAGCCGTGCTGTAATCAAACAAGAAGAACACCAGCAAGGAACTGTGTGAAATTCATGTG
This sequence comes from Dendrocincla tyrannina, assembly GCA_035047865.1. Taxonomy (NCBI): domain Eukaryota; kingdom Metazoa; phylum Chordata; class Aves; order Passeriformes; family Dendrocolaptidae; genus Dendrocincla; species Dendrocincla tyrannina. The sequence continues at coordinate 16,556,010 of JAWWMP010000132.1, forward strand.
CATGACAGTCTGCTAAAAGTCTTTGGGTCACCCACACAGAAAATCCCCAAGCCTGCACTGAGCAACTTTAAAAGCAAAGGCAGGTAGGTGATTACATACAGTTTTCCTGAAGTATATAACAGATTACTGGACTGCAGCTTTATAAACATCAAGCGCTTGGTCCACGCTGCAGAAAACCACAACCAAATGGTGTGTGTCAGTCAGGAAACACGGTCAAAGGAAATGAAGTTTCATGAAACCTTTGAGACATTGTTGCCAATGGGTATTGATGACCTAGAGAGCAAGTTGCTCAGTTCTTTTCCTGACTGTGTCACTGAGATTTCTGTAGCTGTATGTGCATCATTTACCTTCTATGCCAGTTTCCCTTTTCAGTTTCCTATAGGATAAGCATTTCAGTGCAAACCCAGCTTATTTCTATATAGCTATCAGACAATCCACAAATCCCAAATAATGGGCATCATCATGCACACAGAGTTCAGCATGCTTTCATATAGAACCAGAATTAAACCCAGGTTTTAACAGCTAGCAGAATTTTTATTAGTGTCCTTTGCAACTACAACCACCACACTTCACAGCATCAAGGCGAGCTGCAGAGCACCAATAGGACACAGCATCTTGAAATAAAAACAAAGAAAAGGTGGGTGGTGGTTATATCATCAGTGAATATTCACTATAGCAGTTTTAGTTCTTTAACTTATAGAAGAAACTTACTCTGGATTCTGGTATTCTTCAATGCCATGGAATTTGAAGTGAAAATCACAGAATTCATATTGCAATAAACAACATGGAGAAGACTGACTATCACAAAATGAACCTACTGTTTTGATTCCTCTGGCATGTCTTTCCAGAAGTGTTTACCAACAGGTCTCTCCAGCACTCTACAGAATAGATTCTGTTTGCATCTGCCTGCACACAAGCTTTGCTACAACACTCCCATCCCGAGTCTTGAAAGCTTGCAAGTGATGCATATAAAAGGAATCAGAACTTGTTCTTCTAGTATTGCTGAATGACATGATATAGGCCAGTTTGAACTGAGATATCAGTCACTGAAGGGTGAACTCTTGATGACCATCATTTTTAGAGTCCATTTCAAAGAAGCCACAGATGTGAAGAATTCCAATAGCTTAGAAGATAGAACCAAAAGTAAGATGGAAAGCAACTAATGTTAAAACTGATATTCCAACTGAGCCTTGGGGGTGAAAGAATATCCTCTCCTTCTCTCCCCTCTGTAGTTCTTTCATGTACTAGCATCTCCCTGAGTGGAAGGGAAACTGCAAACTTGAAAACTTGAAAACACTGACAAGTAGAAGAGTCTTTTGTTGTAAGAGCTCATAACTTCAAATGTCAGCCAGCACTGCAACAAATCCCTGTCTGCAGTGCTGTTGATATAAAAATTACTTCAGAGAGCCGATATGTCAGCTAAAGGCATTATTTAATGTGGTTGCTAGAAATCCCTTCATAAAAATTCATGGCTCCAGCAGCTGGTTGTAGTTGCCATGAGACTTCTTGTGTGTTCTTCTCTGGAAGGCAGAAAAAACAAAACCATACTCCACGTCTCATCAAAAAGCTGTGCCTGCTTTTAACTAAATTGAACAAGGAAAGGCTCCCATCACTACCCATTACAGAGATGGCTTTTCCATCACCTACAGCTCAGAAGCATCATTCCAGTCTGCTGTACTCTCCACAGGATCAGACAGCAATGAGGTTTAAATATAATGATCAGATGCAGCAGAAACAATCCAGAAAGCTTTAGGAGTTTTGCTGCATTCATCCAGAGGAAGAAAAGGCTCAAAGGGGCACTGCTACTCATATTTGCATTTTAAAATTGTTCAAAATTTGTACTCAAAGGTAAGCACAAATCTTTACTGGGGCATATAAAAATAATGTCCTATAATGGTATGCAAGTAGTTCCCTTCTGGTGAGGGCCTTACAAACATTTCTTTTTACACCCCTCTGAAATTGTCAAATAGATCTATTTCAAAAGGGAGCTAAAAACACACAAGTGAAGCAGAGGGACATAGTCCCAAATTTCCCTACTCAAGCAATGAAAACTAGGTGATAAAATTTAATTAAAGTTTAATCCAGCACATTAATCAGCTCACCTCTCCAAACACCCTTTAGAGATTACAACTCACTATTAACACAGTCAGAAAATAATAATCCTTAGGGGAATGAAGCCTATGGCTCCCAGATCCTTCTCCCCCAGTGGTGGACTGCTAGGTCCTGACAGCAGCAACAGCTGAGGGTGCTCAGTTGCTTCATCAGAAACACACTTCTCAACACATCGTTTCTCAGTTAAGGCACTCTGTTATCTGGACCTCTCAGAACTTGGCCTCTGTATCATGAATACACCTATCCAGGAATGATTTAAGCATTTTGAATCTCTGCTATTCTAATGCTGAGGCTGACTTAGTGGCATCTTTCCTTCCAGAGACCAAGAGAGTCACAGACTACTAAATGCTGAACATAATATCTTAGCTCTAGACAAGGACCATGAGGTTCTACCCCACAACCTCATGATGGGTAACTTATTACTCACAGAAGACAGATATAACTCCCAGAACTTTTCCTTCTGCCTCTTGCACACTTCCAAATCTGGCTTGTGTCTGGTGTGAGAGTTTACCACACTGCCTTGGACAACAGGATTCTCTGCATACACTTCCCTGTCCCTCCTTCATTCACCACCATGTGTTATTACCACATATCTGTGGAGTGGTTACTGCTCAGCTACTGTTTCAGAAACAGGAAAAGTCTCATTATTCTGTGGAAAATATACAGAACTATAACGTGATGGACTTCCTATGAAGTTATTAAATGAAATACAGTAGCTTATCCAAATGCAATTTAAAAAAAAAATATTAAAAAAATAATCTGCTGTCTCAGACTTTTGCAAGGTTTCTTAAATTGAAAACTTCTATACAACTTCACTTGTAGTAATTTTTTCTTTGTGGTAATGGTATTAAGGACAATGAAATTTCAAGTTACATAGATATTTCTGAATTCAAAAGTCTTGCAGCAGATGAACAAATGGTAGTATTTGAACTGTTCAAGAGTAATAGAAGCTACTTCAAAAACTGCAGTATTTTCCCTTGTGGTACTTTTCAGTAGCTCTAAATGCACATAACGGGTTGTCTGTGGCATATGCAACTAGGCAAAGAGAGTTGCAGTGGCTCATAAAACAGTACTCTCTGGGATGTATTTTCTATTAATATAAACTAACAACATAAAATTTGTCCACTGTTTCACCAAGTATCAGCAAAGTGAGTTTTTCTCAGAAAGCTCCACAGGGGAAACAAAGTCTTAATTGTTGTCTACCTCTTGCCTTGTAAGGGCATTACTGCTGTTGCAAAGCAGACAGACAAATCATTCCTCAAGCACAAAAAATTGGAGATGAGTGTCCTGAAGTATTCTCAGAAAGTTACAGAAATTGCTAAACTAAAACCATAAAACTATAAGGTACTCCAGAGCAGAACACTGAGTCCTTCATGTACAACTATATCCAGTGTGCAAGAAGGAAACCCAGGGTTTCCTGGCTGAAATCAAATCATGGAACAGAAAAGGTGATTTCTCTGCTTCTAACAGGATCACGCTCTCCAACCATTTCTTAAGACCACATCGAGTCCCATAGAAGTAATGAGAGAGAAAAAGCAAGGGAAAGCAACAATAGCAAGCAGATGAATCCAGACTAGAAGTGAGGTGCTTACATTCTGTGACAATGAGCTATCTTTCCCCAACTAAAATGGCCTGAAGTCTGCAGGACACACTAGTGAAGATTTCTGGCTAAGGGATTATGTGAAGGCTTCAGAACACTTAGAGGGAGCTCTGAGAGAGATGGAGCTGAATTTCTGCTTCAGGCATTCAGGATCTGTGTGAGGCATGCTGGGTCTCCCTATCTGCCCACATTTAAGCATATTTCTTTCTCCTAGTCTTTGTTGTGACATATGGATCCAATAAGTGTCTTCATCCCTTCTGGGTATCACATACTTGCTTTGCTTGAGTTTTAGCAACCCACCACACACTTTGAAAGCCTGCCTTCCTCTCCGATGCTCACTTCCATCAGTTTAACAGCTGCCAGGCTCTGCTTGTGTTCTGGGCACAAAGGAAAAGTTTTGTTCCTGCAACCCAGGTCTGGACTGAACAGCACACTCTTTTACCAGAACAAAGCTGCAACACTGGTTGGCTCCAAGGATTCTAGACAGGGTGAGGTTTAAGGGCTCCAAGTCCTTGTTTTATGTTTTATGTTTTATAGACTTTACACTCAACCTTAGTCCTTTAGATAAAGCTGTTTTCTTCAGTAATGCCAAAGGGCGAATCTGGACATGCAGGAAATGGAACAACGCCTGGGAGATGAACCAGCTTTTGTATCAGCCATGCCCAGAGCTGTGAGCTCTGAGGGGTTTTGTTTTGTTCAGTCTCTACCCCTTCCAGCCCTGTTTGGGGGTTGACATGGCAAGCGGCTTCGTTAGTGACAGTGCAAATATGTCAGCACCAAGATGAACTTTCCCCTGAGGCACCGACTCAGTTTCTCTTCAATCATCTATCAGCTTTTGCCTCCAAATAACCCCTTAATTCCCATGCCAGCTGCCTTCACCACAAGTAAGTACTACTGCTATATGCTGCAGAAAGAGGAACTGATAAAATAATACACTGATTACAAAATACAGAAAGCAATGGAAAAATTTACTAGACAGAACAATGGCAACTTTCAAAATTTTACTGGTCAAAGAAACTCTTCCATCCCAACAACCTCATTTCCCTCCATGAGCTTAAAGATACATCTGTCAACATATGAGCTGGACTGTCATAAGTAGGCTTAAGGTGTTTTAGCAAGTTCTCCAGCCAGAAACAGGTGCTTCTTTTAATGCCCCTTCAAGTAACATGAATTTCAAAGAAAATTCAGCAGGGTTTTCAGTTCTCACTCTTCCATCTCTGTCTAGTTGGACCCTACAGGGAAACCCTTCTGTGCCAACACTCGAATTCCCTTTGTACAACAGTACTGCAACCACCATTGTGACAGTAACTACCACAATGCAGACTAGAGCTCCTATTTTGAAGTTAATGTAGGTTCATCTATCCCTTGGCCTCTTGAGGTGTAATAAGGCTTCCAGAAATATAAATTCAGGAGTTAACTGCTTTGCATACATCCAGAACTTTCCAATGTTCTCAAGGACTGAAGTACAACAACAACAACTTCTCACACGCTTTACTCCTTACCTTATTTTTTAGAGATCAGTGGGATTTAGCAAAAGTGCACATAAACACCTTGGGAGATGTCATGAATCTTGTGTGAGCTGATGGCAATTAGATTATGGATTCTCACCTTCCAAGAACCTGCAAGAAAATGCTCAGGAGAGTGCAACCTGATGAATGAAACTCAAACCTACAGACTATCTGAGCTTGTCAGATCCATCTAGCTTGCAAGCGTGTAAATCCACAGACCAAATAAAAAAGCCTGAGCCTAGAAAGATTAAACTCTAGTTCTCATTTCTGTGATACACCTCCAAGCGGTTCTCAGACTGTCCTTTCTATCACATCTGCTGGGCAGGTAGTCTCTTTCATCTATATGTTATTACAAAGGCAAGTACCTCTTTTCCTGCCTTTAAAAGGAAAAGAGATGAGAGGTTTGTTTTTCTTGCCTCCAAGCAGAGACCACTGAAAAGACTGAAAATTATACAAAGTTTATCAGAAAACTGAACTTAAATTGAGTAGCCTAAAGTCCCAAATAAACTAAGTTATGTAACTTAAAAAAATTACATCCTGTATCCTTAACCACAAGAATATTTTTATCTTTTTCCCATCCCCTACATGCTGACATTCTTTCCATCACCACTATCACCAGAGAGCTTCCATATATTTAGTCCCTTACTGTCCATATTTTCCCTCTTGAGTAGATCCAGGTCAGTCAGTGATTGACAAGTCTGTCAGAGTGAATTCACTCCAATAATTTCAGGGGTAAAAGTCCTGGATGAGTCTCCTCACCAGGAAATCATTCCTCATTTTATGTTGTCTGCTGTACATTGAACAAGAACATAAAAAACAGACAGAAAGAACTTTATCTCTGTAGCTTATATCACCAATTACAATTTGGAACGAGAACATCTTACTCATAAGGGCAAATGAACTGCAAGTCACAATAAGAACCTCCCAAGGAAAGAACTGCTGGCAAATAGAGTCACTGTGGGCCTGTGTTCACATGGGTGTTATGGGTGGCAGGTGAAGCTCCTCCTCGTAGAGGAGCTCTCAGATCTAAACATTTTAGAATCAACCCACTGGAATTGTTTTTGTCAGTTGTTCACATTTCTGACATTTTAAGTGCAAACAAGTCACCCAGCTGGTTTAATATAATAGCCTTCACCTTTCAGAACACCACTGTAGTTACAACTCTTCACATGACTATCTGTTTCTAAATTTCTTTATATGATTTTATTAATTATATGCTCTAAGGATAGAATTTGGCAGGCCCTTCTACAGTGACTAAAATGGAGGGCAGTATTCCAAATGTTTCTACATGAATTTTACCCCAGCATCTAAAAACATCGTTGCTAGTTTTAATGGAATGGGGCCATGACATGTTTGGGGTTTTTTTATGGGGTTTCTTTTTTTGGTTGGCTGTTTTTTGGTTTTGTTTTTTTTTGCTTTTCAAAGAGATGTTAAATGTTTTTGAGAAAGTTCAATTATGTTTTACATTTGATAACATCTAGAACTGTAATTCAAGAAACAAAGAAACACTGTCAAGCAGTCTTCATATTGCTCAGAGCAACATCTTTGAGTATACATACCCATGCATGTGTGAGGGAACTGTACCACCAAGTAAGACAGCCTGATGAGAGTTCTCCCCTTGTTGTTCCACAATAATGCAATAATGCTTGTGGACAAAAGGTAAACAGCTTTACAACAGCATGAATGCTTGTGAAATTTTGCATAACAGAACTTAGAAATAACACAGTCAAGTCTAGTTGTATGCAGTGTTTGCATTAAAAAAACCCCAAAACACCAAAACCAAACAAAACAACCAGGTTTGGAAACTCCTTGGAATAACAGAAGCTCAACTGAATACACAAACACTGAGCCATAAACAGATCCCGAATCTGAGAGGCACTTCTTTTTTATTTCCTTGGCTTTCAGAGAGCTCAGGATCAAATTTCTGAAGGGAATCCATTTGCATAGGTATGCTCTGCGTATATCTTCAGAGCCTGGAAAGCAGATACGTTTTGTAAAAGGAGAATAATATGTACTTTGCTGTGCAGCCCCATGGAAACAAAACAAAGTTTCTCGGGGACAATGAGGCCGTTTTACAAAGGAAGCATAGCTATGTGGATTGCTGAAGAGCTGCAGTAATGCCTGTACCAAAGAATTCCAGAGTAGGCTTGTGAGGGAAAACAAAGACTGGATACACTGGGTAACTTCTAAGAGATGTGAACCCATTATTGAAACACTGCAGCCTCAGTTAGGTGGAATGCAACCTATCCCTTACCTAAAATCCACAGCATAAACATGAAGTAGCTATGGTGGGAAAGCTGAGTTTTTCCTAGTGCAAATTCTTACCGCTTTTTGTCAAGTTACTTGATGACTATGAAAGTGACATACTGAAGTTCGACCCACCCCTTTTTTCTGCAGGGTAGGATAGAGCAGCATTCAGCATCCCACACTGCAAACCGACAACGTACCCAGGCATCTCCTTAGCAGTGCACAGAGCACAGAGCTTGTTCGGGCTGTAGGAACTCTGAGAATTACTGTGGAATGGACGTTTGTATACATATATTCATAGTCAATTTCCACTGACCTAATGACAGTCTCTTTCATCAGCCCAAATTATTGACCAGGCCTCTCAAAAGCTGGGAAGAAATGTGTCACAGACAAAATCCACATCTTGAAGGATAACACTGGCAGCAACCAGGAGAAAACAAAACCTTATTACAAAGGCAGTCTGCCTGCTTTCCTTTTCAATGGAAATTCCCAAAACACAATTTAAACATAAGAAATGTTTTCTTCTCCAAAAGAGTATTTGGTTTTTGGAAGCTGGTGTTTTGAGCAAACTCTGACAACAAAGGAAAAGCTTTTTCCAAATACCAGTATCTATTGGGGGAAAAAATATCCCTTTCTTTTTATTCTAGCCAAATTACATAAATGGCAGTTCTGAGGCCTGGGGGACAACTGGATCAATGTAGTACACATCTTTCAGTCCCTGATATAAAAAATGTGCTCTACACTACATGCTCTGGGGAGAATGGTCCTACCTGGAGGCTCTGGCAGAAAGCACCAGAGGAGACTCAAGGTCAACCCCTAGGCTTTTGGAATCAAAAGCAGCCAAGTGGTATGCCACAACTGATATTGCTAACGCATTTTTCTAACCAAGCTCATGGAGGTGTGCTGGTGGCAGGATGGCTGAAATATGTATATGGGGAGGCCTGGCAGATTGGCTATATGACACACCCACAAATCCACAAGATTTAAGGAAGATTATACAACCACAGCGTAGGTTTGCTAACAAACTCTAAATAATTATTTCATAGCTACTTTCTTCTGCAAAGAAAACTTGGCAAAATGCTTAGTAGATAGGTTTTGAATGTGTATTTACATTGCCATGAAGAACTCAGGGAGGAAAAAACTGGCCCTGACAAAGACGTGGCATTCAGAACTCTGTAACAACTGGTGTGGGTAGAGAAACAGGAAGGAGTTTATCTGTTATTTCAGAAAGAGCACAGTAAGCTTTTATGGCTGAAGATTTGAAAGGTGTTCCTTTTACTTCTCAACTGCATGTTTATAATCCAGCACTCATGGCGATCTACACAAAACTGTGCATGACCAATACAACAGCCACCAGACATACTTGAACTTAGTATTTTTAATGAAACTGCCACTTATTTTACATCTCAAATGATGGTTTCAAGATTATGCTGTCAAGTAGAACAGCTGCTAACCTAACAGTACATTGAGAGCAGACTACTGCAGATCATATTTGCTTTCTTTGTTTTCCTAGCACAACCAAACTTCTTGTTGAAAATTATTTAAGTGGCTGAAAACCAAAATGTTTTCTTTCTTCCTAAATTTAGATTGATTGTTTTGAGTCTGGTGACTTACTAGTGGAGAATATGAACTATTTTGACACCCACCACCATCCACCTTTTAATTATTTCTATTACAGAAACAACTGTAAGAATTTTTTTTTTAAGCCAGCATGCTTTTAAAGATATAAAATAAGTAGGAACTTACTTCATCTTCACATCAACACACATCCTTCCTCCAATCTACTGCATGAAAGTAAAGGATGTTAGTGGGTCATGGGAGAGAGCTGAAATAACATACATGACCCTCCTTCCCTAAACATTTGCCTCAGGTAGGTAAGGCAGAAGAAGCAATATTTATGCTATTTACTGAGAATATAATGACTTATAATATGCAAAGGGATAAACCATTAAAGTTATTTATGCCTAAACAGACAAAAATAATTTTCATTGAAGAAATCTGACTTGTTGCCATTCCATTTCTCCAGGCCCTGATGTCCAGCCCACCTCCACCTCTTTCCTTCAGCACTTATTAACACACAGACAGGTTATTTCCTGAGGTGTAATTCAAGCATCGGAAAAGCTCCTTCTGAACTTTTTCTGAACTAATGTATTATGTTATACTTTAAACCCATCTCAAAACTCTTCTTTGTAGTGATAAGTAAAGGAAATTCAGAAGTGAACAGGCCACTGATGTGCTCTGATATGCACAGACTCTTGTATCTGATATTGATTGCACCATCTCCTGATGCTTCCTCTTCTGAACTTATCAATTTATTCTTCACTAATTGAGATCATAAGTTCCCTTACGATACATGAATTATGTTCTTGTTATAAGTTCATATGGTGCTGAGTACCACCAAGTCAGGAAGCATGATACATAGAAATGAAGAAAATAAACTTCTGATTAATAACAATAACAACCTGAAAAAATCCAAAGCCATATAAGACATTACAAGAAATTAAAACTTCCATGTGGTATATGGGCTGCCCTTAATTTAGTCCAGTAACTAGAAGCTTCTAAAACTGGATGTTGGGTTATATTTAGTTATCTCTCATGTCCCAGGCAATTTTGTTTGTGTAGCAATTAAAAAATCTATATAGTTTCTAATGTATTGCTTCAACCATCAAAGTTTTATTTGCTGATTTGTTCTGTGTTTTTACTACAGAACAAATCAGCAAATATGTTTGAAAGCACCCAAACAGCACTAATTTTTCATTTTATAAGAGAGTAAAGTTACGATTTTGCCCTATGTTAGACAAAATACTAATAAAAGGCTCTTGACCTACTGCTGAGATACTTGATGGATCTCAAGTGCCGTGCTCATTCCACTGAAGAGCTGCTGCCATGAAATGGAACAATTGCATGCCTTCCTAGGGGAAGAAACCCTGTGCTTGTCTTGTTGATTCTATCATCAAGTATTAAAAAAATCACTCTGATTAGGTCACACTGATAATGATCTTCACAATAGGTTGCTCATAATCTTGAATTTCTATGGATGCAGGTTTTTTTCCTGCTAACTTCCTTCCCCAGCTTAAGCAGCAGAGGTGAGGATAGATGATACCCAAGTGGTCTCCTGTTGGTCCTGATGTTGCTATGTGAGGCAGGAGCAACTCCACCAAAACTAGTGAGGCAGATCACAAATAGTGGAGAACAATCTCAATTTAGCTCTGTCCAGATAACAAAGTACCAAACACTGAAGGATGACCTTTCATCCAACTGTGCCCTTATGCTGCACATATTGAAAATGTTTATTTGCAACAGAGTCGCTGGTTTAAATAAGAGCAATCTCCAGGTTGTTTTACCTTATGCTCTAAATCCAAATCTTGAGGATTAAAGTGTATTATCCCTTTTCCTCTAATCCACAAAGCAGAAGTTTCACTGGGGACAGCACATGCAACCATACAAGTCACAGGACACTGAGGACATCTGGTATTCTAAGAGAAGTGCAATTACAAAATTTCATGTCAACACTTGAACCATCTGGACTTTTAACCAAATAAGATTTCACACACACAGTTGGAACAGAAAGGTCTTCAGGAGCATGCTGTCTATCCCAAAACATGTCCCACTCAACAACCATAATTTGAGAACTGAACTTTCTGTCAGGTGTAACTTGAACAAAATATTTGGAGGACTCATAATAATGTAAAAACAAACACACCCCAGACCAATAAACAATAACAAACACCAAGACCCAAATAGTTAGTGCAACACATGAACATACAAGAGGTATTTTCAGCAGCTGATCTAGCTACATAAGCTCAATTTTGCTCTCACTTGTTGAGCCATGTCTTCAGCTAGTGTAAATTCACAGAAATTTATGGAAGTTCATGGAAATATTCCAATTACTACCCCATGCATAAGATTCACTAAAATGCAAAGCATTTAGAAGATTATTTATGAATCAAAGCATGACTGCATGCCCCTCTGCCCCGCATCTCAACATCCCAGTCAATGCACCTGCCACCTTCTCCTGGCCACATAAAAATGCTTGGATCTCAGAATCTCTTATCAAAGAACTCATAATCCTTTGCTCATCAAAATGTTTTGGGAAGGGAAGTCTTTCAGCTGATTTCCTAACTCTTTCTGCAAGCAAGTAAGACTGTGTTCTGATGAATTCCCAGTGAGTTAAAACAATACTGAAAAGGAAAGTATTTTCTGATAAACAAAAAAACATCATGGGTTGAAACTTATGATAACCTGTCCGTCAAACAGCAATGCCAACTGCCTCAGAAAAAGAGAACTAGAAACAGGCTAAATTTTCCTCAGTACAAGAAAGCTAGAACTAAAACAACATTTCTTCTTTTAACCAGTGAAAAATAATAAGGAAGATTCCTAAGACGCAGAAGCTAGAGCATGACTGGAAAAAAAGGTATTAGTTCTTTTACTTACCAACCAATTTTTAAAAAATGTATCTAGTCATCTTTGTGTTTTTGAGACTTTCCAGCTATGAGTTTGGAGGTTTTAAATGTCTTTTCTGTTTCAGAAAACCAAAGCAAAATGTAAACTAATATTCTCATGTAAGTAGAGGTAGAGCTAAGATTCACAGAAAATTGCAGGAAATTCAAATCGAGGTCAAGAGAACCTACACTGCCCTAAAATCAAGGCAAAGAACTGAGGCCAGGAACTGTAAATCTTGTCTTTTAAAGTGGAATGTCAAGAAAGCAGAATCTGTTTATCTGCCTTATGTCCTCAATTACTTGACACAAAAACTCTTGCCTTCAGTTGGACTGATTAAAAATATATAGGCTGCTTTGTTTTGCTTAGCTTGATAGCCCTACAAATTAACCTTCTACAGATACAGCGACAAGGAGAAAAGTAAGTTCTGCAGAGCTCTTGTCTGTAAACAGCTCTATCTGACATATTCCCAAGTTGCCCTTCCCCGTTTCTGCAGCAGCAAAGCTCTTCTCCATTCTGCCAGGCTTCATGCTACTTAGGAGACACTTTCCTTGACATTTCCTCCAACCACCTCTTCATCAGACACAGAAGACAGACATTCTCTCTGTAGCCCTGCCCGTTGCTACTGTGCTGGTGTTCGAAAGAACACATGGTGAGAAATTAGCATGGATAAAAAGACCAGACAAGGCTCTCTAAAAGACTTCTTGCCTGACCTTAGGTGGGTCAGCCTTACAAAATTAATCCACTGCTAGTACCTCACAGAGGTTCCTACCTGATAACTCCACCAGACTTTGGGGAGGACAGTGTCAGCTAGGCAGGAGTTAACACAGAATCACCCTGTCCCTTAAACTCTGTGGCCTTAGCCTGAATTGGTCCAGACTCTATTAACTCCACAAATCTCAGTAAACAGGTATGGATGTTGGGGAAAAGTATTGAAGCTTTTTTGCTTTGTCCAAGAAAAATAACATGTGCTTAATAATAGAGTGGGAAAAAATGAATGTCTGCTTCATATCTTCTCTAGTTATTTTCACCAATAAAATTTATCTTTCTTTTTTGGCAGGCATGTTATTTTTGTATTTTGAAGTTTGTCTGTATTTCAAAGGGAAGGATTTTCTTTGACAACATACAAGAGAAGCAAACAAACTGGCAGACAGTGACACATGGGTCACTAGAAACAATAATGCCTTCAAATAAACTTTCTTAGGTTTGTTTTATCATTTATACAAGAATTTTAGTTCTATTTTTCAAAATGTGCCTTTGGGCAAGTATACAAATCCCATTCCTTTAGTGCAATTGTACTGATTTTAATCACAAGCAGCTTGTGATTTCAGTAATCACTGAAATACCTTCTGACTAAAACTATTAAAGCATTTGACAGTGATGCATGCAAAACAGCATCCTGTGATTAGGTTGTATCATTAGTGGGAGATGTTTCACTTCATATGATTAAATTTTCTTGACATTTGGTATTACATTTACAGTGGCTGTTTGATCATGCAACCACACACATGACAGAAAATCTGCACTCATTCAGACAAGGTCAGGGCTAGTTAGCACAGAAATGCTGTAAACAATATAACAAGCAGCCTTGTGTTTCCCCACGTGGAGCACAAACAGAGAGAAAGAACCTATCTTGAAAAGACCCAAAATGCTTGCTGCTTCTCTCAGTGCAAGCACAAGCTTAAAGAGATTTGCTTCTAACAGGTCATTCCCAGCCCATCCTTGGCCTGCGGTTGTACCAACACAGGTTGGCTGAAAAGCTGCAGCAGGAATGATACTTGGACATAGAAAGAACTGACAGCAAAACTTCTGTGTCAGTCTCCCAATCCATTTTGTCCTTTTGCCTCACTAACTATTGCCACATCTGAAGATGAACAACTAGCCTGTTATTTAGGAAAGTTTCCTGCCTGACCACTCTGTCAGTCACACTTGCACCACCCTGGGCTGCCACTGCTGGCACTGAAGCCACTTGAGAGTGGGTGGTTCCAGTGACCCGATGGGTGCTTCGCTTGACTCCCTGCTCACGCAGTCAGACAGGTTTTCCTCACTGACTGGACCCCAGGTTTCCCATAGCATAGTCCTGGATGTCTGGATCCTTGAAACAATTTAATCATTCCACAGTAAAAGCTGAGCAGAAACAGCTGGAGTTGGTGCATCTCAGGTGGGACTCTGAAAAAAAGGAATTTCAGAGCTTTTCTGCCATTACAGTCTTAAGAGTGCAGTAGCTGGGGTCTTCCTGCTGAGTCATCAGCCCCTGTTGTGACTGTCAAAGGGATGGGGCCACCTCATGGCCTCTTGCCTTGGCCTCCTGCCATTCCCCCACCCAGGGCACACACACCCTGCAGCTGCACACGGAGCTACCAGCACTAAGTATATTCCTCGGCACTGAAGCCACTTGAGGTCCAGAACTACATGCCTTTTGACAGCAGTGTACACATCTACACTAATTTAAGGCAGCTGCAAAAGCATGGGTTTAAAGGGAAAGCACTGGTTTTTTACTTAAAACTGTGGTGTGGATGTAGGGACAAATTGTTCTGAGCGTGTTCTCTTTGATATCCCACAAGCTGCAAACTGCCATTTACATATCCCTAGTGTCTGGCCAGCAGCCTGGTACAGATGGCTGTTCTACACATCTCTGCCAGTACAGCCGAATTACAAAGGCTGTGTGGTGGTGACACCCCCCACTCAGCCAGGGAGAGACCTTTATTTAAACACAGTTACACTGGCAGAAGATGAGTTTTAGCAGCACAGATTGCACTGGCAGAGGATGAAGTGAACAGAATTTGCTCAAAGCACAGATTTGCTTTCCTTGAATGTACCAGTCTTGTCAAAGCACTTTTGTTAAATTCCTGCTGTATGCAGGGCACATAATTCCAACAGGAGCAGGATTTTCCCCTCAAAACCATAAGCTGTGTCACAAGGAACTGCTAAGTATATTCCCGCTGGGAGACAACTGTGATTTGAAAAGCCTTTCGTATCATCAATTTATTTTGAGGAAGTAATACACAGACAAAAAGTCTCTACAGGCAACTTCACTGAGCATGCTCTCTCAAGATTGAAGAGTTATAACTCTGGAGGATGCAGAGCTGTTATCAACAGGTTATATAAATATATTCTGCTTATTTGCACTCAGAGGAAATTTTCAGCTGTATGTATCATCCCAGAAATTTTTTGTTTGTTTGTTTTGGTTTTCTTTTTTTTTTTTTTTGGAAGTAGTACCTTAGCAGAGATATGCACCTGGAAGTGGACTAAAGGCAAATTTTGGTCTTAGGGGTTCTATGTGAAGTGAAAAGTAATGTGACCACTGCAAGCATCCTTGAATTAAAGGTAATCAAGATCCTGAGTAGACCACTATAGGCAGGTCAGTCTCTTAAACCCTTTGTCATCCTTAAGCAATTAATTTCAATTTCATTTGATTTCTGTCAAAAGACAGCTTTCAGCTAAACACATTTATTCAATTCAGACATTTATACTGAGTATGTTAAAGTGCAGGCTAACAATATTTACTCACCCAGAAGATCCTCCCTTGGTTTTATTCTCTATCTGGCACTCCTCTCTCCATTAGTTTATTTTTTTTTTTAAAAGGAAAAGCAGAGAGCCCAAGCGGGGTGTACCAGCTCATAAAGGATCAGATGAGCCAAAGCAATGGAATTAGGCAGGGAAGGAACACAGAGGAGTTGAATGGCTAGATTGAGTCAACCTTTGTCACTACTCAGAGAGTAGGAATACTGTGTTCAATGCTTAAACTGCTCCCTCCCTGCTCAAGGACATTTTTAGTACTGAGCTGCAGCATTAATCATAAGGGCCTCTAAAAATTGCATTTAGAAGAATATTTATTCCATCCTGATTCAATTTGACTTGCAGTTGTCAGAAGTCTCTTGGGTATTTTGTGTATTCCTGAATTGTTTTGATGAATGGAGGCTGGAACATCAGCATCTACCAGCAATGATCCTGACACAGCTATTCCTGGGCAATGGCTCATTTTACCTGGTCAGATTCACCTAAGTTAAGATCCTCAAGCTTCATGGTGAACTTCAGAAGAGCTGGTCTATCCCATTTATTTCAGTCTAGTGGTAGTCTAACAACAAATATTCAAAATATAAAACTAAAGTGCATTTTAAGTTGCAGAAACTTTTCCCTATAGTCAGAAAACAACATAACACCAGATAACAAGGAAAGGACAAAACTCCAGCTACTGTTTCATATTCTTGTGGAACAAGATTTTGGTTTCCCCTTTGCTTCTCTTTGCTCAAGTGGTGATAGGAGATGGTACCATAATGGTAATTCACTATTATTTCCAAGCAGAAAATTCTAGTTCAATGTCCAGGAAGTAGACTGTGAACTTGACCAAAAAACAGGTGTTTTCCACTACACACCATGGTTCTGTTTGAATCTCGAAATTCAGTCCAGATTCAATGAAATCACCTCAAAATCCAAGCCCAATTCCACATGAATTTTTACTGAGTTTCAGATAGATCTTAGATTAATTTTTTTTGGACTAGAAACCATGGGAAATATGTTAACTTCATAGGATCAAGCCACAAAAATGATGAAAACGAGCAGTTTAAGCTCAGCTTTGTTTTGAAAGGTTTTGCAAAATGAAGCTCAATTACTGGGAATTCACATGTTGCAGAACCAGAAATAAAACCTTCACAAAGTCCCTGAGAAAAGAAACAGTGGTATTTTACATAATGCTCCTACTTCCCTTTAAATGTTCTTAAGTGGCGATTATTGTCTTGCTTACTGTCTTTTCTATTCTTCTTTTTCCAAGTTTATACATGAAAACTAATTTCTACTTTAAACATCTACCCCTCTGCTGAGAGGCTGTGGGGAATGGGCGTAGCTTTAGGTTTGTGTATTT